>CM076573.1:768564709-769764709 GCA_034641835.2 Pinus albicaulis
GTTTAAATTTTAAAGCAATTTTTATAAAAAATTAATTTAATTAATTAATATATATATATATATATATATATATATATATATATCCAGGTGATTGAATGGATTTGTATAGGAGGCATAAGGAGTTGTGAACTTATGGTTTCTATACCCTTTGAAGCTTCGCTTAATTTCTTTTTCAGGTTAGCTCTCAGCCTTTCTTTTTCCACGATGATAAATTTCTTCCTTTTTCGGGTTCAGTTTATGGGGATCAATAAGAAGGAGAGTACTTACGTCATTATTATTAAGTCTGAAGTATTTTTTCTATAGGTGTCTCTTTTGGAGTTTGATTGTGTGGATCTAGGTGGTGCATCTAACCCCTGATCATATGCCCTATTATTAATTTTTTCGGTGGTGTCATCTTTTTAGGGAGCATAAGTCTAAATTTTTTAGGTAGGGGCTATGTGGATCTTTTTCCCACACTCTTCTGATTTCCAAGTCGATCCAGCTTTAATTTCCCACCATGCATATTGACGACATGGACTATGAGCTCGAAATCCCATGCCCATCTCACATTTTTCACTTGACATTGAGCTAACCTGCAAGAGTCCTGACGCATCGACAATTGAGCTAAATTTTGATAGTTTTCATCTTGACAAGGATCATGAAGGCTCTAGTGGTGGTCTGGCTATAGTTCCTTAGTATGGTTCATACTTTCTGGGTTTGAATTCTTAGCAGAATGTTACTCCTATCTTGATCCTTCCTAATGGCTCTCTAGATATGAATCTCAACTTGAACAAGACAAAGAGGAAGCCTATGAAACTACCCTTTCTAGTTGGCTTTGTGACAGGGGAGTATGTCGAGTTATCAGAGGTTCTAATCCTATTAGAAAGGGTGATTGTGGGTTGGTTTGCAGGAAATTTGATTAGCATGGCTTCCTTTAAATCATGGTTAAAGGAAAATTGGGATCTTATTCTACATTATATGTCGTCTTATCACATTTTTCTTTGAGGTTGGTTATGTGTTCTTCTTGAGAATTGTTCAAACGTCATTTTTTTTTTGGATTCAGGATTAGAAGTGGAGGAGATCAAGATTATGTCTCCAAAGGTGGAGGGTCGATTTCGATTTGTCCAAAGAGCCCACGGATTTGCAAAAACTTTATGCTATTCCACCTGGGCTCTCGATAGCTTTTTGGACATAGAACTTTCTTTGGGAAATCCAAAATAAGTTGTGAATATTCATATATACAAAACTATGTTATATGTCAAAAATAGATTGTAGATGTGCATTGATCCAAGTCGAGACTGATGTAAGGGTAGGGATGGGGGTGGTGTTGGAATTGTAACTAGGTATGGTATTCATAAATGTCATTGTATCAATATGTATTTTATGTAAAAACAAAAGAAGAAAATTATTATTATTTTGTAGCATGTTCTTCATTCTTTATTTTGGTCAAAATAAAAAGGTCAAATGGAATGTTCTTCATGACCCTATGAAAAGAGGAAAAATTGAATTGTTGTTAGTGTAATTTATATCTCCAATCTACCAACTTAACCCTCCCAATAGACAAGTTAGCTTGCTCAAAGGACACGACCCTTCACATGAAGAAACAAATATATATTGGCATATGTACTCCTTCCCTTGGAAAGAAATTTGATTTGATCTAAGGCAAGGAAAATTCACATCTCTTGAGGTATGGTCTAAGGAAACAAGTATACAATCTCCAAGGCAACTAGCATATGAATCTTTATGGAAAATATAAAAAACGATCTTTGTGACAGCTCCTGTGAGAACCAAAGTTTCTCTAGCATATCCTGAGAAACATATCTAGACTCTAAGGTATACATTTCTGGGATAAGAAATGAATTTCCTATGACAACTTCTGAGTCACAAACCCAAACTTTGAAACATGTATTCACATGATAAAGTATGAAGTATCTGAAGCATTGTTTTTCTATAAAAAAACAAATTCCTCGAAGCATAATCTCTATGGTTAAGAAAAGTTTTTTACACACTTTACTTCAGTGATAAATGGCATCATAAAGACATGTTGAAAATGTGAAAATTCCTAGATCTGGAATCCTACTACAACAACTAATGAGAAATCTTCTGCTTGTTAATTACTTGAACAAGTTATTTACTGGTTTCTACGGTAAATATTGAAACCCATACACTATAGCCTTCACAAAATTAAACTATAGAAAATAAATGTGTAGAAATAAGATCTGAGAAAGAATAAATCATAAACACATGAGATCGTTATTTTTGGACCAATGTCCCCGGAAAAACCCAATGCGGGAAAATCGGTGCATCAACTAAGGGTTTATTTATTATGTAGTAATTATGGATAAAATATGGGATGCCTTGCTAGTAATCCCCGGAGATAATTGGACTGACAAAGAGCTAGTGAGATTACCTCACGCTGACACTAGAAGCCCAAACTGGCCAAACCTGAACTGACAAGCCCTCCACTGCCTCTGCGTAGTCTCTACGTTAATCTGCATGGGGACCACATCATTGCTGATTATTGGATCTTATGTTGGATGGATTTGACCCTCTGGCCTCTCCCGATCTCACACCCTAGCTCTTCAGCATTGGATTTGATTGATCCTCAGTTGAATCATGGATTTCCTCAAGGGTATTGTGTTGCCTTTGCTGGCTCTGTGCAGGCCCTGCATAAATGGTACGTCGCCTCTCTGCATACTTCTCTTTGTCTTCTCTGAAGTGTATTCCCAACTCAGGAAAATATCCAACCGACAATTATCTTTGCCCCTCTCTGCAAAAATATTCTCAATCGATTTTCTCCCTGAGCATTGCTCACTAAACAATTTCGATCTCTATATTTTCTCTCCCAATGTCACTTCCAAATGTTCCATCAATTCCTTCTTATAGTCTTCTCGTTGAGACTTCAACAGTTAAGATTAAATCAGTAATAAATGACTAAGATTAAGTTGACTTGATCTCTGAATTTTCTAGAAGATTCACACATTGTTTTAATTAATATTCATTAATTATTTTAATTTTCTAAGTCTAGACTTAGGGTCCCATTAAAAATAATTAATTATTTCCATAAAATATTATCTGAGTGGAATTTTCTAAAATTCTTTTTGGGTTCTTTGGAATACATGTGCCTAAGCCTCCCTACAAATTTTGAGACTTAGATCACATCCGGTGCTACCAGAAATCAACAGAAAAATGCAGCAAGAAATTCTCAATTTGATTTTTCCTTAATTAAATTGAGAGAATTCAAATTTCCACATCAGCAAACAAATTGGATTGTTTCACCCAGTTTACTTAGTAAATTCGAGTTTTAAGAGTTAGAGTTCAGTTAAGCATGTGTGATTTCTAATTTGTGGCAACCAAGGTCAGTTATCTAAGGTTGTTTTCAGTTAAACTTGTTCCAATTATTGGAAGAACTAGTGGAGGGTCATGTTGTGCAGTGGGAATTCAGTCAAACTTAGTGATCATCCAGTTAACTGATCAATCAACCCAAAATAGCTAATTCATGTAGAGAATTCGAGTTACCTAGTTGAGATGGAGATTCAAAGGTAGTGTAACATCAGTTGTAGACTATTTCTGAGTGTACAGGTGTTGCATGCAGTCAGATGATCAGCCTAAAGGAATTGTGCAATCTATTGGAGGAATTTCCTAAATAGTAGGGGGCTAATTCCTCAAGGAAAAACACAAGGAAATAGGAGCTCAAGCCAAGGCAGAAATTGACTAATCTGGGTCAGAGGCATTCAGTGAGCAGAAAGATAGGTTGTGCACTTGCAGGGTGAGCTCAATTGAGCAAAGAAATTGTATTACATCTGTATTTCATATGATTAATGCAAGAGGCATTGGGATCTTTAGCATATTTCTTTCCCCGGATAAAAATAATTTTTGCATGTGTGTGAGTTCTTATTGCATGTCTGAATTTTTTGTTCTCAATTGTGAATTAATGTTTGTAGAGCAGTGGAGTGGGTTTGTTTCTTGTGATTTTGATTAAAACTTCATGAGAAGTTGCAAATCTACAACATAATTTCTACATGGTATTAGAGTTGGATTCACAGTAGAGTGGAAATTTGAAGTTGCTTCTTAGAGGTTCGAATTTGGAGATCAGTGTTGTAGGTTTTCTTCATAATGAGAAGATGGATTTCAATGAACTAAGGCTAGAGAATGCCTTGGAAGGCACGTCTAATTTTTTTGCATGGAAGGATCACATGGAGGTGGTATTGGATGAAAATGGATTGCTATAATACATCAAGTCAGATGTTACAAAACTACAAGCATCTGATTCCCAAAACCTTACTCAATGGAAGAAATATGTATCCAAAGCGAGGAGAATCAAATTGGAGGGGGTTACGAGATCATATTGTCTCAAATATCCACATAAAGGAAACTATATTCGTGATGTTGAAAGCACTGATAGGATTAATCAAGAATAATAGTGACAACAGGAAGCGGACGCTCAAGGATAAACTTCAAAGTATCAAGATGCAGAAGAATGACACAATTCCGCAGTATCCGAGTAGTTTCACACAGTGTCATGATAAACTTGGCGGGGTCGGTGTTAATGTCCCTAAATAATACTTGGTGAGCCTAGCCCTTCTGGGCCTTCCCAAGAGCTGGTACAACTATCAAGATTTGATGAATGGGAGGGAGAAACTACTGAATTGGGAGAGCTTATGGTCTGATTTGGTATAGGAGGAAATAAGGTAGAATACCATAGATGGGACTTCATTCAAGGTCAAGGATGAAGAAAAATTTACATTGGCTGGAAAAGGAAAAGAATGGAAAAGGGAGGAAATATCAATCCAAACCAAAATCCAGTCAAGGGGGAAAGAATAAAGATTTGTCAAAAAATTAAATGCTTCCATTGTCATGAGTTTGGGCATTATGCCACGAAGTGTCCACACAATACTACAAGCAAGAAGACCTCAGGAGGAGTAGCAAGTGAAACATTAGCTTCATAGTTCGAGCTTGACTTTACCCTCATTGCATGCATGTCCAACACAGTGATGGGGAGCGTGTTATACTTGGACTCGGGTGCATCGTTCCACATGATGGGGAATAGTTATTTTTTCAATCATCTGGAGGAGAAATATTTGCAGATGCACATTGAGATGGGGGGTGACGGAAGGTACAATGCGACCGGGATTGGTAAAATCACCTTTCATAGGGAGTTGGGCTCCCTCCTCAGGCTCAAGGATGTCGTGTTCATTCCGGGCCTAAAGAAAAATATCATTTATGTTGCAGTTTTGGAAGATTGTGGTTATGATGTAATCTTCAACAAAGGAAAGTAAATTTTGAGACCAATAGCTATGGGACATGTGAAGCAGATATGGGTTTGGTTGAAGAGCCTATACAAGATATATGTGGAGGATTATGTTGCATTGAGCACAATGGAAGAGAAGGCATAGAGAAGCAATTTCGATGAACATTGGCATAGAAGACTTGGCCATTTGCATCATGGCGCTTTGAAGATCATGCAAAAAATAACCACATGCCTCCCAGAAGGAGCACTCTAGAAGAAATATGTATGCAAAGGATGTAATTTGGGGAAGTACACAAAATCCACTTTCCATGATCATGACAATAAGGCACATGCATTCTTATAAAGGACCCACTTTGATGTCTGTGGACCTTTCTCGATAGCCTCCACTGCCAAGCACAAATATTTTGTCATTTTTATTGATGAATTCTCATGGAAGTGCTGGATCTTCTTCATGTAGAAGAAGGATGAGAAATTCTCCAATTTTGTAGAGTTCAAGGTACTTGTTGAGAAAGAAGCAGGAAAGAAGGTGTTGGCCCTCGTTTTTTATCCAACTTTGTTTAAGTAAATACACTTTATTACCATGATATCCATCCATATACCATCATATTCACTCTATTTTATCCAATTAATGCATATCTAGGTATATAAATTAAGTTTTGCAATTTTTAGACATTTTTATAAAATTTGAATTTTAAGTGCATTTTTGGACGAGACCAGAAATTCCCGTAATGGCTTCATTGATGTCATACTTGCATGACACCTAGGCTCGAGCTGGATACATTTCTAGGAAGATTGGGAACTAAGATTGGATGTACACCTATTGGTTCATTCAAACTGCGCTTAAACAAACCTGGTCAAAGGCGGTCAAATAGGACTTTTTTTTATGGAAATCCCTAGAAAATAGGTCAAATATAGCATTTTATGGGATTTTCTAGATTTTGAGAGATTAGATGGATGAGATCGACCTGAATAGATAAGATAAGGATAGACATGGATGTAGGAGACATTTTATATGATTTTGTTTCATATTTTATATATTTAAGCCTAAGACATTAAAGGCATTCATATGTAGAATTTGTATAACTTAACTTTGATATTTCTGAAACTTTGGGAGCTAATTGAAAGACCTGTTCTATTTCCTTTGCTATTGTTCTATATTATGAATTCTTGAATGAGTTTCAGTATCTATAATTACTCACAATGTGCGAGGCAAGGGTGGAGGCCCCCCACACCGAGATAAGTGCACTTTCTGGTTAATTTAGTTGCAATTTCCTAAACTAGTTTTGTTTTATACTTAATATGTTAATTAGATGTATGATGACGTGTTATGATTGCTGATGAATCTAATTCTAATTTATATTCTGCATATGAAGGGGCAATCCAATGTTTAAGTTAAAAGTTCCTTCTATCTGATCAAGAGCTAGAACTAGAATTCATCTTTCTTGCTTTTAAATGATTTTCCGAAGTTCTTGTTTTCTAACAATGGTATTAATGATGAATGAATCTGTAATGAAGGATGGCCAGGATCTCCTTAGTTAGGAGCCTCTTTAGTAATTCTTTCGTGCATCTTGATTTATTGTTCATTAGTGGTTTTTGGTTTCTAATTTGTGAGTAGTTTTGTAAGAGAAGGACAAACAAGTTCTCCTAAGTTAGGAGCTTATTTTGCTGCTGATTACATAATTGAATTAGAAATTATTTAGTTAAAATTTATATTTGTAATATGCATTTCCTTTATTATTAATAATTCATCTTCTAAACTTGACTATAGCTGAAACCCATATATCTTTGAGATGCTTCTAAGTTCTACATTTCTACAAGTGTTATAGCATCATTTTTCACCTTCATATGATTCATGATTGCTTTTATGGCTTTGGGCACCCATTCCTACAGACTTGAACAAATTCACTAAAAAACAGTGTTAAAATTCCCATACGCGGGTATGCCCAGACTTTTCCGCGTGTATACGTGAGTCCACATGTACTTTTACGTGTATGCCATTAAAACCATTAAAAATATATATAAATTCCCTATTTTCGGACTGGGTTGATGGTTACTCCAGTAGTTCAACCACCCCAGTACGTGGCCAATTGTTTCGAACTGACTGAAACTACTTTGAGGGAGTATAAAAGCCCCTCATGTGCATGGCCTAAGGGAGAAAGAAATTTTATAGACATTATACTCTGTTGGAATCCTAGTTCAAGTCTAATTCCCCATGCCTCCTGCACTTTCCCAGATTTATACAGGAAACCCTTATTTCCTGGAGATGTTCATCCATTTATATGCCATCTCGAGTGCACAAGTCTTGAGAGTTTCTTAGCGAGGCAAGGGCGGGACGAATCCGGACGACGGTCTGCTCGAAGATCGTGGAAGGATTCAGGTGATCTCTCCACTCTTTATTTATGTACATGCTATTCATAATAATGAAGAACCGTCTTGTTCCTGAACTTCTGTGTTAGTATCTATTTGTATATGTGGAAAGATTGATTATTAAGCAGTTATTATCATTTATATCATATTTCACATTGATTACACTAACGTTTAGGAGAAATATATGCTGTAAAACTAGGTTTCCGTGCACGTTCTTTCTTGTTTTGCAGGTTGAAGGAGGAAGGAAGGTTGCTGGGGGTTTGAACCCCGCGGGATCTACATCGAACGTAGGACTACGGGTGAGTTATGCTATCGTTGTTATCTAGTTTTTTGCATTCAAGTATGGTTGTGTGTGAGTCCTTCTGAATGGCATGCCCTGCTCTGTGGAGGTTTTGACCCAACAAACCTCTAGGGTGATTTTCCCCGAAACAGAACTGGCGACTCCACTGGGGATCACATTCTTGTGATTCCCCTGTTGGGTGGTTTCAGCTGTTTGATAGGTTTCCAACAGTTTTAACTTTTATTTCCAGTCCAGTTTACTCTTTCTCAGTCAGACTGAAGTCCTGGTTTCTTATCCAGGCTTGATCTTTTTTGTTTTTCATTATTTACCTTTATATACGCGGGTTTGTCTGCACACAGACGCGTATACACGCAGTTTTTGTTAAAGGGAGTCGTGTATACGCGGGTTTCCTTTAGCACAGTCGCGTATGCACGCTTGTTTCTAAACTGTCCAGTCGCGTATACCTAGGTCAATTTTGAAATTTTAGATTATTTTTTTTTGGCCCTGTCTGTCTGTGGAGACCTGTTCCTGCAGTGTCTTTGTGTCCTCTGGATTGTGTAGAAAGTGGTCTTTGGTCTTTTCTCTCTCTTGTTTGATTGAAAACTAGCTTATTTGGCAAAGTCTTGTTTCTTGTGCTGGCATTCCTGGTTCGAGTACCAAGATCTCTTTCTGGGGATTCTTGGTTGTTCTGCTTTATCAGAACAGAGAGCTCCTGCTCATTTACTCTTTCCTACCTTTGTGTCTTGCTTTGCACTTCGATTTTTGCCCATTTCTTGGTTGGTTTTCTTGAGTTCAGTCGACTAGGTCTTGTTGCAACTTTTGAAGAGTCTTTCTTGGTTCTTTGAAGTTTTTGTTTGCTGCAAGGTTGTACTATTCTTCTAGGCTGAGTGACTGAGTTTTCTTGTCTTCTTGTGCTCATATAAATCTTGCTACTAGTTAGCCCTATAAGATTTGGAGCGTTTTTGAAGTTTTTGCTTGAAATTCAGTGTTGTTTGGCTTGGGATTTGATAGTTTTTCTTGGTCTTTTCGAACTCTTCTTTTATAAAACTCAAAAGCTCAAAAAACATTTTGCTTTGTTGTTTGCTTTTGTTTTTGTATTTTTGTTTTCGTTTCATTATATCTTTTGAAGCTTTGTTGAGGTTTCTTGCCTTTGGATTTTGACTTGATTTTGGAAAGGAATTGTCATTGATTTCTTCCTCTTGTTTTCAAGCAATTTTGGTGTCTTCATATTAAGAGTTTCTGATTTCGGGAACTAGCTTTCTGGACAACCAAAAAGAGATAAAACTGAAGGATCTTTGGGAAATTTCGCTCTGCTTTAGGAGATTTTGCATCTTAGAATTTGCATGCTTTTAGTGATTTGCATCAGGTGCACTTAAGCATTTAGTCATTTTCATAGTTTTTGTGAGTGTGAGTTTGTTATCTGAAAAGAAAAATACAATTTTTAATCTCGTAGAACCTATGTAGAAGTTGCTTTTCATCGAAAGACAATAACTGCATTTGCATGTAGTTTGGTTTTTATTAATTTCTTTTCTGCGTCAAAACACCATAAGTTTCATTTCCGTATCCCTTTGACTTAACATAACAGCCGATTAAAATAAGCGATATAATTTAAAATCAACTAGCAAGTTTTCTAAGTGTCATACCCCAAATAGCTAGGTTGTAGGGCCTTGGATTAGGTGAGTGGAGAGTTAACTCTCCAAGGACGCTCAAACAAAACATTGAAGTTGATTAATTGAGCGAAATCCAACTCCGTTAGGTGGACCGGGAAAGCTCTCCTCCAGAGAGTCAAGCGCGAGGGGAAATGAAGGCTGAGAAGAGAGATACCCCCTCTATGATTTGCTGAATCTAACCTCAAGACCATTCCGCCTGGCTTCTGACACAGATTGGTGCCCATAGTTTCCACTCCTAGGTTCCACATAGGTGACTGCGGGGGGGAATACCCGTGGTACCTGAGGTAGACATCGCATCACTTTCAGCAGTACTTCTGGGGGGTGCCCTTGCGAAGCTTGGGTACTTGAGCCGGAAAAGGCTGTGGTTAGGAGGTCGGCGTAACTATTTCTGATACCTTCGCTAGTAGGCTCGGGCCGTAATTATCCCAGACTACTTTCGGGAGGTCCTATATTTCGCTTTCTTGTATTTTGGTGTCCGGTCCTAATCACCCGGAGCAGAAATACTTGAAGGTTGTTTGCTTGATTGTATCTCAGGGATTATTTTTTGTAGTGAGTGCTCTTTGCTCCTAGCTTGCCTAGCTTTATACTTTTTGAGTCTAATTAAAATCTGTTAAAGTGGCTGATCAAGCGCCTCGTCGATCGAGGAGAATCCGGGGCTTATCTCCCGACAGTCCAGAGCCTTCTTCAAGAAGGCGTAGGAGTGATTTAGCAGGTGGTTACCACCCTGTGGCGTCTGACGCAGTAGAGAGAGATCCTCCACAAGGTTCTGAAGGTTTCGTAGCTGATTCTGGTGTTGGTTCCGAGAGGAGCGCTCCGCTCACCTCACGAGTATTATTTTCGCAGGAAGAAGAAGTACAAGTAGAGGAAGTGTCTGAACCCTCAGAGTCACTTCCATCTCCTCTTCCTCCTGAGTATCCGTTCGTTGTTGAATACATCGGACCCGAGTCAGAGAGACCGGAAGATCCTCCTTATTATACATACCTTTCGATGGCCACGACTGGGAACGCGGCTTCTGCTGTGAGTGCTGCAGGCATTCAGACTCCTGCTTCTATTGAAGGAGGGGGCACTATTGCTATATCTTTGATTGCTTCTAGTGCTATTGTGTTTGGCTCTGGTTTCACCCAAGCACATGCTTCTCAATCTGGTCCCTTCTGTTTTGGAATGCCCACTAGTGGGATTCCTTCTTTTTCCTTTTCCGCTGCTGCAGCTGGATCTACACCCATGTCTTCCATGGCTGGTGGATCAGCTTCTTTTCAAGGGTTCCCCTTCGGAACTGGACATATTCCTAGTTCGAATCCTTCTTTAGGGTCCTTTCCGTTTACTTCTTAGACCCAAAGTTTCAACCCTTGGTCTGGAGGTCAAAGTTCGACTACTTTTACGGGTTGGAACCCTGTATTCACTACAGCTGGGGCAGGGAATCAGTTTTACGCTAGTCACCAAGGGAATGCTTCTTTCCCTTCGTCGAGTGCTTATCAGACTTTTTCCCCTCTATCTAATGCCTGGAACCCCTATCAGGGGCTTTCCTCTTCATTTAATACTTCAGGCGGGGGAACTGGTCCGGTCTTTGGTAACTCGGCGTGGGGAGGAGGTTCTTCTCCTTTTGCTACGAGTTCTTTCTGGCAACCTGGTGCCTCATCAAATCCAGGGTATTCTTTTCAGAATGTTGGGAATTCATCCTATCAAGGATGGAATCCCCAGGCTCCGCCTCGTTTACCTTTTCTGGCAACGTTAAACTTTCCAGATCTGTCGAAATTGACGAATGATCCAATTCGGTACAGTCCGGGGTGGCCTCCGGTCCCGACCAAACTACCTTCAGACATTCCAAAGTTTGAAGGGAAGAATGGAGAGGATCCGGCTGACCACATCACCACTTTCCACTTATGGTGTTCTTCTAACTCCCTGATCGACGATTCGATTAGGTTAAGATTGTTTCAACGCACCCTAACTGGAAACGCTGCCAAATGGTATATTGAGCTAACTGGGGGCATTTTTGCTACATTTGGAGAACTGGCTATTACATTTCTAAACCATTTTTAGTTGCCTGTCCGATATGAGGCTGGGACTGAACTCCTAGCTAATTTTAAGCAGGACGAGGCAACCCACATTTCTGATCACATTCAGGAATGGAGGAGAAGGAAGAGGCTTATTAAAGCTCATATTCCAGGAGAATTCCTTTTGGAATGGTTTCTGAAATCTCTGCAGTCAGACATTTCTAAAGATGTATCCCTTTCTGGGGTATTTTCTGAGGAGCAGGCCATTTTTAGGGCCCAGCAGCTGGAACTAATTTATTCTCAGTCTGGGGTCCTCCATAAATATTTGCCCAATGCTCCTCGCTCCAAATTAGATTTATCCAAAACTAAGCCTGGTCCACATGGTGATGGGCTGATCGGGTCGATCAATAGTGGTGCAGCCAGCCTGCTTACTCAATTGCAGCAGTTGTCTTTGCAATCTGCTCCTTCTGGTCAGGCTGTGCCTGCTGAATCATCGCCTTCCCAGTCTTTGTCCATAAATGTTGTCCAAGCTTCTGATCCCAAAGGAAATCAACAATCCGAAGGGAAGAAGAAGGGACGAAATAATAAGAAAAAGGGAAAGAATGGGAAGGGTAATGCGAATAAAACCAACGAGCATGTTGGTGAGGGTCCAAAGGAGAAAAAGAAAGTGAAGTTTCCATGCAAGCTGTGTGCTGGAGACCATCTCACACACCTTTGCCCTAAAATTCAGGATGCGCAGCGCTTGTTAGCCCAGCAGGGTTCTTCTAGTTCCCAGGCTGTGTTAACAAACCCTTTTCCCCAAGGGCAACAATTAGTTGTTGGCGCGAACCAAAATCCTGGAGCTTCCTCTGGGGGCACCCAGGAAGGGGAAATTCCATCGAACATTTTCATGATGAGTGCTCACGCGGATATCGCTACAAGATCCCGTGATTATGGCGGAGAAGAGTCTTCGAAAGCTAAGGATGTTCCTGATGCTACTGAGCCGCTTCACATTATGAAGCCTACTGTTGAGTCTATGCCTCGGATGCCCAAAGCATCTTCTAAGCGATCAACGATTAATCCAAATGCTAGGGCTGCCCAGAACTACTCGATTGTGGAAGATCTGGCGCAGAGTCCTTGTGCTATGTCGGCTTTAGAGGTACTCCAGTCTTGTCCGGCTCAGCGCAGTTCTTTGCTCACTGCCATTGGGGCTATTGATCCAAAAAATTCTCTTCTGATTACTTTTGATATGACTAATTTTAAGAAGAGATTACCCCATCATATGGCTTTTCATATCAAATCATCATACCGGAAGTGTAATATCTTTCGAATGGTTGTTGATGAGGATGCTTCCACATGCGTGGTGTCTGTCACATGTTGGAAGACAATTGGATCTCCCAAAGCTGTTCCATCTACCACTCTTCTGACTGCATTCGATGGTCATTCTCACAGACCCCATGGTATTGTCCCAGCTTTGCCCATCTGTGTTGGGGGCAAAACTGTCAATATAGAGGTTGAGGTAGTGGATGCAAGCTTGGACTACAACCTTCTGTTGGGGAGAAACTGGATTTATGAGATGGATGCCATTGCATCCTCATTATTTCGTATTATATGTTTCCCCCACGAAGGGAGGATTGTTATAGTGGATCAACTGGACTATCCTCCTGTAGACCCGAATGCATCTACTGACTCATCTGTTCCTAAGTTGGATAATTCTAAGGCGCCTGTTGAGAATTTAGGAGTTGGAATGTATTCTTCCTTGATGGGTACTTTCGATATTCCTCCTCCTACGGTTCATATTAATGCAATTTCATCCTCCAAGGCTCCTCTTCGAAGAGAGTTCTTCAGAACTCATTATTTTTCGGACCCTTGGACCTTACCTTCCCCTACAGCCACATTAGCTGAAGGTCAAGTGGGTGGAATGGCATTTCCGATGTCTGCAGCTGAGATTGCTTATCAGTCTATTGTTGACTCTGCAGAATCCAGTCCAGCTCCTCTTTCACCGGAAGAGTTGGATGGAGATGTGGCTCCGGCTTGGACACTTAGTTCTTCTTTTGCCCAGGATTGCCTTGATACCACTCTTCCATCTGAAGAGGCCATCCTGGAAGCCATGACTGGTATAGATAGACCGTGGGATGATTTGCATCATCGGTCTTACTTTTTACCTGATTTGAGCGAAGTTGAAACGAGTTTTCCAAGTCCTCCGTCTCCTGGTCCTGTTCACCCAGTCTTGAACCCTTTAGCACCAACACAGGTTTACGCTGAAGGGAACATGGCTGTGATTTATCCTACTATCCCGGTGAACATTTCCAGGGATCCCAATATTATTGAGAATGTCTTCATCGGAGCTGAATTTTCCCATGAAGAGGTTCAAATTTACACTGAACTCTTTAAAGAGTATAGGGATGTATTCACTTGGTCTTATGAGGAAATGCCTGGAATAGATCCATCTATTGTCCAGCATGAGATCAAGACTTATGAAAACGCTAAGCCGGTGAGGCAAAAAATTCGTCCGGTCAATCCTAGGAAGGCAGCAGCTATCAAAGCTGAAGTTGAGAAGCTGCTTAAGGCGGGATTCATTTTCCCTGTTCCTTTGACTGAATGGGTTTCAAATCCCGTTCCCGTAGATAAAAATCAAGGAACGATTCGAGTTTGCATCGATTTCAGAGACCTAAATAAAGCATGTCCTAAATATAATTACCCCACACCATTTATCGATCAGATCATTGACGAGTGTGCCGGTAATGAGATTTTCTCCTTCATGGACGGTTTCTCCGGATATAATCAGATTACTATCCGTCCCGAAGATCAGCATAAGACTGCCTTTATTTGTCCCTGGGGTACTTTTGCATACAAGAAGACGCCTTTTGGTCTTAAAAATGCTGGGGCTACCTTTCAGCGGGCCATGTCATATGCCTTCCACGACATCAAAAAGATTATCGAGGCATACTTGGATGATTTAGCTGCTCATTCTCGAAAGAGGATGGATCATCCTGGTCACCTCCGGCAAATATTTGAAAGATGTCATTTCTATAAGATTAGATTGAATCCGAACAAGTGCGTTTTCGCAGTTACATCCGGCCGGTTATTGGGATTCATTGTGTCTAGGGAAGGGATAAGGGTAGATCCCTTCAAGGTTGAGGCAATACTTCGGTTGCCTCCCCCGTCCTCTATCCGTCAGCTTCAAAGTCTACAAGGAAAGTCTAATTTTCTTCGGAGATTTATCGTAAATTATGCTGAAGTTACAAAGGGATTTATGAGATTGTTGAAGAAAGGAGTTCCATTTCTTTGGGATGACTACGCTCAATGCTCATTCGATGCTTTGAAGAAAGCATTGACCTCTGCTCCTTTATTGAGTCCACCTGATTATAGCAGGGATTTACTTTTGTATCTGGCAGCAGCAGAATCTACTATTGGTATGGTTCTGGTTCAGGAGGATGATGCTCTTGCAGAGCATGTTATATACTACCTTAGTTGAGGCTTGGTAGGACCTGAACTCCGGTACACTCCGATAGAAAAGTTAGCTTTAGCAGTAGTTCATGCTGTGCAGCGACTCCGACATTACATTATTCTTCGAAAAACTTATGTTTTGGCAGCAGCCAATCCATTTCAGTTTGTCCTCAATAGGCGAGTGATTGGGGGCAAATACAATAGATGGATTGTGATTTTACAGGAATTTGATCTTGAGTTTATGTCTGCCAAGTCCAAGAAATCATTAGTTTTCGCGGAATTGATCTCCGAGTTGCCCTGTGGAGAAGAGATGATCTATGATGAATCCTTTCCGGATGAACATTTGTTTCTTATCTCTTCACAGGATCCTTGGTACGGAGATATCATTGTGTATCTCCAGACTGCGAAGTTTCCCTCTACTTTTTTGAAAGATGAGCGTCGTAAGTTGCGTCACTTGGCCAAGAATTATTTGATTATTGGTGATGCTTTATACCGTCGAGGGGTTGATTCAATCCTAAGACGCTGCTTAACTCTCGAAGAAGCTGAGGCTGTGCTCAATGATTCTCACAGTGGAGCTTGTGGGGGTCATTTATCTAGGCTTGCTACAGCCCAAAAGATTTTGCGTGCTGGATACTTTTGGCCCTCGATTTTCAAAGATTGTATTGAATCGGTCAAAAAGTGTCATCCGTGTCAAGTATATACTCGAAAAATGCGCGCTCATCCAGCTCCGCTTTTTCCAGTCGTTACTGTCGGACCCTTTACAAAGTGGGGTATTGATTATACTACTTGTAACCCGCCTTCGGCAAAAGGTCACAAGTATATTATCGTAGCAGTAGACTACTTTACGAAGTGGGTCGAGGCTATGCCTACTTTTGGAAACGATGGTGAGACTGCAGCTCTTTTCCTATTCAACCAGGTTATCGCTCGTTTTGGTATACCTAGAGAGATTGTCACTGACCATGGCAGTCATTTTCAGAATAGTATGATGGCTGAGTTGGCTCTTAAATTGGGTTTCCGGTAGGAGCATTCATCTCCATATTATCCTCAGGCCAATGGGAAAGTGGAAGCCGTGAATAAATCCTTGAAGACAATTCTTCAAAGGACAATTGATAAACATAGATCCAACTGGCATATTATGCTATATCCTGCACTTTGGGCATACAGGACATCAGTGAAAACTGCAACTGGCTTTACTCCGTTTCAGCTAGTGCACGGGTTGGAATCCGTATTTCCCATTGAATGTGAGATTCCTTCTCTTAAGTTAGCTGTTGAACTTCTTCCTGACACTTCTAGTCTTGAAGAACGGCTCCTTCATCTGGAACATCTCGATGAGAAGCGTCGGGATGCCGCCACGATGAATGAAGTGCATAAAAACTGAGTTAAAGTTCAGTATGATAAGGCGGTCAAACCCAGGGTTTTTTCGGAAGGTGACCTTGTTTTAGTCTATGCCCAAGAAAAAGATGCCCTAGGGGCAGGAAAGTTTAAGTCTATGTGGTATGGCCCCTTCATCGTTAAAAAAGTCCTTAAGAAAGAAGCGTATACCTTGGTTGATTTTGAAGGGAACGAGTTGCCGGAGCCCCGAAATGGGCTCTATTTGAAGAAGTATTATGCCTAGGCTTTGGCCTGGCATGTTGCTTTTGTATATAGTAGTTTTTCTTTGTACATATCTGGTTGATTTTCGATCTTTGATGAGTTGGTGATGTTTTTGATCTGCTTTGGCAGGTTGTGTCAGATGTCATGAGTCATTTTGGTTTCGCCGATGGTGCTAGTAGACACACCCGGAACTTAGCTTCCACGGCTTGGGTGCTTCATTATCCTTCCGGTCAGCTGTTAGTATCAAGAGGGGTCTGCATTGGTCCTGCTTCCAATAATATAGCAGAATACACTGCAATTGTTTATCTACTCTCGGAGGCAATATCTTTGGGTGTCGATTCGTTGGTAGTTTTCTTGGACTCTCAGCTGGTGGTGTCACAGTTGAATAATACTTATCGGGTTCGAGATCCATTTTTATTACGGTTGTTCTTGAGGGTACGTTTGTTACAAAGATCATTTCATTTTTTAACTTTCATTCATATTCCTCGAGTTGACAATTGGTTGGCAGACTCATTAGCTAATCAGGCACTGGATTGGCATATTAATCATTCCATACAATAAAATTTAATCATCAAAAACATCATACATTTTGATACATTTATCACATCACATCAAACATCGCTGTATATATATCATCAGAGTGTTCAAAAACTTTACAAAATTTGGATCCATAAGATTATACAAAATTTGGGCTTATGCCCGATCATGTTCAGTCTCAAAAAATATACAGTCATCTGATACATAATATCTATCTACTCCTGAGGTCCCTACCCAGAAGTCGTGTTCCTATAGAACATGATCGCGGTGGCAACTCGGCGGAATAATCGTACCCAGTCTCGGGGCACTCCTACCACCCGTCTCTAGACGGCTTTCGACAGATCTTCCATGGCAGCCATAGGTATTTGGCGGGTTAACCCCTCCAAGTTCCTCTGTACAGCCTGGAGGTTCCTGTCTGAATCCACTGGATCTGCTTCGCCCCTGCGACGTTTGTGGCGCGGGAAACCCTCAGGTCGAACTGGTCCAATATCTGTATCATGATTATGTTTACATTGTCAGTCATTATGAATCCAATCAAAAACATGTTTGTTTTTCATTTTTTCATACATATTTGAAAAATCCAAAAAATTATATAAGTCAAAGTTTTTTTGCAAACTTACCGACTGTACCCCATGCTGTGCCTGGTGGAAGAACAAGATCTGGATCTCCATGAAAGTCCATCCTGGCATAGGGATAGTCCTCCACAGCGATGATTTGTTCTCCCCACCAAAGGAAGAAATCATCATCCCAAGTGGTCCGGGGAACTTCACTTCCCCCTAATCTCTTCATCATGTCTTCCCAACGAGCAATTCTTGGATCTCTAGGGCTGCTGATGGTAGAGATGACTCTGGGTCTCAATGCTGGTATCTTCTCGAAGAAGAATGTCATCAAAATTGTACCGTATCCAAAGTGTTTTGTCTTTGCTTGGCGGATTGAGGTCAATTGTTGCTTCATGTTCAGTAAAAGGGCTGTGCACCAATCATATACATGAGTCAAGCATTCTACTGCTATGCTCATTTGCGTCCTGGACGCCTGATGTAGGGAGGCAGATCCTGCCACTCTGCCAATGGTGAAAAGGAGGATTTTCATGTGCAAATCCCTTAAATCTTTAATTGCAATCTGAGTTCCAACTTTCTTGGAACCCTCTACGCAATACACGTGGACATAATATTCCACGGTTAGCCCTCCCAGGGGCTTCCCGTGCAAGTCTACTGGTTCTCCCCTCTGGGAGAGTCCAGTGATAAAATATATGTCTTCCACTTCAATGCGTACTGGCATCTGATCTATCATAAAGCAATCCTCTTCCGGTTCCCAATAATTTACGAGCATTTCTAGCAACCGGACATTTCTTTTCATATTTGGCATTTTGAAAAATTTGAGCAAACCACAATTCCGAAGAATATTTTGCGATGCTCGATCTCGCATGACTTCTTGATCAATAGCACTGTGTTCACGCTCTCTCCATGAGATTGTCATCCTATCAAATTTCAACAAATCCTTCATTAGCCACGCATTTTTTGATTCGGGCCTGCGCATACGCGACTTTTTCTATGCACAGTCGCGTGTATACACGACTTTACTGTTACCAACCCGCGTATGCGCAAGTCCGTGTTTTTTAGCAAGGGTTTTAATGGTGAAAATCACTAAATTTTAATTTCTAAATGGACAAAATGATTTGCAAGGATGATTGAGGAGCCTACCTGACAAATTCGGTGCGATTCGACGGTCGGTTGCTCCTGATTTGACGAAAGAAGTTTTTTGCTCCAGAGCACTTTTTTCCAAATCAGCAATGTAATAATGAACCAAATATGAGGTAATTTGTCTATTTATGGCTAAAAAGTTGAAAATTTTCACAAAAATTTGTTATGCTTATTTTTTCGATCTATCTTAAGCTGCATAACTCGGATGCTTGGAAGTGCCCAGTTTGGTATGTTTTCAGGTACATTTTGACGATTTTGAGATTTTTCTCGGTTTTTTATCTATGATTACCGACTTGTCGCGGCAGGTATATGATCTTCACTAGCATATAGGTTAGGGAAATCACTTTCCGTTGCATCTTGCATACTAGCCTCCATACCGATCACTTGCCATAGGGTTGATCCCATCAGGTCATGAGTATTACACCCATTTCACTCGCCGATTATTTAATCATGACTTGATGGTAGAGCCTTCCTTTACATGGGCTTCCTAGTTAGTTCCTCACTATCACTTGTTGCCCATGCTGCGTTTTCTGTAGGCTCGGGAGTCCTCTTTAGTCCCGCCATGTCTTATGTGTTGAAGCTTCATTCTTCTTCTTCATCACTTATCATTTTTTCTGGCTTTTACCCTAGAGGCTCCCTGGTGTCGTTAAGTTGTATTACTGCATTGCATATTGGCTACTTGTTTATCCCGGCCTTTAGCCGGCTTCATTTGGACTCGATGTTTAAGCCAACTTTTGACCTTGACTTTCTGTACAAGTTAACCATTGCATGCACTTAGCTATCACGACTTGACACCTTTTTACCCATGGATGGAACGTTCCTTTGAGTATCGCTTACCAGTTTTCGCCACCTTGCATTGAGCATAGGATTGTTCCAATCCCAGGAACTAGTGCATCTGATTTTTGATACTCGTTCTATCCATTGTACCATAGCATTCTTTTATTCTTTTTCAGGCTTATTATATGAAAAAGACAAAAAAAAATCAAATATAACAAAAAGAGCGGGAACGGGATGTATCTTCGTTATTTTGATGGCAGTACAGAGTCAGTTTGTCGCCCTTGAACAAAGCACATATACTTATATATATTTCCTTCATTTTGGATGGTTCTAGTTTGACCTAGGTTCAGCCTTTACCATGTTTCACTTGTCAGTTCTCCCCCGGTTGGTTATCTCTTCCAATCATATGGAGAGTTTGTTTTGCCTCCTGCAAGACAGACTTATACAGTGTCACTTTTTACCGCCATGGTCATCACAGAGTCGTGCTTTTGTTCAAGGGAAGTCTAGCCTGAGTCGGCCATTCTGCGGTGTCTCTTGACTCATTATTCAGTCGGCCTTCCCGGTCTTGTCAGTATCATGTTCTATCACATCATATGTTTTGATCTTCTGCTCGTGCTGGTTTGAGAAGGTCCCCATTGACTTCTTTCCGGCGGGTTTGTCTCTTATCGACTACGACACATTGCTCTGAGAGCAAACCTAGAGCCACACCTTGGCCCTATTTCCATCATTGATAGGTGACCTTGTGCTCAGCATTTGATCATCATTATGGGTCTTTGACTGAGTGGTTTCCCCTGTGTTCGACGTCAGCATAAATTATCACACTTGGGATTCGTGCAGTACCTTGATTTCCATTTGACCCTATCGGTGGATTTCTCGCCTCTGTGTCAGCTTTCATTATTGGTTGGTTCAGAGGGTTTCTTCTGTGCGCTAGCTTCATCTTGTGCATGTCAAAAACGTACTTCGGTTTTGGTTCCGTCACTCTACTTCGTCTGATTCCTTCCAAATCTTGGCCTGCGGGTTACACTCGCGCTGGACTGATGTGGGATGCCTTAATGCCTTCCTTCCAGCAGATCTTTTCCCATCGACTCCGACTCATTTCTCTAGGAATAAGGTCTAGAGTCTTTTTGTCAGTACCTTAGGGTTTGCAGTCATCAGTGGCAGACTCTTCACTATCGACAGTGGGGATTCATCATTGCCTCCTGATTGGTAGATTCTTTCAAGTGTTTGACTTCAACTCATTCATTCGCACTTGTTAGATTGTACTGGGGCACCTTGACGCTCATTTTCATTATTGGTGGGTTGTCTCGCGTTGGTTAACGGTATACATCATTGACCGGTAATCCAACGATTTCTCACATGGTCGACTTCAGCTCATTTATTCCCATTGTGTAGAATTGTGCCATAGTGATCGGTGAAGACCTCGGGTTGCATCAACATTTCTTGGTTCACTTTTGACAGTCCATTCAGTTTCTTCCAGTGATGTCGTCCACCCTTATATGTTGCAGTTCAGTACAGCAGCATCCTATATGTTGGCTCCCGAGTTGCGTGATAGTACCGTTTGTTCGACCCCTTATGATTTGGTACTTGGAGATTCAGTTACTTATATGATCAGACATCCAGTTGTAGCATCTTTGATCAGCTTTCTATATGTGATATTTGGACATTGATTCAGACTTATACTTCCGGGCCATGCTCAGATGATTCATTGTGTACTTTCAGTTCAGTTATACTTGTATACATGTTGGATCTATTCAGTACTTTCTATATGATGTATTTTTGACCGAGCATGGGTATGCCCGCCTCAGCATGAGTTGACTCTCTGTTTTCTTTCATTGGTTTTTGGCAGGCTGAAATCTGGTGAAGTCCTCTCTTGTCCTTGCGAAGTTCTTTCTATGTGCATAATACATTTTGGCCATCATCTACCCCTTCTAACCTCATATATTAAGGGGCATCTGTTATAGCATCATTTCTCACCTTCATATGATTCATGATTGCTTTTATGGCTTTGGGCACCCATTCCTACAGACTTGGACAAATTCACTAAAAAACAGTGTAAAAATCCCCATACGCGATTATGCCCAGACTTTTCCGCGTGTATACGCGAGTCCACATGCACTTTTCCGCATATGCCATTAAAATCATTAAAAAATATATAAAAATTCCCTATTTTCGGGCTGGGTTGATGGTTACTCTGGTAGTTCAACCACCCCAGCACGTGGCCAACTGTTTCCAACTGTTGAAACTACTTTGAGGGAGTATAAAAGCACCTCATGTGTATGGCCTAAGGGAGACAGAGAAATTATTGATATTATACTCTGTTGGTATTCCCTATCCAAGTCTGATTCCCCGTGCCTCCTACACTTTCCCAGTTCATTACAGGAAACCCTTGTTTCCTTGAGATGTTCATCTCCCTATATGTCATCTCGTATGCACCAGTTTGGAAGGAATCTTAGTGAGGCAAGGGCGGGACGGATCCGGACGACGGTCTGCTCGAAGATCGTGGAAGGATTCAGGTGATCTCTCCACTCGTTATTTCTGTACATGCTATTTATAATACAGAAGAACCGTCTTGTTCCCGAAATATACGTGTTAGTGTCCACTTGCATATATGAGAATATTGTTATTTAAGCATTTATGATGGTTTATCTAATGTTTCATATGGATTTTACTAACATTTAGAGTAGATATATGTTGTACAACCAGTTCTTCGTGCTTGTTTCTTCTTGTCTTTCAGGTTAAGAAGGAAGGACGGTTGCTGGGGGTTTGGACCCCGCGGGATCTGCTTCAACCGTAGGACCTACGGGTAGCTTCCTCGATCTACTCTATTTAGTTTTTCATGAATATGTATGGTTGTGTGAGTCCTTCTTAAGTAGCATGCCCCTGCTCTATGGAGGTTGTAACCCAATGAACCTCTAGGGTGATTTTCCCCGGAACACTTCTCGTTCTCCTTATGTCGCTTTCTTCTATCCTTGAAGTGACAAAAGTCTTGGAAACTCAAGTGATCCTTGAATCTCCGACTCTGAGAATCATACTCCACAAAGTAATCTTCAAGGGAATCTTGCTCATGTGGTCCTTCATTCTCCATAGCCAAGAAGGTAGGTATAGTGGAGCGTTCTGAAGCTTGTGGGGCTAATGGCAGATTCACTAGTTGACCAATCACATGATAAGACATATCTGAGCTTTCTCCCAACTGAAATCTCCCAGGAGATTCCCTCATTCTATCCACCCTCATCTCTTTGATATCCTTGGAAAGGTATTGCATGGTCTCCAAAAGATTTTTTTCAAACTCCTCTGCTTCTTTATCATTCATAGCTTCAGGGGCTTTCCCCTTGTCTTGACCCTTGTCTGAATCATCAATAGTGTATTCATACTTCTTATGACTTCTATTCTAGTACCTCTTCTCCCTCTCAATAAGAGGATCATCTTATTCTGAATGCAACATGGATGGGGCTCCAAGGCAAGCACAATCTGTGCTAAGAAAGGAGCTCTGATACCACTGTAATGTTCCCAGATTGGGGATTGCACAACAAGCTTGGAAAATAACGAAATTCCTAAAGGATTGATGTACAGAGATGAGTTTACAACCCTTGGATCCCTTAGATCAGAAAATTTGGAGTCTAAATCCACAAGGGGAGAAAAAAAAAATCAAACCAGGAGTGGTAAACAGGTCTCCCACAACCTAGTCTAGCTGAAAAACACCCTACAAGAGGGGTTGCAGCTAGGCACAACAAACTACCTCAATAATAACACATTCTTGGTCCATATGAGTAGGAGGCCATCATATATGATTAATAAATGAAAGTACAACATAAAATCAGAAGTAAATTGAAGCTCTTTCAATATACAGTATATTACATGAGACAAGAAAGAAAGATATCTTCTCGTAAGTCTACAATACTTGCTACAACACGTATATTATGTCAAATGGCTCAAAAAATTATTTCTCGTGGAGTCAGCATGCTAACTCAGATCTAGGATAGATCTATGGAAAAAACATCAGATCTATTTCAAATCTATAAACTAGATAGTTTTCTTTACAAGATCCCCTTGGGGTTTTGACCAAATCATGCATGAATAAGAGTAGATTTGAGAAACAAGTTACAGATCTGTAAAATGCTGCAGTAAATTTCTGAATATAAAGTTTCATTACAATGGATTAGATCTAAACAGAACATGGATCAGCAAGCTAATCCATGGATCACCAAGTGGAAGGCAAGCCCATCACTAGAGATCTCTGATCTAAACTATGAGAAAAACACCATGAAGAACCTCATACCAAAATAACGTAGTCCATCAATAGGAACAATGCTATAGCTCAAATGACATAGATAGCCACTCCAAAATTGCAGATCTGAAGTATAAAGAGAAGAGACACTCTTCCAGGAGGTTAAAAGACACAATCCATGAGAAGAGGCTCCCAAAACACACTAGATCTGTGCAGATCTAAAACTCCACTTGCTGCAGCTTGCAAAAGCATACAAACCCTCACTAGATCTGCGCTGCTAATGAAAGTAGTGCTTGGCCTCAAGCCTAATAGTGGACCAATTAAGCAAATACTTCTCCAAGAATCCTCAAAGGAAGAGGTGAAATCCCTGCATAGGAATTCCAAGCACAATCCTCCACTAAACATCAGAGAATGGTATTTGTCTAAGCAGACAAATATCCAGAAATATGATCAATCAACAACCTCCTCTTGTTTCCTTCCCTCTCCTTTTATAAGATGAGAGCCTTTGCAAACCCTAAACCACCTTGATGAGTTAACTCTTTTCACATGAGGGGCCTCCTTCTAAAACTGCACTGTCCCTTTAGGAGATGCATTGAACCTAGACAACGCTGTGGATTTGATCAAGGTTGACCCAGTCTCACAGCTCAAACCCCTTTCACACCTGGAAGTGATTATTAACATGGCCCTGATTTAACTGTGTTCAAATGGGCATTGATTTATTTAGTCTACTTAGGAGTTTTACATGTCCTCCTTTATTCATTTATTCATGCAACAGAAAATAAAACAAAAAATGAGTATTCCTCTTAGCTTAGGCTAAGTAGGAACATTACATTCCGTTTGGTATAGTGGCTCCAACTGGGGATAATGGGACCAGTTTCCTAATAAGGATGTTTTATGAGGGTGTTTGTGAATATAACATGCAAATGGATAATGATTTTTAATATATATGCATCTATCTAAGTAATTAATCTAATATATACCCGGGGTGTCGTTCCTTTATGTGATCTAAAATTATATCCTTCAACTATTAGTAATATAGATCATTTAATAGTCAAAAGAGATGAAAATTATGTAAAATGATTCTTCTAAAAAAATAGTTTGCATAGAATAATTGTGCAAAACATATCACATTTTCCAATGTGATTACATATTAAATGAGAAACCATAGCTAAATATTAGAACAGAGGTGCATGTAATATTTATATATGATAACCTTTCAAATATATAATGCACTAAAAAAATAACTATCAATTTAAGAGATAAGACTTAACACAAGTGAATAGAAGTACCATATGCATGAAGTTCTATTCTATAATTTGATAGCAATGAATCTGTTCCTTCCCACTTTCAAGAGATTTAAAGAGTACAGTAGTGCAACATCAGTTAAACAAATTTAATTGCTAAAAGATAACAGCATATGTTCCATTAATTCATCAAAGCACTCACAAACTTACAGTAGTGCATTCTTTGCAAATGTTTTTGAATTTTTTTTGGACCCTTCTCTAAATGCATGAGAAGGGTTTAAATACTAAACTAACTATAAACTAAAATTAAATTATTACAAAAATGTAGAGGAGGTTTCAAACAACCTTCCTCTAAAAGCTTAACTTAAACAACAATCTAGGAATTTAAACTAACAATCCTGATTTTGCGAATCCTGCCCTTCTTTCTGAATGTGATCACGAAGTTGTCAAATATCTAACATTGCTTTGAGTTGAGCTGGTTGTGATATCCGTGATCGAATATGTCCCTTGAAAATAGCATTTGAGATTATTGACTGAGATCTTTTTGCTGAATCTGTAAGAGACTGAAGAGTTTGATGTTGATGGTAAGGTTTGATCAGAAAATTCCAGTAATTTTCCTGATCAAACTTATTAACTTTTTTGATCATTTCCTCTTGTGTATCTGCTCTCTATCTCCACTTTATTTCTACTTCTCTTGTTCCCGAAAACACATAAGACGTGTTTTCCTCAAGAAGTTCTATCATAAACAATTTCTCACATATAAACTGAATAATCTCATTTGATTTCTTGGACGTCTTGGTCGTTGCTTTCTCTGCTTTATTAATTTGTGCTCCCCATTCTACGAATACAGTTTTTTGTGAAGTTTGCCTATTTGTGGTAGATTATCTTGCTTTCCCGTATCTGAAATTTGCCACTGAATGTTTTCTTCGATTTTCTTTTCAAGTCTTTCACATTCCAGTTTCTGAATTGCTATTTGCTGAATCATTATTTTAATGGAATCACAATAAGAATCAATCATGGAAGATTGTTGACAAAACATTTCTTGTTCTTTCTTTAGCATGGTTTTTACATCAAGTGCTTCTTTGATAAATTGTTCTAATTGTGGTAGACTCTATAACTCAACCATTGCTATTTCCAGATGTGCTTGCTTTTCATTAATATCTTTCTGATACTTCAATTTGAGGCTTTCAATATCTTCATGAAATTGAGCTGTGCTTATTTTGATTTTCTCAATGGACTTGGCTTTCTCTTCATTCAACAACTGTTCTAATTCTTGTACTCTGGCTTCCTTTTGTTTCAACAATACTCTAACCTCAGTAGCTTTATCAACAACAGCAGTAGCATATGCCCTTGCATATTGTGATAATTTGGTTAGATGTTCAGTGGGATCATCTAAGGAATCTTTCCATAGTATATCAACGGATTCATTTGTTGGTTTTGGATTTGTTTCATCAATCCTTCTTCTTTTATTTATTTTAACTACAATCTTGTATATGGGACTATAGAAAATATCTAATGAAGGAATATCTTCAATTTGTAGAACTATCTGATCTATAGGGTAGGCCGGTACGATTTCTTTGTCATGCATTGCTGGAACTCTTTGTAGTAGATTGACAGTCTCAACTATTTTCTGTGAGGGTTTTGGTCTTTGGAAACTTGTTGCTTGATTAGTATTGGGATTTTCTTTGGGAGTCTTTATTGCTTCGGAAAATTCTTCCCATTCATTAATAAGATCTTTTTCTTGTGATGACTTGGACTGATCTACCATGCTATGACTGTGTAGAACTGTTTCGGAATTTGATTCTGTCCTATTATTTCTTGTTTCCTCGAGCATTTCTATCTCTTGAATAACTTGATCAATTGTCTTTTCTGAATTTGCTATCTTAGATTCAGATTCATTTTCAGAGTGATCGGAATTATCAGACTGCTGCTATGATTGACCTGGTTCATCTTCAGATATATCTTTCATTTCATCATCCAGACTAACACTTGGAGTATGTTTTTCATCTTCAATAGTTAGCAAATTTAAAGGAACTTTATCTAGTCTCTTGTTTCTGTATGCTTGAAAAGCTTTAGCATCCTCTTGACTTAGTTGACTAGAAATGTACTTGGTAATATCAAAGAGATTTTCCATGCCCTAGAAGAGGTCATCGAATCCATCTGCTTCCTTTAAAAAAGGCTTCATTTTAAGCTATGCGATGTAATTTTTAATCACATCATTGGGATCATATAATATTCCTGGCATAAATGCCAATTTCAATAACTAAATCTTGGGAACATCTTTGTAAGTATGGATGATATTAGCCAGAGAAAAGGTGCCACACTGTAGATGGAAATTAGGCCAAATAGCCTTTTTACCATCCTTCAGCTGCTTCGTGACACCATTGACAAGCTGATAGGCTATTTCTTTTGCAAGTAATTTATCGAGAACATAGTAAGGTAAAACATGGAGAGAAGCATAACTCCCAAATACTCTAATGTATGTAAACTTTTCTTTGGCAAACCATCTAGCTACTGGAAGACTATCTACATTGGATTCTTCAGAAACCCTAGGAGCTCTTTTGTTGAAAATCATCTTATGTATGGGAAATATGACTCCATAATAGATTTTATAGAAATGTAAGTGGAACTCTGAATCCTAGAGTTCTCTGTGGTAGATGTGAATCGGGGTAGGGTCCTTGGTAGTCCATTTCCAACCCATGGTAGGAAATTTAGAAGTAAAATAGATAGCATCCATGACATAGGTAGACATATAAAAAGGGGCTATTTCTCTGAATGAAACACTTCTTTTATTCATATATTCAGTTATATGCTTGGCTAGGTAATTCGATAAATTGTATGCCCAATTTAAGATAGATGAATTGACGATTGCGTCAATTAGGGGAACCCAATCTCTTGGAAATCTAGTGCTATCAAGCTTGGAAAATATTCTACATAACATACCAGAAACATAACAATAAGGATTAGGAATTTGTGCAATTGGGTACGTAACAGACTTATCTTGCTTCAATTTCCTTTCATTGTCCTTCCATTCATGGATGACTTTGATAATATCTGGATGTTCTCCTTTGAATTTTTGCATATATTTATTGTCGTATTTCTGCTGCGGGGTTGGTATATGATACATTGCTACTAAATCCTTTGCTTTGAAAGAACCTATAGTTTCTCCTCTCGAATTTTTGAACATTCTATCTTTAATGTTTAAGTGGTCAATTTCCCACTTAACCATATCTATATAAGGAAGAATCTTTGGTCTTGCAGCTATCTTGTGAATGTATGAGCATGCAATGTCAAAAAGGGTTACATCAGAGGTAGAAGCAGTGCCTGTTGTAGATTATTTATCACCCTTGGTCCTTCATCTTCGAAAAGCTTATACATTGCCTCCCACGTCGAACTGCCGCAGTATTTGTTGCAGACGATATCTGAAAATAATGGAGACATATCTGTGTCTTCTGTGGACGACGTTTGAAAAATTTATTTGCCCCTTTTTCTCATTTTGATCTTCTTCAACCCATTAATTGGCTTCCTGAGAGCAAAGTGAATTTAACACATAAGGAGTATCACAAGATTAAATCAATCATTTACTTCAAACACATGAGAGAAGATATCAATCTATCAATCATCTTTCATAATTTCTAATTTAATATTTCACATGGCCTCACACGTAAGATCTATCAATCGTTTTAAAGCCGTTAAGATCTTAAATTCCATTTGATATGACACAAGCTGTTTCACACGCTGAATTCATTAACTACACAAATCACAATCATTCCTTATAATATTTCGTGATACTTGACTCTTAAAGGCTGCGAAATGCGATCTGCGTAAATCATAGATCACAACTTTTATGGGATAATGTTTGAGTGTATATTATAAGTTGCGCACAATGCGATTGCGAAAACATTGAAGTGACCATGATAGCCAAAATATTTTATATTTCTTGGTATTTTTGCTTGTCGGGTCCGCGGGTATCACAACTTATATCGTTTTCTTCTTAAAAATTTATTGATTAGGTAAAGTGTGATGCGAAAAGGAAAACAAATATAATGATGATTGAGGTTTTTTGCAAGGTTTTTCTTAAATTATATCTTTGGAGAGGCTTTGAGCGCATTTCACAATTCACATATTTTATGTTTTATGGTTCTTTTTTGAAATAAAATATGTAATATGCGATGTGCTTTAAGGCAAAAACAAAAAATTTATATTCTAAGTTTTCTTTTTTAGGAAATTATAAAAATAATTTCCTATTTATTTCTAAAGGGTCCTTATTTATAAAAAATAAATGGGGGGGGTTCTTGTATAGCACAACGTGAATAGTACGTGCCTTCATCACTCTACTAATTATTCTTATCAATCCTTCAAGTTCCGGGGGAGAAATGTATATGTTATCTTGGTGATGATTCTCATGGTTTCTTTTGGTATGCATCCTTTTTATTACTAATAGTGCATCTTGTATAGTCATAGTGAATAAGTTCATACATTACAGGCTCAGGGGGAGCTAAATTTGTTAAGTTTCAACACTTTACTTTCTGTATGCAAATCTTATGAAGAAAAATCGCGTATATATGTGATTTTCTACTTAAATATTCTCGTATGTTTTTCTATGATGAAGAGAAAAGCTCCTAATTTTCTTGTTGCTTCTAGAATTAGTTGATTACAGTCCTTTGATGTTGCATTTAGTTCAGGAGGATCATTTTATTGCAAATGTATTGGTACATAATGATGCTTATTATTGCTAATACTATTGAAGCTACTCATATAGTTGGTGTTGCTTCTAGCTCACACTTTGAGGTCTCTTTCGTCTTGATCATAAATGTATCTTTATATAAAGGTCATGGAAAGTTCTATGATGTAATAATTGTAATATTTAGTCGTGTTTTGAACTATTGGGGTCAAATAAATTATGAATGTAATCCCATTTTGGGTGTTTTATGTCATGATAAAGTTATATATGTAACCACACTATGATTGGGTGATTGATGTAAGTTTCAGTTCTTGGTGATAGGAAAATTCATATTTAGTTTATTCATAGAGTCATGTACTTCACTGTAAATATTTTAGAAGGTTCAACATGTGCTCAATGGGAGCATGGTCATTATATAGTGCATAACAACAATTCTCATGTCTCTACAAGGAAATAAAAGCCTTCATTCAGCATTGGTCAACCCTTTTCCCTTGATGCCAAAGGTGGAGAGTAACTTGGTGTTTGATAAGTTAGTGATTTCAATCAAGTACAAGGGAGAGATTGTTGGAATTATGACTAATGTGTTGTCCTTGGCGGCAATCTACTTGATGATGATTTTTCTTTTGATGGAAACTTACTTGATGAAGATGTCAACAAGATGTGTCTACATGTGACAAAGAGTTTGGAAAAAGGAATAACCGTTCAGAGATAGAGGAATGATGAAGGGGGTGTTTTGATAGGTACACATAGGTTCTATGAAGAAAAGGCACATAAACACATAGGCATGAAGAAGAAAAGGTGCGTACAGTTTCCACACCATCGTATTCTAAATAACAAGGGTCTTTTCCATGGTATTGGTCGACAATATTGAGTGTAGTAATGGATATTTGATCTCGTCGAGGAATACCATCGAAATAAGTATGGTTTTGATCTGTGGTATTGGCTAAGGCATAATATATATAAGAAAATGCGGATAAAATTGCTTACTGTGTGCAAGTGATGAATATTTTGTGAGTAGTTAGATATGAAGCAAGTGTGAATGTAATGGGCTATTATGAATTGTTTGATATAAAAATAAGTATGCAACTGAGAATTTTATGATGGATTGTATCCAATAAATATGAAATGGCTATAGTGATAATGGATTGGTTTGATATGTTATATTATGTTTGACGCATGTTTTATTGTGTATACCATGAGATGGGTTTGTTCTGAAGGTGTAATGTGAAAAAAATATATAAGTAAATAATTGCATATTTGTATGTGGGTTTGATTACCTAGAAGGCACATGCATACACAAATTCAATAACCTGAAAAGTGTGTACATATGTGGGTTTCGTGTTGGGAATTCATGTGTCAATACTGCATTTTATACATATTTGTATGTAGGTTTGTTTCCTAAAGAGCACCTATACATATGAAAGTGGTTTACATAACGCACATGTATAAGCTAGGGTTTTTTTGAATAATATGTCTGATTAGTCTAATTAGTCTTACTATGCTTTTGTTTTCTATCAATGAAGTCTTTCTTGATGATCTGGCCTTAATTGCGATGATTAAATTTGAATTGATTGATTGAATAATGATGATGATACTAGTAGTATGTGATTGAAGATCTGTGATGGTTCTATGATTATTTTAGAGTGATTCAGTAGTTCAGTGTATAACTCAGTGTTTTTTTCAAAATGATAGTGATTTAATTTTAGGGTTCAATGTTTTGAGATCTGTACACATGTATGCTTCAATAAAGTCGTGTATACACACGGATTTGCTAAAGTAAATTAGTGTATATATTATAAAATTTTATTGATTAGGGTTTTTAGTTGGTTCAACAATTTTTCACAGTGATTGATTTCAGTTTTGATATTTGATATTGGGCTTAAATGATGGTAGTGGGTCCAGTCTGAAAATTTGATGAAACATGGCCTACAAGTTGCGATTTTTTGAATCACGGGGTTTGAGCTCCCTTTCAATAGTTTTTGTAGAACAAGAGAAGGTTGTAGGATTCTGTATATGGGTGTCTATGTGTTGGTATGAGTCTATACCATTATAATACTTTAAGAATTATTTCATCATAATAAAAAGAATACAACGATGATAAGAATGGTTGTTTTATCCCACATTGGGTTTCCACCTAGAAATCATGGTCTTCATATGTGTTTCTAATCTGTGATGCTTTATTATGTTCTTACTGTACATGGTCACTGTATATCTAAATTTGATGAAGTAATAACATACTTGTTTACGATAAAATTGAATGAAAACTAAGTTGACTAGATATACAGTAGTTGTCTGCATTAAAGTTTCATACATATGCAAGTTTACTTCAGAATAGTAGCATACATAATTCAAAATAATAAAATTAAATCAAGTTTTAAAACACTGATTCAATACCCCTTTCTCAATATTTTCCTAACTACCAACACTTGACATTAAGTGTGAGGGTGAAAAGGCTATCAATGACATCCTTACAATGTATTCCATTAGAAAGAAAAAAATGAAAAAATGAATCATATGTACAAGAACAGTTAGTTCACACTAACCATAAAATTTAAAATGAGACAAGTCATGAATAATTTCCATGGGGATTGTAAGATAAATTTCTTTGGAAAACGATCCTAGGATTATGATTTTGGGATGAGTCATTTCAATATAAAGGTTCAAAACAGACTCAATCACCTCAACATATCATTTGTCCCTCCTTTTAGCACTAAATTTGTTGACGATGTTGGATACAACCAATAGTAGGGGGCTCCCTAGTATGAAGTCTGAATTAGACCTCACATCATTTGGGATAGGAACCCCATCCAAAACAAAGGCTTGATTACCATTTAGTCTTAGATATTTTCCTTGATTTCAATTAACACATAAGAGAGAACACATATAATTTTGTGATAAGAAGGTAAGAAATTTTTTTTGAAACATATAGTTGAAATGTGTACAAGGTACCTTCATGAAGGGAAAAATAAAGTGTGATCCTTTAGAAGAAAGGTAATAATACTATCCTAATAAATACACACACATATATGTAGAAAGAATCATTCATTAATCCATGAAATAGTTAACATAGTAACAATAATCATGAAATAAAATAAGGACACATAATTCAAACATGTGTACTAAATCCAATGAAATAGTTCATTTTCTTTAGCATGTATGAAACACAAACATACATCAAAAAAATGAAGGAATAGTCTTACAACATTGACGATACATGTATGAAAGTTTTCCGGATTTAACAACTTCAAACCATTAAGTGAAATTTGTAAGATTCACAATTATAATGTCGAATCACTAGCTCCAATGTGGAATGTTAAGCCACCACTTTCTCCTCAAAATAATGATCTTCTCTCACTACTACCTATAACAATAAATTTCAATGAATTTTTGTATTTCTTGCAATGATAATTCATAGCTACAATGACAAAAGTAGCTTTTGTGAAACATCAAAAAATTTACAATTGTATTTTCAACATATCCTTGATTGTCAAAAGTTCAACTATTGTTGTTGTCACAATTATTAGTGCCATTATTTTGACAAAAAATTTCATCGCATATCATTTGAAGATAACCTGTTTGTGCAATTCTATGCATAGGAATGGTGACATTTGGCATCGAGATTTACGTTTATACATCAAAATTACGAAGGAGTTGGAAATTGTGATATTCTCTATGTAGGAACTGCGACGTTTGGGATTCGAAATTGCGACGTTCTTTGCATAGGAATTTTGATGTTCTCTACATAGGAACTACGATGTCTAGGTGTCAAAATTGTGACGTTTATATGTTGAAATTTCGATGGATTTTAAAATTTAGAAAAAAACTAATTCACCTCCCAAAAATGTGTTTGACCTTGATGTTAATTTTGGCCAAGAACATTGAATTAATATTCAAGATTGAATTGCATGCTAGGTTGAGATAAAGTATGCTATGTTTTAAGGCTTTAATGAAATTAAGTTGTTTACCCTATTTGATAGTGAGTTATACGTACCATTGTTCACAAAAATAAAAAATCATGAATTGTCTGGTCTGTCTTCTATATAATGGAAATGGTTCAAATCCTCACAAAGGCATACCCATCTGCCTAAAATTGGAGTAAATAACTCCTTCAGAGAGGAACCAGTGTGTCTAAGGGATTATAACAATAACCTTCACCACTTAAAAGGTTTTTGGTATCATTTTTTTTTTGTCTCTAGGTGCTATAGGGTAATATGCTTGGGTGGTGGTTATTATATATCCCTCTCAGGGCTTTCTGGTACCCGAGGCAGATTGTCATATTAGCTGTAAAGCTCCAGAGATTTTGCATGGATGTTCATACTAATATATATAATCGACAAAATAATATGGGAATATTACCTCTTTGTGGACAACAAATCCTCTGGAGAATGCTAAGCAGAAAAGTAGAAATGCTTCTTCACCGGCTCCAAATCCAAATCCTGCAATCAATCAAAGCACCCGCGTAATCTCTACAAAAGTATATCTTCTTATCAATTAAAATAGCATATAAGAAACATAAAACAATACATATCTAAGCCATTCATATAATGCTACATAGACGATTGAACAATAATTGTGACATTGATGCATCAAATGGACAAAACAGTTACAGATCTATTAATTTATGAAAAGGAGGATTACAACTATCAGTTGCACCAAGCCCTCCTCAATCTCCCGATTCCTTTCTCTCTTTCTATATCTCCGAGTGTGATGATGCTCAAGGAAAAAAGCTCTCAATTAACTTTTCCGATCTTCAAGCCTCACACCACAACAATGAAATTCTACTCCACATATAATCAAACCTTCGACCTTAGAACAAGAGCCCATAGCTCCAATTTATAGGAGATGGAGAGGACAAACCTTGCCAACTCTTTCAACCTATTCAAATTGGGAAATATATATATGTGTCCTTTCTTTTCCTTTCTTTTACCTTCCATAGGAGTTCAACTATGTTTGGTAATGCCTAATAAAAGGTTTGTGCCATTTAGTTTCTATTTTGAATTGATTCCTTTTGAGAGAAAGCTAGAAATTGCAGTCAGTTTTCCATAAGATATTTCCCTTTTCACATTCAAACATGGTTAACATTGCCCCTTGGGCAAGAGAAAGCATTACCCTAGGCATTAACGCTCCCTTTTCATGGCTCAGGTGCATTATAACTCTACCTAGTTGTTTCTGTGGTGCGATACCTTGGAAAAAATGGGTCTTGTCTAGGTCATTTTCTTCCTTCCATGTTACCTTATCCTCTGAGCTGATGAGGAGGTCATTTGTCCTGTGACACTAGGATTTTTCAAGAACCTAAAAACCTGAAAAATCATAGAGACTACTTACCAAACATTTCCCTTGCAGATATGTAAATAATTTCAACTATAATTTGAATGTTGGAGGAGGGGAACGTAAAAATTTATCCCAAGTATAACCAACACAATATATAAAATTAAATTCTCTAAAATGACCATCACATGTGGTTATTTATGTGACCAAAAAAACAAAGAGGTACCGATGTAGATAGAATTCTAGATAATAAATAAAAGTAGGTCATTGGTAAAATCTCATATAAGTTCTAACTTGAATAGAAAATGGGGAAGATAGATATGAAATCATAACATAAAAAATTCATTCAAAGAAAGTTTATGCTCTCCATATCAATTAATAAATTAAGGGTTTTTCCTTTTATCTTCTCCACAGACAGTGCATCCAAAGCTGCTAGAACAAAATTGTGCAAGTAATTTTGTTTCTTAAAGAATGTGACCTAAAAATGAGAAACAAAAAATATAACCTCGCCTGAAACTTAAGTCAATATAATTATATATATAAGATGTATCGATACAAAGAATCAATAACTTGTGATGTAAATCCAACATATATGTGATTTCATATAAAAAAATGAAATCTAATTCTAGCATGTTTAACAAAAGTATACAAAGTGCCATAAGAATCAACATATGCCTGAGATGTTGGCTCCATGAGATATTGAAAGAATATCTAATACTAAGGAGACACAAAGAAAGTACATTTATGAAAAATTTAGACAACACCAAATAGTTATTGTAACCAATTAAAGTATGGGAAAATTATTTCTGTAACAATTGACTGAAGTGATTGCACATTAAGATATGAGAAAGAAAGCTAAAAATTGCATTTGTGTACTTCCACTTGTTCATTAAAAAACAATCATTGAGTTTTTTGAAAATTCCCTTTTTAATTAGTGAAAAATTCACTAAATTCAATCCATTGCGATTGAATAAAAAATATTTTAATTATTCTCTATGAGGCAATATATATAATAATATGGCACAAATTGGATGCTTCAAACAAATAATGCGTAAAAACTAGTTATGAAAATCTAGTCAATAAATATAAGCACATTAGTCATGCCTACAATATTAAGCAGGTAAAAAAAAAATCAGCAAATACTAACAAAATCAAGGGTGCCAATCATTTCCTTAATTCACTGGAAAACATAGTTGTGACTGATGAGAAGAAAATCATGAACTTTTGGTTCTTCATTTTTTAGCTTTCACTTGTTAAGGAATTGATGCAATCATAAGGAATAGGTTCTCATGATCCAAATTAGAGGTGGTTTGCATCTCGTTGTGTTATTAATATACTAACCACAATATAATCATATAAATCTTAGAAGAAAACTAATGCTATGCTAAACAATATAAAATATTCATTTAGCAAGAAACCTCTAGGCCATCGAGTACATCATCTCTCTTAAAGGATTCCATGATGATCAAACCAAAATTGAAGCTATCCTCAAATACCCAATACCGAAATAATATCTCCATAGATCCTTAAGCATAACAAGAAAACATTTAAATTACTCACATCTTATTTGTTCATGTTGTGGTGTAAAATGTATGCCTTAAAATAGTTCAATGAGGCCAAACATATTTGTAGTAAAATTTTCAATTACAACAACTATGTTACTAACATCACCAATTTTTTACTATTTTGATCAAAGAAATACCTCAAATATTATTGTTAGTCACCCTGAAACACTTCACATATAACCAATATCCATATTAACCCTCTATCTATTAAGTACTGAGAGGGAGAAAAACAAAATCTAAGAGAAAACATATCACATCTAATATCCATGGAAGGTTTAATGAGGTTCAAGCTAGGTTTGAAATTGGACAAATCTATAAAAAAAAATTAAGGTTTGTTGAGGTTCATTGAACCTCATTGTCATTTACTAAGTCCACAACTCAAACTCATAAACTCATAGGTTTTTTTTTTCTTTTAATTGTGAAGGAGTTGGAAATTTAAAAAAAAAAAAAATCACCTCCAAAAATATTGTTTGACCTTTATGTTAATTTTTGCCAATAAAATTGAATTAGGATTCAAGACTAAATTTCATGCAAGGTTGGGATAAATAAATCAATTTAAGTTTTAATTATCTAATTAAATTAAGTTTTTGAACCTGTTTGAAAGTGAATTATATGTAGCATTGTTCATAACAACAAAAAATCAGGAATTGTCTATTATGTCATCTGACAGATGAAATTGGTTAAAATACCCAAAAGCGCATACCTATCTTTGAGGTAATGGAGTAAAAAAATAATTAAGAGAATAATCGACAAGGTATTAGAAAAAAAAAATCTCTATTCAAAAGGTTGTTGGTCTTAAACCTTTTGTTGGTCTCTAGGATTTATCAGGAACCTACAAACCTGACAAATCCTAGAGATTACTTCCGAGAGATTTCCCTTGCAGATATGTAAATTAGTTCAAATAAAAGATAAATGTTGGAAGATGGTAGCCTAAAAAATTATTTGAAGTATAACCAACACAATATATACAAATTACTGCTCCAAAATGATCATTGTAGATGGTTATTTATTTAACCAAAAGTCAGATAGGTACTGATGTAGATATAATCCAAGATAAGAAAAATAACTAGGTAAACGGAAAAATCTCATATAAATTCTAATATAAATAGAAAATGGGGAAAATAGAGGTGACATCATAACCTAATAAATCATTCAAGGAAATTTTATGCTCTCCATCTCAATTATTAAATGAACATGCTTGGATTTTATTTTCTCCACAAATAGTGCATAGAAAGGTGTTTGAGAAAAATTGTGCAAGTAATTCTATTACTTGAAGATCGTGACCTGGAAATAAGGAAAAAAAATTATAACCTTACGTAAAACTTTAGTCAATATAATTCTAGATATAAGATGGACCAATACAAATAAGCATTAACTTGCACTAGATAGGCAACATATGTGAGATGGCATATAAACAATTTAAATCTAAATGTAGCATGCTGGAAAAAAAGTGTACAAAGTGCCATAAGAAATAAAATGTACATGAGACACTCACTCCATGAGAGCTCGAAAGAATATCTAATTCTAAGGAGACACAAAGCAAGTATATTTACGAAAAAGTTACACAACAACAAATAAGTATTCTAACCAAATAAAATAGGGTAGAGTATTTCTCTAACAGTTGAATGAAGTGCCTTCATATTAAAATACAACAAAGAAAGCCAAAAATTACATTTTATACTTCCACTTATTCAATAAATCTAATATATATAAGAATGTGATACAAATTGGATGCTTCGAAAAAATAATGCATAGAAAATAGTTATGAAAATCAAGTTTGTAAATATAAGAACATTAGTCATGGAAACAATATTAATGGGGAAAATAGTTTTTCATCAAATAATAATATAATCAATGGTTCCAATGATTTACCTAATTCCTTGGAAAACATAGTTGTGAATTATGAGAAGAAAATCATGATTTTTTAGTTCGTTATTTTGCATATTTCACTTGTACAATAATTGATGCAATCATATGGAATAGGTTTCCCTTCTCAAGATTAGAGGTGGTTCACATATCATTGTGTTATTAATAAACTAACCACCATATCATAATAAAATCTGAGAATAAAACTAATACTATGCCAAACAATAAAAAAAATCCATTCAACGAGCAACCTCTAGACCATCTAGTACATCATATCTCCTAAAGGAATCTTGAATAATCAAACCAAAATTGAATTATCCCAAACTGGCCAACATCCATCTTAATCCTGTATCTATTAAGCACTAAGAGGGATAAAAAATACATCTAAGAGAAAACATATAACATCTGAGTTATATGTCATAGGGTTTGAGGAACTTTAATCTATTTTCGGTATTCAAGGAATCTAAAAAAAATGGGCTTCATTGAGGTTCATTGAACATGATAGTCGTTGAATGAGTCCACACTTCAAACTCATAAAATAATATATATATATATATATATATATATATTATTTTTTTTAGATTCACCGAATACCGAAAATAGATTAAAGTTCCTCAAACCCTTTGACATATATATATATATATATATATATATATATATATATATATATATATATATATATATATATATATATATATATATATATATATATATATATATATATATATATATTGAATTGATATGGAGTTGGAAAAAAAAAAAAAAAAAACCTCCCAAAAATGTGTTTTACCTTTAAGTTAATTATGGTCGAGAGAATTAAATTAGGATTCAAGACTCACTTGCATGCTAGGTTGGCATAAATTAATCATGTTAATATTTCAGGATTTAATAAAATTAAGTTGTTGAATATATTTAGCACCATTCACAACAAAAAAAAATTAGGAATTGTCCGACTAGTCATCTATCTGATGGAAATGGTTCAAATTCCCAAAAGGGCATACCCATCTACTAGATATTGGAGTAAACAACTACTTAAGAGTGGAAATGGTGAGTATAAGTGATTAGAATGACAACCTTAATTAGTAAAAAAGTTGTTGGTATCAAACCTTCTGTTGTTCTCTAGGAATTTTCAAGAACCTATAAACCTGATAAAACCTAGAGACTAGTTCCAAGAAGTTTCCATTGTAGATATGTAAATCAGTTAAAATACAAGTTGAATGTTGGAGGAGGGAACCTCATAAATAATCCCAAGTATAACCATTATAAGATATAAAATAAATTCTCCAAAATTACCATCACATATGTTTATTTGTTCAACTGGAAAAACATAGAGGTAATTATGTCAATATAATTTGAGATAAGAAATAAAAGTAGGTAGTTGGTAAAATCTCATATAAGTTCTAAAATGAATAGAAATTGGTGAAGATACGATGACATCATAACTTAAACAACTCATTCAATAAAATTTTGTGCTCTTAATATCAATTAATAAATGAACATGATTTCTTTTATTTTCTCCATTGACATTGCATCAAAAGTTGCTTGAAAAGCATTGTGCAAGTAATTTTGTTGCTTGAAGACTAGGACCTGAAAATAAGAAACAAAAAATTATAACCTCACCTAAAACTCCAATCAATATCATTCTAGATATAATACGTACCAATACAAATAATAAATAGCTTGTGATGGATATACAAGACATATGATATTGCATATAAAAATTTGAAATCTAAATGTAATATGTTGGAAAAAAGGTGTACAAAGTGCCATAAGAAACAACACGTGCATGAAACAGTAGCTCCATGAGAGCTCATAAGAATATCTCATTCTAAGGAGACACAAAGAAAATACATTTATGAAACATTTAGACAATACCAAAAAAATATTGTAACCAACTAAAGTATGGATAAAGTATTTTTCTTATAGTTGAATAATGTGTCTACCCATTAAAATATGAAAAATAAAGCCAAAAAATGCATTTTTATACTTACACTTCTTCATTAACAAATGTTCCATTGATTTTTTTGAAAATTCCCTTTTTAATCAATGAAAAATTCACTGAAATTAATGCATTGTGAATAAATAAAAAAATATTTGAATTTTTCTCTATGAGGAAATATATATAGGAAAATGGCACAAATTGGATGCTTTTAACAAATAATGCACAAAAACTAGTTAGGAAAATCTAGTTTGCAAATATAAGTACATTAGTCATGAAAATGATATTAATAAGGTAAACAAATTTTCAGCATATACTAACAAACTCAAGGGCTCCAATCATTTCCCCAATTCATTGGAAAACACAATTGTGAATGATGAGAAGAATATCATGATATTGGTTCTTCATATTGCAACTTTCACTTGTACAATAATTTAGGCAACCCTCCTGTTCCAGACTAGAGGTGGTTCACATCTCCTTGTGTTATTAATATACTAACCACCATATAATAATATAAATATTGGAATAAAACTAATATTATGCCAATGTTATGAAACCATCTCCAAAAATAGAAGAAAAGAGAGATCAATGCCTTAGAAATCAGCTACTTCGAGGGGGCAACCTCTAATAAATTACATAAATGAACAATTATTGGATGCTACAAATGACACGAACTTCCTTATATATATAGGAGTCCATGGACCCACAATATAATCCTAGCCGACATAACAATAACAATGTAAGTGTACAATAATAACAATATTGGGGTTATAGGTGTACAGCAGTAACAATAAGGGGGCTACACTAATAAAAATAAGGGACTAAACTAGTAATATAGGGATGTAACATGCCCCTCTCCTTAAAAAAATTGTTGTCCTCAATGCTTGAGTAGCTCTAGGTGCTTCTATATAAAATTCTCATCCTCCCATGTAGAATCTTCAGTGGGTAAGTCTTTCTACTTGATGAGATACTCTGAAATTGATCGATTTCGTAGCTGTCGAGTTCTTGTTTCCGTGACTACTTCAGGTTCCAATATAAATTTTTCTTCCTCATAAATTTCTAGCAATATTTTTTGAACTGGAATATTTTCACCTATAACTTTCTTTAAGCATGAAACATGGAAAACTGGATGCACTCGTGAAGAAGCAAGAAGCTCAAATTTGTATTCCATAGTACCAATGTTTTGTAACACCTTGTAAGGACCATAGTACTTTTGCGATATTTTATTATCCTTGTTAGTTTTCATGAGGGACATTTGTTTTTATGGTTGTAGCCATAAAAATACCCAGTCTTCTGCATCAAAACTTCTCTCGCTGCAGTGTTGATCTGCCTGTTGTTTCATTCAATTTTGTCCCAAATTTAGGTTATCATTTAAGAGTTGGAGAACTTCTTGTTGATGCTCGATGTGAACTTCCACTACTTGAACCTTAGAATTTTCTCTTGAAGGTGATGTGATGGACGGTGGATGATATCCATAAAGTGCCATAAATGGGGTCATTTTTGTTGCAGTATGGAAGGAAGTGTTATACCACCATTCAGTGAGAGGTAACCACTTGACCTATTGTGTTTTTTTATCAGATAAAAAAAATGAAGATATCCTTCCAAACGTTTATTCACTATCTCAGTTTGACCATCGGATTGAGGATGATAAGATGAGCTATGAACTAATTGAGTACCCAAACAATAAAATAACTCCGTCCAAAAATTTCCATTAAAAATGGGATCTCTGTCCCTCACAATAACCTTTGGGTTGCCATGTAGCTTTTGAATTGCGTCCATAAATGTAGTAGTGACTGTACTTGCTTTAAATGGATGAGATAATGCACAAAAGTGTGCATACTTGGTGAGTCTATCAACTACCACCATGATGACACTCTTTCCTTTGGACTTAGGTAAACCTGTGATAAAATCCATTGAAATATCTCCTAGCATTGACTTGGAATGGATAAAGGTTGTAGAAGACATGGGGTATTAATTGTCTCAACTTTATTTCGCTGGCAAACCAAATATTATGCCACAAACTTTTGAATATCAGATTTAAGGCCATCCCAAAAAAAATCTTTCTTCACCCTATGGTAATTTTTTAAAAATCCTAAGTGTCCTCCTAAAGGAGAAGTGTGCAATTCGAAAAGAATCTTTTGTTTTAGTTGGGAATTATTACAAAGATATAAGGTATATTTGTACCATAAGGAATCATTTTTTCAAATAAATTTATCAGATGTATTAGAATCTTGCTGCAACTTTTGAATGAGTGTCCACACTTCTTCATCCTTCTTCCATTCATCCCTTGCTTGGATTACACAATCTGGTTGGATAATAGAAATGGCACAAAGCAATGCTTCCACCTCTTCATTATTTCTTGAGAGTGCATCTACAACAACATTTAGGTTCCCTTTCTTGTAGATTATTTCAAAGTCATAACCCAACTTCTGTGTGACCCATTTTTTCTCCTCTTCTGAAGATAGTCTTTGTTCCAAAAAGTGTTTAAGAATATCATGATCATTTTTTACCTTGAAGTGTCTTCCCATTAGGTAAGGTCGCCATTTCTTTAGTGCATGTAGTATTGCTAACATTTCCTTCTCATAAATAGCTTTCTGTAAATACATTCCTTTGATTGGGCGACTTTCAAAAGTAATGGGTATTCCTTATTTCATTAAAACAACACCAATTCCATTTCCAAAAGCATCACATTCCACAATAAAGGTTTCTGTGAAGTCTAGCATAGCTAAGACTGGTGCTAGGCACATTACCTCTTTAAGATGTTCAAAGGCCTTAGTTACTTCAAGAGTCCATGAAAATGCATATTTCTTCAATAATGTTGTTAGATGTGTTGTTATTCTCCCACAATTCTTAACAAACTTGCGATAATACCCTGTTAACCCGAGAAATCCTCACAACTTCTTTATGGTTGTGGGGACTTTCCATTCCTTAATGGCTTTAATTTTGTTAGGTCTACCTTAACACCTTAACACCCTCGTGAGATACAATATGACCCAGATATTCCACCTCTTGTACTCCAAAGAAAAATTTGGATGTTTTTGCATATAATTGCTTCTCCTGCAATAGTTTGAGCACCCTATCAACATGTTGAACATGGTCCTTCCAAGACCTGTTGTAGATTAGTATATCATCAAAAACTACTAGCACAAATTTTCTAAGGAAGGGTTTGAAAATGGAATTCATCAACCCTTGAAATGTAGAAGGTGCATTAGTAAGGCCAAAAGGCATGACCAAAAGTTCATAATGACCCTCATGAGTTTGAAATGTTGTTTTCGGAATATCTTTAGTCTTCATTCTAATTTGATGATATCCTGAACGAAGATCCAACTTGGTAAAATAAATTTCTGCATGTAATTCATCCAATAATTTATCAATCACAGGAATGGGAAATTTATCTTTAATGGTGAGCTTATTGAGCTCCCTATAATCCGAACACATGTGCCATGATCCATCCTTCTAGTGCACCAATACTACTGGAGCAGAGAAATAACTTTGACTAGGTTGAATTATACCAGCCTCTAACATTTCTACAATCATACGTTCAATTTTTCTCTTTTGGACATAAGGATATCTATAAAGCCTGATGTTTGGAGGAACACTTCCTAGAATCAAATGAATAGCATGATCATGATCAAGAATAGGTGGGTGTCCTTTGGGGGTTTCAAACACCTTGGAGTGATTTTCCAAAATTTTTGGAGACCTGCAGAAATAGATGATTTTGATGTTGGAACTTCTAGTGAGCATAATTTTGCAATTACGCCTCGTTGTTATTTATTCAGAATATTTGTCATCACGTTAGAGATTATTATATTTACAGGCTTCCCTGTAATTCGAATTCCTTTCCTTTTGCAAAAAATTCAAGAAAAGTTCTTGAAAATTAAAAGCTATTGTCCCCAAAGATTGTAACCATTGTACTCCTAGTACAACATCAACACCTCCCATAGGAATGGAAAGAATTGGACTATTCAATACATATTCCCCCATGGTTAGCTTGATAGTATGGAATTTTCCAGAGCAATTTATGGTTCCTCCATTTGCAACCATCACTTGACATTCTGGTGCTGGGTATAGGAAACAATTCAATTCCTTGGCTACCTTACAATGAATGAAATTATGGGTACTACCCGAATCAATCAACACTATTAACTTTTTCTTCTTGGTATGTCCTTCGATCTTGAGAGTTTGCGGAGTGGTAATTCCTGCCAATGCATTACATGATATGGTCAGGCTCATTGTTCCTCTTCTAGGGTTGGTTCTTGGTGTATATCCTCTTCTTTTAAAGATTCTTGTTCATTTTCTTCTTCCTCTTCACAATCTATGTAAAATAATTTCTTCTCAGCACACTTATGACCTTTAGTGTATTTTCTATCACAATTGTAGCAAAGCCCTTTTTCTCTTTTTTCTTCCAATTTTTGTGGTGTCAACCTTGTAGGTTGTGGAAGTCTAGGAGTAGCAACACTTCAATATTGATATATGTGAGTGGTAGGCTTCCTTGTTGCCATAATTTTACATTCAATTTTTATTTCCAACTTGAATGCCTTTTCCAATGAATCGGGTTCCCAAACGTGAAATTCATGTTGGATGTTACCCTTTAAAGTCCCTATGAAGACATAAATCCTGTGTTCCTGTGTAATATCAGTTACCCTTCTATTCAATTTTTGGAAGTCCTCAATGTGCTTCGCCACTAAACCCTTTTGTTTGAGATTTATCAATTGGTTGAAGAAGCTGTTGCTTTTTGTATCCTCATAATGTTCTATCATTTCCTCCGTAAAAATTTACCAAGTGACAATTTTTTTTAGGGGAGAAAATCCATCGATACCATAAAAATGTATTTTGTTGTAAATGTAAAGTTGTAATGCGTACTTTTTGTGTTTTTTTCACATTATTGAGATCAAAATATTACTCCATCTATAGTATCTATGTTACAGGATCCTTGCCATAAAACTTCCACATATCCATCTTTGGAATATGGGTGTTCTTCCATCCAACATTAGAGTTTATGAAATCACGATTAACTTTTATTTTGTTTTCATCATGAGTTTCCTCTACTATATTTTCACCATTAGGAAACATTTCTTGTATCAACTTTGCCAAACCTTCGATGTCTACTTTTAGATCATTCTTCATGTTTTCTAGTTTTTTCCTCGATCTTAGCTTCCATGTCATCCATCTTAGCTTCCATGTCAAATTCCATGCCCTCCATCTTAGCTTCAATGCCTTTCTTCAAAACTTCCATTTCATTTTTTGTTGCTCTTTGCGACAGGTGCTCTTGCTCTTGTAATTTTGACATCTCATGTTGCATTTCTTCGTCTTCATGAGTCATAGTAGAGCCTTCTGAAACCTTAATGGGTGTTGAATTATTTTTAGGGGGGCATTTTAGAACCCAATACTGATATCTATTCTTCAATATTCCCTTGGAATAAATTCAAACTAATTTTTTTCAAACGAGACTTATGTAATTTGAAAAAAAATACACACCTTTTTCTTGCTTTTTAGGAGCTTGATATTGAAACTGAATTATCTCTGTGATTTCGGATCTTAAATATCTGAAATTCGGCCCTGAGGTAGCCCTCTAAATCCTCTTTCGAATGCCATGGGTCTGACCTGAATTTTACTCTTCAAGACAAAGGTATGTCCAATCTCCCACAATGACCTAATTATGGACTGGATCAGTAGAGCGAACTTGTACAACTTGCCACGTGTCATTTTTTCCTCCTTCGACTTTGAAATTTATGACTACAGTCGGTGAAATTGTAGCCACTTTTTACATAATCTCAATCCAATGCTCAGAGAGAGAGTTATGACATTTTTCCCATGGTCACCCCTTTGAGATGAAATTTGGGAGCCTGAAAAAATCCTAACTTGCACATATCATATCTCAAAAAATATTGTGAACCAATATCTAAAACTTTTACAGGAGATTCTTTAGGATTTAGGATTTTCTATGTGAAAAGTTGAGCTTCTGAAACCTCATATAAAAATATTTATAGTGAATATTCCACGATGACCTGTTTAGGTTAAATTCAGGAGCCTGCAAAAAGCCCTAACTTCCATAGATCATATCTCCGAAAATATTGTGAAACAAGCTCTGAAATTTCCCGATGACGTTTCTTAGGATTTCTTCTTCGCACTATAAAAATGTCAGATTTTGAACCTTTGTAGAAAAAATTTTATAGAAAAAATGTCATGATGACTTGTTTGGAGCAGCGAAACCCTAGAATCCAAAGTTTTGATACCAAATGTTATGAAACCATATCCAAAAATAGAATAAAGAGAGATCAATGGCTTAGAAATCATCCACTTCGAGGGGGAAACCTCCAATACATTATATAAATGAACAATTGTTGGATGCTACAAATGACCAAAACCTCCTTCTATAAATAGAAGTCCATGGGCCCACAATATAATCCTATCTGACCTAACAATAACAATGTAAGGGTACAATAATAACAATATTGGGGTTACAGGGGTACAAAAGTAACAATAAGGGGGCTACACTAATAACAATAAGGGATTAAACTAGTAATATAGGGACATAACAACCAAACAATAAAAAATATAAAAAATCAACAAGCAACCTCTAGACCATCTAGTACATCATTGTAACAACCCTGGTTAAAAATCCATTTAAATGGGACACATATTCCAAGCTAAATGGTGGGAAAAACATCCTAGTGGGTGTTCATTTGGTTTATTATGGCTAAGGAAATTGGCAAAGGAAATGGAAAAGGATTTGAAAACACATGAGGCACCAATTGACATTTTATATGAAAATAAAGGAAATTAGGAGAAAAGGAAGGTGAAAGGTCACAAGTTGAATGTGAAGAGGAAATTGAAGAAAAATAATGGAAAATGAAGAAAATAGAGGCCTCTTTGATAAAAAGTCTTATGTGGATCAATTCATTGAATTTTTTCAGTTATATGGTGGAGATCTCTTCTATTCTTTCTCTCATACTCTTGGGCACTTAGAGTTTCTTGGGAAACCCTTGGAGGAGTGTGGCATACTTGGGATTTGGAGAAAGAATGAAAAGGAAAAGAAGTAAAGTGCAAGAGGACATCGGGATCGGCATCTACAGTTGGATTTTTTCATAGGTATTGAGTTGCATGTATGATTTCCTTGCTAGTTTTTGCATGCATGGCACATGTATGTGTTTTCTTGGTTATGATATATCATTGACATGGAGGATTACCTATTTTTCCTAGCCTTTCCATTTCCAAAATAGACATGGTGTTATGGTTTTACCTTTTTTCTTGGTTAGTGGTCATGTTCCTAATCACTATTGGTTGAGCTATTAGTTCTTGGAGATTAGGTTGGAAAAATTCTCTGGAAGCATTGTAACAACTTGCATTTAGTTACTAGTCCTAGACGCTTGGTTGGAAAAATGCTATGGAGCTCAGAAAAAACTATGGGTTGAGTTAATAGTTTTAGAGCCTTGGTTGGAAAAACACTCTAGATCTTGACAACAAATGTGGGATAATTTATTAGTCCTGGAAGTTGAGTTGGAATAAACACTTTGGAACCCTAGACAACTTGGGTAGAGGTCGATTTAGTGATGGTTTGTGATGTACGATCATGAGGTGGAATCATTATTGAGGGTTGAGGTGGTTTGGTCTCTGGAAGCCCTAGTTTTTTTTTGAATTATGTGTTTTATGAGATCCTGCATTCATGCTTGGAATATGGCATGAGGGTGATTGGAAGAAGAGATATTTGGCTCAACCATGTCTATGGTCGGGTGGTACGTTAGAGTCCTAGACTTGGTTGAATTTTTCTTATGGAAATAAGAGCTCTTTTCCTCTTGTATTTATGCGTAAATATGCTTTTTATTATGTGTCTTATATGTTTTTTCTATTCTTGAAATTTCTTTTGTTTATATGTTGTTCATGAATTTTTTCTATAACAATGATGATGTATGGCTCCAATCATGTTTTGACTTGTAAATAAATGAAAGATGAATCTATGACATAATAGATGATCATTGAGCTAATTTGATGAGGAAATAATGCTGCTTAATGATTGTCAGATAAGTATGAGACCTATATGCTAGGATATATTTTTTAAACTTGTAGATTACATATTTGTGACATGTTTGACGAAATTCCTTTCATGGCTCGTAGGGATCAAGTTAAGTCCTTGTTCAAGTGATTGCATTTAAATCGTTATTCCATTGTTATCTTTCATTTCTTGAAGTGTCATAGAGTTCTAGGAAGTGACATGAGGCCTAGGCATGAAAACGTGGCACAAAAATCGGGGTCACAGGCACAGAACTACCTGGAAAATTCCTCGGTCACATAAGAGACTAGTGGATTGATGCACTAAAAGGTTAGTTTGACTCAGGGGCTAGCCTCCTGGAAGGTTTGGATGGATGTTGAGTGTCATGTAGCATGTCTATAAGGTATTTTTTTGTGTTCCATCGGTTCCACTTCTGTAACTGACACATAGCAAGTTGAATCATATCATAGTAGCTCTTTGTCACATGTTTACCTCGGTTGGATGGTTACTTGGGTAGATGTGGGAGGAGGGTGTTAGAGAGTGGTATAATAGCATGGTTCAACACTTAGACTGGATGAGAGGTGTGTATTGGTCATCCATTCATGTCGATATCATATTTTTTCCTTATTCTTGTAGTTTATGTGGTTGTTATGTATGTATGGTGGTAGTCATTGTGGCAATTGTGTTTCCATGTAGGAGTTGATGATGTTATTGTTGGGCTGTGTATGCATTGTTTATGCATGTCAAGGTCTATATGTTGTTATGCATGCATTTTCACGGTTAAGTTGTTGTCCATGAGGTCATTGTATGCATTGTAGATCATGATGATGTTTTCAGTATGTTATTATGCTGATGTGTTGGTTGAGATAGAGAAGGAGATGAAGATCATCAAAGTGAAGTTGCGACACAAGGCTTTAGGGTAAGACCGTATCATCATATAGGTATTATATGTTTTCATGTAAGTATGTTGGTTAATGGTTGTTATATGCATTAGGCTTATATACATGTTTGTGATTTTAATGTTGTTGTGGTTACATGCATGGTAGATGCTAATGAATTAGTGTCATCATATGCACATGTATCAAATAGTCATGAATGATAGTAAGTAAGTTGTTGTTATATGAATTGTTGTTGTTGTTTTATGTTATTTAACTTGATGATTATGTTATATGTTGTTGATAAGTATGTTATATGTTAACTTGTTAATAGTTATTATGTTATATGTTGAATTTTTATTGTTATATGTTAGTTCAGTTTATGATTAGGGTTATTTCATTAAGATCTTGATCTTATATGTATTGTGCTGATCTGGATTGGTCTTTGTAGATGGTTATGGTTATGACATTAAGGTATGAGATGATATATTTGTGATATTGTGTTGTACTAATCTACACTGACTATGCATATGTGATTGTTATGCATGAATGGAAATTTCTTATGAGTATATGATGTGAACATGCTAGCAAGTTATTGTTATGGAAATCATGACCTCATTTATGTTTGGTTGATGTGTTGTGAAGTTATATCATGTTAATCTAGATTGGTTGTTCATAAAAGATACCCTCCCTTGAGATACATTGAGGCATGAGTTTCTTATTTCTTCTCTTGGTGTTTGGATGTTTTATTATGTTGTCTATCTGGTGTTTTGTGTCTATTATGCCATTTATTTATTGTTTGAATGTTTGATTATTTGTATGCTATGAGTATGTGTTTAAAATATTTCCTGAAGGAATGATATTGTTGCAAGATGGTTATACTAACAAATTACGTGTTAAGACAACTGGTATGTACTTTAATGTAAGTGTGTGCTTTTTATAGTATTAGGATTTTGACAATTAGTTGATTATGGTATGGTTGTTAGTCTTGGTAAAGGTCGATTCCAATTAATAGACATGATGTTTTGATCCTTGGAATATGTTGATGACATGTCTAAATAGTTGCATGGAAACATGCTTGATATTAGCATGACAAGGTAATATTTTATTTTTTATATAACTAATAGGTGGGTGATGTGATAACACTTAATGAGAATGAATTGTAGCACGATAAATGGTAAAATAAGGGATTTGGGTGAGAATTCCTTTGGCTTTGTTTTGAAACCGTAATTCCAAATGAATGAGTGTTTTGCATACATGAAGTCTTCTTAACCTTGATTTTTTCTAAGATTATATGGATACGGGGTAGATTCATGAATATTTATTTGACAAGTATAACAACTCCCTTTCAGTATGCTTGGATCCTGAAGGAATTTGAGTCCCTTGAGAGATGCCATGAATGTTTCCTGTTACAAGGAAATGTGATTGGCACAACAAAGTAAGATAACTATTATATTGTAAGTTTATATTATACACTCATAGTTGTGTGGCTATGGCAGTAGGATGCAAATATTGCATGGAAAAAGAGACTTCCATGAAATATTGAAGAAGGCTCAGGTTGATATTTTCCTTGGGAAGAACCGAGAACCATGGGGATTGAGTCATGGTGTTTTTTTCTAGTCTTTTTCATTTTTCCTTTCGTGATTTGTTTACGATTTTTTTGTGGCCTTGATTGTGTTTATTGCATGGCCATGCCACTTTGATGCAATGTCGTATTGATTTTATTTCTCATGGTCTTCTTCTTGTTTTTTCTTGTTCTTTCCTTTTATGTTTTAAGAGAACTGGGAATTGTTTTTGGAAAGAGAAAAGTTAATGGAGCTCAGGGAGAGCTGTGTGGTACCCAAATAGTGATGTAAGGCTTGGATGAAGCTTGATGCATGAGTAAAGGGAATCTTTGAAGGTAATAATATGACAGTCGGTTAAACTAGTTAGGTGCATTGTGATAAATCGAAGGTGGAAGTACATACGTGAGAAAGGAAATAGAAAAGTTAAAATAAATGGATCTAAGTCGTCAGATTCTTTGGGTAAGTTGGGAATGGTTGTTCTCAATGTTGTGCATGGTGTCTGCAGATAAAGGAAGTTCTTTTAACCTCTACCTATGATATTTGGTAATTATGTTGTGATTATGATTATGCTGATTATGCCAAGGCTGGGGAAGACTCACAACAATATAAATAATATGAGGGAAGCAAAATAAACTAGTCTAGAACTTGATATTGTATTGTCGTTTGATATTTTTTGCATGCTTCAGCTATTTAGCTAAGTCTGATGTGTTGTTTAGCACACGGGTTTTCTCGAGCGGGAATCCCAACCTTACCCATAGAGGAATTCGAGTGCCTGCTCTAGAAAGGTTAATTTGAGTATCTATTCATCATCCAGCATTGGTGCCACATTCAACCCCTCTCCTCTGCATATACAACTTCAAGAATTATGCATTCCTGTCTTAGGGTTTGAGAGGAGGAAGTTAGTTCTTAGCATTTCAGCTAAGAAACCAGTGGAGGGTTCATCCTTTCATATTGTGCTTCCATTTCAGTGTTCCAGGAGCATAATTTTGATATCTGGCATTAGGCCTTTAGTTTTTTCCTCCATGCAACAGCAGTTCCTCTAGGAATTGTGCAATCCAGTGAGGTAGATCTAATGGAGGAAGGAAGTTCCAAGTATTTCAGCTTGGAATCTTGTGAGGGATCATGACCTCATTTGGAGAGATTATTTCCATCAAGAGTGAGCTATCTTCCATCACCTAGTATCAGGCTACAACTTAAGCCCTCTTGACAACACAGTTCATTCCAGTAGTTGTGCAGTGTGCAACTGCAACCTGAGTATAGGAAGGAGGAGTTAGATCTCAAGATTCTAGCTTGGAGATCAAGAGAAGGTACCATCCCTTCATGTATTGAGATGATTGGGTGCTATTGTAGTCGTCAGATCATCAATTCAGCCCCATCTCAGTAGTTACCCAGGAGGAGTGTGTATGTCAGCCAACAGTGGTGCAATTGGTAGCCCAAAAAGGGTCGAAAATACAAAGTTAAAATATAGCAAAACCATTTATGGGTTGTTATGGGTTTTTTGATTAGAATCCATGGTTAAAATATTGGTTCATTCTGAGCACTCAAAAGCCTCCTGCACATGGTTTTTATTCCCAGTAGCAGCAGTTTCCACCAGTAACAGTAGTAGCAGAATAACATTTTCAGTGCTAGTTTTCATTAGTGTATTTCAACCACTTCTTATTGGCTTGAGTACATCTTCTGTGGAGCACTGTGTGATTTATATATATATATTTTTTTATAATGATATGACTCTATTTTTTCGGCTCATGGTTATAATGTCTTGATGTTGCAACATATTTCTGGCATTTTCCATATTTTAGTGTTATATTCTTGTTTTTCTTATTTGGAATGTTGTAAATGTTCTATATTTTGTATTATCCATTTTTTAATATTACAATTGTATCATAGCATGATATTTGGCTCAACTTGTGGGCACTTCATGACATCAGAAGAATAATAAGAAGTAAAAAAAAAAAGAAGTCTTCAATGGCGGAAGGATTAAGATTTTCCACACTTCTCTTTGGATCTATGTGGGATCTCTCCACAAAGATTAAAGAAATGAGAAGGGGAAGGCAAAGAGAACCCTCAAGAGGGTTTCAGAATGAGGAAGTTCCAGGCACTTCCTATCAGCAGCATAAACAACCGGTAATGCAAAGAGTTCCACAACACTTTTCTATGTTGACTTTCCTTGTAGAAGGAGATGAATGTCATGGAGATGGAGGATAGTTAGAGCATGAGACTCTGAGTAATTATCTTGTAGAGTACAAATCTCAATCTACAACATTCAAGGAGAATATAACTCTCTGAAATTTCTTTTAGATCAAAGAGAACCTGAAACCTCGCAACAGTAATAGAAGAAAAGGGCACATATAGAATAGATTTTTCCTACCTACATTTGATGGGTCATCCACAAGCACAGTGAAAGCTTGGATGAAGGAGTTAGATGATTTCTTCTAGCTACACCCAGTAGCAGAAAGAGAGCTTGTTGAGATTTCAGTGCTGCACCTTGAGGGTGAAGCAAAGGATTGGTGGTTCAGCCATATGAAACATGCAAGAGTGACTGCTTATGCAAACTTCACTCAAAGGATGGAAAAGAAGTTTGACAAAAGTAAACCGAAGGTAGTTTCCATAGACAAATTTCCCAACATTGATGAGGAAGTATGTGAGAATAAAAGGGAATATGTCAGCACTATTGCTCTGGAAGAAGAGCTACTACCACCACCACCAGCTACAAAAGTAATTGCATCAGGAGGAGGAGCGCTTGCATCTTTGTAATATGGTCTTCAGCTCTTGACATCCGAAGTCCCATGCATGATTCGGGAGATGCATGAGGAGGAGGAGGCAGACACTACTGTTGGTACAGTAGAAAAGTAGCCATCATCATTACCAGTAGTTGGAGAATCCATTACACCGGTTGGAGGAACTCTTGTAGATATGCAATATGTTCCCAAGATTCAGCTAATCCAAGGTTTTCAAACATTTCAATCCCATCTTATTTCTGTACCTCAACTTGAGATTTGTGGGGAAATGCCATTAGGGCAATTTCATAACCAAGGATTAGAGTCGCTTGTTGATTTGGAGCAGCAAATTATCACTGTGAAGAGGACCCTTGACTTGGTCAAGGAGGAAATGTATAGCCATCCTAGTTTTTCATTATTGAGTTGCACACAACAATGTGGGTTGGAATGTAGAGTTTTGGAGGATAGGATGAGCATATTCTTAACAAATCCAATGCAGAACTGTGTGTTCAACATTGAGTATGGCCATGAGACAACATATGCACCATCACAGAGATTAGTCGCACTGTCACTAGGGAGTAGTAATGATTTGGGGGCCCAACTATTCTTGGAACATTCTGATGACTACTTCACTCATGAAGCATTGGAGGGACAAATGATAGTTGGTAGAAATATTATGATGGATATAATTTTCCATTATCAGGACGAAGCCTTCTTTATGACCATCTCACGGCTCAAAGAGAAGTTTCTACCTACAACGTATTTAGAATCTTATGGATTCTACAGGGTCATCAATGAGAGGTTCTCGTGGAGTAACCTCAAGGAGGATGCACTTCAACATATCATGGAGTGAAAAGACATCAGATTGGGGAGGATGGTATTCTCCATTGGGTGGATACCAAGTTGGAGCATGATGTGAGTCATCACCCATAGTCGGATGGATGGGTGAGAATGATGAGCAAGTGGTTGGTGAGCTACTTGCATATATATGACACAGGACAACAGAAATAATCGTTGTGCTGGTTGCTTTTGGGTGAGTATGGTTACTACCCAAAATCTCACATTTGTATTATCCATGCCTTGTATATTACTGGTGTGATGCAAAAATAGGAGGCATGGTTGCATTGGGTTGGCCATCACATTACATATCCTATGTCCATGGATGTGTTATTGTTTGGGAAATTTCATGGCACTCACATGATGTGGCGGCAGAGAGATTGGTTATGTTGGGATGATGTGAAATTCTACGTCAATCAGTATGTTGTTGCTCCATGGCTTGAATTATGATTATGTGAGGTGGAAGCAAGAATCATTACTTCTTTGGTTACTCTTGGGAGAGTATGAGTTGATTTTATCCCATACCTTGCATGATGAGGAGGGGGATGACAACAAGACACTTTACTGTGTTGGATTATATTAGGAGATTATGGCCACCACACTTGGTATGATGATGGGGTGGTATCACATCAAGAGCCATTGATGTGGTGGCTTCTATTGAGAGAGTATGGTTCGAAATTTCACATGTCAACCCATATGTCTCTGTTTCCTATTTTGCACAGTGTTGAGATGATGCTTGGAGCAAGCAGGGCCAACAGAGCAAGTTGGAAGCCATTCTAGACATTCTAGAGAGGCAAATATGGTGTTGGGAATTCATTATACATTGGACTAGATGGGGATACCTTCCATATGAGGATGCCAATTGGATGGAGGAGGATTTTTGTAGCATTCACTTTTGCAGTTGCTTGAGGACAAGCAACATTTTGGTAGGGAGGACTATAATATTCCCAATTTTCCATCAGTTAATTGGAATATTAGAGTTCTTAATTTTCTCAATTAATTAATTAAATAAAATAGTGGAGGGACCCATAAACCCCATAGATGAATAAAATCCACTTTTTTTGTGTGAATGTGGGTTACTAGATAGTAGACCAACATCATGGAGTAGTGGAGAAACTAATTAATGAAGGAATAGTGGAGATTATTGAGAGATAATGAGGAAGATGATGGATATAGTGGAGGAATAAAAGTAATATCATAGAACATTAATGATGCAGTGATGGAGGAAATGGTGCATTAAATGCACACATGATGGAGGAGTGAAGATTAATTGCAGAGATCATGGATATCATGGAGAAACAATGTAGTTTTCATGGACACTAGTGGCCACATGTGCAATGCTGTTACGAGGTGGGCCAAGGCTAGGGAAGGCTCGCAACCATATAAGGAAGATGAGGGCTACAAATAAAATCAGTGTAGAAACTGATACCGTATTTTTGTTTGACATTATTTGCGTGCTTCAGTTGTTTAGCTAAGTCTATTGTGTTGTTTAGCACATGGGTGTTCCCGAGTGGGAATGCCACTCTTACGCACAGGGTACATCAAGTGCCTCATTTTGGAAGGTTATTTTGAGTATCTATTCATTAGATGGCATCAGTGCCACATTCATCCCCTCTGTTTTGCATATTCAACTTCAGGAATTACACATTCTTGTCTTGGGGTTTGAGAGGAGGAAGCTAGTTCTTAGCATTTCAACCAAGAAACCAATAGAGGGTTCATCCTTTCATCTTGTGCTTCCATTTAATTTTTCTAGGAGCATGATTTTGATATCTAACATTAGGCCTTCATTTTACGCCTCCATGCAACAACAATTCTTCTAGGAATTGCGCAGTCCAACCAAGTAGATCTAGTGGAGGAAGGAAGTTCCAAGTCTTTCAGCTTCGAATACTGTGAGGGATTGTCCCCTCAATTTCGAGAGATTATTTCCATCAGTTTTGAGCTATATTACATCACCTATTAGTAGGCTAAAACTTCATCCCTCTTGACAGGGCAGCTCATTCCAACAGTTGTGCAATGTGCAACTACATCTTGAGAAGAGGAAGGAGGAGCTAGATCTCAAGCTTCTAGCTTGGAGATCAAGAGAAGGGACCAACCCTTCATGTATTGAGCTGATTGGGTTCTATTGCAGTAGTTAGATAAAAAATTCAGCTCGATCTCAGTAGATACCCAGGAGGAGTGTGTAATTCAGCCAGCAGGGTGCAGTTGGTAACCCAAAAAGGGCCAATAATCAAAATTTAAAACCTGGCCAAACCATCTCCATGTTCTTCTATGTTTTTTGAGTACAATATGTGGTTAAAATACTAGATCATTCTGAGCACTCAAGAAACCTCCCACACATGGTTCTTCTTCTCAGTAGCAGTAGTAGCAGTAGCAAAACAACATTTCTAGTGCTAGTTTTCATTAGTGTATTTCAACCACTTCTTGTTGGCTTGAGTGCATCTTATTTGGAGCACTGTGTACTTTATATTTGTTGTTTTTTATAATGATATGACTAAAATATTTTTTCTTATGGTTATAATGTCTTGATGTTGCCGCATATTTCCGGTATTTTCTAGATTTTAGTGTTGTATTCGTGCTTTTCTTATTTGCAATGCTATAAATTTTCTATATTCCTATTTTTTCCATTTTTGAATATTACAGAAGTGAAAATAGAGTGATCTACAACATGCTAGGATAAGCATGGAAAGTGGAAAGATACTAGAAGCAAGGTTTCATTGTGGATTCAGTGTGTGGTATATGGATGCGTGGTATTGTTATTGTGTATATCTTGCACATGTTATATATTAAGTGCTTGTACCTATGGTGTTGTGTACATGTAATATATGTAGTGTTTTGTACATATGATGTTATACGCCCATTGTATATATGGTGTTGTGTGTATATTTCATACTTAGTGCTTGATATAAATGGTTGTATGTACATGTTGGATATGTAGTGTAGTGTACATATCATATTATACACATGTTGGATATGGTGTGTTCTATACATATGGTTCCATGTACTTGTTGTATATGTAGTGTTAGGTACATATGGTGCTATGTACATATGGTGTTGTGTGCATGATTGTCCAAGTTGTGTTGTGTATATGTCGTGCATGTGGCACTGTTTACATGTGGCACTATGTACATGTGGTGTTGTGTCCATGTGGTGCATATGGTGTTGTGTACATGTGGTATTGTGTACATGTTGTATAGGTGGTGCGATGTACATGTGGTATTGTGTACACATTGTGTAGGTACTGTTGTGTACATGTGATGTTGTGCACACATTGTGTAGGTGGTGCTATGTACATGTGGTATTGTGTACATGTTGTGCATGTGGCACTATTATACATATGGTATTATGTGCATGTATTACATGTTTTGTTGTGCATATGTGGTATTATGTGCATGAGGTATATGTTGTTTTGTGTACGTGTGGTATTGTGAATGCACATCATGTATTCATGGTATCGCGACATGTGTATTTTTTGTGTTATACTATGTGTACGTATATGTATTATGTTGTACACTAGGTGTAGGTGTATGTACTATATTGTGTCATAGATTGGGTGTAGGTGTATGTATTGTGTTGTGTCATACATTTGGTCTAGGCATATGCATTGTGTTGTGTCATACACTTGGTGTAAGTGTACGTGTTGTTTGTTTGGTGTAAGTGTATGTATTGTGTGGTGTTGTATGTTTTATGTGGATGTATGTGTTGTGACGTACACTATGTGTTTGTGTACATGATTGAAGGGAATCAAAGGAATTGGGTAATTTTTGGGTGTGAAACCAATTTGGTGTATGTACCAAAAGAAAAAAGGAAGAATTAAGCACCAATGAAGGATAAGAGTTAATATTTATTTAAGTTTTATTATGCATGTGATCTATGATTCTAACTTACATGTGATTTATGATTATGGTTTATGTTGATTTCATGCAATTCATGATGGTTGTGTTTTGAGCTAACTAGATGTGATATTTTTATACATGATGATTATATCAAATAGCTAATTTTACTTGGTGTGACAGGAAGTGAACATAATTACATGTGCACCTTGATGATGAACTAACAATGAGGTATGATTTGAAATTATTTCACTTATTTTGAATCTAATATCATTTATGTGCTTGGTACAGGAAATTATGGTATTCCTGGTTGGGTGGTTGAAACAGACTGCAAGAACTAGCAGTGTCAGTGAAAGGAATTGGAACATGCAGCAATATTATGGTAAAGCACTTCAAGAGAAGGGTCATTGTCGAACACCAGTACCTAATAGTGTCCATTGATTTCCATGGGTATGCTATGACCGGTTTGATGGTTTTGAGGTAGGGATATACCTTCATTTTTTGACCTTCCGATGTGATGAAACCTTGCCAAGGGATGGACTTCCCGAGATAGGGGTCCCTATGGAACTTTGAAGGTGTGTGATTGCACGAAAGGGGGGACCGGATTTCCCGATGAACTGTGTATTAGCAAATGGAAGGCTAGGGATGGACTTGTTTTGGTCATCAACATTTCCATATGGAATCATATGCACATTGGGAGTGTTCCCTTAAACAATGAGCCAGTAAGTGTTCACTGAGAGGAAAAATGGTGAAAATTGTAGCGTTAGACATTGGATGAAACTTTGATTTGGAAGTGGATTCTGGAATTCCTAGGAAGGAAGTGAATCCTGGTACTACTTTGAGGGTGGAGGTGTGAGCCTCTAGATTCCCTTGTTGTAGATACGTGCATCATATCATTTTATTTTCTAGTTTAGAAAATGTGTATATGTGCACATGTGTATATTATTGTAAATATTATATCGAATTGGATTGATAAAGCTCCATAGATAGTATGGTTTTATGAATGGTTTTTATTGTAAATACCTTAATGAGATGTCTTATAAAGCTCCATTAAGTGGTGTTCTTGTCATGTTTTCAGCAGTGCTCATTGTAAATAATGCAACGAGTTGTGTTATAAATCTCCATGGGAAGTATGTTTTTCTTTCAATAATCTTGTTGGTTGTAGGTGTCATTGAACACCGAGGATAGTGTTCCCCCCAAGGGGGAGGGTTTTGTAACAACCTTGGTTAAAAATCCATGTACAAATATAAGGCCATGGTCATGGAACACATATTCCAAGATGAATGGTGGGAAAAACATCGTAGTGGGTGTTCATTTGGTTTATGATGGCTAAGGAAATTGGAAAAGGAAATGGAAAAGGCATGAGGCAATAATTGGAATTTTATTTATGAAAATAATGGAAATTAGGAGAAAAGGAAGATGAAAGGTCGTATGTTGTACATGACGAGGAAATGGAAGGAAAATAATGGAAAGTGAATAAAATAGAGGCCTCGCTAATAAAAAGTCTCGTGAGCATCAGTTCATGGAATTTTGTTAGTTCTATGGTAGAGATATCTCATATTATCTCTATCATACTCTTGTACACTTAAATTTTATTGGAGCACTCTTAGAGGAGTGTGGCATACTTTGGATTTGGAGAAATAAGGAAAATTAAAAGCAAGAAAATGGAAGAGGAAATATGGATCAACGACTACATCTCGATTTCATTGTAGGTATCGAGTTGCATGTATGATTTCCTTGCTAGTTTTGTAATGTATGACACATTTATGTGGCTTATTGGTTATGATATGTCATTCGCATGGAGGATTTCCTGGATTGAAAGTGTTTTTGCCTAGTCTTTCCATTTCCTGGATAGCCATGGTGTTGTGGGTTTACCTTTGTTTATGCTTGGTGGTTATGTTCCTTATGGCTGTGGGTTGAGTTATTAATTCCTAGAGCCTTGGTTGGATAGTCAATATGGAAGCCTTGTAACGCCTTGGGTTGATTTACTAGTCCTGGAGAATTGGTTGGAAAAATTATCTGGATCCTAATAGCAGTTGTGGGTTGACTTACTATTCATGGAGCCTTGGTTGGAAAAATTCTCTGGAGCCTAGTAGAAACCATGGGTTGAGTTACTAGTCCTGGAATCTGGGTTGGAACAAAATCTCTAGAGACCTCGACGACTTGGGTAGACACTAATATGGTGATTGTTTGTGATTTTAGACCATGAGTTGGAGTCACTGGTTGAGGATTGAATTGGTTTTTCCTCTGGAATCCCTAGTTTGTTTTTTATTTATGTCTTTTATGAGATCCCACATTCATGCTTGGAATATGGAATGGGGGCGACTCTCTGAAGAGAGATTTGGATCAGGCATGTCTATGGTTAGGTGGTATTTGGAAGTCCCATACTTGGTTTCATTTTTATTATGCCAATAAGAGCTGTTTTCTCCTATATTGATGGGTAAATATGCTTGTTATTGTGTGGCTTATAAGGTTATTTTATTCTTGCCATTTTTGTTGTTTATATGTTGGTCATGAATGTGTTCTATGGCAGTGATGATGTATGGCTATCATTATGTTTTGAATTTTAAATGAATGAATAATGAATATATGAATTAATAGATGATAATGCAACTAATGTGATGAGGCAACGATTCTTCTTAATGATTATTAGATAAGTATGAGACCCCTATGCTTAGATATATTGTTTAAACATGGATATTGCATATTTGTGACATGTTTGACGAAATGCCTGTCATCGCCAATAGGGGTTTAGTCAAGTACTTGTTTAATTTATTTAATTTACATCATTATTCCACGATTATCTTTCATTTATGGAAGTGTCATGGAGTTTTTGGAAATGACCTGATCCCTGGGCTTGAAAAAGTGGCACAAAAATCAGGGTCGCAGGCAAAAAACTATCTACAAAGGTCCCCAGTCACATCCATGCCCATGATGTGTAAGTGGCTGTAGGTTTATAGTGGCACTCTTTCCCATTTCAAGGGAGTGAATGGGGGATTGATGCACTAAAAGGTTAGTTTGACCGAGGGGCTAGCCTCCTGGAAGGTTTCGATGGCTCCTAGGTGTCATGTAGCATGTGCAAAAGGTCTTTGTTTTTGTGTTCTGTTGGTTCCACTTCCTTAACTAACACATAGGGAGTTGAAACATATCATAGTAACTCTTAATCACATGTTTACCCTAGTTGGTCGATTACTTAGGTAGATGCGGGAGGAGGATTTTACAATAATCTCTCCTAAAGGAATCTAGAATGATCAAACCAACATGGAAGCTATCTTCAAAAATCCAACACGAAAGTAATATATCCATGGAACCTTAATCATAACAATATGACATCTAAATTACTCATATATTATTTCTTTATGTTGTGGTGTAAAATTTATGCCTTAAAAAATCCCAATGAGGCCAAACTTATTTCTAACTAAAAGTTGCAATTACATTAACTATGTTACTCACATCACCAATTTTTTACTATCTTGATCAAGGAGATACCTTAAACATTACTTCTAGTCACCCTCATGCCCTTGGAAAATAACTATGTTCCATTGTAACATTATATATATATTAATAACTATGAGGGATAAAAAATGCATCTAAGAGAGAAAATTTCACATCTAAGATCTATGTCAAATCGCTTGACGAACTTCAACCTAGGTTCAAAATTCGGTGAATTTAAAAAAGAAATAGGGTTCGTTGAGGTCCATTGAACATCATATTCATTGAATGCAAATTCATCAACTCGTAGGTTTATTATTTTTTTAAATTGCGAAATATTTGGAAATTAAAAAAAAATCACCTCCCAAAACAGTGTTTTACCTTTATGTTACTTTTGGCCAAGAACATTGAATTAGATTCAAGAATGACCTACATGCTAGGAAAAGATAAAGAAATCATGTTAAGATTTAAGAATTTAATGAAAATAAGTTATTTAATCTATTTTAAATTGAATTATATTTACAACGATTCACAACAAAAAAAAATTAGGAATTATCTTCTCTACCATCTATTTCATGAAAATGGTTCATATTCCAAAAAGGGTATACCCATCTATCAAATATTGGAGCAAAATACTACTTAAGACAGGAACTAGCAAGTCTAAGCAATTAGACTAGTAACCTTCACCACTCAAAATTTTGTTGATGTCAAACCCTTTTTTGGTCTCTAGGATTTATCAGGAACCTACAAACCTTAAAAAACTTATAGATACTACTTCCAAGTAGTTTCCTTTGCAGATGTGTAAGTCGGTTTAAATATAAGCTAGATTTCTGAGGAGGGGAACCTCAAAAATCATCCCAATTATAAAAAACACAAGATATAAAATTTAATTCTCCAAAATGACCATCATAAGTGGTTATTTATGCAACCGTAAATATAGAAAGGTACCAATGTAGATATAGTCTGAGATAAGAAATAAAAGTAGGTAGTTGGTATAATTTCATATAAGTCCTAATCTGAATAGAAAATGGGGAATATAGAGATGACGTAATAACCTAAAAAATTCATTCAAGGAACTTTTTTTCTCTTAATAGAAATCAATAAATTAACATTCTTGCCTTTTTTTCCTCTAATGGGAATTCATCGAAATTTGCTTGAACAAAATTGTGTAAGTAATGTTGCTACTTGAAGACTCGAACTTGAAAATAAGAAACAAAAAATTATAACCTCACCTAAAAATTTAGTCAACAACATTCTAGATACAAATAAGTAATAGCATGTGATGGACAGTCAACATATATGAAGTGGCATATAAAATTTTGAAATTTGAATGTATCATGATGGAAAAAAATGTACAAAGTTCCATAGTAAAAAACATGTGCATGAGACATTATCTCCATCATGGCTCATAAAAATATCTAATTCCAAGGAGACACAATGAAATTACAGTTAAGAAAAAGTTATACAAGATCAAACAAATATTATAAATGACTAAAGTACAGATAATTTATTTATTTCACAGTTGAATGAAGTGTCTCAACATTAAGATATGACAAAGAAATCTAAAAACTACATTTTATACTTCCAGTTTTTCGTTAATAAAAGTTTCATTAAGTTTTTCGAAAATTCCCTTTTTAATTAGTGAAAAATTCACTGAATTTAATCCAGTGCGACTAAATAAACAAATATTTGAATTATTCTCTATGAGGAAATATATATAAAAAAATGGCACAAATTGAATGCTTCAAACAATTAATGCAGACAAATTAGTTAGGAAAATGCAATTTGTAAATATAAGTACATTAGTTATACAAACAATCTTAATCAGGTAGATGTTTTTTCAACATATACTACAAACTCAAGGGTGCCAATATTTTCCCTAATTCATTGAAAAACATAGTTGTGAATGATGAGAATAAAACCATGATCTTTCGGTTCTTCGTTTTGTAGCGTTCACTTGTACATTAATTGATGCAATCATAAGGAATAGGTTTTCATGTTCTAAATTAGAGGTGTTCTGCATCTCGTTGTTTTATTAATAGGCTAACCACCATATAATCATATAAATATTGGAAGAAAACTAATATTATGCCAAAAATAAAAATAAAATCCATTCAAAAAGCAACCTATAGACCATCTAGTACATCATCTCTCCTAAAGGAATCTAGAATGATCAAATCAAAATTGAAGCTATCCTAAAATACCCAACACCAAAGTAATATATCCATGGATAATTAACAATAAAAAGACAACCAAAGTAATATATCCATGGAGATGACTTATTATAGTGTGATGGCTTGATGATAGTGCCATAGAGGTTGTAGTGGTTCTTCAAATGTGTTGCACCTTAGAAGAGGTCTGATGGAGAGTGGAGGACTTGCTGGCATACTTGTCAACCTTTTTTGTTGGCCCTTTTATGTTAACTTGGAAGTGAGATTTGGGAGGATTTTTTGATCCATGTATAGAGTTGTTAGAGGCCATTTCATAGGTTTGGAGGCTTGTGCAGGAGCCAAGGAAGAGGATCCAATAGATTTCAAAGATCCCGAGTTGAAGGATTGAAGTTTTCACTCAGTTATAGCCATAGTTGCAGGCATGTAAGCCTATGGCAGCAACAACAAGACTTTGGATGTTGGTTTGCAAGCTTGTGGGAGTGATTATAGTTGTGGTTTCTTAGAGATAGTGTCATGCATGCGACTAAGGGATTTCATAAATTTTACTCCATATTCCTTGTGTTGTTTGGAAGGAAATTAGATTGGAAATTCCCCGAGGCTTAAAAAAAAGTGAATATGGTCGAAAATGGTTTGAAAAGGTCCTCCAAGGGTGTGAGTTCATTTATTGCACTAGTAGTGACCTTAGTGGATTAATTTGGTCTAATTAATGGACTCTTTATCTTATACCCAATCTCAAATTCACCCTACATGTTTTATATACCTGATCTTGGAGCTATGTGATGGTTGATTAAGTTGAGGATGTTAGAGACTGTGTTGGATAAGGTTTCATTGAGTGTTGATGCTTCAGATATTGTCTAGATTCTAGATTCTTCAGTCCATGAGTGTTTATGATTGAAGAGTGAGCATATATGAGTCATGTTTTAAAGTAGATCAGATCCAGAGCTACTGGTGTAGTGATTGATTTGGATCGTTGTGTATGTTGCGAGATAAATTTTTTGATGGTGATTCTCACACCTTTTTTATGTAGGAGTTGCCGATGCATTTGGCATGTATCCATAGTGTCTTATGATGTCATTTTTGTTATGAAACAATATTTTTTTGTGAGGATTTGATTTTATTCATATTTTTTTCGACACAATTTTGTTTTGGAGATCACATACTTTGTTTCGTTTGCTTTTATATTTTATTTGATGGTGAGAGCATGTATGCAAATCTAATTTATGGTTGAGCATATTATATTTGGGTCCAATTTGAAAATATATGAAAGGAGGTCTACATGGTGGTGAGGATTAGGGAGTTCATGGATTTGGAGCAGTGATAATGAAGATTTAGTGAAAGGAATAATGTTCTCAATCCAATGGTGGTTATATAGTCCAATGGTAGTTGGGCAAGGATCGATTGATCATGGTGGCATTAAGCAGATGGTAGCCCGTAGATATCTACAGAGAACATAGTATTCCAAGATGATCTAGAAGTATTAAGTCTCCTATTCTATCGATGTTGGAATTTTTGTATGAGGTCAAGTCTCCATGCTGATGGGAGTCAAAATACTAGGTAAAAAGATTAATTGCTAGACATAATAGAAATTCAGAGTAGAGAAAGAACAACATGGTTTTTTTTTTCTCCTCGAAGGGTTTCTAATAGAAATATTATGTCTCTTGTGTGGATGTGCTTTTGATGTGTTAATTATTGTTTATGTTTCTCACATGGTTTATGATTTAGCTGCTTATATGTTATATGCATGAATAATCTAATGATTTTTTGGTGCATGTATGTGTGATTATGTAAGAAGTTAAAAAAAGGAAATATATATATATATATATATATATATATATATATATATATATATATATATATATATCACACTACTGATTCACCTGCCCCCCCTCTCAATAGTTCTCAAAGGTTTCTAACAATTGGTATCAAAGTCGGGCTCTTGGTTGAAACTTGATCGTTGGAGACTAGATCTGGGGTTTGTTGGAGAAATTTCATTTTTTTTTCTCAGAATGGACAAGAACAAGAGGAATCAAGTTTATAAAAGGAATGGCCTTCAAAATAAGGAAGCTCAACCATACAATACTCATCTTCCTAGCATATGTGGTTCAACAAATAACGTGAAAAAATAAAAATATCAAGAACCAAAGGTATTGCAAGAAAACGAATCCAAAGGTATAAATGTTAATGATTTTATTTTGGGTCATAATTTTGAGGGTTCGAATTTTTTATCATGTTGAATTTCCTAGTGAAGATTATGATAATTTTAAGGGTGTTAGAGCTAATATTTCTAGAGTAACAGTTGCATGTAAGGATCAAGAGAAATAACTGAAGATTTTTTATGATAACGAGGCTAAGATCAAGGAGGATATTGCGAGCTTAAAAGTTAAGTTGGAAAAATATGAAAATTTTTAGGAAGGTATGAGGATAAAATTTCAAGAGAAGAAAAAATAGATTGATAAATTAGAAGCTGAAGTTGTCTTATTGAGAAAGCAGTGAAAGATGGAAAAGGGTATTTTTTCCTTGGATAATTTGCTTGATATCCAAAGATCACCACTAGATAAATCTAGTCTTGGATTTCAAAAGGGTGAATCTTGTTTGGAGGCAGGCAAGAACACCAAATAAGAACCCATGAAACTTGTAGCAAACAATACCAGAAAAAGAAATGAGATCTAAGGTAATAAAAATAAATTCTAGTAGCCAAATAGCAAATAAAAGAACCAGTAAAATAAAAACTATCAAAACCAATAGACAATAAAGCAACATAACTAGCAAAAAAGAATAAAATCTCAAGGAGATTCTACATTCAGAAAATAATTTTCATCTAGATACACTGTCATGACATATCTGTAATATTTCAAAGGAATAAAATTCCTTTTGTTCCTTTTGTTCATAATGTACAATGCTACAGCTATCACAAGTTTGGGCATATTGCAGCAAATTTCTAGAGTAGATCATATAGACCATATAATAGCAAATATTCCAACAATTCCAACAACCAGAAACAATGGAAAACATGTATAATTGTGATTTTTATAATTATTTCTACTCATGTCACATAATTGGACATAAGGAAATGCACTGCAGGTTTAACCATTGGAAGAGAGACACATTTCATGCATAATTTTGATCTAGCATGAGAAGTAGGAGATTTGGTCCTCTTACTTCATATCTTGGCCATGTGGAGTGCTATATTTTCCATAGATCTTTCCATATGGAAATATATATATTTTTTTCCCTGTTATTCAAGGAAAAACCATAAGAAGCAACAAAAACAAAGAGGATCTAGCAGTAAACTAGTGAAGTAAGAGAATAAGTAGATGAAGGAAGAAAATAAGCAAGTTAAGGAAGAGATGAAGCAACCTAAGACCACGTGGAAAAATAAAGAGAAATAAATCTTCAAGTGGTGAAGAGAATTCCATCCTATAGTACATAGTTATTTCATGCTTACTTATAGAGGACTGAATATCATGAGAGGTGAATAACCTTGGGGGGAGCTTATGATGGATTTTTCAGCAGTATTGATGAGTTATTTTTAGCCTCATGCACATGCAGGTCCAAATGATCAACCTATCTTATTGGAGTTATATTAAGCTCAGGGGGAACTATGCATGGTATTGAGATTCGTGATTAATCTTGTCTTTTTCATCTCTTTCCGCTCATGTGTTTTGTATCAATTTTACATGTCTTTCATGAGTATAAAGAAGAGCATTTTTTCAGCCATGTATATGCTTTTAGTTTCCACTAACAGTTGGATCAAAATATGTGTAGCCATGCATAGATTGTGATCATGACTGTAGGATGTACTATGATGACATGACACATGGACCAACCATGTATAGGATGTCATATGTAGTTTATTACAACCATGTATTTAGTATTTTTTCATCATATGTATTGGTACTGATTCTAGTTAATAGTTGTTGAGTCATAATGGTGATAGGCTTGTTTTAGAGGAGTCTTATGGCGTCATATTGCAGCCACATGTATGGGATAATGATGATGTAATTTTCATGATGTATCATGTAATTGAGTCATTGGTTGATAGAGTATGATCATAGAAGTCGTGTATTTCATTTATGTATTCATGTATATTGTTCATGGAGCCATGTACCTCTATTTTACTACCTTTTGGGTCACTTAGCTATGAGTCATGAGGTAATTTTATGGTCATGTAATAGTCATATATGAGGTTCTTATGTCACTTCCACAACCATGTATTTTTAAATGTATATGCCACTTGATTCATGGTCGTGTGGAGTCTTGGTCCATATGATGCCTATACTTGTCAAAGGAAGTATTGTTTGCAGCGGAAGCGGTCATTTTAGCCCAACAATGTGTATCTCTACAGTTTGGAGATGGCATGTGTTCAGGGAGATAATTATTTGTTCCTATTTACTTCAACCATTCATTGTTGGAATTGTGATCCGATTGGAGGTTTTCATGCTATTCCTCATACTATGCTATGACCATGGATTTCATAGCCTCATGTGATGAGATGTTATATTATTTTCTGCTATGTATTCATGGGGGAGATTGTTTGTGGTTCCCTCATGTGGATATTGTGATGTGGAGGAGTGTTGGATGATTCATATGTATGTTTGATGCATATAATTGATGCTATTATATGATGTTGCATATGTTTCTTATGGTTTCCTTATGATGGCATATTTTTTCTTTCTTTCTAGAGGTGTTGGATGGTTTCTACTCTGAATGGTGATTGGATATTATGTTACTTTTTGCTATGATTATTGGAGACATGGATGATTTTGATGCATTATATTTCAGCCATGTAGAGGTATATTGATCCAGTATGCACTTCAGTTATTTCTACATATTCATATGTAGTTGGCCTTTTTCCATTTATTTCAATGGGGGAGATAAATTGGAGAGATCTTGGATGGATAGATTCCAGCCTCACATGTTGATGAGGTTGACATCAATGCCAAAAGGGGAATTTTTTGGCATTTTTTTGTTGGCATTGATGTCAACAAGATCATGGTCATGATCATGTGTGATAGAGGTACTATAGGTTGGAATTGATGTATTTATACTGAGATGGATATGTTAGCACTGATGTCAAATATTTAGGTCATACAGTTATGTCAACCTCAAGTTTTATATTTTTGTACCATGGTGTGTGTCGGTATGTATTGGCATTGGTGATTGATCCTACCAATGATGGCATACTTGATGGCACACTCATGTGATGACATTGATGGTAGGATGTTGGTCATGGAAAAATTGTATGTGTTGGCATGTACATTGGTGGATAATTCATGATGATTTTTTCTGTTGCTACAGGTAGAGGAGGCTGCTACATGTTTATCATGGAAATCTACATGCAATAGAGATGTTTGTGGCACACTAGTTGAGTTGGAAAATAGGTCTTCACCTAGATCCTAATTCTTATACTTCATGGACATGACTGGTTGCAGTGTGATGGATTGATGATGGTGCTACATATGTTGTAGAGGTTCTTCAAATGTGTTGTTTCTTGGAAGAGGTCTGATGGAGAGTGGAAGAGTTGTTGGCATACTTGTCAACCCTTTTTGTTAGCCCTTCTATGTCAACTTAACAGTGACACGTGAGGATTTTTCGATCCACTTACAGAGGTTTAAGAGGCTACGTAAGAGGTATGAAGGATTTTATAGCATTTGAGTACGAGTACACAAAATATGGCAGAGATACTGAGTTGAAGTATTGAAGGTTTCACTCAGTTCTAGTTATAATTGCAGGCATGTAAGGATATGGGAGCGATTGGGAGGCTCTGAAAAATTGGCTTGCATGATTTTGGGAGAATTTATAGCTCCAAAGGCTCAAACAAAGTGTCATTCATGTGACTAAGGGATTTAACAACTTTTCCTTCGCATTTCTCGTGCTTTTTGGAAGGAAATTAGATTGGAAATTCCCTCAGGCTTACAGAAAAAGTGAATATGGTCGGAAATGGTTTGAAAAGGTCCTCCAAGGGTGTGAATGAATTTAGTGCACTATTAATGATTTTAGTTGATTGATTTGGTCCATTTTATGCACTCTTGATCCTAGCCCCAAGATCAAATTCACCCTACATGTTTTATATACCTGATCTTGGAGCTATGTGATGGTTGATTATGAGTTGATTGAGTTGAGGATGTTAGCGAGTGTCATGCTGGAGAAGGTCTCATTGAGTGTTGATTCTTTAGATATTGTATTGAGCCTAGAATATTCATTTCATGAGTGTTTATGACTGAATAGTGAGCAAATACGAAGCATAGAGAATAGATAAGATTTGCATTTGTCGGTGTAGTGATTTATTTGGAGAGTTGTGTATACTATTGGATAGAGTTTTTTATGGTGATTCTCACACTAGTTTTATGTAGGAGTTTCTTATTCATTTGGCACATAGCCAATGTGTATTAGGATATAATTTGTATTATGAAACAGTATTTTGTTGTGAGGATATGATTGTACTTAGATTTTTGTCGACGCAATTTTGTACTGGTGATCACATATATTGTGCCTTTGTTTCTATGTTTTAATTGATTATGATAGCTTTCTACTGAAAGCATTTATGCAGAGATGACTTTTGTTTGAGCATAGTCTCTTGGGATCCATATTGAAAATAGATGAAAGGAGGTATGCATGGTCGTGAGGAGGAGTGACTTCATGGAGGTGGAGAAGTGATAGCGAAGTTTCAGCGAAAGGAAGAAATTTCTCAATCTAATGGTGGTTCGATAGTACAATGATATTTGGGCAAGGATCGATTGATCATGGTGGCCTTCATCAGATGGTAGTCTGTAGAGATACATAGAGACTAGTGTATTCCAAGCTGATCTAGTAGTATCAAGTCTCCTAGCCAATCATTGTTGGAATTTGTATATGAGGTCGAGTCTCCATGGTGATCAGAGTCAACATACTATGTAAGAATATTAATTTCTTGACACAATAGAAATTTAGAGTAGAGTAGTAGCAGTAAGGATGTTTTTTCTCCCGGAATGGTTTCAACCAAAAATATTGTGTCTCTTATGTGGATGTGTTTTTGATGTGTTAATTATTGTTTATGTTTCTCACATGGTTAATGATTTAAATGATTATATGGTATATCCATGAATAATCTAATTATTTTCTGGTGCCTTTATGTGTGATCCAAAAATAAGTTAATAAAAGGAAAAAAATGTATATAGATCACACTACTGATTCACCCCCCCTATCAGTAGTGCTCAAAATTTTCCAACAAAATCATGTTAAGTTTTAAGGATTTAATAAAATTAAGTTGTTGACGCCATTTGAAAATTAATTGCAGGTAACATTGTTCACAACAATAAAAATCAAGAATTTTCTGGTATGTCATCTATCTAGTGAAAATGGTTCAAATACCCAAAAGAGCATACCCATCTACCAAATATTCAAGTAAACAGATCCTTAAGAGAGGAATCAATGAGTATAATAAATCATACCAAAAACATTCATCACTCAAATTTTTTTGGTCTCAAACCTTTTTTTTCTCTCTAGGATTTATCAAGAACATAAAATCTCGAAAAATCCTAGAGGATACTTCCCATAAATTTCCCTTCTAGATATGTAAATCAGTTCAACTAAAAGCTCAATGTTGGAGGAGGGGAACTTCAAAATCATCCCAAGTATAAACAACACAAGAAATCAAAATTAATTCTCCAAAATGACCATCACATATGGTTATTTACGCAATTGAAAAAACAAATAGGTAATGATGTAGATAGAGTTTGAGATAACAAATAAAAGTAGGAAGCTGGTAAAATATCATATAAGTTCTAATCTAGATATAAAATAGGGAAGAAATAGATGACATCATAACCATAAAAATCCATTCAAGAAAATTTCATCATCTCCATATCCATTAATAAATGAAAAAAATTTCCTTTTATTTTCGCCACTGACAGTGCATCAAATTTTCTTGAACAAAATTGTGTAAGCAATTTTGTTGTTTGAACATTGTGACCTAAAAATAAGAAACAAAAAATACAACCTCACGTAAAACTTCAGTCAATATAATTCTAGATATAACATGGAACAATAAAAAGAAGCAATAACTTGCAGTGGATAGTAAACATATAGGAGATGGAATATAAAAATTTAAATCTAAATGTAGTATGTTGGAACAAAGTGTACAAAGTGCCATAAGAATAAACATGTCACTACAAGGAAAATACCCTCTAGTAGATGATTTTGAGGAACCCCTTATAAAAATAGCCCAGACACCCGTTTGTAGCATAGGTTACTAGAGGAGGTTGGTGGGTGGAGTTTTTTGTGCATTTTTTTCTTCCCGTGCGTTTATCATCCTAAACCGTACCGATTCATTAAACTAGAGAAAGCACTGACGCACACAAAACATTGGCACACTGAGACACCGTGCACTCAGTACAAACCCGCCCGTTGCCTCTCATTAATGTACTGCACTGGTGCGTCTTAAAACCCCACGCCAAAACTAAAACAAATTGGTGTGGTTTTATGAAACCGCACCGATGCGCCTATAAAACCTGCGCACCAAAACAGGCTTAAATAAAAAAAAAAATTACGACAAAAAATCAGCATTTTTCACTTTTCAGTGCTCCATAGCTCCAAATCATCGGTGAAAATTTACCTTGTGTGAGGCATCCTGCCATTGGTGCCCCCATTGCACGCACCGCTATTGTCCATTACCCACTATCTCCATTTCAGATTTTGCAAAATGGTGGGAAATTTTAGTTTTGCAAATTTTACAGCCAATATCGCTCCTCGATGGCCAAATGTACATGTATTTTCCTTGTTTTTCCATAATTAAACCTCTTAGCAGATTAGTTTTCTAAAATAGCTTAAAATTAACCTTATTTAAAAAAGAAATCTCGCACGATGCGCTCGAGCCGTTTGGCTCGCACCGGTTCATAGTGTTTCCTGTAAATTTGTAGTCCGCACCGTGACCAGTGTTAACGGTATCCGAACTGGTTCCAGGGTAGTGCTGAAACGATGTACTGTGATTTCTTAAAATTTTAAAAAGTGCGGTGCGGTCGGTTACTCGGCAGCACCGTTGACCATGTCAAATTGTGTGAATGCAGTGCGTTGACGGAAATATCTGCCCTATGGTAGGTAATTTTGTCAGCACACCACGCCCCAAACTTGACATAGTCAACAGTGCGGTCATGTAAACAACCACAATGTTGACTATGTAGTGATGTTAGGAGGGTGGTGCGCTTCCTAAACTATACGCCCCGGGGCATATAGTTTTGTTAGCGCACCGCCCTCCTGACACTGGTACATAGTCAACGGTGCAGTCTGTTATACCACCACACCATTGACCTTGGAACAATGTCAAGAGGGAGGCATGCTGAAAATTTGCAAGTGCACCGCCTCTAGTGCGCTAAAAATTTTCAGGTGCACCACCTCCGGTGTGCGACAAAAAAAGACGCACCATTACCGGTGCATGCCTATTTTCTGTGGCATAATGACTGTTTTTTTTTTCAAAAAAAAAAATGTATTTATATTCCTAAATACATGTCTCATTGAATAAAAAAATTCTATTTAACATGTCAATCATTCAGCAACGTCAAAGGAGAGAACAGAGGGAACAACAACAACAACAACAACAAGAAAACCAGTAGAACAGGTTCACCTGTGGGAGGCATGAGAGAGGGAGAGAGATACACACCCTCGCCCTTTTACAACAGCCACCCAGGGGATCCTAGGGCAGATAGGCCTCCTTATGTTCTATGAGGAGGTTGCATCCCTAAAGGGCCATGGTGTTTTTTTTACGACATCTTACCCGCAGGTGGAATGCCCACCTACAGGCTTTTCAAGTTGGTCCTAACCAGTGGTATGAGCCCAGTGAGGAGGACATATATTTCATTACTAGCCTATCGAGGAGAGGGGTGGATTTTCCCTCGTTTCTAGACGTCCCCATTGGCTATGCAGCAGGGAGTCAGTTGGTGTACTCCCATAGATACATTAGCGTGGATATACTATCTCCTTCATATTTTCAGGTCTCCGGAGGTCAGTTACGTATTGCTTCATTTGGTGGAGAGGAGGTGAGGTGCCTCTCACCATTGATTTTGACCATTTCATACCATACGAACAATGGAAAACACATTATTTTCCTACTTCTATTTTATTTTGATTCTTTATTACAGGAGCCATGACTTGTGAGGTGGTCTGCCATTTTTTTGGGGCAATTCTGTACAACTTTAGATAGATTTCGTGCTCAGACACAAGGGAGGGTGAACTTCCCTTTTGCTTCAGATCTCTTTTGTTTATTTTTTAAGAGGTTTCCAGAGATGAGGCCTATATTTTCACAAAAAACTCGTAGGCCGATGCTACATGAACGTATGCAAATGTGGGGACAAATGATGCCCAAGAAGGGTGAGTCTGAGTTTTCTGCAAGGATATCGCATGATGAACTGGAGTTGCTAGCCAATGTTGATGAGAATCCCTTTATTCTAGTCCCCTCTCCGTATGCTGGTTTGGATTGGAGAGGGTGTGCCAACATCCTCTTCAAAGATGATGAGCCATCGGATGATAGAGGTAATATTACTATTTTATTTAAATTTATTCTAACATGTTCTTTAAATTATTTTTATTAATTTTTTTAATGAATTTTTTTAATTATTATTGTGTAGTTATATATATTTTGCAGACATTGGGTTATTTGATGGTGATGAGATGCCACCACCACCAAAAAATCCACGTGTAGATCCTGATGACGTTCAGGATATGGAAAATGTCGAGGATTAGGCCGGTGCAAATAGACATGGTCCTCATGGTGCATTGGTACCACCTTTTTCTAGGCGTAGGCTTGATAGTAGATTGAGGATGGAGTTGGGCGACCAACTCTGTGCACTATTTGTGGAGGTGGGAGTCAGGCCATCCACTATGAGAGAGATACACGACAATGCTAGGCTGGTACAGATGTGGAGAGGCATGCCGCCTGACATGTTCACCCTGATGTGGCATATCGTAGGAGCTACGAGCTTATTTACGTAATTCAGGATGGCCCTTTAGCGTAGGCGTGGTTGAGACGTAGTATGTCGTTAGTTGAGCAGTGACACATCATCTGATGATCATGATCAGGGGAGTGATCATTGTTCACATCTTGCTATATATGAGCAGCCTACATCATCAACCAATATTCATGATGGAGAGTAGGTTGGACCATCCACGATGAGTTAACCTTCTCAGCCTGCAGCATCCATGATTCATGATCATGAGAAAGCTAGACCATCCACGTCGACTCATCATGATCAACAGCCTACAACATCCATAAGTACTCATGATCATGACCAAGTTGGACCATCTACCATGTCGAGTCATCATGAGCAGCCGAGAGTTGATCCCGATCAGCATGAGGCACCACCAAATCATGTTGCATACTTTTTATGGACCCTGCTACGCGAAAAATTATAAATACATGAAAAAAACTGATTGCAATCACGTTTTTCATGTATTTCTCATTTTTGTGTAGTAGGATCCATCAAAAGTATGCAACATGAGTACTCCTTGGATGGGGAATTAAATTTTGCATCCAACGAGTACTCCCGCTCAAAATTTGAGTAAACAATTTGGGAGATAAGTTGAAAATATGAGTCGAAAAATTAGTTTCTTCTTTTTTCCCTCTAAAATTTAACGATGTAATAAAATCTTGTTTTATTATTTCTAATATTATTTTATAATTTCCTTAGGAGGCCCATTTTAGACCTCAACATTCCCCTAATTTGATGATGATCGACATCTATCTGAGCTTGTCGAGGCTACACCATCGACTGAGCAGCCCTCGACTGGTACTACTATTGATGATGTACCACTAATTGATATTTGACATTTATATTACAGTTGTATATTTTTGACACTATATATATATATATATATATATAGTCCATGTATTTTATGTTCATGTTGCAGTTGTACTTAATTTACATGTTGGTGATCATCATGATGTGTATATTGTTAGGCCATGTTAGATACATTCATTTAATGTGAAACTTGCAGATAGATGTGTATGTGATAGCAGTTATTTGACATGAGATGTATATTTTAAGTTTGTGTTGTGATGATGTTATACAATGATAATTGTGTTTTGTTAGATGATCATGATCACAATGATTAGAAGATGTTAGCGAATTTGAATGTGTTTTTTTAGTTGAATATGATATTTGTACGATGGTTATCATGATCGTGACGTTTATTGAATTTAATATTAAATCATGATATTTATTAAATATTATGTCGTGATTGTAATTGAAATTTTAGTTTAAATTGTATGTAAAATTGTAAAATTGTAATTGTAATTGTATGTAGAATATTTGTAAAATTTTAATTGTAATATTTAATTTATTGTGAAATGATTGTAATTGTAATTTTCATTATAATTGTATATATGTAAAATTGTAAAATTGTAATTGTAATTCTATTTGTATGTAAAATTCTATAATTCTAATTGTATTTTTAATTGTAATTGTATGTAAATTTTTTGTAAAATTTTAATTGTAATTGTAAAATTTAATTTATTGTGAAATGATTGTAATTATAATTTTAATTGTATGTAAAATTCTAAAATTGTAATTGTAATTGTAATTTTAATTTTAGTTGTAATTGTATGTGAAATTGTAAAATTGTAAAATTGTAATTGTAATTGTAATTGCATGTAAAATATTTTTAAAATTTTAACTATATTAATGTAAATGATTGTAATTGTAATTGTAATTGTATGTAAAATTTCAAAATTGTAATTGTAATGGTATATATGTAAAATTGTAAAATTGTAATTGTAATTGTAAATTTTATGTAAAATTCTAAAATTATAATTGTAATTATATTTAAAATTCTAAAATTGTAATTGTAATTGTAATTGTATGTGAAATTGTAAAACTATAATTGTAATTGTAATTGTAATGCTAATTGTAATTGTATGTAAAATATTTGTAAAATTTTAATTGTATTAATGTGAAATTATTTTATTAAAATTTTTAAATTTTTAAATTTGTAAATTTGTAAAATTGTAAATAATTGTAAAAAAAAAAATCTAGAATAACATAATTTTTTATAACATAATAAATTTTAGAAAATAATGCAAATAAATTCATGTACTATAGAATTATCATTACTTTACTATGATCTTACATACCAAAAAAAGAACTTTATGCAGTACGCCATTTTTTTTTAGATCAACATAATTGCAAATTACGAAGTTAAATATTGATTTTAACATTAACACAATGCAAATTACCAATTAATTCAAAATACATATTATAATGTTTAAAAAAAAGAGTTTTATAAGTCATAAGTTAATTAAGTCCTCTTCTTTATAAAAACACATCTTAAAAAGTATAAATATTGATGAAATAACACATGTACTATATCACTCTCGGTTCTCGTGATCACCCTCATTATCTTCTAGCTCGCATGGCATGATAACACAATTGTTCTCAAAAACATATTTTGATCTAGGTTCATGTCTCAATACGAACCACCAATCCTTATCCAACACATATGGGTAAAAAAACACCTAGTTGTAGTGTTTGGGGAAAACATATATCTCCTTAGCTTCATCCCACATCTTTGTAGAGTTGATACATATCAGCCTACTATCGTGATCTTCCTTTACATTATTCCGATAAAAAGTGTCCCACCACTTGCACCTAAAAATAACACACTGGAAAGAAGAGAAATATACTTCAATGATCTCTTGTATATTTCTGATGTAACCTAACATCCCTCATACTAGGTTTTGATCACAGTGGCTAGATCGACTAGATTGATCGAACTCGACTTCCACTCCATATTTTTGTGTCATGTGTCCATCATCATAATTTTTTGTGCGAAAATGGTGTCCATATGACCACATAGATGGGAAAAAATGCACTTATAAAAAAGTTAAAAAATCATAGTGTCATGTGAATTATAATAATCCAACAGTTAAAATATGAAATATGGATGTAATTACATTTGAAAGGTGCATTATTAATTTTCAAATGTACATATAAATTAAATATATTATTACCATGTTGGTGCACCCAATCCCTACATTTAGCGCATCCTCCTCAACACGTGGGTAACGACCGGTTGCACCGTATTTCTCTCTGACTTGGTCAACAACCCAATTGTTGTGGGATATTTTTGGCATATTTTCTTTTAAATCATCGGGATCAGGCACACTTCTACCATTCAATCATCTGAATTCTTTCCTGTCACTATCGCATTTCATCCTCTTTTGTTCTTACAATGCAACCCACGATTTTGTTGCTTCGGAATTGTAAAGAATGAATTTATTGTTTGCTTCAATTTCTACATTCACCGATGAAATCAAACAGACATTATATAAATTATATTGAAGTTCAGCATGAATATTTACTTTGCATAAATTTGAAAAATCATAAGTCGCTTAGTCTTTATCAAGCACTTTTTCCATTTGTTTGGAGCAGCTACCCTTCTCTTTTATCTTCATCCCTTTCATCGTCCCAAATCACCAAACTTGGTATGTTGTCAATCTACTTGATGTACTCACTGGCATAATACAAAGACTCTTACGATATGCACCCCTCTGCCATAGACCCTTCGGTATTGCCCTTTTTCGAACAATATATTTCAATTTCTTCATGCACCTCTCTAAGAAGAACATCCAACGACAAGAAACCACCCCAACTAATTCAACCTCATCTATTAGGTGGTTTAAAAGGTGAACTTGCAAGTCCATGAAACTCGTCAACAATTCCTTCTTAAACATACAAACAATCTCAACTATATATTGACGCCACCGTGGATTGATAGCCACATGAATCTCCTTTGACGTGATCCAACATACAAATGCAGATAATTTAGATATGGCACATACTATGTATTGAGGGAAATCATGTTTCACACACCCAGGTACGAACAAAGGATAATGACACTACAAATTTATAAACACGTGCAATAATATCAAAAAATTAGTTATGTTTTATGATCCCTGCATGGGATGAAATTTATTAATATAAAAAATAATAAAATCGTGCTTTTGACATTATACATACTCTTAGAAGATTCAATTTAATGGTCATACGATTTCAATTCCGACAAATGGTCATCCATGGCGAAGTAGTGCCGTAGTGAAGACCCATATGAAGATGGCACCTTCACACCCATTATAACTTTATTTGCCAAAGAAAGATAGTATTTTTTTAAAATCCATGGGGCATCACCTTCTTTGAAAGACCATGAATTAGAGGGACTATTTCTTTCCTCTGATCCTGTACTTTCTAATCGTCTTGGAAAATGTTTCTTTTTAGTTTCTAAAGTAATAAGATCTTTCCTAAAAGACAATGTGTCACTTTGTTTCGATGATATGTTCCTCCATAAAGAAGATGAAACATTTTTAAATATATGCATGGGATCTAATAAGTGGGTAATCTTAATATGCTCCCAATATGGGAGGTTATAAAAGATAGTTTTCCTTTTCATTGTTATGGGAAATTTCTCAACATAGGTGTCGAAGAATTCTAGATCATCGAAGATAGGCTCCCCATTTAAATCAAACATTTATATGAACTCCTTCTCCTTCTTTCTCTCATATTATCTAAGCCATTCAGCTGGTGTTGTTATTAGAGGCCTTTGGGTTCTCTCTCATTTACCATTGAAAGTGAATGTTTCTATTTTGTAAGCGTGTTCTTCTGGGAGGAATACCCTGGAGCAACCGTACACTGGATTTCATAGGTAGTTGGACCATCTAATTTTTAGAGAAGGTCTACAAATTTTACCTCCAAAATACCATTTTGTTACAAGACCTACGAGATTATTGTATACAATTTATATGCATGGCACGTTAAAGAATATCATGAAGATCATAACAATTACAATGAATTAAATAAATAATATGCGAAAGAACATTGTTACGTATATAACAAAATCAATAAACATGTAATTTACCAAAGCAAACTTCTAAGCCTGGACAATCATGTGTTGTGTAAGCACATATGCCATACAAAGTAAAACTCCTCTCTCCTGCAATGGGTCTTGATATATCGTATACATTTATCCCATACCATAATTCCTTCAATTCATCTACCAATGGTTGTAAGTAGACATCCATATTCTTCACTTGACTTCTACCAAGGATTATGAGAGCCAACATAAGATGTTAATTATTCACAGAAAACCATGGGGGGATATTGTTATTGATCACCACTATAGGCCAAACAGAAAATTTGGTGTTCTAGAGGGAATATGGGTTCACGCCATCCATGGCTATGCTGAGTCGTAGACTTAGTACTTCATCCTTGAATTTTTCAGGCCATGTATCCTCTATATGATTCATGGCTATTGAATCAGTTGGGATTCGCATTACTCCCAACTCACTTCTTTGTGAGGCATTCCATCCCTGCAACATAGCTAATTATTTGCAATGAAAGAGCCTTTGAATCCTTGGGATTATAGCCATGTGCCTCAATATCTTAAAAGGAGGACCACATTATTTACACTTATTTTTTGATTTATCATACCTGTCATGCCCACATTTCGAACATATCTCTTTGTATGAATATTCTCCTCTATATAGAATAAAATAATTTGTACATGCATGGTATGATATGTACTCAACACCCAACTTTTTCAATGATTTCTTTGCCTCTTCACAGCTACCGGGCAAGACATTATCACTCGAAAGAACCTTATCTTTGAATAACCTATAGTTGGTGATCATGGAAAATATTAAATGTACATTAATGCCGATATAATTATTAACGTTCATAAAATTGACCATTTGTAATGTTCAATGTGTGATTATATTTTTCAATTTATATAAGGGAGGAATTTATGGTAACTTACCTCAAAATTTCCGAGAAACATGCATTCGACAAGCCAAACTTTGCTTTCAAATTGTACAATAATATCATTGTCCCCAACTGGGTATATTTTGACTGACCTCCAGGTCTAAATATAGGGGTGGTGGAAGAAAATTTAAGGCTTTTGAAAAAGGTTTCAGTGATATGAGCATCATCCCCTAGCTGATCATCGTTTTGGAATGCATCTAGCAACATTATCTCCATGGCAGTTGTATCCCTTAAGTGATCATCCATACCAACCTCTATTTGATTGCCTCCATTGCCAACTTATGAAGAACTACTATTGTTGTAGTCATTCCTAATTGGTGAATTGGGCGTAGCAGGAATTGAATCGGTGGTTGATTCAACCATTCTTGGTATCATTCTTCTCTGATTTTTTCTCTTAATTCAGCCTTCTCTTTTTTTGACACTTTCGTGGGGTGCAACGGAAGATGGTAGGTAGGTCTCTCATCATCACTAGAATCCTAATAATTTCAAAAAATATATTTGAACATGATTAGTAAAAAATCTATGATATCAATTAGTAAGAACGTTGACAATGCATCATTAATTATTTTCAATTTGAAATAATTACATTAATATACCAAACAATTATTATTACCATCATTGACCCAGAATTGTGGCTAGACGATGCAATATTGTTACAATTGGCAGGGTGAAGCAGTTGTCCATTTTCATCTACCAAATGTGCCTTGTGGTATGTTGTTCCTGATAAGAGCTTCCAACGTTTTGGATTTGTTTGAATATTTTGTGCATCTAAACTCAATTTTGAATCTTCATGAACCTAAAAAAATTTATACATTATAAATTTTATCAAGCACATTGACATGGATAAAAAACATAAATTCAATTAGATAATGAAAATATAAATAAAATCTAAAGTAAATATTACATCTCCAGATGGATAGGGAGAACTCTGCGATGGACTTTGAGAAATATTATGGAAAGAGCTTGATTTTAAAGAATTTTCCATTCGATATAATTATGATATTTTTTCCCTGAATTTGAGCAAAATCAACAATAAATTTTAATTCACACACCTAAAAGAAATTTCGGTGCCTTAAAGATGGACTTATTGTTATTGCTACTTATGTATAGATAATCGCACTGGTGCATTTTAGTTACTGCGCACTGGTGTCGTGTTATTAACTAACGCATTGGTGTGGTGTTATTAATTGATGCACCGGTAATGAAAGCCACAAATAAAAAAGGGCAACTTTATTTTTTTAAAGTTAAAAAAAGCGGTAAATTAAAAAATGGGTGGCAAAATATTTTCAAAAATCTAATTTCATAAAACAATTCTTTAAATACTAAACACTTTTCGTTATTTCACTATTTTTGCAAAAAAATTCAGCCAGAGATTTGCACGAGACATACCTAGAGAAAGAGAGAACGAGAGCACTGTGGAGTAGCAAAATACTTTCGAAGAAAACTATTCAGACAATCATAATTCCAAACCTACAGTGATCCAAACCCTGTAGCATAGAATTTAAAATGATATTGTGATTAAATTTTATTTTATTTTTACATTTTATGCAGTATATTTTATGCATCAAGTAAAAAAATTAAATTTTTGTTCATTTTCAAAAAAAATTAAATAGAAATAAATAAATAAATATATATATATATATATATATATATATCCATTTTACCCTAAACCCTTCATTATTTTTGTTTCTTCCCTTGCTTCTTCCTGTTTCTGTCATTTCAGAATTAGGGCTTTTCATTTTAGATTTATATTGTTTGTATTCCTATATATATAGGCCTGTGACATCTAACCCATGGGACGACTTGCATAGTTGGATCCCAATCCATGTCGGCCCTTGCGTGAATTTTTTAAAAAATGAATTTTTTTAATCGGTGTGCCCTGAATAACCTAGCGCACTGGTGCGTTGGCTTATCACAGCACACCGTGCACATACTGTTTGATAAGAAAATTAAAAACATAATTTTTTTAATGCGTATTCCATATGTAAAATAGGGCACCGGTGCGCTATTTAATTATAGCGCACCACGCACGTACTATTTGGAAAAAACAATTTTTATTTTATTTTTTGTTAATCGGTACACCATGTAACATATAATGCACCATATCTCCTTGTTGACAAAGAGCACCGTATGGTGGTCCCCTATTTGTGCCGGGAATTTATAAGAATAGGCTGCATTGCCCCCTCCACGACACCATATGCTACAAAAACTAACACTAGATGATTTTTATTCTTTTTTCTGTGTTAATCGGTGTGGTGGTTAACATATAATGCACCAGTGCTCCTTTTTGACATAAAGCACTGTACGATATTTTATACTATTTTGGTAATGCATTTATAAGAACACAACACACTAACATCGGTGCCTACAAAATTAAAAGGGCACCAGTTTCTTGATATATATATATATATATATATATATATATATATTTACCTGAAAATTTGATGATTTATTTATAAAATATATTAATGAATGATATGGTGCAGGTTTCATATTGATAAAGAAATGGCTGACAAGAGATAAAGTAACAAAAATAATGATAACACATCAAGAAGATAAAAAAAAGTCAAGTTCTTTGTAAATTCTTTACAAAAAATATTATTTTTGAAGTATATGTAAGTTTAAATAATATGTATTGTTTACTTTGTATTATGCAGAGCCACAAAATGACGAATCTCGATAATATTATTTCTGATCTAGGACTAGAAGAGCATACAAGCTTGATGGAAAATTTCAAAAGGATGAATCAGATGAACGAAAAAATACTATCCATCCAATATGAGTTTTTTTTTTTAATTTTCATTAATAATATACTTTAAATTATTAGATAACATGTTTCAAACAATATATTAATTCACATATGTTTAATGTTCTATAAGGACCAACAACTCAAAAATGAATGTTATTCTAAGAAAATAAAAAAATAGAACACGAAAATGAAATCGAATTGCTCGTTAGCTCATCTGGAGTGGTACTGGAGGTTAACGAAAGGGGGAAAAACTTTTACAAAAGTTTGAGGGATCTATTGGAACGAATGTATAGAATTTATTTCCACTTACAATACAAAATCAATCCAATGATTCCAAGAACCAAATCTTATCTAAACTACAGGAAGAGTTTCAAGAGAATTGGTCAATGAGACATGTCATAATTTTAATAGCAAAAGTGTACAACAACAAAAAAGAAGAAATGAAAAAGTCATATTCCTTTAAATGTTTTTCTAGAATTATTTATAAATATCACTTTTCTTATATTTACATTTCATATATCAATATCAAAATTAAATAGTTTATTTTCATGTTACATTTTTAGGAAGATTATGAAAATCTCAAAAGATGAACGAGCTGATATCATAAATATGCCGGTAGGAATGTCCAAAAATGTGTACAAGGAGATGGTCAAGGAAATGGACAAAATTGCATTGCGGGATGAGCCATCTCAGCAACAACATGCTTCAAACGTAATATGTAATAATTGAATTTTTAGATCATTAGGTATAATAAATAAACAATTTAGAATTAAATATTAATTTTCAATTATTTTTTTGCAGAAAAGAAAAGAAAATGGAACACATTCAGCACATAAAACAAGATGACAAGGAAGAAAAGGGTTGACATCTAAGTTTGTGAGTAATTATTACTACCTTATAACAACTTAACTAGATTTCATTTTTGTATATTTTAAGTTCTTTTACAACAATCATCATTGAATGTCTTCAAATAAGTGCTAACATACAAAGAAGAACCATAAGACAAATTGATTGACATTGGGTTAAATATGGGTTGTCAGTATATGTTGGCATATCAAAAATTAATTGTTGAATTTGTAACCATCTATCGTTCTTGTTTTACTTAGCTCCATCTATAATTTATAGAACAAAAAAATCTTTTATATTAAATATATGATTTGTTATGGGGTATAAAACTTGCAGGAAACAAAGCATGCAACTGCGCCAACAGATGAAATCTTGAAAAATGGCATGAAATTTGGTTTTGGAAGGTTCATGAGTAAATTATTTCTATGGTACGTCGTTTCTTTTCGATTTACATCAATGTGTATTATTTAATATTGAAATTTCATTATTCTGACCAATATATATACACTCATTACAACTTATTTTTATGTTTGTAAATGGAAGGTGAAGAAGAAGAAAAAAATCAACACCGTGAAAAAAAAATTCATCAAAATAACCCAAGTCATGGAAGTAGCTCGAGTAGTGACATCAGTTCAAGTGAAGAATGATGATAATTATGTTTGGATATCAAAGTAAGGTGTTGTATTTTCTGAAATATTTTTCTATGAAACTAGACATTTTGTTTAATTTAATGGACATAGTGTCCCAATTGAAAGACAAAAGGATACCAATAACTGTCCCATTTTGTATGACAAAGACTGTCTTATTCATATATATATATATATATATATATATATATATATATATATATATATATATATATATATATATATATATATATATATATATATATATATATATATAATAAAATATGTTTTAATTTATTCTATTGTGTTCTCCATTATCGCTATGAAATGTAACACCGCTGATTACATTTATGGATGATTAAATATTATAATGAAGAGATGTGAAATCTAATTATATGATGTAACAAATTAATCCAAACATCACATTCAAATGCACTAATAAAAATTTAATTGATTTGAATACTGTTACAAGATATGTGTCATATTTTAATGAATAATGAATTTTTAAAAATCACAATAATTATGATATGAAATAAAAAATTAATCCAAACATCACATTCAAATGCACTAATAAAAAATTAACTGATATGAATATTGTTATAATATATGTGTCAACTTTTGATGAATAATGAAATTTTAAAAAATCACAATAATTTCACTGTCATAGGTCGATCTTTCTAAAAAATACAAAATGAACACCTATGCATGTCAGTTACTATACACCGGTGTGTTTCTACGACCTATGGGCACTGCACAGAAACCAATACCAATTATAACTCTCTGTGTGTTTCAATGATACTACACACTGGTGCGTTTATGTGCGACAGCTCACCAGTGTGTTTGTACAACCTGTGGGCACCGCATAAGTACCAATACTAATTAGAACATTTGGTTCGTTTGTGTGATACTACGCACCGATGCATTTTTATAATCCTATGAACCGGTGCATTGATATGACCTATGGGCACCGCACAAATCCTAATACCAATTAGAATGGCTCAGTGTGTTGTATCACCTGCAATGTGCCTAGTGCAGTTTTAGACCTTTACAACCTAGTGCATGCACCTTCGACCACCCTGTACCGACCATTTGGATGATGCACACTGATTCATTAACACCTGAATAGCGCACTGATGAAAAAACATCTGTAACTACGGCCGCCCAAATTTTTTTTTTGTGTTGAAATTCCATTATAAGCTCCGCCAAAACCTCTGTTACCAAAAATGAATGTTGTAGTAAATGTTTTTTTGACAATTTTGGCCAATTTTATAACACTTAAAACCTCCTTTATAACCTCCACTAGAGGGTCTTTTCCTTGTAGTGTGTGCGTGAGGCACTGGATCCATGAAGGCTTAGAATAATATATAATTCTAAGGAGACACAAAGCAAGTACAATTATGAAAAATATAGACAACACCAAACAAATATTCTAACAACCTAAAGTATGGGAAATGTATTTCTCTTATAGTTGACTGAAGTGTATGCACATTAAGATATGACCAAGAAATCCAAAAACTAAATTTTTATACTCCCACTTATTCATTAACAAAAGTTTCATTGAGTTTATTTCAAATTCCCTCTTATTTAGTGGAAAATTCACTAAATTTAATCCATTATGACTAAATAAACAAATATTTGAAGTATTCTCTATGAGGGAATATATATAATAATATGGCACAAATTGGATGCTTCAAACAAATAATGGACAAAAACTAGTTATGAAAGTCTAGTTTGTAAATATAAGCACACTAGTCATGCCAACAATCTTGATTAGGTAAATAAATTTTCAGCATATACTAACAAACTCAAGGGTGCCAATCATTTCCCTAATGATCTTTTGATTCTTTGTTTTGTAGCTTTTACTTGTATAGTAATTGATGAAATCATAAGGAATAGGTTCTCCTTTTCCAGATTATATGTGGTATTCATATTATTGTGTTATTAATAGACTAACAACCATATCATCATATAAATCTTGGAATAAAACTATTACTATGCTAAACAATCAAAAAATTTCATTTAACAAGAAATGTCTAGATCATCTAGTACATCATCTCTCCTAAAGGAATCTAGAATGATCAAACCAAAATTGAATTTGTGCTTAACTACCCAACACCAAAGTAAGATCAACATGGATCCTTAAGCATAATAGGATAACATCTATATTACTCAAATAATATTTCTCAATGTTGTGGTATAAAATATGTTCCTTAAAATAGTCAAATGAGGCCAAACATACTTCTAACTAAAAGTTGCAATAACAACAACTATGTTACTCACATCACAATTTTACTAATATTTTTATCAAATCAAGACCTCAAACATTACTTTTAGTCACCCTGACACACTTCGCATATAACCAAGATCCATATTAACATTTTATCTATTAATCAGTGAGAGGGATAAAAAAAAAATCTAAGAGAAAACATATCACATCTAAGATCTATGTCACAAGGTTTGACAGACTTCAACCTAGTTTGAAACTGGAGAATCTAAAAAAATGGGGTTTTTTTAGGTTCATTGAACCTCATAGTCATTGACTATGTACAAAAATCAAACTGATAAACTCATAGGTTTATTTTATTTTTTAAATTGCAACAGAGTTGGAAATTAAAAAAAAAATTACCTCCCAAAAATATGTTTGAACCTTATGTTAATTTTGGGCAAGATCATTGAATTAGGATTCAAGACTGACTTTCATGCTAGGTTGTGATAAATAAATCATGTCAAGTTTTTAACTCTTTTTAAAAGTCAATTATGTGTATCATTGTTCACAACAACAAAAAATTAGGAATTGTTTGGTCTATCATCTATTTTATGAAAATAGTTCAGATCCCCAAAATGGCATACCCATCTATGAGATATTGGAGTAAAAAACTCCTTAACAGAGGAACTGGTGAGCCTAATGGATCAGACCAAAAACCTTTACCACTCAAAACGTTATGGGTCTGCAAAATTCTTTTGGTCTCTAGGATTTTGTTAGGAACCTACAAACCTAACTAATAGTAGAGACTACATCCCATAATTTTCCCTTGTAGATATGTAAATCAATTCAACTACAAGTTTAATGTTGGATGGGGTGAACCTCAAAAATTATCCCAAGTATAACCATCAACATTATGCAATCTCATACACTTTGCATGCCCCATGATTGTCCCATTCATTCCTTCTGACACATAATTCTCCTGTGGTGTTCATGGAACTATCTTCTACCTATGAATCTCGTGGTATCAATAACAACTATCAAAATCCTCACTACAATATATTACTCCTTTATATAAGCTGAGATACTTAAATGTGTTTCTAGTATCATTCTCAACCAAACCTTTCCATCTCCTAAATATAACAAAGACATCAAATTTATTCTATTGAAAGAAACCCTAGCTTTCATATTCGTGTCATAAATAAAAGCAACATAAAAATAAGAGCCACCAGAAAATGATACTTAAGCCTATCCCTATACATATTTCTAAAAAATCTCTGAATTTTCACTTTTTTTTTTGCTTTCCAAGTTCAAGAAATATAGCTCTTTTATGTTTTCCATCAACCAAATTCTAACAGTAGTTTAAATAAACCTAATTCAAATTCGAAATAATTTCCTTCTGTGGAGAATTTTGATGTGCCTCTCAATTAGGTAAAACATGAGGCCCATATAACCTTTCCTAGAGTTGTGGGAAAAACTACCCTAAGGTCTCGGTTGAGGTACCTAGCAGAGCGGAAGGCATACAACAACAAGAAGAAATAAAATTAAAGTTCATAATTCTTAAACTAGTAAAGTAGGGAGAGATGAACTTACTCGTATGTCCTACGTTTGATGTATTTTCCGTAGGGTGCAAACCCTCTACTTCTCCACGTGCTTCAAGACTTGTAACTCACTCAAGAAAAAGCACATAGAATAGTTGTAAAACATATATATCCTAAATGTTAGTATGTTAGATCATATAAACCCATAAAAGATAACATGAAATAAACATCTATAAGATCATTAACATGTATGAGATAGATATAAGATCATGACATCAGGAATGAGACAAAGCTTCTTTTATTGATATATGTAAAAGAAATGTGGAGATATCACCTGAAATCATCCGTGACTCCAATTGAAGCGGTCCTTCAGATCCATCTAGCCAAATACTCAATAATATTCTTCCATAAAAGGTGCACAAGGATGCCACATAAAGGAGGTGAACATCTCAAAGAAGGATACAAGGGTTTCTTGAACCTAGGAAGTGCAAGAGACATAGGGATAATCATACTTGATCTGGGCTATAAGAGGCTGTAGTATCAATGCCTTTCTCTCTCCTCCCTTGGGCCTTCCCAATGAGGTGTATTTATACTTCCTCAAATCATTTTTTCAATTCGGGAAAATTTTGGCCATGGGTTGGTGTAGGTGGGCTTCAGGTAAAACCCCTAAACCCTGCCCAATTAATAGGGAGATTATATATTTTTTAGTATTTAAATTTTACACGCGGGTCATATATGAGTGGACCTACATCTGTACGTGTGTAAGACAGGGCAGAATCGTGTATGGAATTCAAAATAATATTTTTTAAGAAAATGACCAAGTCTGAATGGAAAGGGTTTCCCAAAGCCAATACATAGATAATATAGTATATAAAGGTGATAAATGATGCTATAACAGATGCCCGCTAATATATGAGGCCAAAAGGGGTACATGATGGTTGAAATGTATTATGTGCATAAGAAAGAATCTTGCTAGGACTTGAGAGGATTCACCAGATTTTAGCCTGCCAAAAACCAGTGAAAGAAATCATAAATAAAGCTCATGTCTGAGGCGGGCATACCCATTCTCAGTGAAAGTAAAGCATGTTTGCATAAAAATTATGGAGTGGATCCAATATGTATACAATTATATCAAAAACCATAAAGTACATAGTGAATCATCTGACCATTGCTTGGAAGTACATATCAAATTCATGTCAAAGTATAAAATATAGAAGACTGATCAATGATGTTGCAAATATATCTAATAACTGAAGTCACAACTAGATCTCCAGGTACCAAATCATAAGTGGTAGAAAAAGTAGTACTGCACGCAACTTGGGTGCGAACATGTAAAATGATGTTGTAATCAACTGCAAAATATAAGGGTGGATGGTGTCACTGGAAGAAAAATGAAGGAGTTGTCAAAGTGAACCAAACCATGCTGATGCAAACCCGAGGTCTTCACCAATCACTATGGTACAATTCTACACAATGGGAATAAATCAGTTGAATTCAACCATGTGATAATTTTTTTGATTACCAATCATTAATGTATATTGTTAACAAATGCAAGACAACCCACTGATAAGGATGATGAGAGTCAAGGTACCCCAATACAATCTAACAAGTGCGAATGAATGAGTTGAAGTTGAACACTTGATAGAATCTATTAATCAAGAGAAATTTATGTATTCTCACTGTCGATAGTGAAGGAATCTTCCATTAATGACTACAAACCCTAAGGTAATGAAAAAAGGACTCTAGACCTTATTCCTAGAGAAATGTGTCAGAGTCGATGGGAAAATATCTATTGGAAGGAAGGAATTAAGTCATCTCACATCAATCCAGCGCGAGCATACCTCGCAGGCCAAAAATTGGAAGGAATCAGATGGAGAACAATGACTTAGCCAACATGAAGCACATTTCTGACATGCACAACATGTAGCTAGCACACAACAGAAACCCTGTGAACCAACCAATAATGGAAGCTAGCAAAGATGTGAGGAATCCACTGATACGGTCAAATGGAAACCAAGGTACTGCACGAATCCCAGGTGTGATAATGTAAGCTATAGTCGAACATAAGGGAGACCACTCATTCAAAGACCCATGGTGTTGATAAAATTTTGAGTAAAGGTAACCTATAATTAATGAAAATAGGGCCAAGGTGCAGCACTAATTTTACTCTTAGAGCAATTTATCGAATTTGATAAGAGACAAACCTTATGACAAGAAGTCAACAGAGACCTTCTCAAACCAACACAAGCGAAGGACCAAATTGTTGATGTGGTAGAAAAAGACTTTGAGAGACCAGGGACGGTTGACTAAAAGATGAGTCAAGAGACACTGCAGAAAGGTCGACTCAGGTTTACTTCCCTTGAACAAAAGCACGAGTCATTTTGACTATGTCAGCATATGATACCTTTGTGTAAGTTTGTCGTGCAGGAAGCACGAACAAACCCTCCATATGATTGGAAGAGATAACCAACCAGGGGAGTACTGACTCAATAACAAGGTGATGGCTTCTCCTAAGTCAAGCTAAATCCCATCCAAAAATGGAGAAAAGACTTAGCTTTTTGTTCTTTGTTCAAGGGAGACACAATTGACTCTTAGCTACCATCAAATATGGAAGTAATGTCATGATCACGCTCTTTTTGAGATATTTGTTTTTTTTGTCTTTTTCATATTGAAAGCCTAAAAAGGAATAAAATAATGCCTACAATACAGTGATGGAATGAGTGTCGACGGACATATGCACTAGTTCGTGGGATAGGAATAATCCTATGCTCGATGCAAGGTGGCGAAACTGGTAAGTGACACCGAGAGGAATGTTCCATCCACAATCAAAGGTGTCAAGTCACAAAGGTTAAGTGAATGTAAGGATGACTTTACAGAAAGACATGGTAGAAAATATGGCTTATACATGAGTCCAAGTAAAGCTGGCTTAAGGCCAAGATATAAAAATTCTCAATATGCAATGCGACAAAACAACTCAACAATAAAATGGGAGCATCTAGGGTATAAACCCATAAATATGGTGAATAAGAAGATGAATGAAACTTCATCGCATAAGTCATGGCGAGACTATAGAGGACTCTCAAACCTACACAATTTGCAGCATGGGTGACATATGCTAGCGAGGATCTAACTAAGAAGCCCATGTAAAAGATGGATTTACCATCATATCACGATTTATAAGCTGGCAAGTGAAAAAATTTTAATAATCATAATGATGGGGTCGATCCTATGGCAATATTTCAGTATGGAGGCTAGAATGCGTAAGTTCAATGGAAAGTAGATTCCCTAACCTATATGTGAGTTATGAACACAATACCTGCTATGATAGGTCAGTGGTCATGGAATCGAAGTAGACATTGAATCATCTCAAAATCATCAAATGGACTTGAAAACAACCTATGCTAGCACTTATAAGCCAAAAGGTCCTAAACTCTTGGACAAATTCAAAAATTAAACTAAAAACTGTAGAAAAGTGGGTTTAAGGAAAAAAGGAATTTTGGGCATAAATAAGCCTTATGGAATCACATTTGGTCATTTTTGCTTTGAAGAATTGGTGAAATAGCTCTAGACAAAAAAACCCCCAACTTGAAATCAAACCAATTATCAGCCGAATCAGCCCAAATATTCCAGGTATTCTTCTCAACTAGCTTAGTAATCAATTTAATTGTAAATTCAAGTAATTTTTGATGAATTTCACAGTAGGATTTACGTTTTTCAGAGAAACCCTCTCCGTATATGTGGGTTAAAAATTTCAAACTCGGATCTAGATGCAACTATGTAGGAGGGAACTCACGTATGCACAAAGAAAATTTTAAAAAGAAATTATAATTTTTTTTTAATGAATTGATCCAGGATGACCCTTAGCTGGAGAGAGAGGGAGCATAGCACAATTGACAATGAGTTTATGGATGACCAATTATCCTTAGATATACTCAGGGGATGTGATTTTCTGAAGTCCATTAAGATACCAAATATGAAAACAAAGACCAAATTGCTTGAAATGCTTGTTAATTACTGGGATCCAGAGGAGGACTACTTCATAATTGATCAAATGCCATTAAGGATCAAGATTGAAGACATATAATTTATAACTGGACTATATCGAAGGGGAGAACAAGTAAATTTACAAGGCAAGCCCATAGGAGTGCTGAATTTGGAACATTACATTGGCATATACTACGTTGAGGGTACTCAGAAGTTTAGGACACAGATCCCAATTAGAGTTATGCAAGGTCTCCACATGAAGATATTTATTTTCACCATCGTTAGAGTAGCCGGATTGGTTTCATTGCAACAAGACTCACGAGCGAACATGAGTTTGGCATTGGAATTCCTGACTACAATATATGATTGGTGCACTGGCTTGCTAACCAATTTGAAGAAGAATTTAACCTCCATCCAAAATAATAAAACAAAAAACTTTGGTTATGGGACCATTTTATGCACATTACTCTTCGAGAGGATTTAGTGCTTCATCCCAAAGTTATCTCTACCATCAGCAGCCCACAAGATCCACATATAGCAAGCTGGGCTAATCTGATGAAGAGGCTAGGGGGTGGTGAAGTCCCTAGAATGACCTGGGATGACAAGTTCTTCCTTTGGTGGGTAGAACAAGTAATCGCAGTAGAGGATTTCCCATATGTTGGCATGGATTCTGGGGAGATGTTGATTTTCCCTTACCACCTGGTGGAGCATGGGGAGGGATTGGTAAAATCACATACTGATTTTCTGATTGTAGGATTTTTTTTGGATTTTAAATATAAGTATGAAAATGAAAAAATATTTTTTTATAGGACATTTGACTTACAAATTTATTCATCATGTGACAAATATTGGACCAGTCAGACCAAAGGGCTTCTCAAGGCACAGATACCATGCAAGACAGGCTAAGGATACCATAGAGGACCTTGGGGGAGTTCTCCATGCTATTCAGAGGAACTTGGAGTGTTTTACCCACCATGTCCCTATGGATGCAGTAGAGGACCTCCCCGAGGTTGTTCAAATACGTGTGTGGTCGGTGTACCACGTGATTGGGTGCGGTTATTTCATCGTGTGGCCATAACCATAGCATTCTTCTATGACACCTATCCAGTGCAGGGCCCACAGGGACAAAATTTTTATGATGACCAGATGATCGTAATATTTTTTGGTGATGGACATGATTAGACATAAGCCCTAATTTTGTAGGACATAATTGTCCAATTTTTGTATATGTTGAGCACAACTCTGATCTATATATATATATATATATATATATATATATATATATATATACAACCATTTTACAATGTGATTGTCTCATATGTACAATGATGATTGATGTTTTTTGATATTTAATATATTGAATGATTGATATGCCAATCAATTGCTTGATTAGATAATGAATCTGCAAACGAATTTTCTGAATGTGGAATGTGAATGTATGTAACATCATTAAATCATCGTTGCAACAAACACACTCTTAGAAATAATAAATATAAAAATGGATCTGTAACATGATAGGTGTTGTTCAATTGTGAAACCACCAATTGTGACAAGTACACTACTAATGAACCAATACCAAGAGACATTTCCTATGAAAGTAGATTGATCACCGTAGTATATTTTGCTACATTGTTTGAAGTAGGACTAATACAAACCCACCTTGACACTAGCAACTCACCGAATGGATAGTAGATTACCGAAGCTGCGGAAGCAAGATTTCGACTATGTCGACTAGCACCATCTGCAAAGCCAAAATAACTCATCTTATCCACAAAAACCTACCAAAGCATATCAAAAAAATCAAGGTCACACTAGAATCGATAGACAGATATGTATAAAAATACAATATATACAACCAATGAAAATGCTAGGTAACTACCTAGGCATAATACTTCTTAAGAAAAAGCCCATTTGTGGGCTTTGCCATCTCATTTCCGTCGAAATAAACCTAGGCATAAGCTCCCATATTAAGAAATGTTTTTATAATAAAAGGGCCATACCACATGGATTTGAATTTTCCTGCCCCCAAGGCATCGTTGTCCTTATCGTAGACCAAAAAGAGGTCACCTTTAGAGAAAACCCTAGGTTTGACTGCTTTATCATACAAAACCTTCACTCTTTTCATATAGGCCTCATTAATCATAGTTGCATCTCAGCGTTGCTCATCGAGATGTTCTAGATAGGCAAGGCGTTCTTCGAGACGTGAAGTGTCGGGAAGAAGCTCTATAGCTAGCTTAAGGGAAGGAATCTCAAACTCAATAGGAAATATCGATTCCAAACCATAAACTACCTAAAAAGGAGTGAACCTGGTTGCAGTCTTAACCGAAATCCGGTATGCCCAAAGCGCAGCATACAACATGACATGCCAATTGGACCTAGCTTTATTGATTGTACTTTGAAGGATAACCTCTAAGGATTTATTCAAAGCTTCAACTTGCCCATTGCCTGAGGATAATATAGAGATGAGTGCTCCTACTGGAAATCTAATTTAAGAACCAATTCATACATTATGGAGTTCTGAAGATGACTGCCATGGTTAGTGACAATCTCCTTAGGAATACCGAAGTGAGAAATTACTTGGCTGAATGGAAACAAGGTCGTTGTTTCACTTTCGTTCGAGAAACTAGGCATAGTCTTCACCCACTTGGTGAAGTAGTCCACTGCTACAATAATGTACTTCTGACCTTTTGCCGAAGGCGGGTTACAAGTAGTAAAATCAACTCCCCACTTAGTGAACAGACCAATAGTGACAATAGGAAAGATTGGAGCTGGATGAGCACACATATTATGAGTATAAACTTGACAAGGATAACATTTTTTTACCACCTCAACACAATATTTAAAAATCAAGGGCCAAAAATATACAGCACGAAAAATATTTTGAGCTATAGCAAGGCCAGATAAATGACCACCACAAGCTCCACTGTGGCAATCATTCAGCACAAACTCAGCCTCTTTGAGAGTTAACCAACGTCAAAGGATCGAGTCGACCACGTGACAATATAGAGTGTCACCAATAATAAGATAAAAATTTTCCAAGTGATGTAACTTTTGACACTCAACTTTCGAAGAAGCGAGGGGAAACTTCGAAATATAGAGATAAACAATGTTATCCCCATACCAAGAATATTGTGAATAAATGAGGAAAATATGTTCATCAAGGAACGAATCCTCATAAATAATCTCATCTCCATAAGGAAACTCAGGGATTAGGTCCACAAATAAAAAATATTTCATGGATTTGGAAGATAGGAATTCGAGATTGAACTCTTGCAAAATGACAATCCATCGATTGTATTTTCCCCCAATCACTCGCCTAATGAGAAAAAATTGAAAAGGATTTATTGTTGTCAAAACAAAAGTTTTGTGAAGGAGAATATAATGGCTGAGCCACTGGACATCATGGACAACTTCCAAAGCTAACATATCAATCGGAGAATATTTCCGTTTAGGACTTAGCAAGTCTCGATTTAGGTAATAAATAACATGCTCGCAAAGAGCATCATCCTCCTGAACCAACACAATACCAATAGTAGATTCTGCTACGACAATATACAAAAGGAAGTCCATGCTATAATCAGGTGGACTCAATAAAGGAGAAGAGGTCAATACTTTATTCAAATCATCGAACAAGTGTTGAGTAAATTAATCCCACAAGGAATTCCCTTCTTTAATTATCTCATAAATCATTTCATTAACTCAGCGTAGTTCACGATGAATCTCATCAAGGATTTCAATTTTCCTTGAAGACTTTGAAGTTGATGAATAGAAGACGGGGGAGGCAACTGAAATATTGCCTCGACCTTGAAGGAATATACCTGAATCCCTTCAGTAAACACATTGAATCCCACCAACTGAATGGATGTGATGGAAAAAATGTGCTTATTAGGGTTCAACCGGATTTTATAATAACAACATATTTCAAAAATCTGTCAAAGATGAGAGGGATGATCAATCCTATTTCGAGAATGAGAAGCTAAATCATCCAAATAATCTTATATGATATGCTTGATGTCATGGAAAGCATAAGACATGACCCATTGGAAAGTAACTCCAACATTTTTAAGACCAAAAGGAATCTTTTTGTATGCAAATATATACCGGGGGAAAATAAAAGTAGTCTTGTGCTGATCTTCAAGACGGACGGTAATCTAATTGTATCTTGAGAAACCATCAATGAAGGAGAAAATATAATTCCCTACACACCCATCAATAATATGATCAATAAATGGTATGGGGTAATTATTTTTCAGACATGCCTTATTCCAATCCCTAAAATCAATACAAATTGAGATTGTTCCCTGTTTCCTATCCACGTGCACTAGATTCAAAACCCACTCAGTCAACGGAACAGGGTAAATGAAACCCACCTTAAGTAGCTTCTCAACCTGGGCCTTGATAGTTGTGGTTTTCCTAGGGTTGATTGGACAAATTTTCTACCATATAGGCTTAACATTCTTGCAAGTCTTTTTAGAATAACCAATTAAAACATAAAATACATAAAACACACATAAAAAATCCAAAGACATAGAAATGGCGGAAAAGGATGAGAGCCCCAACAATGGGAGGAGCGATGGGGGATGAATAGGAGGAATTACGATTCTCAGCCCTAATATTTAGGATTATTATCATTTGTTAGCTCAACATGGTTCCTCTATTTCCTAGGCTTTCCTAACTAACCATTTTCCCCAAGGTCAACAAATGCTTGCTGGCGTGAATGCTAATATTGAAGCTCCTACTGAGGGCAACCAGGAAGGGGAAAATTACTAAAATTTATATATGATGAGTGCCTACGTTTATGTCACTATGATATCACATGATTATGGTGAATATGATTCTTCGAAGGCTAAGGGTGTTCTTGGTACTTCTGAGTCACTCCGTATTGAGAGGCTAGCAGTCGATCCTATACCTCGTGTGTCGAAAGGTTCTGCTAAAAATTCGAAAATCAACCCTAATGCCAAGGCAGCCTATAACTACTCCATTGTAGAATATATGGCTGAGATTCCTTGTGCTATCTATGTGTTGGAGGTACTCTAGTCGTGCCCAGCAAAAAGGAGTGCTCTGGTCACTGCAATCGGGGCAATTGATCCGAATAACTCTCTTTGTGATATTCCCATTTTAGCACACAGGTAAATGGAATATTAAAATTTTGTTTTTATCACATAGCACCTAAATAAATGGGTAAGGAAGCCCATGCTTAATTAAAACATGAATAAAATCCCTCAAATGTGAAAAGGGATAGACATAAGAGCTGGATTTCACACCCTTATGTGTGAAAGAGGACAATTGCATGGAGACAAGGTCAAGTTTGACCAAGTCAATAGCGCTAGGAGAGGAGGTGGATAACACTTTGACAGATAGCACAGTATGAATGGGAAGAGGGTTATTTGGTGGAAGAAACCCTAATGAGTGGGACCCATGGAGAGAGAGCTTTCACTTGTTTAAAATGAGGGCAAGGCAGCCATTGTTATTCACGATTTAGATTATTCATTTCATTGTCTATTTAGACTTGTGCATTCTCTTGTTGTTTAGCAGAGTTGCAGTGTTGCTTAGCACAAGTTTTTCCTGTTTAGGAATCCTTCTCATTTCTTGAGATGCCTCTTGATGGAGTTTTACTGATTTTCCTCACATCTAGGCTTGAGGCCGAGCATCCTCCTTCAGCTACAACGTTATTTCTGCAACAGAATAATGTTGTGTTGCAGGGTGTTGTAGTGAGGGTTCACAACACCACTTCCATCACTTGTTTTTTAGAGGAGGAGGCTCTCTTTCCTTTGAGAGATCATTTTTGGAGCCTTTGGAGCTTATTTTAGATCTTGGCATTGGGCCAACTCATTCCCTTGCCCCTACAGCGTAGTTTCATTCAGTGACTACATTATTTCTAGTGAGCATTTGTAGTGGGGCTTTTGCAGATTGTTTGGATGCTGAGATATTCAGTGATAAGATGAGCCTTTCACTTGAGAGATCCCTTGGAGGAGGTATTATCATCAGATGCAACATCTTCATCCTTCTCCATTCATTTCTAGCTCTTGATTTGCAACTGCTACCCTGCAGCTCCGGCATTTTACAGTTTTGCATATTTTAGCCAATCCTCCCAGGATTGTCTTGAGGTAGTGATCAGGAGCATATATCTTCTCTCCCGACTTGTATGAGGCATCTATATGAAGATATATTATTTTTTTTATCTCCTGTAGCAGTACTCTCTCTATGACTATGTAGTTTTGATCCATAGACACTCTACTATGTAGCAGCATTTCATATTTTGGCATATGTATTCATGAGAGGCTCATTTGCCTTGCTTATTTGAGTTATGCTCATTCTTATTGTACTCATTGCTACTGATATGAATAATATAATGTCTCCATGATTTCCATACATTTTGGTATGAGGTTTTTCACTGCTATTTTCAGCTTATGTTTATGTATTGTTGATCTCCAACTCTAGAATATCTTAGGATATTCTTATTGTTGTAGAAATCCCTATTTTGGAATATTACAGTGGTATCAGAGCATAGTCCTGGCTCATCCTGTGAGTCTCAGAAAAATAATATCAAGAAGATGAAGAATATGATTTTACTCTCATCGGTTTCTAGATACAGAGAGGACCTCTCCAAGGAGTTCAAGAAGATGGAAGGAGGAGAAGTGGAAGGACCATGAACTTCCTATTCTCACAGAGAAGAAGGCATGAAGCATGAAGATCACTTGGAATTTGAAATTATAAGTAAGTACCTTGTTGAATACCAAATTAGACCTAGAGACTTCAAGGAGACTCTAGATTTACCACAATTTATTCATCCGGGAGAATAAAGAAGACCCCACAACTATGGGATGATGAGAGGCAATAGATTTCTATTGTCCACATTTGATGGATCACTCACATGTGCAGTAGAGGTTTGGGTGAAGAAGCTAGAGGCTTTCTTCTTGCTACATCCTGTAGTAGACAGAGAGGCTGTAGAAATTGCAGCGCTACGCCTTGAAGGTGAAGCAAGTACTTGGTGGTTTAGCAATTGGAGCCATGCAAGGGTATCAACTCTTACTGAATTTAATTAAAGGATGATCAGAAGATTTGGCCAGAAGAGGGAGAAGCCCTCACCACCAGTTGGAGAGGCATGTACCAGCGCTGTTGAGACCATGGAGGAGCATCTTTCATCTTCAACAGTTTTGGAAGCCAACAAATATGAGGAGAAAACTCTTGCAGCCCTACAAGGAGCTTCCAAATTTCACCAAGGTATGCTCGAATATCCATATCTTTTCATTTCAGCAAACACTATGGATGGGTCTACATCATTACATGCAATTGATCTAGAGCAGCATAATAGCATTGTGCTACACAAGATCAGTGATGGAGAAAAGAGGAACATTCCTCATGTGAGCACTCAAAGGACAGCTTCATTCAGGAAGCCATGAAAGAAGCAGTGAGGAGTAGACATCTGGAGATAAGAAACTCTTTCTCCTCTCTAGATGAAACTATCTCAATGAACATACCATAGCTCAAAGAGAGACTTCTACTAGTAGTAGATCCAGGACCTCTTTGGTTTTGGAAGACCATGCATGAGGAGGAGATCTCAAGGAGAGATTTCACTGGAGGTGCACTCCCACACATCATGAAGTGAAAGAATCTTCAACATTTTGAGGAGGTCCTTCCCTTCTCACAGGAGCAGATAGAATATGGAGGATATCTTCGGATGGATAACATCTCTCATGACTATATTGGACACCTCATGAGCCATACACATCATGATGGGAGGTTTTTTCCTACCACCTATTTGGGTCCTTATAGGATCAAATTGATCTTTGGGAAGATTTCATGTCAAAATCCCATGAAATGCAGAAATCTGATCTGGGATGATGGTATCCCTCATGGGAGGAGTACCAAGATGAAGGATGGAAGGAGACATCAACAATTGATTGAGTGGATGTGGATGGTGAGCAAGAAGCTGGTGAGCTACTTGCAAATTTATCATACCAGGCTGCAGGAGGCTTGGCTGCGCTGGTTACTCCTGAAGGAGTTTGGCCATCACTTGGCTTACACTTTTTCTAAGGGTATGTGGCAAGATAATTGCATCTTTGAGCACCAGAGATTATGAATGCATGGTGTTGGTGTGATCTTCATATCATTCATTATTTTTTCATCACATGATTTTTATGATGAAAGTATGGGGAGGAAGAAAAATATTTTGTTGCTTTGCTTGTTCTTGGGAGAGCAAGGGAAGATTTTCTCTTATTTATTATATGATGTTGTAGGAGTAGGAGATGGCACTATCTGGTGCAAAGGGGATACTCCTTGGCCTTTGATGATCAGGAATTACTTCCATCTTGGGATAAATTCCATATTTGCAGCAACATTATTGGAGGGTTGCCCATTCATGTTGAGGAAGATAAGGGCAACAGTGTTGTTAGATCAGGAGCTAATCTATCGCCTCATGTAGAGGAAGGATGAGCTCTTGCTCCAACTAGATGGATTCTTGCATCTTTTCAAGGAAGTCCCCAGGATCTCATGAGTGGAGATCAAGGCACAACTCATGTTCTACATGTGCCATTGATGTTGAGGTGTGGAATTATGGAGATACAAGGTGGAGATAGGGAGGATGACCAGCACCATGTAATGAGGAGCACACATCCCTATCCATTTCATGAGGTTGATGCACCTAAGAGGGAGACTAGATTGTGCAGTGAGAGCAAGGACAATTTTGTCCATTCATGTATGCAGTCTACTCTTGATGATGATGTCTCATTGCATGGAGACATTTCACCAAGGAGACCACCAGATCAGCAGATGATGCGAGATGCTTCACATTTTGAGGCACCATTCATTGATTTCAGAGGAGTGGAGACCTTGGGAGGTAATTTTACAGTGCTGAGAGTATTGGTTAGACTCAAGGAGGAGATAGAAATTCTATCAACATCATTTTTACCCACTCTCATTTCAGTTTCTGCGTTGTGGCAGAAGCAACAGGGGAAGGATAGCAACCTTCCAACTTGCATATTTGGCATGGGAGAAGTCAAGGAAGAAGATAACCATATGACAGATTTTCTTCATGAGAGATCATTAGCACTGTCACTATGGAGGATAGATCCATGTTGGAGCTCCCGGTTTTTGGTGGAGTATTCCAAGGATTATTTTACTTGCATAATATTGAATGATCAGCATATGAGGAGATGCATGGATCTTGTGCAGATGGAGGAGACACATAACGCTTTGGAAGAGTTAGCACAACCACCTCTTTTCTCTTTGAGGATGAGAGGAGACTCATCTATGAACCACTCTATTTTCATGAGCAAGACATATGGTAAGGGTAATTTTTGTTTGCATAATGATTTGTATATGCATCCCTTAACCATACATGTGCACGATGATGCTCCAAGGAGGAGCATTATTTTTTCTTGACCTCATGGTCTACTTGAGGCCATGAGCAGTATTGGTAACCACTCCCTAGGAGTACTTTGGGAGGGAATGTATTTTGGAGAACATGCTCACTTTGCACCATACCTCATTCATTATATCCAAACATATGAGGAGAGTGGGATAGCAAAAAAGTGGTTGAGAAACCACACTTTTTGTCACACTCTTTTGTAGTTGAGGGCCAAACTGCGTTGGTTACATTTGAGGGACCATTGTCCTTCTCCCTTGCTACACATGACAACAAGCATGGTTCTCATTATGGTTCCTTATGTTTTTGTTGTTTTAATTTTTGTTGGGTGCATGATTGGGGGAATGGCACATTGGTTGGATTTGTCCCTTGGGAGAGAGATCTGCCACATTATTTGCATTACATGTTCTAATGGGAGCATGAGAGAGTATGTGGCCACTACAAAAAAACATTTATTTCCATTTGAGGTGAGCCATATGATTGGATGGATGCCATATGATGGCGACTTCCAACTCATCACAGATGAGATGATTTGGGCCAACATGTTTCATAACATTGGAGAAGAGATCCTTGGAGGTCTAGTCTTCATCTTGCCACTTGAGGACAACATTATTGCAGCAAAAGATCAGCATATACTCTGCACTTATTCTAAGTGGAGAGGAGGACAGCGTGGGGTAGGCTATTTTGTCTACCAGGATCAGATTTTCAGCCCACATACATTGCAGGAGCCAAAGGTGGAAGAGGATTTTCAGGAGTTGCATGTTGGGAGGTAAGTAATTTTGTATGGATGATTGCTTAGGGGATGGAGGATACACATGGGGAAGATGTTACTAACCACATTTCAGACTCCATGCCTTGGGTGGAGACTTTCCAGTTCTATCCTTGCAGTTGCTTGAGGACAAACAACATTTGGGAGGGGAGGACTGTAATATTTCCATTTTAGCACACAGCTAAATGGAATATTAAAATTTTGTTTTTATCACCTAGAAGCTAAATAAATGGGTAAGGAAGCCCATGCTTATTGAAAACCTGAATAAAATCCCTCAAATGTGAAAATGGATAGACATAAGAGCTAGATTTCACACCCTTATGTGTGAAAGAGGACAATTGCATGGAGACAAGGTCCAATTTGACCAAGTCAATAGCGCTGGGAGAGGAGGTGGATAACACTTTAATAGAAAGCACAGTATGAATTGGAAGAGGGTTATTTGGTGGAGGAAACCCTAATGAATGGGACCCATGGAGAGAGATCTTTCACTTGTTTAAAAGGATGGCAAGGCAGCCATTGTTATTCATGATTTAGATTATTTATTTCATTGTCTGTTTAGACTTGTGCATTCTCCTATTGTTTAGCAGAGTTGCAGTGCTGCTTAGCACAAGGATTTCCTATTTAGGAATCATTCTCCTTTCTTGAGAGGCCTCTTGAAAGAGTTTTACTGATTTTCCTCTCATCGAGGCTTGAGGCCAAGCATCCTTCTTCAGCTACAACATTATTTCTGCAACAGAATAATGTTGTGTTGCAGGTAGTTGCAGTGAGGGTTCACAACACCACTTCTAGCACTTGGTTTTCAGAGGAGGAGGCTCTCTTTCATTTGAGAGATCCGTTTGGGAGCCTTTGGAGCTTATTTCAGATCTGGGCATTGGGCCAACTCATTCCCTTGCCCCTACAGCGCAGTTTCATTCAGTGACTGCGTTATTTCTAGTGAGCATTTGTAGTGGGGCTTTTGCAGATTGTTTGGAGGGTGAGATCTTTAGTGATAGGATCAACCTTTCACTTGAGAGATCCCTTGGAGGAGGTCTTATCATCAGATGCAGCATCTTCATCCTTCTCCATTAATTTCTAGTTCTTGAGTTGCAGCTGCTACCTTGCAACACCGACATTTTTCCGTTTTGCAAATTTCATCCAATCCTCCCAGGATTGTCTTGAGGTAGTGATCGAGAGCATATATATTCTCTCCTGACATTATATGAGTCATTTATATGCAGATATATGATGTTTTGTATCTCCTGTAGTAGTACTCTCTCTTATGACTGTGCATTTTTGATCCATAGACACTCTGCTATGTAGCATCATTTCATATTTTGGCATATTTTCAGTTTATGTTCACTGCTATTTTCAATTTATGTTTATGTATTGTTGATCTCCAACTCTAGAATATCTTAAGATATTCTTATTGTTGTAGAAATCCATATTTCGGAATATTACACTCTTATGATTACATTCGATATGTCTAGTCTAAAGAAGATACTTCCTCATCACATGGATTTTCAGATCAAATCTATGTATCGGAAAATAAATAGTTTTTGAACGATAGTCGATGAGGGCGCTTCCACATGTGTCATGTCTATCTCATGTTTGAAAGCCATTGGATCCCCTCAAGTCGTGCCTTCACCTAATCTTCTCACTGCATTTGATGGCCGTTCTCATAGGCCACATGGAATTGTTCCAGCTTTTCCCATCTATTTTGGGGGTAAATTTTTCAATATTGAAGTCGAGATATTTGATGAAAATTTTAACTACAACATTCTATTAAGGTAGAATTGGATTTATGAGATGGATGTTATTGCTTCATCATTATTTCACATCTCGTTTTTTCCCCATGAAGGGAGGATTGTCATTGTTGATCAGATGGACTATTATTTGATAGATATAAATGCATATTCTGACTCTATTATACCCTTGATGTGTAGGTTTTAACCCTGAACATAAATTATCTACACACGAATCTTATAACAGAAAATAAAAAATAGCGAGAGCATAAAACATAAAACAGATAAACACAGAGATTTTCCCCTGGATCCCAAATCGGGAGGACCAGCTTGATATTTCATTATGTTCCTTTTAGTGTTACAACACATATATATACATGCTGTAGCATACAAAACCCCAATCCATTAACCCTGGATTAGAATATAATTGTAGTTCCCTTGGCCAGATATACATAAATACTAGGGGCCAAAAACCATCGTACCCCAAAACCATGCACAGAACCATGGGCGCAGACTACCCACCGGAAATTAAGGACCAAAAATTTTCGTCGGGGCGCTGCCCCAGACCTCGACAGGGGGAGCTACTGCCCTCCCTGTGACCTCCCCATTGCGCCCAGCGCAAAGGGGGGGTTAATGCCACCCCCCCCCCCCCCCTCTTACCCCCCCGCGTGTGCTTAGTCATGGAAAGAATATAACACATACCCAACATTATCCCACTTGTTGTTTTTTTTATGCAGGGGGCCATAGGAGAGCTTAGTCATTGGCCCAATTTTTCAACACCCATTCTTTCTCTACACCAATAGAACTTCTAAGTGCTCACGGATTTCGTCAATGCATCTGCAACATTCTTCAAAGTGTCCACCTTTACCAGCAACACCCTTTTAGCCTCAACCATATCTCTAACAAAGTGATATTGAACATCAATGTGCTTTGTATTTGAATGATAAGCAGGGATCTTAGCCAAGAAAATTGCACTTTGGCTATCACAGTCTATCCTTATAGCTTGATGTACCAACCCCATACTTGAACACAATCTCTATAACCAAACTGCTTCCTTGATTGCATGAGTGGCTGCTATGTATTTTGCCTCTGTAGTTGAAAGAGCCACTACAGATTTCCTTTTACTCATCCAACTAACTGCACCTTTAAATAGGCTAAAGACATACCCACTTGTGGATCTTATTTGGTCCAGATCTCTAGCCTAGTCTGCATCAACAAAACCACGAATGTCCAAAATTCTTTCCAATCCTAGTCTTCCTTGGTAGCACAAGCCATAATCACTAGTGCCATGTAAATATCTGAAAACCCACTTTACTACTGTCCAATGCTCCTTCCCTGGGTTTGACATAAACCTACTCAATACTTCCACTGCATGTGCAATGTCTGGTCTAGTACAGATCATTGCATACATCAGGCTACCCACTGCACTTGCATATGGAACACGGGACATATCCTCCTCTTCTTCTTGTGTCTTGGGACACTGTTCAGCAGACAGCTTTACACCTATAGGAATAGGAACATTCACCGGTTTACTATCCTGCATATTGAACCTCTGCAATATAGTCTCGACATACTTCCTCTGGTTTAACCAGAGCTTCCTCTTTGCCCGATCTCTCTTAATTTCCATGCCCAAAATATAGTTTGCAGCACCAAGATCCTTCATATCGAATTTGGAGAACAGTTGGGTCTTCAAATCTTGGATAATTTCTTTGTCATTTCCAATCAACAACATATCATCCACATACAAGACCAAATAAATAACACGGTCACCAATTAATTTAAAATAAACACAGTGATCCTCCTTGCTTCTGGTAAAGCCAAGTCCCCGTATATAGGTATCAAATTTCTGATACCACATCCTTGGTGACTCTTTTAACCCATACAGAGACTTCTTCAACCTGCATACCAGTTCTTTCTTACCCTTCACCATAAAGCCTTCAGGTTGCTTCATGTAGATCTCCTCTTCTAGATCCCCGTGAAGAAATTTTGTCTTCACATCCATCTGTTCTATCTCGGAATCAAATGCAGCAGCAAGAGATAAAAGTAATCTAATAGAAGTAACTTTCACAACAGGAGAAAAAATATCACCAAAATCAATTCCCAGCACCTGGGAATAACCTTTTGCTACCAACTGAGCTTTTTATTTCTCCACCTTGCCTTCTACATTTATCTTCTTCTCAAACACCCACTTGCTCCCGATGGGCTTCCTTCTAGCCGGCAACTCCACCAGATCCCATGCATCGTTTTTGTGCAAGGATGCCATTTCATCAACCATGGCCTCCTTCTAGATTTTTCCATCCTCTGAATCTATTTCCTCCCTGACAGTTATGGGATCATCATCAGTTATAGTTAAGGCAAATCCTAAATAGAAAGCAGATGGACTATACCTTTCTAGTTTCCTTCTTTCCTAAACTGATCTTCTTATAGCTGGAGTTTGTGGCTCTTCCCCTTCTGAGTCTTCTTCTGTTGTAGAGTCTGATTCATCCTCCTTTAGCTCAAAATCTATCTTCTTAGGTTCCTTTGGTAGGAATTCATGTTTAACAACATCTTTCACCTCTCTAAACACCACATCTCGGATGTACACAACCTTCCTTGTTTCCGGGTTCCAAAGCTTGTAACCCTTTAAACCATCCTTATACCCAATAAAGATGCACCTTTCATATTTATTATCCAACTTAGTCCTTTTCTCCTTTGGAACATGTACATATGCATCACATCCAAATACCCTTAGATGTGAAAGAGAGGGTTTCTTACCAGTCCATACCTCATGTGGAGTCTTATCCTCCGACGCTGATGAAGGTGATCTGTTAACTAAGTAACATGCAGTCTCCACTGCCTCTGCCCAGAATTCTTGTCCTAACCCGGTACCACTGAGCATGCTTCTTGCCTTTTCCATCAGTGTTATGTTCATTCTTTCTGCAACTCCATTTTGCTGAGGTGTGTATGGAGTAGTCTTCTGCCATACTATACCACACTTCTTACAGAACTCTTCAAATTCCTTCTTGCAGAACTCCCCACCATTATCTATCCTCATCGCCTTTATCTTCTTCTCTCTTTAGGTTTCCACTAGAGCCTTAAATTCTTTAAATATGTCAAAAGCTTTAGATTTCTTCCTCAAGAAATATATGCATGTATTCCTTGAGAAGTCATCTCTGAATGAAACATAGTACACAGATTTTCCCAGTGATGGAACTGACACAGGGCCAAACACATCACTGTGCACAAGTTCTAATATCGTGTTCACCCTCTTAGCACCATAAGGAAAACTCACCCGATTCTGCTTCCCATATACACAATGTTCACAGAAATCGGAATCCAGAAAGCAATTAGACATACCTTCTACCATATCATTTCTATGCAATATCTGAAGGCCCTTCTCTCCAATATGTCCAAGCCTTTGATGCCATAACATGGTCTTTTCTCTAGAGACAGCTAGGCTTTCCAATCCACTTTCAAGAACCATAGAACTGTTACATCCATAAATAACAGTGCTACCTTGTATCTTGTACAGAGTTCCAGTCCGAACTCCCCGCATTAATACCAGTGCTCCCCGAACCATCTTGCAGGAATCTTTCTCGAACATTGTTTTAACACCTGCATCATCCATCTTGCTTATAGAAATCAGATTTTTGGCCAACGCAGGAATATGCAGAAGACTAGGAAGTGTTCTAATCCTTCCACCTTGCAGCTTCAGCTTGACCTTTCCATGTCCGACGATTCTAGCCTTCCTATCATCCCCTAGGAATACATCACCACCATCATATTTCTCATACTCACAGAACCACTCTGGATGGGGAGTGAAGTGAAAGGATGCACCTGAGTTAATCAACCATGACTCATGATATACATGTGTATTTGAAGAAGAAGCCAAATACACATTCCCACCTTCATCCGAGGTGGTTTTTGCCTCTGCGGAAGGAGCATCATCAAATCCCTTTCCTTTCTCAGGAGCTTTAGATCTGCGGTCCTTTTTGTAGTGCCCTTCCTTTCTGCATTTCCAGCACACCTTTACAAACTTTCCAGGAGATTTAGATATCCCTCTAGATTTATATCTCCCACTCGAAACCTTATTCTTGTTTCTGTTCTGGGACCTTCCTCGTACAGATAAGGCATCTCCATTTTGACCCTCCATATTTCTCCATCTCATTTCCTCCGACAGTAAGGCTGAGACAATGTCATCAAAATTCAAGGTAGTTGTATTGCTACCTATTGCAATAACCGAGGCTTGTCCCATCACTCGGTAAGAGAACACAACAAGGGTGCACTTATCTTCATCGAGATTTTAATATCGGCGAGATGACGGTGACTTACCACGGTATTGAAGGCGTTCGGATGCCACATCCTTGAGTCTCCATCACATCACAGGTATGTAGCTTCCTACAGAACCCAATTTATTCACCCACTTGAGACTTTTAAATTGACCACTAAATTCTAGCTTTATCCACAAAGGTATTCATGTACTCCCCAGTTTGTTTCAGCAATATTGAAATAAGAGCCAGTTAATCGTAATAATTATCTTTCATGATCAACTTCTTCAGTTTTATCCTAACATTGCGTAAGCTTTAGTACCTGGATCTACCATGATCCACTGATCTTTATCCACCAGCAGATCCTCCATCTTGAGCTTCCACAACTCAAAACTCTGACCATTAAATTTCTCGATCTCTATCTTCCCGCCGCTCGCCATCTTCTTTCACCACAAGAAACGATCCCGCAGATCTCCCACTGAACAGGGTCTACCTCAGGCCCGAGAAAAAAACCCTCAGCAGCAAAGGCGTCCCCTTAAAGCCGAAACAGCTTTGATAACAAATGTAGGTTTTAACCCTAAACAGAAATTATCTACACACGAATCTTATAACAGAAAATAAACAATAGCGAGAGCATAAAACATAAAACAAATAAACACAGAGATTTTCTCCTGGATCCAAAATCGAGACGACCAGCTTGATATTTCATTATGTTCCTTTAAGTGTTACAACACATATATATACATGTCGTACCATACAAAACCCCAATCCATTAACCCTGGATTAGAACATAACCGTGGTTCCCTTGACCAAATCTACAAAAATACCAGGGGCCGAAAACCATCGTACCCAAAAACCATGTGCAAAACCATGCACAAAACCATGGGCGCGAACTACCCACCAGAAATTAAGGACCAAAAATTTTCGCTGGGGCACTGCCCCGGACCCCGAAAGGGGGGGCTACCGCCCCCCCTGTGACACCCCCATTGCGCCCAGCGCAAAGGGGGGGCTAACGCCCCCTTCTTACCCCCCCGCGTGTGCTTAGTTTTGGAAAAAATATAACACATACCCAACATGATGAATGATGCCAAGCAACCTATGGAGAATTTATGGGTTAGAATGTATACCTCATTGATGGGTACCTTTGATATTTTGCCTCCTTTCATTCATATTAATGCTATATCATCCTCTAGGGCTCTTACTCGAAGAGAGTTCTTTCGAACTCATTATTTTTTGAACCCTTAGAAATTACCTTCTCCTACTACTACATTAGACGAAGGTCAAATGGGTGGAATGGAATTCCCTATATCTATAGTAGATATTTTTTATCAATCTATTATTGACTCTGTAGATTCTATTCTAGTTTCTCTCTCACCAGAGGAATTTGACGGAGATGTGACTCCAATTTGGACACTTGATTAATCTCCTTCTCAAGACAACCTTGATATTGTTCTACCATCTGAAGAGGTTATCCTCGAGGTAATAAGTAGTGTGGAAAGACCATGGGATAAGTTACATAATTGGTCTTATTTTCTACTGGATTTGCGAGAAGTTGAGTTAATAATGTCTAGCCCTTCATCTTCTGGTTATGTTCACTCAGTCTTGAATCCTTTGGCTCCAACATAGGTTTTTGCTAAAGGGAACATGGTTGTCATTTCTGAGACTATCCTAGTGAACATTTCTAGGAATCCCAATGTTATAGAGAATGTTTTCATCAGATATGAATGCTCCCCTGAAGATATTCAGACTTATACCAATGTCTTTAAAGAGTTTCGTGATGTGTTTGCTTGGTATTATGAGGAAATGCCTGGAATTAATACATCTATTGTCCAAGATGAGATCAAGACTATTAACCTCTATCATAAACAATTATAAATCAAAAATTAATTAAATTAATTAACTATTGAAAAATAGGATTTTATGCCTAGTTTTCTAGATTATGTTAGTTCCTCTTAATTTGGTGTTCACAACATGGGCATGGATTTTGCATACAATCTTCACGCTAACAATTTTCTAGTGCTACAGACCAGAAATAGAAACAATGATACGTTGATGTAGCAATCACACTTGACATAGAAAAAAAAAATGTTAAAAGAAACAAAAATGCACTTTTACTCCTAAAAGAACCTATTATGTGAAGATATATGTAGTATGTTACTCTTATCCATCACTTCAAATCCTGCCAAACTAGCAACCTAAATATATAAATTGAAAAAAATTATTTAGAGTAGAGTGTTCCACAGTCATTGGTTCTCTGGTGCAAGGATAACCAACATTAGAGTCTCGTAGACAAGGTCGCACAATATGGTTTAGAAATGAAGATTAGTTCATAAAATAGTTGTTATGGCGTGCCAACGCTCTCCTTAGTTTCGACGGAATGGTTGTTTGACCACTGGAGAAGAAATGGATTTAGGCATTCTGTTTGGATTCGGGGCAGGCCTCACTATTGAAACCGTCGTTCTTCAGAGTGGACACATATACTACTTGATCCACACAATAAAATTCCAAGGAGGACATAGATCTAAACAACTTGATTATGAATGATGGATTTGGGAATAGAGAAAGAGCTATAGTTTGATCCCAAGGAGGACATAGATATGGATAGCTTGATTATGAATGATGGATTTGGGTACATACCAAAATGAATTTGACGAGGAGCGTATGAACATCATACAGGCTCTTCATGAAAATAATGAAAAATCAAGCTGATGCAACCGCAATAATGATATCAGTCTGAATTCCAGATGACATTGGAGGTTTATGATAACATTTGATGTTTCCCAGACTGTGATGGACAATGGATGTTGTATTAATGACATGCATTATGCCAGTCAAATGGTTAAAACTCAATGCCCCATTTCAAGCCCTCTAGCATTAGCAAATCATCATATTTCAATTGAAATGTAGTTAAAGTCTTAGACAAGTGGTATGTTAGTAAGATGAACCATGCAATCACAAACAATACATTCCTCTCACATTTTTTACTTGGGCAACTTCATTTCCTGAAATTTTTTAGTGTCCCGTCTTCCCGAGACCGCTGAGAACACTTCCAGCTTTGGTAATCTCACCATCGTTGTATCATTTCTTGTGCTAAGAAATGAAATGTTGGCTCACCATTCCCATATGTAAACAATTAATACTTACTCAAGGCGCATGCACAAACGGCTGCCTACAATAGAACTAGTTCCAGGAATGCTTGCAAGATCGTAACCCGAAATTGAAACCTCACAACTCAAAAATCACACAGAGACATAGAAGGTGTAATAACAAATCATAAAAAACAAGGCCCTAAGAAATATATTCACTCTAATATCACATGTAGAATAATAAATTAACACATAAAATACACAAAACACACATAAAAAAGCCAAAGACATAGAAATCGCGGAAAAGGCTGAGAGTGTTATGGAGTTCCTGACATATTCATCATTATTAAAAGAATGTAATAATACAATTAAATAGATGAGGAATTTATCTCAAGATAGTGCATCTATCTTGGAAAACTTGGTTGAGCTATTCTCTCAACCACACACACTAATCTAGGAGCTAAGTTAGGTAGGCCTAAACTTACTCCCAATTAAGAGGAACCAACATAATCTAGAAAACTAGGCATAAAATCATAATTTTCAATACTTAATTAATTTAATTTATTTTGGATTTATAATTGTTTATAAGAGAGGCTAACAACCTTCATCTCATGTTGGAAAATAGATGGATCAATTCTAGGCATTTCCTCAATATACCAAGAAAACATGTCACGAAACCCTTTCCAGAGATCGGTATAGGTTTGAATATCTTCGAGGGAGCATTCAGATCTGATGAAAACATTCTCTATAATATTGGGAATCCTAGAAATGTTCACCAGGGTAGTCTCAGAAATGACAGCCATGTTCCCTTCAACAAAAGCTTGTGATAGAGCCAAAGGATTCAAGACCGGGTGAACAGAACTAGAAGAAAAAGGGCTAGACATTCTTGACTCAAATTCTCACAAATACGATAGAAAATAGGACCGATGATGCAAATCATCCCATACTATTTCCACACCATTCATTGCCTTGAGGATATCCTCTTCAGATGATAGAATAGTATCAAGGTTATCCTGAGTAGAAGATGAATTAAGTGTCCAAGCCCGAGCCACATCTCCGTCCAACTCCTATGGTGAGAGAGAATCTGGAACGGAATATGCAGATAAACAATAGATTGATAAGAAATCTCTACTGTAGATATAGGGAGTTCCATTCCACCCACTTTACCTTCCTCTAATGTGGTAGTAGGAGAAGGAAAGGTCCAAGGGTCTGAAAAATAATGAGTTTGAAAGAACTCTCTTCAAGTAATTGCCCTAGAGGATGAGATAGCATTAATATGAGTGAAAGGAGGTAGAAGATCAAAGGTACCCATCAATGAGGTATACATTTTGACCCCTAAATTCTCCACAGGTTTCTTGGCATCATTCTCCAAGGGTACAATAGAGTCAGAAGATGCATTTGGTTCTATCGGAGAATAGTCCATCTAATAAATAGTGACAATCCTCCCTTCATGGGGAAAACACAAGATGAAAAATAATGATGAAGCAATATCATCGATCTCATAAATCCAATTCTGCCACAATATAACGTTGTAGTCCAAATTTTCATTAACTATCTTGAATTCAATATTGACAACTTTAGCCCCAACAAAGATGGGCAAAGCTGGAACAATTCCATGTGGCCTATGAGAATGGCCATCAAATGTAGTGAGAAGATTAGGTGAGGCATGACTTGAGGGTATCCATTGGCTTTCCAACATGAGATAGACATGACACATGTGGAAGCGCCCTCATCGACTACCGTTCATAAAATATTGATTTTCCGATATGTATTTTTGATCTGAAAATCCATGTGATGAGGAAGTATATTCTTTAGACTATATATATCGAATGTAATCATAAGATATTTATTTGGATCAATTGCCCCAATCACAGTGAGCAGTGCACTCCTTTGTGCTAGGCACGATTGGAGTACCTCCAACGCAAACATAGCACAAGGACTCTCAGCCGTATCTTCTACAATGGAGTAGTTCTGGGTTGCCTCGGAATTAGGGTTGATTTTTGAATTTTTAGCAAAACATTTCGACACGCGAGGTATAGGATCGATTGCTGACCTCTCAATATGGAGTGGCTCAGAAGTATCAAGAACACCCTTCACCTTCGAAGACTCAGATTCACCTTAGTCGTGTGATATTGTAATGACATCAACATGAGCACTCATCATATATAAATTTTAGTAATTTTCCCCTTCCTTGTTTCCCCCAGTGGGAGCTCCAGTATTAGCATTCACGCCAGCAAGCATTTGCTGACCTTGGGGAAAATGGTTAGTTAGGATAGCCTGGGAACTAGAGGAACCTTGCTAAGATAACAAGCACTAAGCACCCTAAATCTTAGGGCATGGATGGGTGAGATGGTATCCAATGCATAACTTGCATGGAAACTTCACTTTATTCTTTGCCTCTCTCTTACCCTCTCCAACATTATTGTTGGATATATTCGCATTACCCATCTTCTTGTTATTATTCCATCTCTTCTTCTTCCCATTAGATTGTTGATTTCCTTTAGGGTTAGAAGATTGAAAAACATTAATAATTAAGGGATGGGAAGGAGCAGACACTGATGACGTAGCCTGAATATAAGGAGTAGATTATAAAGACAACTGATGTAGTTGATTCAAAATTTTAGCCTTGCCACTATCGATCATACTGACAAGCCCATCAGCATGAGGACCTGGCTTCATTTTGGCTAAATCCACTTTGGAATGAGGAGCATCAGGAAAAATCTTATTAAGAATCCCAGACTAATAATATATCAGTTCCAATTGTTAGGCTCTAAATATAGCCTGCTCCTCAGAAAATAGCCCAGAAAGAGATACATCCTACAAGATTTCTAGATATAAGGATTTAAGGAAACATTTGAGAAGGAATTCATTAGGAATATGGGTTTTAATGAGCCTATTTCTTCTCCTCCATTCCTGAATATGGTCATAAATGTGTGTTGCCTTAGCCTGCTAGAAATTGGCCAGAAGCTCAGTTACGAAATCATATCAAACAAGCAACTAAAAATGGTTTAAAAACATGGTAGCCAACTTGCCAAATGAACAAAAGGTGCCCCTAGTAAGCTCATCGCACCATTTAGCAGTGTTTCTAGTTAGGGTTCACTGCAATAGTCTCAACCTAATGAAATGATCGATAAGGGAGTTCGACAAACACCATAAATGGAAAGTGCTAACATGGTCGGTTGAATCCTCACCAGTATTCCCTTCAAATTTTGAAATATCTCGTGGAAGTTTGGTGGGTACCAGAGGCCAACATAGGCTATATTGAATAGGATCATTAGTTGATCTTTATAAATCTGGAAAATTTAATGTTTCGAGGAGTGGTAATCACGGAGGAGATACATAATCCAATCCACCAATGGAAGGATTCCCAACATTCTGAAAATAATTCCCTAGATTTTCTTAGACATCGGGTTGCCATGGATTGTTCGTAGGAAAAGATAAGCCATAAGAGAAGCCTTGTGGCCCAGAAGCATTTAGAGTGGGACCCCCTCCCATCGTAGGGTTACCATAAACAAGTATATTTCCCCCAATCGAAGTTTTAAATGAAGATGAAACCCCTTGGTAAGGATTCCCAGCACTAGTGAATGGAGGCTCAAGAGAAACCCTAAGAAGCACCTACGAAGGAAATGGGAACATTCCCCTGATAGCCATACAAAAATTGATTCTTAGTTCCCAACCCTGTAAAATCAAGGTTCCAGCCTTGAAAATAATTAGAGCTTTAGCCTTCGAGAAAGGGATTAAAACCTTGACCGTGAGCGAAGAAATGAAAATAAAATAAGGAATTGTTCGAATGAGGGATATGACCACTTCTAAAAAGGAAATCCTGAAAGGAATCTGACCCACTAGCCATAGAAGAAATGGGTGTGGATACAGCTACAGTGGAAGTGAGAGGAACTGAAGGAATTGCACTAGAAGGTATTCCAAAAGAAAAGGGACCAGAATGGGAAGAAAATTCTTGGGTGCCCCACTAACAGACGGAATGGAGGTAGAGCAAAAATTTTCCACACTAGGAGTGATAATGGAAATAGCAATAGTACCTCCTCCCTTAACTAAAAGAGGAGTATGGACACTTGAAGCTCTCATTTATGAAGTTTTGTTCCCAATTGTGGCCATAGAAAGAAAAGAAGGAGAAATATGAGGGTTATCCAGTCTTTGAGATGGAGGCACAATGTACAAAAGAACGTCCGAAAAACTAGCAAGAAGAGGAGAGGAAGAAGTAACTAGAGGTTTGAATTTCTTCCACCTCAATTTCTTCTGTCGGAAAAAGGCCTCAATAAATGAGTGGATTACTCCTCTCTATATCACGAATAGTACTAAGACCGCCCATAGAAACAACAGTGCCAAGCGAAGGATCACTCTCCAATGCATTCACAACTACTGGATGAAAATCACCAGCTTTATCCTACGGCTTCTTGAAGAAGGCTCGGTACTCACAAGAGAAACCCCATGAAGCCTCCTCGATCAACAAACTGATTGGTCAACCACTTCTAATAATTATGATATTTTATGATAGACTAAAAAAATTACAAAGTTATGGTAATATAGGATCTAAGAGAACTCTCTACAAAAATGTCCCTAAGATACAACAATCAAGCAACCTTCAGGTATTTCCACTCTAGGTTATTAGGAACAAACAACAAAGTACAAGAAAGTGAATAATAAAACCTTCTGAGAATATTTTGGGGTAGTTACACCTCAGGCCTACTAGCGAAGGTAACAAAAATAGTTACGATGACCTCCTAACAAAATCCTTTTCTAGTGAAATTACCCGAGCTTCGCAAGGGCACCCTCCAAAAGTACTAATGAGAGTGATGTAACTTCTACTTCATGTACCATGGGTATTCCCCCCCAAAGTTGCCTATGTGATACCTAGGAATATTAAGTATGGACACCAGTTTGTATCAGTATTTGGGCGGAACGGTCTTAGGTCAAGATCCAACAAATAGGAGAGGGGGTATCTCCCTTCTCTTCCTTCACTAGCCCTCACGCTTAACTCTATGGAGGTAGAGATTTCCCAGTCCACTTAATGAGGCTATATTTCACTCATTAATGAACTTCTATGTTTGAAATTTTGAGTGGCCTTGGAGAGTTAACTCTCCACTCACCTATTCCAAGGCCCTATGACCTAGAATAGTTGGTATATATTAATGACAACTCAAAAAAATCTAGTTAATTTTAATTAAGCACTTGATTTTAATGGCTATTCCTTTTATGTCAATGGTAAACGAAGAATGCAACATGTTATGTTTTATGCAAAAGATAAATCAATAGAAACATGCTACATGCATATGCAACTTTTTCTTCGATGAAAGATATTTCTACTTTGGTTCTAAGAAATAAAAAACAAGTATTTTTTTTTTAATATCACGCTCACACACTTCAAAAGCTAACAAAAAACTAAATATTCTTAACAACACAAATACACTAATGAAAAACTACCAATGACAAAATCAGATTCTAGGACTACTCACCGAGGGAAGCAAATGTGTTTTTCAATAAGATCGGTCTGATCACTTTGACACAAACGCATAAACAAGCCCAAAAAAGAACTTATTTGCAAAAAATATGCCAAATATAAATTTATATAAAAGAGACAATCTCACTACCGAACTTATCTCAAGGTCAGGCAATCAGACCAAGATGACAAACTACAAAATTGCTCCAAAAAGGATGAAAACCAAAACCAAAAGCAACGGAAAACACAAATTTTTTTTGAGCCTTTAAATTTTTAAGGAGAAATTAGAGGAATTTTGAGGTCGAAAATGGTCTTCCTAAGGAGAATATAAAATAATAGTGGCAATAATAAAATAATATTAGATTACATCATCAAAATTTAGAGAGAAAAAGGAAAAAAACTACCTTTTCTACTCATGTTTTCAACTTATCTCCCTATGGGTTTACTCAAATTTCAATCAAGAACACTTTTTGGATGCAAAATTTGTTTCCTCATCTGAGAAGTACCCATGTTGCATACTTTTGATGGACCCTGCTACACGAAAAAATAGAAATGCCTGAAAAACTTGATTGCAATCATGTTTTTTAATGTATTTCTCATCTTTCGTGTAACAGGGTCCATCGAAAGTATGCAACATGGGTATTCCTTGGATGAGGAATTAAATTTTGCATCCAACAATTGCTCTTGCTCGAAATTTGAGTAAAACCTTATGGAGATAAGTTGAAAATAAATTTTGAAAAAGTAGTTTTATTATTTTATTATTTATTAATCTTCTTACATTTTTACCCCAAAAATGGTGAATCATATAAAATGGTTGACACCATCATCTTGGATCCTATTGGTTCTTATTAAGTTTATTTTGGTTATACATTTTTAATAGGAGGCCCATTTTATACCTCAGAAGTGCTCTAATGCAACAAAAAGTTTTGAGAAAGGCACAAACTACCAAATGCTTCAAATCAGAAAACTGAGCCAACAAGCAACTCCAAATTCCTTAAGCAAACCATGTCATTTTCAAGACAGGACTCAAATAAGGGGAATGAAGTAACTGACTCAAGAAAAATATTTGAAATAGTATAGCAAGCATAAAACTTCAAGAAACCAAAAAGACAACTTCAAAAATTTATAGAAAGTTGATCTCCAGAATCAACAAAACCAAATAAGCCAACAAGCCAAAAAAAAAAAATTGAAGTAGAAACAAGACCAAGCTTGAATGTACTAACACAAATTCATTGTTATGAAATTTCAAAAAAACTAACCTAACAAAGAAGTCTCAATGCAACAACCAAAACTACAACTTTGCCAAGAAAGGCAAACCCTATGTTGACTAGGTTTTCAAGCAAGAAAGAGAGAAACTGATAAACAACAAGGAGAAAAACCATCTAGACATATAATAGTTTCTAGAGTAACCAAAAGTAGGCAGAAAATACTTACAAGATCCCAAAAATCAATTTTTCATTTTTAACTAGACATACGTGGGTAGGTTGTGTGCAACCTGCATGTATACGTGTTTGTGCCAAAGGAAACTCACGTATACGCAAGTTAATTTGCACAAAAACAGATGTATACGCAACTCTGTGCACTAGAAGCAATGTTAGAAAAGAGAACAAGGAAAAATAAAAAATCCAAGCTTGATCTAGAAGATCAGGGTTTTTGCCTTGATGGATACAGAACCAAGAAGACTAGGAAAGATATCAAATCAATTAGGGAACCTAAAATCTAGAGAAAAAAACCCAAAAATGGAATTACACGGATGTAATCCCTAGTGGAGTCGCCAATTCTATTCCAATAAAAACTACCATAAGGTCTGGGTTGAGGGACCTAATAGAGTGGAAGGCATACAATAACAAGAAGCAATCAAATTAAATGTCCTAATGCTTAAACTAGTAAACTAGGGAGAGATGATCTTACCCGTATGTCCTACATTTGAGGTCGTTCCTGGAGGGTAAAAACCTTCTTCTTATCCACGTGCTTCAATACTGAAAACTCACTCAAGAACAAGCACATAGACTAGTTTTACAACATATATATCCTAAATGTGAGTATGTTATATCATATAAACTCATAAAAGATAACATGAAATAAACATCTATAAGATTATTAACATGTGTAAGAGACATATAGCATCATGACATCAAGAATAGGACAAAGCTTATTTTATTGATGTATGTAAAATAAATGTGGATATATCATTTGAAATCAACCACAACTCCAAGTGAAACTGTCCTCTAGATTGATCCAGCTCAAGCCTAAGCAATATTTTTCCATAAAAGGTGCACAAGGATGCCACATAAAGGAGGTGAACATCTCAAAGAAGGAAAGAAGGGTTTCTTGAACCTGGGAAGTGCAAGAGGCACAGGGATAATCAGACTTGATCTGGGCTATAACAGGATATAGTATCAATTCCCTTATCTCTCCTCCCTTAGGCCTTCCCAATGAGGTGTATATATACTTACTCAAATCAGTTTTTCAGTTGGGAAACAATTTGGCCATGGGCTAGTGTAGGTGGGATTCAGGTAAAATCCGTAAACCCCGCCCAATTAATAGGGAGATTATATATTTTTTAATATTTAAATTGTATACGTGGGTCAGATATGAGTGGACCCACATCTACATGCATGTAAGACAAGGAAGAGTCGCGTATGGAATTAAAAATAATATTTTTTAAGAAAATGACCAAGTCTGAATGGAAAGGGTTGCCCAAGGCCAATACATATATCATCTAGTATATAAAGGTGATAAATGATTCTATAACACCTAGGCACATGAAGGTTGTATTATACCTTCCCTTTTGCACTTAGTAACATTTTATTAGCTTAAAAGAGTTCTTAGGATAGTTAAATACAATTTTCATGCTTTATGCACCTAATATTATTATTGTTTAGGGTATTAATAAGATTTTGCATAGTTTATGAGGATATTCAGCCAGAGATATTCTCGAGATCCATATCTTTATATATAAGGTTCAAAATCACCTAGCTCGAGACAATAAATACATTTATGTGATGGATGTTGAAGAAATATCTATAAATAATTCTACTCATAGAAGTCTCCATTTAGTTAATCCTCGCTATAATTGCAAGGTCACTTAAGGAACATGATATAGTTTTCTAGGATTTTTGGAGGGAAATAAATCCTACTTTCAAGGATTCTTACCTCATTCATTTTTTATAAATAGAAGGATCAAAAAGCTCATTAGCAAGAGGGGTTGAATCATGATAATAACTTTAGATATCATTAGGAACTTTAGTTTTCAAGTTCCGTAACTTTTCACCATGTACAATAAATCATTCAATTAATAAAATTCATATTTGGTTTGATATTTTAGTATGATTAAACTTCAAGGGTCTGATCTTTCTTGGGTTAGGGCTCACCCAGGTGCTCAAGACCCTTTTTGTAGCATTATTATTTATGTATTTCTTAATTTTTGCAGTTTATTTTTTAATATTGCTTTTATGCATGATTAGTTAGATGATTTATGGATATTATTTCATTGCAAATATTCTAAGAATTTTATGGTATAATTTGTAATGGTTATATTTTTCAAGTATAATTACTTTTTATGCATTTCAATTCACTTCTATTACTATCGTTTATTTGTTGTTTATCATTTTTGTTTCACTATGTCTCCAAGAAACCCTACAACCACGCTTTTTGTTGAATAAATACTTCTACCACTCATGTGATGATGTAGACATGGGTGTTTTATGATTTCTTAACCTTCATTATCTTCGTTTTCTTCTCAATCTTTCCTTTAAAAATTTTGCTGCTTGATAAATTATTTCCTATAGAAAAACAAATAATACTATAGTAGTTTGCATTTTTCTTCCGAAAGTTTATCAGATTTTCATCCAAGTCATGATTAACTTTCTTTGATGTGTTACAATGTACCTCGAGCTCTGAAGATGGAATTTATAAGCAAAGAGACCAATTAAATGTTTTGGCCTAGTTTTATGTATAAATTTTCTTTTTTCCTGCAGAATTAGAGTTCACTATTTATAACTTTTTACTCTAGTTTTGTGTTTGTTTTATTTGCGCAATAGAATAGATATGCTTCCATTCATTACATTTAATATGGTTTTCCTAACTTCATTTCAAATTGCATAGTTTTTCTTGTTGTCTTTCATTCTTTTCAATTTCACGTTGTTCTTGTCGCATAAAACAATTAGAATGGCATATATGTAAGAAAATTTCATCTCAGCACTTCCAATCATATAAGATTCAGAAAAATAAATAGAGTTCTTACTGCACACATAGTTCTAACTGATATTAAGTTTGTATGAACCCGAGGTTGAAAATTAAAGCTGATCCCTTTCGGAGTTGTAGCATTTTTGTTGCAATCATGAGGGCCATCAAATATTGATCCCCTTCTCACTCATGTTGCAAAGCCTATGATGTCACAATTTTGTATCCACTCCTATATAAGATAAAACATTAAAAAGGTTAGTATTTTCAGTACATAAATACAATTTACCTACCTTCTATCCTTCTTCTATTACCATAGATCCTCTAGCAACCTTTTGTGAATTTCATATAAATGTAACTAGAAGACCTTCAATTACAAACTTACCTATTCAAATTATATGTATTCTTAAATTAGAAATGTTCCTTACATATTTCAAAAATCAATGGTTTTTCTTCTGTAGTTTTATCCATATCCTACCATTTCTAACAATTTTATATGGTTCACTATCACCCAACTCAACCTATCCAAAATCACCTTTAACATAATATTTAAAATATTTCCCATAAGATGTGGAATAAAATTAATTCCCTAAGTCTATCACCCAATAATCAATAATTTTATCTATCGAAAGAATAAAATATTATTTTTAACACATCACCTACTACATTTTCTTTCTTATTATTATCATGTTGTCCATATCCTATTTTCTTTCCTTTTATAGACCAATAGTCTTTCTTATTGTATTCTTTCTTCCCGTGATGATTAAATTACGACCTCCCTCTATATTTGGATCAAACCTTCTTTCCCTAGGCCCTTTCCTCTCCCTCTCTCTCTCTCTCTCTTTTTCTTCCCCTCTCTTTTTTATATAGGCAATCTCTTTTTGCTAAAGAAGTGATCCCTCTAGCCCAATGAGTGGGTCTAGTAACAATCGTGAAAAATAATGTAATCTTTCATAGTTTAACATCGAAATAACATGAGCGAGGAATATGGCCTACCTCACTCTTATGCAATCTCTTTCTCAATGTCGATGTTGATCCTTGCACTTCTAGGATCACTCCTCGTTATACCTTCTTCGGTCGAACACCTTCAAGAAAGATCACACGATGATGAATGAAAGCGACATAGCATATACATATTTGAAAGTAAACCATATGACAGATCAAGGAACATTATACTAAACAAATTAGTATTAAAAAGTTCATGGAAAAAAACACACTTTATATTATTGAATAAACAAAGGGAAGCTTGAAACAAGTGCTTCGATGTTGGAGGCCTCCTTCGGAATGGAAATCCAAATCCAAGCCAAGATCTTCAATCACTTCTCCTTTATCCACAAATATACAACACATATGAAAAATCAAGCAAAATAATGGAAACCAACAACGACCAACCAAGGCTAACTAAGACCAACCATTTGGGGAAGTCATGGAACTCTTATATAGTAGGGTGGGAGAGGTTATGGAACCAAAAATTAGGGGGAAAGTCCTTATATAAAAGAGTAAAATCCTTGGAGATAATATAAAGGTTCAAAATGGGAGAATTCGACCATATCTTCAACCAACAAGTCCCATACTTACGTTCTCAAGAGTTCTAGAGGACAAAGCTTCTGCTCCATTTTTGGAGAACCTGCCCGACGAGGACCAGTGCAACTTTACTAATGAATTATCGCACAACCATTGATTTTCACACGTTAGATACATGGATACAAGCAAAAGGTTTTTAAGGGGAGAACCACGTTGGACTTGAAAATTAGTTTTTTTTACAAACTTTTGTAGAAATGCTTCAAGGTATTTCTCTTTTAAGGCTTCAAGGATATTTGAAGCATGTTATCCATGATGAATAAGTTTTCACGGATTTTATCATTTCATGAAATTTGTGGAATGAATGACAAAAAATATGAAAATTAGGATAACGACTGAGGAATGTAACAAAATATTGTGTTACAGATTCTCCCTAAAGAATGAAAGTATAACGAGAAGTGATGGTTGAATCAATTTATCATCCAAGGCAAGGAATTTTGAAAACCACCATCATGAGACTTTTGAATCAAAGACAATACAATATATGACATCTATGATATAAGAATGCCTAATAAAATATCTCTAAATAAGCATCAAATAACAAATTAATCCACTGTATGAATGAAGCCATCCATTTGAAAAGGATCATGGAAATGGATCTATGGTATGGTCACAGCCATCCCTATGGAAAGGATCATGTATACAATCATGAATACTCAATAACTCCACGCATCCTGGGTAATAACAGATGTGATCCAAGGTATTCGTCTCTATCTCGATCCACCCACCATACGAATCTAACCATGTGAATATATTGGTTGATGTCGAACATGGTAGAAACCACCCAATTACTAGCCAATGCGGTAAATCGTTAACAATTGTGAGAGGAACCACCAATAATGACAATGGAACTCAAGGTACGAAAACACAATCTAGAAGGGTGAAAGAATGACTTGAAGACAAACACTTTCATAATAATTTGATTGAAGGCCAATGATGTGAATCTGTCATTGAATGCGAAGAACTTTCCATTGAGGCATGAAAGATCGAAGGTACTGAGAATGCGTTTCTAGACCACCTTCCTTGATAATGAATTGAAGTCAATAGGAAGTGATCCGTCGAAGGAGGGCCATAATGATTCCCACATCATCGACATGAAACAAAGGATCTCTCAAGATGATGGGAGTGATCCAGGATTGTTGTAGAGAGCGTCAAATATGTACGAGAGGGTTGAATTTTGCAGATATGACTTCTCTTCAATTGGAGACATGACTTCCGATGTTGTAAACATTTGACTAAAAAATGGGATCAATATTCATGGTGACCATAGTATATGATCAAATGAGAGGGAAATTGATTTTCAAAACCTAGGAAGAAAAATGACGAATGAAGGATATCCCCAACCCAACATGAAATGCAGATGAGTGTCATGTTCAAGAGCAACATGTTGCATTTGATACAAAATACAAAACATGTTTTACTTCCATTTTTCCACACTATTTCTAGCGAGTACCTATTTATTTTTAATAAGAAGCTTGAAGAGGATATCATATGATTAGCGTATATTTTAATCCTGCATATGAATTTGTCCTAGTAATTTTAACGAGCCCTAATAAGGAGTAACTTAGTCTCGTCATGGTGAAAACTCCTTTGTAATTTAAGTTGTACAATTACAATAGAGGGGTAACTTGAAATCTTTTTCAATTTTAGAGAGTTTGAAAAAGTAACAGAAAAGAAAACTCCAAAAGGTCCTTTTTCATAGATAGTCCCTCAAATCTGAAAAGGTAGAAAACAATATCGGAGAGAACCTCCGGGTTTGACCAACGTAAACCTTTTTCATAATTATTCAACCTCATCCCAAAAAAGGCTTAAATGGATACTGAGACAATGTCAATTCATTTATTTTAACGAGCTCAAAAGGAAAAGTGCTCAGAAATATTTTCATGTTTTGAGAGTTAGAAAAGAGCTAAAAGAGGACTCCTCCTGGAAGAACGAGTGGTATAAAGTGTAAAAATTTGTTCCAGTGATGATGGAACTACTTAAAACACACAAAGGTCAAGATATTGGCTAACAAGACAACTCATCGAAGTGGTTCCACAAAAAAGGGTAAAAACCAAGTTAAAGTGTATGATCATCCAAGCAGACGGTAACGATGGAATGAGAAAACCAAGGCTCATATGACAGAAGAGGTAGATAAAAGGGAAATCACAAGAGGTGTTTAGGGATGGTTTCATTTTTTTACATATGTTTGAAATAGAGACAAATTATTCTTGGATTTGGTTTCATCTTTACACAAGCTTAAAAAAAGAAAAATGATGCTTGAAAGTTTGCATGGCCCCAGCATAATGACTCAATTCATGGTACATGCACCCTAAGCTTCATTTCATTCACCTAAGTATATTATTGGTTACTAACAAGCAGATGGAATGAAGGTTCATTTACGAGATCAAGTGAAAGAGTTGACTCGGAATTTACAAGGTCTAATCAAAGACTCGAATTGAAAAGGAATTCGTTTAAATTTTTAATGAACTTGACATAGTAAAATAACTATGCTCATAAGGAACCTGTTTCATTTTTTAATGAGGTTGACATAATAAGCGAATTATCCTCATAAGGAACATGTTTAATTTTTTAACGAGGTTGACACAGTAAAAGAACTATACTCATGAAACCTTGTTTTAGTTTTTAAGGAGCTTGACACAAGAAAATGAACTCTACTCTAGAAACCTTGTTTCATTTTTTAAGGAGCTTGATACAAGAAAAGGAACTCTACTCCATACACCTGGTTTCATTTTTTAAGGAACTTGACACAAGAAGAGGAACTTTTCTATGTAGACCTTGTTTCATTTTTTAAGTAGCTTGAAACAAGAAAAGAAATTTTCTCCATAGACCTTGTTTTATTTTTTAAAGATCTTGACAGAATAAAAGGAAATTTTCTCTATAAACTTGTTCATGTCCCATAAGAGGTCATGGATTCCAAGAGATATCATTAGACGAGAGAACAAAACTCTATAAATCACGGTGTAGCTCCCCCAGTACAGGATGCACTATATCACTGAATATGAATGAAACAGGTTGCCACATAATTAACCTATGGTGGGGAAGATACCACTTGCATGTAAGGACCATTTAGGGATGATGGTTGAATAGGAGTTAAATTATGACCAATGAATGAAAGTTGATCAATGGTCACAATTATTCCTTCATGTGGGAAACACATCAAATGAAAGATAGAAGAGGAAATAGCTCCCATGACATAAATTTAGTCACAGACTATAAGTAAATTAAAATAAAAGGTTCCTTGGACAACCATCATGTCTATATAGATATTATTTCCGCCCAAATTAATAGGAAACATTGGAAGGATCCCTAATGGTTGAATGGTTCTTATGTTAAAATCCAATAGATTCTGGGTAACAAGCACAAGCTGCAGAGAACCTAAATATTTCCATGTAGTTTAAGACAGAATTCTACGAAATGTGCCTTCATCTATTATTGTGATAGATACAGCTACATTATCATCCTATACTATTATCTCAAAGGGAAAGTAAGAAGGAATATGATACCCTTCCAGTCGACCCTAATTAAAAGAAGCAACTATACTACTTGGAGGGGGTGTCATGAGAATGGGATAATTCCCCTCTTGTGTTATGGGAAATAGAGGATCACCCTCCTTTACTATGGTAACAGGAGGATTTCCCTCCAATTCATGGGAATCTGAAGAAACAAAAAGGACCTGAGTCATATGAAGTTCACTCTTCACAAGAAAATGCTAATCAACTAAATTTAGAATCAAGTCAACTGTTTCCTAAACCAATGGTTGGTCAAGAACAGACTCATGGGGTTCACTTTCATAGAGATTGCTATTGAACAGAGATGAATTGTAATCAATCACTTGATCAACAAGTGGAGGATCAGAGGAAATATTTCGGTATCCATCACAAAGGGGAGGCTGAGAAGCTATAAGGTTTTCCAATATTTTGGAGGCTTCATCCATATAAGGACAAAGGTGAATGGGACGATTCCCTTCACATAAATTATAGGGGAATTTGACTTTACCCTTTTTCCTGTGGGCATTATTATCGCTAGTTGAGGATTCGTCACCAACGTGATCTCTAGAGGTCGATGACAAAGGATGATGTGAGCCTGTGGACCACACTTATAATACCCTAGGAATGCCAATACAATTCCTAAGAAGGTGGTCACCTTTGCATAAACTGCAAGGGAATTTGATTTTCAAGATTGATTGGAAGATTTTTCAACATCAACTGCATGGGTAGCAATGGTTTCTTGGTTTCCTCCTTACTTATTTTGATTCTTCTTATTCTTCTTCTTCTTATTATTATTTTTAACCTCCTCATTACTAGAATCCATACTTTCACCAGGCGAAGAGGAATAACGTGGTGAATAACAGATGAAGAAGGCAAGGGTTCAACTTTAGGAGCAACATGAGGTTGACAATTTTTAGGTGGAGGCGAACTTGGTTGAGAAGAAGGTTGGGAATTTGGAACCATGGGGGTTGAAAATAACCAAGCTAGCAAAAAAATGGTTAATCCCAGGAGAGACAATGTTTCCATATAGGGAGTGCCAACATTTCCAAAAGAAGGAAAAGGACTCAAATTCCCATATGACGGGATTCCATGATTGGTAAACTCATGAAGTTTTTCCATTAGGCTCAAACCAAGATATACTAAGGATTCATGCACGGTTAAGATATTTATCTGTGGGAAATTAATTTTAGAGATTAACAACAAATAAATAAAAAAGGATTAAACTAGGCATAAAGGGTTACCAAACAACCATGAACCGTATAATACATCCTGAAGAACCAAAAAGTATAACAACTAATCTCCTGAATGTTGTGCTCAGTGTATCACATTCATTAGGGCAATTTTGAGGTCTAAAATGGGTCTCCTAATGAAAATGTACAATCAAAATTCACTTTATGATAACCAATCACATTTTAGGGGATGACATCATCCCTAGTGGTTGAAGTGGCATTGCTTGAGTTAAAGGTACTTACTTGTCACATTCTCAATGGTGGATAAAAACTCATGGTTAACCATGGTAGTGCTCTAAGTACTTTTAAAGTCATAAAGTAAAGTACTCATAATAAATTTCATTTCACACTTATTGAATAAAATATTATTATTGTCATTTCATATTTTTTGAAAGAAACAATACATATCCCTACACAATCTTCATGTATTTACACACTTTTCTATAAATATTATATTTTTAAATTTTTCAATATTTATTTATAAATCAAATCAATTCAATATGTAATATAAAATTCATACATAAAACAATATATTATATTATTTTATTTTATTTTTATATAGTATACTAGTTACATGTTATTATATAATTTAAATAATATAAATTTTAATTAATAGTATATTCTATAATTAAGAATTTATGAATTTATATTTATATTTTATTTCAAGTTATTTAAGTACAAAGGACAAATGCATTAGTTGTGCAATGATAATGGTTTTTTCTTGAAAACCACATTTTTATTTATAGTCACATCAGTTCAATTTTTTTATTATTTTTATTTTGGTACAATTTTTGAATTGAATTTAACCATGGTTACATCGATTTTGGTGCAAAAAGTAAATTGAAAATTCCTAAATATTATTTTATTTGTTTAGCTATTATTTTATTATTTCCTTAGGAGGTCCATTTTAGACCTCAAAATTCCCCTAATGTACAAGGTGGCTGACTTGGTTACTTATGGCAGGATCGCAACCTAGTGGGGTCTACCAAAATATACGTGATGGTACGTGGGAGTTCAATCTGTAGTAGCACTGTGTAATGTGTAACCATTCGATGAGATCATCCCCATATAATTAGCATAATTGGATCATAGTCCTATATACTTATGTACGTGGGACGTGATATCACCCCCGGGATGCAACACAGGATATTAGTGACAACTACTACGTTTAACAACACCGAAACACATCTCTAGCCTAGACCTCTAGATGCTTTCATTAATTCCGAATGATCCTTAGGTTAATTGAGGTTTATTTTAATGTTGATACTAAATTAAGTTTTGATTTTGGGCTCACAATGATGTCACCTGAACACCTAAGATGTAGCTATATCAGAAAAGGATTATTTTTTATTTCAATGAAAGTTATAATAATAAGTCAAGTGATCGCAAAGATTAAGGCATCAAAAAATATGTAGCAAAAAAAATCCCCCCCAACTAGCTTTCGCTTCTCACTTTTTGAAATGCAAATTCTAATAAGTAATAATGATTTCACTTTCACTATCCCAAATTCAACTCATTTAAAATTAAAATGATTTCTACTTTGACTGAGATGCACTTATATCAATTTTTGTTTTTCTTTTTTGCTTTGAATGATGAAATGCACTTAATGTCACTAATACATTTGTAAGTTTTCAATTATTTAAAAAATGTAATATATTTCCAATAAGAAATTCCAAAAACTATGCTTTCAATGCAAGTAATATCATGCACTTAACGAAAAATAATTTTTGAAACAAAAACTAAAGAGATGCAAGACCCAATTTCTTTAAAAATGCACAAAGGTTACTACTATTCTATAGAATAGAATCAATATTCCTTGAATGATACAATTAGTAAATAGAGATTTTAATTCACCTAAAAAAAAAAAAAACCCAATCAAAACATAAATTTTACCACTTAATTCATAAGACCAATTTGCACTTTTCAAGAGACTGAAAACACTCAAAGAAAGAAATAATGCAATCAAAGAAAAGAAAACATTTCAAGGATCAAGAAATAGTAAGTTTTTTCCAGAATAAACTCTAACAATATCTATTTTCTAAGACTAGCACGAACCTCTGGTTAACTCAAGTGGTATGTAGTGCGACTGTTTCTGCAAAAACCAACGTTTGCAGTGTGATTGTATCTATTAAAAAACATGTTGAGCAATGAAATGAGGGATAAAACAAGAAAATCTTGAGAAAAAAACTTTAGACTTGATACCTTAAAACACTTACAAGCCAAAATATCGACTGAAAAACAGGTCACACAAGCAGTCATTCAAAGGTTGGCCAAACTTAGCATGGATACAAAAAGTAGAAGTGTGTGAAAAGTGTGTAGGCTTCCTCAACAAAGTCACCAACTTTTTATATAGGAAATACCTTATTTTGAAAGAAGCCATCCCTATAGCCCAATGAGTGGGTCTAGTAAAAATTGTGAAAAAGAATGTAAGCTTTCCTAGTTTAACATCAAAATAGCATGACAGAAGAAGATGACCTACCTCACTCCTCTGCAATCGCCTTCTCGATGTCAATGTTGATCCTTATGCTTCCAGACTCACTCCTTGCTATACCTTCTGCATTTTAATACCTGCAAGAAAGATCATACAATGATGAACGAAAGAGACATAGCATACACATATTTCAAAGTAAACCATATGATAGATCAAGGAACATCATACTAAATAAGTTAATATTAACAAGCTCATGGAAATAAAAACACACTTTGTATTATTGAATAAACAAAGGGAAGCTTAGAACCGGTGCCTTGATTTTGAAGGCCTTCTTCGGAATGGATATCCAAGTCCAAGCCAAGGTCTTCAATCTCTTCTCCTTTCTCCAAAAGTCAACAACATATAAGTGCAATTAGGAAGAAGAATGGAAACCACTAATGTCCAACCAAGACTAACTAAGACCAACCATTTGGGGAAGGCATGACACTCTTATATAGCATAGCTGGAGAGGTTATGGATCCAATAATGAGGGGGAAAGCCCTTATCTCAAAGATGAAAATCGTTTGAGATAATATCAAAGGTTCAAAATGGGATAATTCAACCATATCCTCAACCAACTAGTACCACACTTCCATTCTCAAGAGTTATAGAGGAAAAAGCTTTTGCTCCATTTTTAGAGAATCTTCCTAAAGAGGACCATCACGGCTTTACTACTGAATTCATGCACTGCCAACACTTTTCATAAGTTAGATACATGATTAAAAACACGATATTTTTAACGAGAGAATTGCGGTGGGCTTGAAAATTAGGATTTTTTACAAAGTTTTGCAGAAAGTGTTCAACACATTTCTATTTTAGGTATCCAGGGATATTTTAAGCATGTTATCCAGGATGAATAAGTTTTCACAATTTTTTTCGCTTCACGATGTTTTTGGCATGAGTGGCACAAAATACAACACTTAGGATAAGGACTGGGGAATGCGAAAAAATATTGTGTAACAATCCTCTATAGTCAAATAATTACATATCATCTCACCTATGCTTTTCTGCTGCATTTACTCACTAAGGATAACACTAAAAACATCATCAAACTTTAGAACTTTTGAGCTAGATATGTAATTATTCATAACTATGTCTAATCCATTCCATTTTTCTAGCAATGAGCACCAAAATGAAAATATCCCTAACCTCATCATTGATGTTTACTTCTACAAAACTTAATTGACTAGTGACCATGTTAAATTATTTCAATATATCAACAACAGAACCACCCTATAACATATTAATATTAAATAAAAATCTTCATATGAAAAACCTTATTGGAAGCTAATAGTTTTTCATACATTTTATCCATTGCCTTCATCAACCCTTCATCATCATTTCTTTCATAATGTTGAAATACAATGATGTTGTCAAGCATAATTGTATCATTCCTAGTGCATTCTTTTCTAGTAATATACCATTCTTCATATTTCATAGTAAATGGATTATTTACTATTCCTACCAACGGTAGAAAATTATTATCCTTATATAAATAATATTCCATTTGCATCTTCCACAACTAGTATTTCTAACTAGTAAAATTATCAACCCTAAAAATTTCTTCCACCATTTCTCCCATTTGAACTAGGAACCCTCCTTTCCTATGAGATTTATCAACCAAATAAACCTTTGTCTCTTATACTAGTTGTTAGGAGTAAACTATTTATGAATAAAATTAAAATTAATGTTGAGATAAAACATATATGAAACAATAAAAATGAGAAATCATTGTATGTGGTTCATTCAATTTGGGCTATGTCCATAAAGAAATAGTTGTTCCTTAATTTTATTCCATTGAAAAAAATGAAGGGGTAAAACCATTAGCACATCTAATAAAGCCTCCTCTTTTCTCTCTCACAATCTCTTACCTCAAAATTACAAAGATGATGTTTAAAAACAATACCCCCATATTAAGAAGTTAATAAGGCTCTGTAACCAACATTCCAATGTCTATTTGAACCAATCATGATCTTTCAAGCTTACTTGTCATCAAATTAAAATCTATTCACAAATTTAGGATCATTGTAACTATAACTGTCCCTTGAATCAAGTAAAATAACAAAAGGTTGACTGGTAATATTGTATTCCACCTCAATCATGTGGGATAAATTTCATATTCATTAGTATTCTAGGGACACATATATCCTAGAAATATTTTTTCCCACATCTTCGTTTATATTTTCCTCCTAAATGTTGTGGACAATCCTTATTTGATCTTCTTTATGAGGAAAATATTTATACAATTTATCTCTATTACATCACCAACATTTTATCATTTACCTTAGTATTTACTTTGGATATTATGCAATCTCTGAATCATGTTATGTTGGTTTTATTTTGCTGATATACATCACTAATGCTCGTGAAAGAAGGAGATTTGAAGCCTTTGATCCTTTGTTCGAATTTTTCATTCCTCTTGTCCTTCTAGGACTTCTAGAATGTTGATATCTATTTACTCTACTCATACAAGTACTTCTCCCTCATTAGGTCTCTCCTAGAGTCCTAGGGTCATCAAATTGGATTTTTTTATTTATAGAATGATGGGAATATACTCAAACATGTTTTTATTTTCACCTTCTCATCTATGATGAAACCTAGATATCTTAGCAACTCCAAGAATTTTCTCTCATATTATCCATGGTCATATATCCTACCTTCAGGTCATATAAGTGATATCATAGTAATTCCCTAAATGATAATGCTAATGGAATTATTTCTTGAACTACTTCCAGATGATCCTATTTTCATTAATATGCTTGATATATTTTATTTGGTATCACCATATATAAGAATTATCTTGAAGATGATAGATATAAATCATGTATTCAAAGTTAGAGGAATAACTATATAGTTAAAAGTGCTTCCTAATTTCAAACAAATAGGCTTCAACCTATTCTCCGTTCATATTTTCTCCATAAAAAACCACTGGGTTGAGCTTCTTGATCTCTGTCTACAAATTATTCAATTTAACTCTTTTCCTTTGATGCATAATAAGGGATACTTCTAGGATGCAACTCTATGTTTCTTTATAGGAATGTGACTCCTCAAATAAATGTGTAGGTGAGTAATGAGATATGTGAGTATTGTTATAGTTATTGAATACTTAGATCATATATTTTTTTCAATTCCTTCATAAGATTTTCCTTCTTCCTCGTCCCTTAAAATTGGTTCATTATTTATTTGATTCTAGAACTTATTCAAACTCTATAATAACTAAGTGTTTATAAATTTTTTTTCTTCTTGATATTTTATTATCCTTTCATTACTAGCCCTTTAAATATGTATTTCCATACTCAAACTCTTCATAGTCTCTATTAACTCTATTATCTCTACCTTGCATTTGTGTCCATTAGACTTTGTTTCCTCATTACCTAAACTATTTCTTAGGCATTTTTCTTCCTCTTCATGGTTGTATGTTCCTTTTTCATCTTCCAGGTATTCACCTTAACTCTAACATTGTTTTTTTTTTAAAAGAATGTTGACTTTTCAAGAAATCATACATACAAGTAATGCGACCATAAATTATGCAAATTCTAAAACTTAATTAATTAATATACAATTCATTTTTTCATATAAATTTACATATTGTTGATGCACTAATCCAAATTTTGAGCCTCTATACATGTTATCCTATAAAATACGTTTCCAGTAAATATAATTATGTCGCATTTTGATCTTCGAGGTAGAAGTTATGTGTCTTTGAATTTTCCATGTTTCCCTAACTGTGAACTTTTATCACTAGTGAAATCCATCTTAAAGAAAAATGTTTGGAACCTACATAAAAAATAAAAATAAAAAGTTAAGAATCAATAAATCTTTAACATTGGCACTAATAATAATAATGAAAATTTTTCCACATCAACCTTCGAATTGGAAAACCATGCTCTAATCAAATTTTGTATCAATATGAAAATATCAGCTTTTCCCTATTTTCCCTTTTTCTAAATTTCAAATTTTTAGTTGAAACTACTATCTTCCAAACTAAGAATATATGGAAAAAAAACTCATAAGAAAAAATTGTTTTCCTTATTAAGGAGTTCAAATATTGAGTGATGTAATTTTTCCATACTTTTGATATAGGGTACTTTTTTCTCCTCTAAATATCCCCAAAAAATCCCAAAACATTTTTTGAAATAGTGGATATTGGTATATTTTTGCATCCCCATTCCAAATCCCTTGGAACCTAGCCAAATGATCCTCTTCGAGTCCATGTTTCTTCCCTATTTCACTATTAAAGTTTCAACAGAAACAAGAATTTTTTTAAGGAGTATGACCCTGTTTTTCAAAAACCCCTAATTTTACAAAACATAAAGAATAATTGGATGGAGGTTGTGAGTTGTACTTACATATTCCATCTCATGATGGATCTACCCCTAAAATTTCCTCCAATTTATAATTAATAAGCTCTTTTTATAATGAAAACAATTCTATGGTTCCATATTTCTTTTAATACATTGATATATTTGCTAATATGGCACCTAGTTGGAATGGATTATATGCTCCCACTAACATGGAATAGGAATCCACCTATTAGTAGATAAGGTAGCCATAACATTTTATTGGTCATCTTTGTGCGTCATCACTCTCTAGGAAATTTTCTTCTATTTTTTTTTATCGCCCTTTTATTTTATTTACATTGGGCACCACCTATAGCCTTGTACCATATAGATCATCGATGGGATATGGGGGTATAACCTCCATTGATTTCCATCCTCCTTGTGAATTGTTTTTTATAAAAATGATGGGAAGAGGTCCCATTTCCACTATGCATTTTTTGGCATAAATATATCCAAAAATCAATCCAAGATTGATAGTTTTGGTGGATTATGGAATTATAACATGTCTAAAGTTTTAACAACTTTGCATATTCTTGCAACCGCATACGAATAATGGTTTGCTGAGGTAGCTCTAGATTCTCCACAATAATTGTGTATTCAAAAGTATCCCTCATAAAACTAACTTATTTGATCCCATAAAATACTTATGTAGTGTGGCTATCCAATCAGTTGAGAACTTGCCACCTAAATAATTGACCCCTTAATTCTACCACCATGGACCATATTATCCCATCTATTCCAATATAATTATGTTGTAGTTGATTTTCCATGATACTTTTTAAGTGTGTCTGGGATTCGAAAAATTGACCCTAATTGATGTAGCTATGCCTATTACATCATCATCAGTAGAGTCCTGCCATGATTAGGTTGAGATAAACAAATTAGCCAAATTTTTTGATGGATCCAACATCTCCAACGTCTTTGTGATATCCTATAGAAAACTAGTTCCATGTGCAAGAAATTACATGACCATCATAGGCTTCTGCAAAAGTTTCAAGCTGGTGATAAGGTGTGGTTGCATTTACAAAAAATAGTGCCTCATAAGCCCCCATAAGAATACCATACCATGCAAATAAGGGTCTTAAAAATTAATAACGATTGTGGGTGAAAATAATTTTCAATTGAGTACTCCCCAATTCCGTAGATTACACCCATTATTTAATGTGTTGTTGATTCATCCATATTTTCCACCTTTGTTGGACACTCTGGAGGTAGTTGAGCAATCTAGACCCATATAAATTCACCCTAACTAAATTTTTTGTGCTAATATGGATCAGATCATGGAAACCAATACAAAATAGACCTTGTAGTTTAACATACAAATCTACCATGTTGTCAAAGTATGGTATCCTTTTCGCCAAGTCATGTACTTCACCAAGAGCCAGATTTAAGAAACGTTTCCCCACCTGATGAGGGAACTTGACACAATGGAGACCATTTATTACTAAAGTGGGAGGACTAATCCAGGTGGATATTGGTGGTCACCCACCTCCTCACTAACTCAATGGTTCTCTATATTATTTTCATTTTTTCTATTTTTTTTGGGTCCCAAACTTTTAGGGCCATTTTAAATCTCCACCTCTTTCCCTCATCTTAGGTTTCTATTCTAATTGGTTTACAAGCTCGTTGGATTATTCTTATGGAAATACAAAGAATCATGTAGTGACTTCTGCATTGTCCCTTTTTCCCAACCAACTTAGAAATAAAGAATTGGTTTAACCTCTTTGATGTATTACAACAAATCTAGGACTATGATGGTAAAATTTAGAAGTATAGAGACCTCATAAAATTTCCTATATATTCCCTTATCAATTAATTTATGAGTGTTGTATTCTGCAACTTAGATTCTAGGTCATTTATTTCCAGCAAGTGTGTTTATTTTATTTATTGTAAGTAGCATAAATTTGTGTTCCCCTTTATATTTTGTGAGTCATTTATGTAAACATAATTTCCTATAGCATAGCTTAGTTTGACATCCTAACTTTGTCTTTATTCATCTAGCCTCCACTTCATTAGCTCCCGCCTATATGAAAATTGAAAGATGAAAAAGATATTTCTTGGTGCACATACAATGTTAACTTCTTATAAGTTTGTACAAACCCCGATTTGATAATTAAATTTGATACCCTTCATTATTGCTAAAATATTTAGGGCCATCACTTTGGTTGCAATAAAATATTACATTTCTAGTTTTATCCCTTCTAAACCCCATTAATCCCCTTTCGCATTTATGTCTTGTGTCAGCATAGCCCCATGTTCATGTCTCTCTTATCTCACAACCAATAATGTATATACTTTCAATGGAAATATTTAAATACCTTAGCTCTTGATCATATTATTCAATTTTCACCCTTGATTACATATACACAATTATATCACAAAGCAGAGGATCAAAATTTGGGTGTTAAAACACCTACTAAAACCATTAAATAGTATAATTGTCCAATAGCTTCTATTTTGGCTAGATATACCTTTATAATGTTAAACTATAATTCCATACTTCAAATAAACAATTTGATTAGGAAATTTGAGAGGGAATACAAACTAATTCTCTCTATTAGAATGTCTTATGCTCTTTTACATGCTTAGTTGATCTATACCAATAACATCTATTTGGTAGTCGCGAGATCTTGTTTTAATATTATGTTAATGGTTTTGGCATATGTTCCTCTTCCATCATATTTATTTTGTCATTAATCATATAGATATCACTATTATAAGATGATAAAACTTCTTAAACTCATAGTTATCATCAACTAACTTCACATATATATTTTTTATTTTCCATTATAATAATCCGCTTTATTTCTTAATTATAATTGTAATAGTTCACTTTATCTTTAAACTATAACGGTAATAGTTCACTTTGTTTTTATATTGAGAGGTAAATGATTATAAAAGGAATTTCCAAAAAAAACATTAACTTCTCTACTGACTTAATTAAACTTAATGTACTTTGATATTATTATTATAATTTTTGAGATAAGACAAAAATAATAACAGAAAATTAGTTTAGTTAACTACAATTTACAAAGTATCAAATTAATTCGTCCTCACAAAATAAAAAATGTATTCTCGATATAAAATCTTTAATTTATAAATACGAGCATACCTTATCTTATTTCCTATTCAAACTTTCGAATGTTATTAAACATTAAGTCCTCTACATTGATGACATCAACTCGTACATTCATGCTAAATGTCAAGATCAACTAAATTTTACATATAATAATTAAACTAAGAAATTATGTGTCTCTTTTGACAACTTCTTCCTTCATTAGTAATAAATAAAATTTCTTCCTATCTACTACAACAACAACAATACATATTTTTCTTAATCCTATCCTGCATTAACTATACATCATATGAAATTCATGATATTTTTACTAATAAGTCACCAACGTGTTGCATAGAATTTCACACTTTGGATTTAGCATTATCCAAATGACATCTTGAACTAGTTCAACTCCATTACTTAATATTTGAAGTGAAACCAAATCAAAGTCTATGGTCATGGATGCTTTATCACATCAATCCATTCCTTAATGTGACATATTTTTTTGTTCTTACACCCAAATCGATATTGTTCCATTATATCACTTACCATTAGGCATTTCATCCCAACATATTTTTCTTTCTCTATATGTCCTCTTCTAAACTGCCCATTTCTTTGGGCAAGGAATTATTCATATATATAACATCATGTTTCTTCTAAACTGACATTTTTTTTGTTGGAGGGATTATTCATATATATAACATCATATTTTCCATTTCTTGTTATTAGTCCTTGCCGCTTGCGGCATGGGACTATAGTGATTGGAAGCGTTCACTTAGAATTAGATTTACTATGCTATTACTATTTTTCAGTAGTATGCGGATGATTGAGTGTACGAAAGCATAAAGGGATTTTGTGGTCTTGGCCTCTTCACAAGGAAAAGAGCGTTAAAAGCATAGTTAAATTGGTTTTCTTGATTCATATTCTTGATTATATTTCCCAAACTAATAATAATGCTGACATTAGTTCAATGACATTAAATGTTTGTTTGTTTTTTGGTTTGTAATGTATATCTATTGATCTATTATTTTTTGTTCGCTAATGTATGTATGTATCTCTTGGTAGGGCACTCCATGACACATGGTTTGTATGTGTCTCTTGGAAGGGTTGGTAGGGTACGCCACGACACATGTCACCAAACCACGTGGCTATTTGCATATACTCGGAATGTGCATATGAATTTGTGAACATCTAGATGAGGTTCTCTAAATTTCATTTCAGGAACGAGACCCACCGCCAGTGGGCTAGGGCTATCCAAGTTCCAAATGACGAATATGCATGACCTAGACCATACTTGCAGACTCAACGCATTTGAAATCCCTTCTTACAACTTTTTTGCTCTCTTCTCCTGGTGCTCTCGTCATCCCGCCACCATCCAACCTCTTCTAGTGGTCGTAAGAAACGATACATATATAACCTCTCTTTTCCTAAATGGCGAGGTTCTTCCTTCCTACCAGATCGACAAAGCAGGACTGAAACAATGGACATCTCTCACCTGGCTGCTCCTTGCCCAACTATGTTTATTCTCTATCTCTCTTGACTTGCACACTCTATATAGGTTTTTATTATAAGCTTGCTTCAGGGAAGTACGTTAAATATCAGTACAAGGCAGAAGTGAATGGTGGGGATCCTTTTTCCTGGATGTCATGCGTGAGTGAATTAGCACTAATGGTTTTTCATGAGGCAGAGAACGTAGATTTAGAGTTTACCTAGAACCACCTATGGCAGGAGGCTTTTGCTGTTGCTCTGATCACTCTGCTACTCTGATGACTCTGGTAGCTGGATCTTTAATCTTGGTAGCTTTGGCTCTTTAATATTTGCCTCTTTGGAACTTTATGGAATAGCTTCAGGGCTACTCCCTAGACTTTAGACTTGAAAAAAAGAGGCAGTTAAGTTTTTCCCTTTTCCATTTCTACCATGTCATGTTCATGATAACCTAATTCCCTATGAAATTTCACAAAATACATAATCTAGGCTTCTCATCATGCCTAGTACAAACTATTGGCTTCAATTCTGACTTATTTATACGCCCTTGTTTCAATATTTACACACATCTATTTTGATTGATTCTGGAAAATATTACATTTATTTATGTCGTGCTTCTGTTCTTTCTTTGCAGGAGAAATATTTAGGCTAGGAAATCTCAAGAGCATATCCTTCCCTCTCTTTCCGTCACTGTCGCTTCTATCTAGAAAATCTTTGAGTCTCTAGATATAGTGGTTCTACTTAGCCTGTGTTTCATTGAGAATTTACATTAGACCATAGTTATTGGTTAATAGTTATATGAAGTCGAATCAATTAGGATTTCATTCCATTTACTTGGGTATACACTACATGGGAAACCTCAATATGATAGTTCATCCACTTAACTTCTATACTTGACACATGACCAGAAATTAATTACAGTTCGGTTATTATCGATTTTTGTTCTCTCTAACGATGTTCATTTATTCCAAATTTTACATACATATATCCTTAACCAACTCAATGAAAGTGACCATATGAGATTCAGCCTTCACCTTACCTTGATGAAACATAGTCTCCTTCACAGATTCATCCCAAATAAAATTACGCATATAGGTAGATCGCCCCTTACTGATATTTGTACCGTATTTTCCCTTTGAAGTGCGATGAACAACATGAAACTCATCCTCTTCCGCCGAGCCATTAACCGACTTTAAATTCGACCCAAAACACGAAGGAAGGCATGTTTGCTCATTTCAAGGACAGGCTTTTCCATTGATGAAAATCTCTTCTGCAAAGGTTTGATCTCCACCCATCTCACATTGTCCTGGAGGGAATTTCTTCTTCAGTGGCTAAGCACTTAGATCGTTGATATGAACTTTTGAACCCCGAAGGACAACTCGGAAGCTACTACTAACAGTTTGTAACATTCAGGGATCATTTCATCATTGGAACTACCCTCTTGGATTGAGAAAATACCTACATCCAACGGATCTTCGAATTATTTAAACTTGTTTCTCTGGATTCTAAGTAGATTTAATGGTTGAATATTTTTTTACCTTGTTAGATGTAAAATTCCTCTATTGCTTTGATTTCATATGGACATTTAGATGGTGGAAAAAATAAACAAGAAAAGTTCCATGGCTTCTAATCTCTTTTTGGCACTGGGGATTGAAGGTTATTTTTCCCATGGCACCTACACTTTCCAAACACCAAAGCCCATGGGTATAAGTTCTCCGCGAGGAGAAAACTCTTCAGCTCCAATATCTTCAAGTGTGGAAGCTAAGACCTATGAAAATATCTCTGGCAAAAATATGTTTTTGTTTGAGAGTTGCAGGTGCTTTGAGTGTCTGTGTTCCCCACTATCTATGTGAAGGAAATTGGGTATCCCTACTGGATTTCAATGCCAATTCATCTGGAAGGCACTATAGAACATACTCTGGATGCAATAAAATCCACTCCTTCAATAATTTGTACAATTGATAGTATCTTTCACAAGGCACACAAATTGATAGTAGATTTCACATGGCATACAAATTAAATTAGCTAATTATAGTTAGAAGCATACACAACAGAAAAAAATAGATTTGGGAGGGCACATACTATTAGCATGACAACCATTTTCTTCCTGACATATTATCTTTTTTTTTTGTAAATTCCATAGGACCTGCTATTTTCTATTATTTAGGGCAAGTTGCTAAATAAATACATCATTACATTGGTGCCTCAACCTGCCCGAAGGAAACCAGGTCTGTTGGCCACCTTAAAAAGTTAAAAGCCAACAAAAATTGGTATTGTTTCAGTCTATCTGTAGCAGCTAGTACTACTCTACTATGTCCATAATATTTGCAAATAAAGTACCATCTATAAGTGCTATTGACAAAATTCATGAAAAAACACTAAAAATTAAGGAAGATTATCCATCTGAAGAGTAAACTCGTGTTGGATCATTAGCTGTAGACCCTGGAGTCTCCACTTGTTGCAGTGATAGCATCTGTTGCTCAATTTTCCCTATGCGTGCATTTTGCTGCATTTGAGTCTTTGTCATTGCCCTCATGTCCTGTTTAATTTGACACAGCTCAAAGAGAATGGATGTATGAGCTTCCTGCTGTTGCCTACTGATCAGAGCTTTTGCCAATACACACTTAAACTTCCAATAGGTTTTGATGGTTTGCTGAAATAAGGAGATCCCTTCCCTGGTGCTCCTAGGGTCTGTAATGAATTAAATGTTTTCTTGTTGTTCCTGGATATCCACCTCTTCATAGATACTCTATTTTTCTTAGCCATGAATGGTTGGGCAGATATGATCAGGGGTATTTGCTGCATACATTTCTGCTAAATGCTCGAGAACCTGTTGATTAGATTTCTGAACTCTTTTAGAAGGTCCTGGATTATCCTCAGGTTTGACATCCCTAGCTACTTGTTTCTGGATTGATGCCCAGGACCTTGTCATTTTTAAACCTGAGACTCCTGTTTGATGGAAATGAAAAAAAAGAGCTTGCTTAGGTACTAAATTGAAGTTAATAATCACCACAGTCATCAATTTCCGAATAGAAAAGATAACATGTAACATGTTATGTAAGATGTGGCGTCGTCCATCATTTATCATAGAAGGAATTAGAAATATCCCGAATTGATCATCTATACCTAGAGAACTTTGACCAGGGTGGAGACAAAGAGACAGGGTAATAATATGAAGGTATCCCATTTCATTCAGGATGTGAAAGCCTATTCTCCCAATACCATACATGATATGAACCCCAGTGCACCTGATGAGACAACTAGAAGACGTAATGCTTAAGTATATGAAAATTACCAGAGATCCATGAGACATAGCTAGATATATACCGAGACTGGAGACTAGGAAACCAGAAATTAAAGCAAACTTTCCTATGAAACAGAGTTTTACCGTTTCATCCAGAACATGACAAGGAAATAAAACATTGAAAACCTGATTAAAAAGAAAATGAACTGTCCTACAGTTGAGGTCCGGGCTTCTAAAACAATGGTCGATTTCCAAATCATGATGCAAGTTCAAAATTGGAACAAACAGTAACAATATTGAAACCAACAATGATGATAGCTGCAATCCATGCGATTCCTCTAACATCGAAAGTAAACCTATTTGCAGAAGAAGGTAGAAATTCATAACATACCACCAATTCCTGCTCCACCTTGTCTGAGATGGTGTTAGCTTCCCCTACGTCCTGGGCATATCTAGAAAGAGAGCTCTGCAATCATGGACTTGAACAATATGAGGGAAATCTTGCAAGCTACCGAAGATAATGGTTGTGAATGCCAGCATGAATCTAAGATAAGTCATGTCGTAAGCTTGCATCATTATTACCTTACATCATGTGTGCATGAAAAGGACGGGGCTCTTTCTAGTTATGCTAACAACCATATTTAGGATTAATGAATTCTGACAGCCAGACAATCATCCGACCGCGTTTCTAGGTGGCACCCTGATCGGGGGTCATCTCTAAGATCTCTGTCTAAAATGAGTTGCGAAGAATGAAGTTCAATATTCCAAGTCCTAGTTGTTGGATTTATATCAAGATGTCTGTCAAGATTTTGACATCCCCAATTTGCTAGATAGTCAGCAGCTTCATTACACGCTCTCCGTATGTGAGAAGGAATAATATAGTCAATTTGATTGACCACGGAACCTATTTCTTGGATTAAGGATGTTGTGCGCCAACTTTTACTAATTTTCTCCCACTTTGTGCCTTGCTGAAGTTTAGTTAGGGCTCCTATAACCATAGCCGAGTCTCCCTCTATGAGTAAACGTTGGAAATTTTCTCTTTTTTCTATGATTAGCCCTTGATGAAGAGCAGTAAGGTCAGCCTCATTATTTTTTGCATAGCCTAAATCCATTGCATACACTCTACAGACAGCGCCTTGGGAGTTTCTGAAAACACCGCCTATGCCTGCTTGACCTGGATTACCTTTAGAGGCACCATCAAAATTTAGCTTGATGAAGCCCATTTGTGGAGGCTACTGACACTGATGTAGATTTTGTCTAGGGACTCTAAATTTCCATAGATGAGGTGCGAGCATTTGAGATTTGAGATTTAGACTATTAAAGATTTGAGCTTCAATCCTAGCTACTTACCATTCTTCATCTGTCCATTTTTCTACAAGAATTGTTTCTCTTATATTGTCAATTAAATTCTCCCATGTACTACTATTTGGCTTTTCTTCGCCTCTGAAAATTCGCTGGTTGCGTTCTTTCCAAATGTCCCAAATTTAGAAACCTGGTGCTAGCTTCCAATCTTGGTTTATAACTCCACATTTATGTCCTCCTTTTCGCCAATTTAATATTGTAGAGTTGATACTTAAAGGATCATGATCTGATTGTTTGAATGTAATTTCTAATCTTTTCCATAGGGGCTCAACAAAGGCACAACTGTTAAAAATATGTTCGATTGTTTCATTAGATTGTCTGCACAGGGGACATACTGATGGTCCATACATACCTCTCTTCTGCAAGTTATCCCAGGTTAAAATTTTCTTATGACTGAGAATCCATAGGAAGTATTCAACTTTAGGCCAATGATTCATTGACCAGATTTTCTTCCAAAGGACGGAGCCCTGATCATTATGAGTGCGAGCTTGAATCTTGTAAGCCTCATTGATAGTGAAAATTCCATTAGTTTGGTATCCCCATTGGAGAATATCATTACCTGTTTTAATGGTGATTTTCCTATTTTTCAGCTCTCTGTCATAATTCTTCCATTGCAATGTGTCTGGTGCATTGGGCCATGCTGCTTTATCTTTCCATTTCATCCATTGATTCTGAAAATGTTGAGTCTAGTAATTAAAAATTAATCCGTTGTTTGGGGTATTGGTAAATAAGAAAAGTTCACCGAGGTCAAGTCTGGTAAATAATTTCTCTCTTTTTTGCCACGAATCCTCCCAAAAGAGTGCAGTCTTGCCTTCCCTTATTTCCCAAAAACTATGTTGTCTAATAAGAAATCTGTTAACCGCTGCAAGATTCCAAATTGCAGTTCCTTTTGGTACTAAGTCAATTTTTAATTTTTCTGAAACTGACTGTGGCATCTCATACTTGCTTTCCCAAATTTTCTTCCATAAATCTTGACCTCCCGGAATCCATCTCCACCAAAGTTTTGCGCCCATTACTTGGTTGTGCATAAAGGGATCATGGAGACCAAGGCCCCCTAATGATTTAGATTTTATTAAATTCTCCCACGAGATAAGAGGCCACTTTCTGCTATTCTTAGCACCTTGCCATAAGAATTTTTAAAAAATATTTACCAGTTGATTGCATATACTCTTCGAGGCAGATCTACCTGAAAGTTGATAGATTGGAATAGATTTTAGAACTGATTTTAATAAAATTAATCTGCCAGGAGCATTCAATACTCGAAACGCCCAATTTTGGAGTTTTTTTCCAATTTTGTAGTAAGGTCTCGCCAATCTACAATTCTTAACTGAGTTTTACATAAAGGGACTCCCAAATACTTCATGCGAAAGGAGCCAATAAAAAAACCCAAAAGTCTTGCCAGGAAAACCTGAGAATCATTGATAACATTAAAAAATAAAGATGTGATTTTTCATTGTTAACAACAGTACCTGAAGCAGCCATAAAAATTTTGAGGATATGAAGAATGGTTTTGATCTCTCCGACAGAAGCTTGAAAAAAAAACAATATATCATCAACAAATTGTTGATGATTCAATGCAATATTCGGTCCCCATAATTTTAATCCTTTGAGCTTGCCTTCTCATAAGTGGGCTTTGATTAGACAACATAAACCTTTTGCTACCAAGATAAATAGAAAAGGCGACAGGGGGTCTACCTACCTAAGGCCTCGCAATATATTAAATGGCTGAGATGGAATGCCATTAAGTATAATAGAGAATTTGGGAGTCGAAATGAAAGAATGAAGCCATTGCACCCATCTCTGATCAAAACCAAAAGCCTTTAGCACTGCCAATAGGTAATACCAATTGATTCTATCATAAGCTTTAGCTAAATCTAGTTTTATCATCATTCCTTTCACTTTCTTCGACTGTAGCAAATGAATTTCTTATTCTGCAATGACTATTCCATCAAGAATTTGTGTCCTTGTTACAAAACCTGTTTTCTCTGGAGAAATAAGCATAGGGAGCAGCGGTTTGAGTCTATTTACAATAATTGTTGACAGAATTTTATAGATCACATTACAGAGTGCAATAGGACGAAATCCTACCAGTGTATCTGCATGCTCTTGTTTAGGAATGAGAGTAATAAAGGTTGAATTAAGGGCTGGATATACCTTACGATGTCTCCTGTATTCCTCTACCACTTCCTTGATATCCGGGCCCATAAACTTCCAGGCCGCCTTGAAAAATTCAACAGTGAAACCATCCAGTCCTGGAGCTTTATTCCTTGGCATATGCATAATAGCTGCTTCCAATTCCTCCAAACTAACTTCATGTAGAAAGGCTAAGTTCTGCTCCCAGGTAATGATGGAGGGTATTTTCCTTGTGATTTTGGTAATGGCTTCATCTATATTTGGAGTGGGTTCTATTAATCAATTTTGAAAATGATCTTTCAATTCCTGTTCCATTTCCTCATGTTGAAACACACAACTCCTCGTGTAATCTTTTAGAGAAAAGATTCTATTATGTTTCCTTCGTTGAATCATGGTTTTGTGAAAAAAACTTTTATTTCGCTCACCTTCCCGTAGCCATTGAATTCTAGATTTCTGCTTCCACAAAATCTCTTCTTGTTTTTTTCATTCTTCAAGGCTAATGAGAGTATTACCTTCCTCTATAATTAAAGCTTCTAGTCTGCAATTCAAGATCATTTGTTGCTCAATATCTTTCATTTTCTCTTTTAGGCGAATCTGATCATGATGGATATTGCCAAACTGTTCTTTATTCCACCGTTTTATCTCTGTCTTCAACTGTTTGAGTCGTAACTGAAAAGAGTGCATCTTATTTCTCCCAAGAATTAACTTTTCCTCCCACCATTGTTTGAATTTTTCTAAAAACTGAGGATCTCGAAGACAAAAAAGCTCAAATCTAAAAGGTATATTGTTGGGTCCATCTTTTACATCAATGTCAATGTGAATAGGCCAATGGTTAGATCCCAAAGATGGTAGAATTGCTGCCTCATAATAAACATCTAGGCTGACTAGATCCTCTCAAGCTAGGAACTTGTCCAATCTAGAGGCTATTTGAAATCTTTCACCACGTCTATTATTCCAAGTGAATTTTCCATTAACAGTTGGAATATCCACCAGATGTAGATCAGTGAGAAAGTCTCTGAACAACACCATCTCTGGATCTTCTCTTCTTAACCCTCCCTTTTTTTCATCTAAGTTTAGAATCATATTAAAGTCTCCTCACAAAATCCAATACTTTTCTTGATACATTTGATGGAGTGTTCTTATTTCATTAAGAAAAATTTCTTGCTCTCTAGGAATCAAAGGGCCATACACTGCTGATATAAGAATCTTTTCTTGAGATCCTATTTGTCTAAAATATCTTGATAAAATTTGGGGGAAAGAAAACCAGCCATCCACTGTAATTTCAGTTGTGTTCCAAAGAATTTCTATTCTACCTACTATTCCTAGAGATTCAATTGCCATTGCCTCATAGTGAGGACTAAAATTTTGAACGATAATGTTTAGTTTGAATCTTGTTATTTTAGTTTCTTGAATTAATATAACTTGAGGTTTTGCAGATCTCGATTTCTCTTTTATATATCGTTCCTTGCCTTTACTATTAAAGCCTCTAATATTCCATGAGATTACTTTCATTGAGAAAATTTAGGAGTTTGTTGGAATACCGTTGTTAACGGTAATATATTACCTGTATTTATATATATTTCCCCCACTAATTGTATATATTCTTGCAAGGTCCTTATTCCTCTTTTCTTAGGAGTTTTTTGAGGAGTAGGGGTTTTAGTTGCATGCTCAATAGATTGAACTTCCTTGTGTGCTTGCACTGTCAGATACCGTTCAAAGGTATCTTTATATAATTGTTTCTCCTCTATATGTATGAATCGGTCATCTAAATTCCTCCAATCGTTCAATAAAATTTTTAAAACCCTTTCTTCTGCACAAAGCTCCTCTTTCTGTTCAACCTCCATTGGTATCTGATCTATTTGGTGATCTATTATCATGACCGGCTCTAAATCTGCATTTTCCTCTATTTATTTCTGTTTCCTAGACTGAGTTTTTGGATTGACCGGTTCCTCAACAGAGCTTCCTCCTTCCAGTTCTATAATTGGTGGATTAGGATTTGGTGGTTCTCCTTCTTCCTGTAGGACCTCATATCGATTTTCTGCTTGATTACTCGACTTCTTATGTGAAGTAATCTTCTGCTGCATACCAGTACAGGTGTAAATCCATCTTCTTCAGAGCGTGATTGATCAGAGTTTTGAGGGGGTAGAGTGGATTGTTCCTTAGGAATATTCAGTGGACAGGATTTATACAAATGACCATATTCATGGTAGCGCCTACAGCAAAATGGGATATGCTCATAGTCTAGCAGTTGATTCCAAATTTTACCCTTGTATTCTAACTCTATCATTTCTGGCAGTGGCTCTGATATATTCATCTATACACAAATTCAAGCAAAATAAGTATAACATCCACATCGAGTTATATCTGATATTTTAAGAAAATTTCCTAAAGAGTTTCCTATACCTTCCAGAATGGTCGGAGCCCAAACATCTATCGGAAGACCAAACAAACGAACCCATAAAGGTGCAACAAGAAATTTCTCTTGATCAGGGTTATAGCGTTCTTCCAATTGCCTAAGAAAAAGTCCTGCATTGTTATAGAAATAGAGACCTCCTTCAAAAATACGTTCTTTATCTAAAAAATTCGTGAAAATGACTGTAAAAAAACCTATGGCCCCAAATTTTAGTTCAATATGACCTTTGGGTTGGCATTTTATTTGAATCCATTTCAATAAATCTTTTTCTGTGGGCCAAATACCGATGAACTTACAGATTAATGCATGATATTTCATATATCCACTATACTCAGTCACTGTTATTGCTGGTATGGTGAATCGTGGCTTCTTTACTGCACTCGAAAAACATTTCCCTTTGGACTTGGCTTGCCATTCTTCTCCCAAGATTGGCGTTGTTTTCAGATTTCCACCCTTGTGCTGCTGCTGCGTGGAAGAGAGTTCTCCAGTGATAATATCGATGTAGGAGGGGGCTGATCCTCCCCCTGCTGAAGTGGCCGCCATGAGCGTGATCAGCTTCGCAGATCAGAAGTGCTGCAAAATTGTGATTCTTCAAACCCTAGTTTCCCCTCTTAGCGGTTCTTGGAGCTCATATTAATAATAAAAATTGGTGTTACAATCTTTGTATAATTATAATTAATATCTCAACCAACCTAAATTCGTCTTAACCCTGAATCTATCTAGTATCGAGTGGGATTAAATCACTTGAGATACAGAACCTCTAAGAGTTTCTTTTGAAGTGAAAATAGATTTGATCCCTCTCCTAGGTTAAGATGGATCTAGACCCGTTTAATTATTAACTATAATCATAAATATAAATATAAATATAATTATTAATTTTATGTTTATTATTTTATTTATATTATTCTATTAACTTTACATTTCTAGTGTGAAGAAAATGTATAAGTTTTATATTTTTAAAATAAATTTCAACATAGAACTTCCAAAATTTACTTGAATATCCCTCTTAGTTAAATTATTTCAATATGAAATTTACTTGAATATCCCTCTTAGTTAAATTATTTCAATATGAAATTTATATATAGAAAGAGAAAAATTTTTTATTGTTAATTATAATAAAATATTTCAATCCAAAAAATAAGAAATAACTAAAACTAAAAAAGAAATCAATTATTTTTTTAATAAAAAGAGAATGTAACACTCATTTAATTCTTTACATAACATTAATATATAGTATTTGAAAATATTGATAATAAAAAAATAATATAAATCATAAATTAATTATTTCAATATTAATGTGTATCTAAAAATATATTAATAACAAAAAATTTAATGATTTGAAACAAAATATTTCAATGCACATTTTAAGTATTATATTTTAATATAAATTATATATAAAAGTAATTGGAAAATGTAAAATTTTATGGTTAAAACATTGAAGCATTTTCATTGTTTTGCATTTTGGCTTTTTTTAGGAATAATGTTCAATAATTTTGTCTCAAATTCAACAAAAACAATTATTAGGATGGTAAGTTTAAGATGTGTTCTCTAGACAATCCAAGAGATCAAAAAAAAATTTAAAAACATGTAATCCATTTATGCTTTCAAAAATACAATTTAAATATAAAATATTACACATAATACTATATATAATTGCATTAATTAAATTACAAATTTAAATGCATAAATATATATAACACGTATAGATTTACACAAATGATTCATTTGGACAATAAATTTATGATTTGAGAAAGCACACACATACCAAATGATTTGGAAAGTAAACCATGAATTGATTCTCGCCCAATCTATGTATTGTCACCTAATTAAAGTGTACCATTACTTTATGGAACAAAGTGGTCTACATATTTTGTAAAAAAAATAAATCCAGGTCAACTCATAACCTTTAAAACAATCTATTAAACTTAGTATTTCATCGTAGAGGAGCACTCAAGAGCTCATTAACACAAAACACACGTTACTATTTTTTTAAGCTAGAATATGTATTCCAGAAATATATATATATATATATATATATATATATATATATATATATATAGAGGGTTATTTGGAGTCGGGAAACTATTGTTTTCTCCACATGACCTGTAATATCCCTCGTATAAGCCACCATAAAAACTCTCATAAAATGAGGGTTATTAAATAATTAAATATTATTAATTATTATATTGATATTAACTGAAGAATATTCTTGTAATTGTTGATTATATGAATATTGAAAGAATTATTTCTTAATTATTTTATTTATAATAGTTTATATTCTTCCATGGAAATAAATTATAATTCCAAGTTGGGTATATTTTATGAGTTTTAGAGATAATGAGTAATAGATTTGGAAAAAAGTATGGATAAGTGATATTTCTCTCATAAGGAAAAAACAAATATAGATTTAAAAAATAAAAAGCATGAGAGATTTATGGATTGCTTTTGTGAGTTAGAAAAAACTAAAATGCTTTTATGATTTAGAAAATATGGAATTCTTTTATGATTTAGAAAAAAGCTGGAATACTTTTAGGATTTAGAAAAGCTGGAATGCTTTTATGAATTAGAAAAGAGGGAATTCTTTTATGATTTATAAAAAAAGTTGGAATACTTTTATGATTTATAAAATCTGTTCCATTTTAATTAATTCTATTTTTATTATAAGCCTATGAGAGAAATAGAAGAGGGGAATGGGAGAATACATGGAGAAGGGAGTCAAGGAAGAGGAAGAGAGTATTTCAAGCATGCATCAAGAGATGAGTAACCATATCCTTTGAAAATATCTTTGTTTGCATATGGACCATGATTATATAATGATTGAATTTATTTTCAATAAAAAAATTTAGTGTATTAAAAGCTAGATCTACACTTATTTATGCATTATTTTGATAAAAACCCCCAAGGGGATCTTGTTTAGATGGCTCGGTAGTTCTAGATCTAGTATGGATCTGATGTTTCAGCCATATATCAGTTTTAGATCTGAATATTAACCTACAGCGGCTGAAGCTCCTCATATAAAATGTCAGTCAAGTCTTTCTACAACTTCTCCAATTGTTTCTGCTATTATTTTTTGAAGGATTTTTTTCTCTCGCTTCAAGTAAATCCAATGCTTCTACAAAGGAACTTGATTATAGATCTGATTTATTGATGCCATACTATAACATGAGTCTAATGGCCGATTTCCGGTTTCTTCCAGCTGAAAACCGCGCAATTCTGAAAGACGGTTTCTCTATTTACCAACTCTATCCTTTAGCTGATTTTCGGCTAGTGTTGATTGTGGGAGATCAGTTAAAACCTCTAAACTCATTTATTTTTTGCTAAAACTTTGCTTGAGGTCGACACAGACCCTAAAATAAGGCAACCCATGCCACTATTGCATTATTTTCACCCTGGCTTGCTCTATACAATGTCCTCCTTGAGCCTATTACGATTTTCTCGAGAGTGGAATTTCCCAGCTTCTTCCTTGGTTGGTTTTTACTTCTCTTTTGGATCCATTGTTTAGATCTATAGATCTAAGGTTCCTGAGATCAGAAAAATCTAAGAGGAGTGTGTCATTCCCACACTTGCTTGTGTTTCACCATTCTTCTATAGACGATGTCGGAACGGGCCGGAGAAGCCTGCGGATTTCACCCTTCCTTGTGAAGGTGATGCATCTAGTAAATGCCTCGCTAGTCTATCTCCGGGTTTAGATCTATTGGTGTAATTCCATATTGCTGTGATTCCATAGTGGAATATCTTAATATATTCCCTACTGAGCCTATTTTTTTCCCATTTGGAACATTACATACTTGTATGCAAGGAAATAATTATTCTGTTAAAAACTCTTCAAAATGAATAGAAGAGAAAAAATATATCCTTGTATGCATTATTGGATTATATTCTTGGAGAGGAAAAGGGGTAATCACATGCTTTATTATTTAAGATTATTTAGAGAAACATATATTCTTTTATGCATGGGAAAAATATCGTCTTGAGTATTAGATTTCTAGAGAAAACGAAGATGAAATCACATAATATTTATTGTGTTAGCCCTCTTTTGGGCAAAATAATATGTATTTTTCCAACCTAAAGGAATTAGCTATGGTATTAGCTTTATCTTGGGAGAATATTATGCATAGTTATTGGTTATATCTTTTGGATGAGAGGGAAATGTCACTTTGCATGCATGAAATGATAAGTGGTATGCGTTTGACCCTTGGAAAAGAAATGTGTTTATTTTTTCCATGAAATATCTCTTTGGTTTATTTTGGAAAGAAATATATGTTTTACATGCGGGAAGAATAAGATATGTTATTGCATGCACAAAACTATAACTTGTATGTTAACTTTGTTTGAAATAGAGTTGGCATTGTTATACATAGTAACCATTATGAATAGATCTTGGGTGGAAAATATGTTTTTGGAAAAGAACATGTATTCACATGCATAAGTATAACATCTATTGCATTAATCCATATTGAAAAGAAAACGTACGAGTAGGCGAAAAGTTAAATTTCTTGTTGGGATAGTTATCTTGAAAATCTTGTTATGCATTTGCATGCACAGTATTATTAGATAGTATGTTAGCTTTCTTTTGGAAATAATATGAAAGTGCATGCAAGATTTTCTTAGTGTTTGGTGGAAAGATGATGCTTGATAGTGATTTATTTGTTACTAATGCATGTGAAATGATGTTAAATAAGGAAAATAATGTCAATGTGGTTATGTTTTATACATGCATACAAATAATTGTTGAAGTGTCACAAATAGAGATTGATCATTGGTTTATTAATATTTTATCTAATCATGATATCAAGTGTGCTTGATGACATCAATGGCGAGAAAGAAGGATGACTTGAGAAAAGGAAATTTCAAGTTTAACATTGTGGAAGATAAAGAGTTGTTAGTCCATGCGGGTGTAGTAGTTCCAATTGCACAATGATCCTCTGAAGGAAGCAGTCGACTATAAAGACAGAGATTGATGATTCGTGGGTAAATGGTATCATGATGATTGTAATAGCTTATAGCTAGTTATGTTTCGTTTAGGATTATTTTTATATGTAAATTTTATGACAATGGTCAAGGGATGGACTCCATTATAACCATTGAGTGAGGGGTGACAACCCTCACGAGCGTTTAATAATAAAATTAAACGTTTCGTTTGGTTTTTCACCCTACGGGGTTTTCCAGGGAGTATATCGTGTCTATTTATGTGATTGTTCATTGTGTCGTTTTGATGATGTTAATTTATTTCATGATATGACGTTGATATTATCAATTAGGTGATCTACTAATTGAATTAAAATGATCATGGGATCGATACATAGTTATAGAAGGAAATTTAAGTTAATATGCTACAACAAGGACAATTAATGGTTGTGTAACTCACTATGATTTTTGTTAAATATTTCTCTAGGTGATGATAATGGGTATTTAAATGGTTAATGCAGAAATATATAAAGAAATTTATAAGGTTACACATTCGTAAATGTTGAAAAAAAATTCCTAACTCCATGCATTTTTCCTGCGAGGTTATCGGGGTATGTTACAAATGGTATCGAGCAAAAGGTTGCAACACTCGGCGCCTTTTGAGAATCATTATGAAAATAAGAAGTAGAGGTATGATGCTAGTGGGCATCATCTCAGTGTATGACTTTAATTAAACTTGTAGTATACTACAATTAACATGAGATGCATGTTGCATGATTAATGACTGCATGAAAGGGTAGACAATTATAATGTTTCTTTAAAAGTTGTGCTCATGAAATTTGAATACGGATGTGGATAAAAGACAATAAAACTTCTATTGTACCTATGAAACATCTTGAGCACTCATCTGTTTATATTGCACATTAATTACCAACCTTTGCATGCATAATATGAGAAAAAATTATTATGGTGCACAAGAAAAAAAAATGGAAAAACATGGCTAAAGTTATCATGCACTACCTATAAATAATGAATACATGTATGGTTGGTGTGATAACTAAATAATATAGAAGTTGGGTTTGACCCCTGAAGAGGACAATGGAATGTTGAAAACAAAATATATATATACTTGAATGAAACTCTTTAGTTGTTAAAAATAAGCAACGAGTGAAATAGAACTCACATAGTGAACTTAAATTCAATGAAAAAATAATAGTAGCATAATTTTGGGTTCTCTTTCTTCATTTAGAGTTTTAGAGGAAAGTTTGCATTCCATGTGTTCGACAAAAAAGTGGTAATTGAGATCCACGGTTTTGTATTTTAAATAATTTCATCCGTGGAAGTTTTGGATGTGATTAATATTTAATATCAAGGGGTTTTGATACCTTGAGATCATGTAACCCCCATGGTGATTCCAAGAAAAAGTTATGTTTAGAAATGGATCCATAATTTGGTCAAATTTTCCCGATTAGACGCTATTGTAGGGATTGTTGGTTCGTTATTAGCGAGAAATTTTACGATTGATGATATTAATATGATTCATGATATTCTAGAAATTCTAGTTTTACTATCTCTATGATAGTATAAACACATTTATGGAAACTTATTTCATCTCTCGCTAACTAGTCCCTCAATGGCGGTAGATTGTATGCTTGCCAACTATTTGGAAGAATGCCTTATCCACCATAGATTGCATGCTTGCAAATTGTTGTTAAAATTCCTCAATGGATGTAGATTGCATAGCTTGAAAATTGTTTGATGGAATGTCGAATTGGTTGTAGATTGCATGCTTACACACTATTTGAAAAAAAAGTCTACAGGTGATTGTAGATTTCATGATTCCAAATTATTTTCACAAAATTCCTCAATGGTTGTCGCTTATATGGTTGCAAGCTAATGGTAAGCGACAATTACATTTTGTGTCCTAGTGTTCAATGGGATCTGTTAGTTCTCTACAATATTGATGGGTCTGCTAAGGTGAGAACTTAAATAAAGTATCATGCTATGGTATGCAACATATGGTAATGTATTTTTTATAAGCTACATGATTATTATTATTATGTGGAAATTTTGAATGTATACCACCTATATTACATGCGATGAATTGTTGTCAATGTGCTTTGACAAATTGTGGACCCCATGTTGTGGGTCAAGTATAGATGCATGGTGTACATAAATATTCCTTTTCCTTAATGATAATATGCAATGGAAAATTATGTAAATTACAGTGGATTTGTAGACATTGACTATTTTTTAGACATTGAATTTTTATTGGATTCAATGGCTATGGAAGCTATGATGGGACTGATGTAATGAGGTAATATTTTATTTTATTGTTGAGTTAATGAATACTTTAGTTGGGGTATTCAGGAAATAACTCTAGAGTTTTAGAAGACTTCTTGCCGACTTATGGAAAGCTATTGGTGGTTAAGTTCAACATGGACCTTCCCTAAAAAGTCTCCTAAAATTCCTAGGAGAAAATAATAAAGAGGAAATATTAACATAATGGGAGAGAAAGATTATGTTAATGACTTAGATGGAGATAAATACTAAGTGAGGGTAAAATAAAGCATAAAGCGGGAGAAAAGGCATGCTTTAAAGAAAAAAGAAGAGTATCTTTTTCGAAAAAATATAAAAACAAAAAGGCCTAGGCAAAAAGTTTGGCGGACCTTAAAGTAGAACGATGCTAAAAAATCTGCTGGGAAGAAATCACCAAGGAATCAATGAGGTTGTTGATTCTAGTGGCAAGTAAATCTTAGCTCGGTGGGTAACTATTAGAGATAGTTCACGGTTGGGTGGAATATGCTGAGTTTCTCAATAATTCCCATAAATTAACTAAGGTTAGATGAAATTTTGTCTATGTTATGTTACAAATTTTCAAATTATCTAAAGATGTTGGATGTTACAATAGACTGTAAATTTCATGTCTCAAAGTTGTTGCATGTGCTATATTTTTGCATGCATGATATATTAAATTATCTTAGCAACAATTTCGATGAAATAGGTTGTGTTTTTATGCATGCATAGAGGAAATTAATTGAAATATATAGGCGACTGAAATAACTCATGTTAGATAAAATAATGATTTATTGAACTTTAAATTCCTAACATATGAGAGGAACATGGCTAGAGATTAATAACATGAGTTTGAATTTGAATGAAATTTTACGTGGGAGAGAAAGACAGGTAATTTGCAAAGGAAATGGTTGGAGATAAATACCATGAGTTTGAATTGGATTGAAATTATTGTGGGAGAGAAAGACGATGAATTTGCAAAAACACTAGTGGGAGAGAAAGACTAGTGTAACTCATAAATAAAATGCAATGTGCACTTGATAGAGTTTTTCTTATCATTTTGATGATTAAAGGGCTAAGTGCTCCTTGAGTTTTTGTGAAAGTATTATGACTTAATTATTATTTTACATTTTCTAAATAATTGCAAATGAAAATTAAAGGTTAATGTTCCAACAAGAGAAGAACATCGAGGACGATGTTCTCTTTTAAAGGGGAGTTTGTAATATCCCTCGCATACGCCACCATAAAAACTCTCATAAAATGAGGGTTATTAAATAATTAAATATTATTAATTATTATATTGATATTAAATGAAGAATATTCTTGTAATTGTTGATTATAAGAATATTGGAAGAATTATTTCTTAATTATTTTATTTATAATAATTTATATTCTTCCATGGAAATAAATTATAATTACAAGTTGGTATATTTTATGAGTTTTAGAGATAATGAGTAATAGATTTGGAAAAAGTATGGATAAGTGATATTTCTCTCATAAGGGAAAAAAACAAATATAGATTTAAAAATAAAAGCATGAGAGATTTATGGATTGCTTTTTGTGAGTTAGAAAAAACTAGAACGCTTTTATTATTTAGAAAATATGGAATTCTTTTTTTGATTTAGAAAAAAAGCTGGAATACTTTTAAGATTTAGAAAAAGATGGAATACTTTTATGAATTAGAAAAGATGGAATTCTTTTATGATTTAGAAAAAAGTTGGAATACTTTTATGATTTATAAAATCTATTCCATTTTAATTAATTCTATTTTATTATAAGCCTATGAGAGAAATAGAAGAGGGGAATGGGAGAATACATGGAGAATGGAGTCAAGGAAGAGGAAGACAGTATTTCAAGCATGCATCGAGAGATGAGTAACCATATCCTTTGAAAATATCTTTGTTTGGATATGGACCATGATTATATAATGATTGAATTTATTTGCAATAAAAATTTTAGTGTATTAAAAGCTAGATCTACACTTATTTATGCATTATTTTGATAAAACCCCAGGGGGATCTTGTTTAGATGGCTCAGTAGTTCTAGATCTAGTATGGATCTGATGTTTCAGCCATATATCAGTTTTAGATCTGAATATTAACCTACAGACGCTGAAGCTCCTCATATAAAATGTTTGTCGAAGTCTTTCTATAGCTTTTCCAATTGTTTCTGCTATTATTTTTTAAGGATTCTTGCTCTTGCTTCAAGTAAATCCAATGCTTCTACAAAGGAACTTGATTATAGATCTGATTTCTTGATGCCATAATATAACATGAGTCTAATGGCTGATTTCCAGTGTCTTCCAGCGGAAACCGCGCAATTCCTGAAGGACAGTTTCTCTATTTACCAACTCTATCCTTTAGCTGATTTTCACCCTAGTGTTGATTGTGGGAGATCCGTTAAAACCTCTAAACTCATTTATTTTTGCTAAAAATTTTCTTGAGGTCCTGACACGAGCCTAAAATAAGGCAACCTTGTCCACTACTGCATTATTTTCACACTGGCTTGCCTATACTGATATCCTCCTTGAGCCTATTTACGATTTTCCTAAGAGTGGAATTTCCCGCTTTCTTCCTTGGTTGGTTTTTACTTCTTTTTTGGATCCATTGTTTAGATCTATAGATCTAAGGTTCCTAAGATCAGAAAAAATCTAAGAGGAGTGTGTCATTCCCACACTTGCTTTGTGTTTCACCATTCTTCTATAGACAGTGCTGGGCAGGCCAGGAAGCCTCTGGATTTCACCCTTCCTTGTGAAGGTGATGCATCTAGTAAATGCCTGCTAGTCTATCTCTCGGGTTTAGATCTATTGGTGTAATTCCATATTGCTTTGTGATTCCATAGTGGAATATCTTAAGATATTCCCTACTGAGCCTATTTTTTCCCATTTGGAACATTACATACTTGTATGCAAGGAAATACTTATTCTGTTAAAACTCTTCAAAATGAATAGAAGAGAAAAATATATCCTTGTATGCATTATTGGATTATATTCTTGGAGACGAAAAGGGGTAATCACATGCTTTATTATTTAAGATTATTTAGAGAAATATATATGCTTTTATGCATGGGAAAAATATAGTTTTGAGTATTAGATTTCTAGAGAAAACGAAGATGAAATCACATAATATTTATTGTGTTAGCCCTCTTTTGGGAAAAATAATATGTATTTTTCCAACCTAAAGGAATTAGCTATGGTATTAGCTTTATCTTGGGAGAATATTATGCATAGTTATTGGTTATATCTTTTGGATGAGAGGGAAATGTCACTTTGCATGCATGAAATAATAAGTGGTATGCGTTTGACCCTTGGAAAAGAAATGTGTTTATTTTTCCATGAAATATCTCTTTGGTTTCTTTTGGAAAGAAATATATGTTTTACATGCAGGAAGAACAAGATATGTTATTGCATGCACAAAACTATAACTTGTATGTTAACTTTGTTTGAAATAGAGTTGGCATTGTTATACATAGTAACCATTATGAATAGATCTTGGGTGGAAAATATGTTTTTGGAAAAGAACATGTATTCACATGCATAAGTATAACATCTATTGCATTAATCCATATTGAAAAGAAAACATACGAATAGGTGAAAAGAGAAATTTCTTGTTGGGATAGTTATCTTGAAAATCTTGTTATGCATTTGCATGCACAGTATTATTATATAGTATGTTAGCTTTCTTTTGGAAATAATATGAAAGTGCATGCAAGATTTTCTTAGTGTTTGGTGGAAAGATGATGCTTGATAGTGATTTATTTGTTACTAATGCATGTGAAATGATGTTAAATAAGGAAAACAATGTCAATGTGGTTATGTTTTATACATGCATACAAATAATTGTTGAAGTGTCACAAATAGAGATTGATTATTGGTTTATTAATATTTTATCTAATCACGATATCAAGTGTGCTTTGACGACAATGAATGGCGGGGAAAGAAGGATGACTTGAGAAAAAGGAAATTTCAAGTTTAACATTGTGGAAGATAAAGAGTTGTTAGTCCATGCAGGGTGTAGTAGTTCCAATTGCACAATGATCCCTGAAGGAAGCGATCGACTATAAAGACAGAGATTGATGATTCGTGGGTAAATGGTATCATGATGATTGTAATAGCTTATAGCTAGTTATGTTTCGTTTAGGATTATTTTTATATGTAAATTTTATGACAATGGTCAAGGGATGGACTCCCTTATAACCATTGAGTGAGGGGTGACAACCCTCACGAGCGTTTAATAATAAAATTAAACGTTTGTTGGTTTTCACCCTACAGGGTTTCTAGGGTATATCGGTGTCTATTTATGTGATTGTTCATTGTGTCGTTTTGATGATGTTAATTTATTTCATGATATGACATTGATATTATCAATTAGGTAACCTACTAATTGAATTAAAATGATCATGGGATCGATGCATAGTTATAGCAGGAAATTTAAGTTAATATGCTACAACAAGGACAATTAATGGTTGGGTAACTGACTATGATTTTTGCTAAATATTTCTCTAAGTGATGATAATGGGTATTTAAATGGTTAATGCAGAAATATATAAAGAAATTTATAAGGTTACACATTCATAAATGTTGAAAAAAATTCCTAACTCCATGCATTTTTCTTGCGAGGTTATCGGGGTATGTTACATGACCTGGCCTCTTTTACTCAGGACCAACTCCATGGAAGACCTAATAGGGATATATTTCATATTTAAGGGTTCAACATGAGTTCAAAACCCTTAACTCATTTTACAATATTCGCTTTACAATGTTCAATGGTTTACGACAATATAATTATATATTCAAGCACAGGTCACTACTATTTTATTTTTCTTTAAAACAATCTTTCATCATTAAGGTATTCTACGGTATGTTTCGATTTCATCAAATTTTATTTCACACAATAATTTTTCCTTTTATTTTTCTGTAAAACAATCTTTCATCATTCAGGTATTCTACAGTATGTTTCAATTTTATCAAATTTTATTTCACACAATAATTTTTCCTTTTAATTTAATGTTCACACGTTCTTCTTTTCTTTTACTTTCACCCCTAACACATGTTTTCTATTTTTTTACTTGTTATTGACAGCTTGCAACCACAATGTCAATAGAATAACATATTTTTCTGGTATTTTGTCTCAATCATTTATTCAACTTCAGAACTTGACTTATGTTAAGTAGAAGTATTTATTTGAAATTATTTCATAAATAGGCTACAAGATTTCATGTTCGTTCCTCTCCTCTCTTCAAATATTTAGTACATGCATTTCTCTCGATATCTCCCCCTCTCTCTAACTTTTAGGTGAAAACGAGGAAGATATTTGTAGTTGTATCCTCCACACCCTATACAATGTCCAATAACGCCTTTCCTAGGTTTATCAATATTTCTCTCTCACTATTAAGGGTTAACAAGGTATTCAATTTATTTCAAATTATCTTATCAAGATTCTATCATATGGTATTTCTCTAGGTAAAACTCCATTAAAGAGTTTGTCTCACTAGATTTCTTAAAATTATATTAAAAATATGAAATTATACATTATCTCATTTTTATTAGATTTCTGATTCTATAATTTTACGGTTAATAGTGAATCCATGCAAAGGAAAATTATGCATAAAATAGGGAATGAAAAACTAAAATCTCACACACATGCATAAGACAAAAGATATTGTTTGGGATAATCTTTAGAAATAAAACCCAGTTGGAAGGTGAGGTCACTCGGCTCTCTTTCTCTGTATGCGTACTTAGAACACATCAGGATACCTTACTAGTGGTTAATTTTTAGTACCTCAATTATTAACCAGAGTTAAAATATAGATTATTTTAGAGCCTTTTACATCATTATCACATGGCTAGACCATTTTCGATGAATAAAGGGGGTTGACACGAGATCCTCCCTAAGTATGGGTGAGAGAACAAGAAGGTCAACTTCTAACTATGTGGTTAGAAATATCTCTCCATTTAAAATAACATGAAAATGGGCATCACTAAAGAAACAATTTTTGACCCCCATAAAAAATTATTTAATGCCTCATAACTAACTTTGAGGGTTTCAAACCCCATTTTGCAAAACTAGGTCCCGTTAGTAAAAACGGTCCCTTGAGATGATTCCCCCACTTTTCCATTATGAATCCATTGAGATAGATGAAAAATAATATAATGATCCAATAATTTGGGGAGGATTTTGGTCTCCTAAATATTCTACTAAATGAGGTGAGGAAATATTTCCTCCACCTTCTCATGAGTGTTGATGCAAGAAGGCAAGGTAATTGGTTATGAATCTCAAAAATTAAAAGAGCAGGAACAAATATACTCTGCAAGCCTATATTTAACTGCGGTGGTACACACCTTAAATGTATGGAGACATTATACTTAGTAGAAGGTTTGTGTAGATTTATAACCATTATAACCTAACTAGTTTATTTAAGAAACCTAACCTCAATGAATGACATGGAAAATGCACAACTTTCCTAAGTGAATTCAATTTTTATATTATACATTGAAAAGGAAATAAAAATGATTTGTTGATGAATTAAGTAGGAAATTACAATATATATGAAATATCCTATATTCAAGTGGAATTTAATTTTTCAAGTCAGGTTAAGGAAGTGGCGATCAAAGGTCCAAAATATAAGTTTTTATGGAAACAAGAAAACAAATCTGAAAATAAATTTGAATATGGTATAAAAAAATATCATTTATTTAATTTTAAGGGAAGGATATATGTTCCTAATAAAATGATTGTTAGGAAATTATTATTGGATGAATTTCTTAGAAGCCTTTATGTTGTCCATCATGGATACCCTAAATTGTTTTTTACCATAAAAATAACTATTTTTGGCCTAGAATGAGGAAGGATATCACAAAATATATGACCAAATTCTGGAGTGCTAGGAAGTTAAAAAACGAACACCAACATCCAAGCGCTTTGCTTCACCCAATACCCATTCTGGAGTGGAAATGAGAATATATTACATTAGATTTTATAAGTTTTCGTAAAACCAAGAAAGAAAATGACTCAATCATGGCGGTGGTAGATAAAATGAGTAATATGGCCCATTTCACTCCCATTAAATCCACATATAAAACTATGAAAATCGCAAACATATTACTGTGATAATATTTTAGGATACATGGTATGTCGAAGGTGATGATTTCTGATAGAGATGTTAAGTTCACATAACCATTCTGGAAAAATATTTTTAATAGATTTGGTACCCAGGTTCATTTTATCATAGCATATCACCCACAACCTAATGGGCATACTGGGGGGGTAAACTAGGTAGTAGAAGATATGTTAAGAAAGTACGTAATGCATCCACTGACTAGGTGGGAAGAATACATTCACCTAGTTTAGTTCGTGTATAACAACAACTATCACGAATAATTAATATGAGTCCTTTTGAAGTCTTATACAGAAGCAAGTGCATGACACTGGTCAATTGGAACAACCTTGAATATGAATAATTGTTACCTCACATCCTAGCAGAAATGGAACAAATCGTGAGAAAAGTTCAACAGAACCTGAAATCTTCCCACGGTAGAAAAAAAGCGTATGAAGATAAGAAAAGTTAGTGATAAAGAATTATAGATAGGAAATGATGTATATGTGTGAGTTAATCTCAAGAAAATCACTATATAGTGGGGTGGTTGTGCAAACTAGCTCCTTTATAGTGTGGTCCTTTCAAAATCCTAGAAAAAATTTGACTTGCTAAATATCAAATTACACTACCTAGCCATATACGAGTTCATAGTGTTTCAGGTTTCCTTCTTAAAGAGATATGTATATTACTCTAGGCATATTACTAACTGGAAATATGTGGAGATAAAGATCTAATGTTAAATTCTCTTTTTTATTTAATAATTCCTATTGAAGATTAGTGTAAACTAATGGAAATGTTATGATGTGTAACTGGTCGAATTGAAAAAAGTGTTCATAGTAGAGCATATACCTATTCTTTATCAGACAAAAACAATGTTACGGAGGTGAGCTATCACCCAATATAAAGTGTAGTGGAGGAACTTTAGCATGAAAGAGGCCACCTAGGAGGATGAAAGCTTTATGCGGAAGACATACCTTGACCTATTCTAAGGGAAAGAATGAACAACGAGGATGATGTTTCACACAAAGGGAGGATATGTAACACCCACTCTGTAACAACTCTACTTCCAACAATTTTTTTTCTATTTATGGCATTCCTACCATTCACATACAATAGACTTAATGTGATTCGTCACACTCTGACGAATATTATCTGACATACATTTTAGTTGATGTAATCGAATATAATTAATTATCAAATTCTCATTCAATAATTATTTTCACGTATAACTTACTTCTTGTATCCTTTGTTCATGATTTAGAGATTGATGCATCTTTCATGATTTGGATTTCCTTGACATCTACTCTATGGGACTATAATTCAATTTCCTAATTCCAATGAGTTTTTCATGTCAATTAAATACCCCACTTTACTCCAAGGTAAAATAGTAATTTATTAGTTAAGGTTCCCCCCTTAACACTTACACTATAATTTCTTCCCTACTTACATCTTTCCTTAGTCTATCCACAATTTATCAATTTTACCACCCCATTCATGACGTTATTTATATTACATACCATAGATAAGGTATTACCATACACCTATCTATATCATATTACCTCTACCCCTTTGATATATATATATATATATATATATATACTCTTCATAATTGAACTTACCTTTTTATTTAGCATCATGCTAAGTTATATATATCACCACATATTTATTACTACCACACTTTTCAACTTTATGAATCACCCTTACCTTTATGAAGGCTCTACATTACCTTCTATGGAGATTTCATTTACACCCTTGGACACATAGTTATACTTACATATGAACCCTTAGTTCGGTTTGACTTTGTTGGTATTCACATGCCCACGTGGTAAGGGTTTCGTCCACGCTGTCTTAATGGACATATCAAATTATTTTGAAATCCCATAATGAACTAAAATATTAATTACTCTTATGCCTTCTATATTTCATTAACTATATTTAGGTCACTAGATATGCAAGATTTGGTAATTACAAAGGTGTTAATGCAACCCTGTCTCTATATGATGTTACATCAACTTTCTAGATCTTATTTTGGTCTCAGGATTATATTTCATTTAATTACACAGTACCATAGTCACATGGCTCATTCCCTTGGTGTTTGAACCCTCCTGCAACGCAAAAATTTCTCCATCATCTAATTTTCTCCACCTAGACGATGAGGATATCATCATAATTGGGGTTTAGGGTTTCATTTTACCATTTCATTTTTTGGTGGCTATCCTTCGACCCCTTGGTATCTGTTACGCATTTTCATCTTTTCTCTGAAACTATTTTCATTTCATGAGGAGGTGAGAATTTTGTCTACAATGTAGAGAGTAATGTCATAAGTCTCATCAATCTTCTCAGGTAATATGTATTTCCTGTCTGGGTTTTAATTGATATTTGGTGAATTTGAATTCAGAGGTCTTTGTATTTAACAATTTATCTCCTAAATCATTCGATTTTTTTTTCCAGGATTAGATAGATGGTTTCAACTCTTACCCACAACATTATTCTCTGAGAGGTTTTGGTTCTACATTGTTTGAAAAAAACAACCTCGACCGGTAATTTCTTGTGGCAACACAAAGCTAAAAGCTTTCTATGTATGCGTAATTTCCCAAACATGTTTATGTATTCCCTTGTCTATTGTGAAATACGATTTTAGTTCTGGTTTTTTATTGTATTCATGATGGTTTCAATTATTTTTTTAACCATGTGACTTCAGTTCTGGGTTCCTCTTGGAATTCATTTAATTTCAATTTTTTATCCTAGTTTGATTTTAGATTCTCTATGTAACTATCTAATGTGGGTTTGGTGAAATGCAAGTAAATAAATTCATGGAATTTCTCACATCCATTCATGGAATATCTCAGGTTTTATCCTTACGGAAAATTGAATACCCCCATGTAATGTTCATTCCTTCTTCATGTTATTTCTCCTCTTCAGAATTTAGTTTCTTTTACTTTCTAGGAGAGTTCCATTAGCTTCAGGGATTTCTGAGACACCTCCCCAGTTATGGATAATTTATTTTCCCTTCATAATTTTTTTCAATGTTTTAAATATTATTTAGAAAATGCATTTAATATTTCTTGAATAAGAATTTGCATCTTATTCTTAACTGAGAAATCTTGATTTCTCCTCCAGAATTCTCATAGATCTATATTATTCCCTTCAGTTGATAATCATATATATTTTACGACTATAATGGATTTCTACAATGATTCTCATTGTTTAAACCCTTTCATAGGTAGATAATTTTATTTTTTGAATTGCAAGTAATTACACTGACATGACTAATACCTTTAATTCTCTTAATTCGTATAGGAATTCTACCATTCCACACATTTCCAATTTCTCTCGTTAAACCACTGAATCTGTAAGGTAAGAAATTGCTTGAATTAAATTAAATTATTTCTGATTATTTTGTTCCTCATATTCTTCCCTATAATAACTTACTTTTCTCGTTTTATTATATATTGGATTATCCCTAGCTGTTAGTAAGGCAATTATTCTTTACCCCTTTTTGATGTTGTATACTCTCACTTAAATTTATGTTTGTAATTCATGCTCCAGAATTAATTTCTTCATCAGCCCAATTGGCTTGAATACCTCTATTAGCAAATTTCATGTACAATAATAACTTTGGACTTTTCCTTTTCAGGTTGGTCCAGTAACCCATTTGGGGACTTCTGCTATTAGATTTCTCCATAAGTTCCAGAGAGATTATACACTTGTTATTTATGGGACAGAGTTCCCCAATTTTGTTTACTTAATTGGACATAATTTCAATTGGACCTTATATATATATATATATATATATATATATATATATATATATGGATATAATTCCTTTGAGTTTATATAATTCAGTAGCATTTTAATATACTCTTTTCTCTTGTATTGAAAGTATGTTTCCATTCCATATGCGATACATTTTCTAAAATCTATGTTTTAGTTCTATTAGTAATTTTCTGAGTTCCTCCTTGAAATTATTATAGGGTATTATGTCTTAGTTAGAGTGTTCTGATATATTCAGTTTCTACCATAGTATAAGATCTATTTGAATGTTCTAAATTCACATCAACTATCAGACATACTTGTTTCTCATTCTGTACTAGTTTATTTACAAAATTTCATGGTTAGTAGAATAATGCTAAGGCACTTATATTATGCATAATTAATTCTCATAGTTCACCTAACATCATATTTAAACCTACATCAGGGTTTAGATATTCTGAGAGTGAGTGCACTTCAGATAATTATCTGTGCAACAATACATATTTATGCTATATTTATTATAGACTATTCTGTTAAATGCACAAATCTACCAGTTCACAACAACTTAGAATTTTTAACATTATTTTAATATACAGAATATACTCCTGAACAGATCTAAATAATTCTTCACCATTAACTAACTTCACTATAATAATACAATTATAAGTCAAAATGAATTAAATTATGCATACCAATTATGGTAGACTATTTTCCACCCAACCTATGAGCTCTTTCTCCACATCTCCCCCCGAGCAGAGATCAAATCTTATAGTAGTAGAAGACCTCTTCTCTACTCAGAATTTTCTTATTTAAGCCTTCTTTCCAATAATCTTGTTTCCATAACTACGTCTAGTTAATCAGTATTTTTTTTCCCTTTTTGCCTAGGCTTTCATTTTGTTTCTTCCACAAAGTACTTTAAAACTAGATTTTTCCTCTTTCTAGTTTTATTCCACCTCTTCCCAGTAAATTTCCTCTTTACTAGGGAATATTTTTAGATTTTTATCTTCAATCTAAAATTCAATATTTAATTTATTTTCTCCAAGGATTTTTGGAGAACTGGGAAAGTCTTAGGAACCTTATCCATCCTCACTGATTTGTATTCCTGATCTCTAATTATACTCTAGTATTTGCACAATTATTTCCGTTTTCATTTCATTAATTTAAAATAATAAAATATTTCCACAATAAATGTTTTCCTTTGGGTCCACTTTACCCTTTAATAATGTTCAATTGTTTAATAAAAACATAGAAAATGGGGACATTACACACTAACCGTCTAAATATTTGTCATTTATTTTTACATTGCAAGACTTCGTACGTTCTAAACTAGGTGAAATTCTAGTAAAGAAACTTTATATGGTAAATTTTATTTTATTTTATTTCTTTAAAAAATAATTTTATGAAAACTCATGGAATTACGATAAAATACCCTAAAAGAAATTATTTGATCTCAATTTTTCAGAAAATCACTTCCTCTTCCCTTATAGATTAAAACATTTCAGTTTACGACAAGAAGCCAAGAGAGCCATGAGAGGGAAGAGAGGATTTAGGCAACTAAAAGGAGAGAAAAAATTTTGAGCAAGACGTAGGAAGCTGCTAAAGGGTGTTCTTGAGCTAGAAAAGAGCCAGTGGAAGCCTTGAAGTTTAAAATTTCTTGGTTGGACTAGGAGTATTGAGGCCTAATAACATATTATTGTATACTAACTACTCTAGAAATCAAAGAGGCTTGGGGGCACATTTGGATGTAATTTCCAATCTCACTAATTGGGTGGAGGAGTCTTCTTCCCAGTTTAATTCCCTTTCTAGTTTAACTTATGGAGATAAGTATATTTGAAATGAAAACTAATAGTCACTATAATTTTTAAAGAAATGTGTGTTTTATTCTAAGTTGAATCATGAATGGAATGGAATAGTCTCAGAGTGAATATCTAATCCTTTGTTTTCTTTGTAACAAGAACTGAAGAGTAATGTCTCATAGTAATATCATAATAAATATTTCATATATATTTATACATAACAAATAATGTAAATAGAAAAAAAAATAGGTTTTCCTCCAAGGAAAAATAAGAAAAACTATAACAATTATTTTTCAATTTCCTCCCAAAACTTTTAACTTCGTTATGTTAGTTTGGGTAGAGGTGGTTAGTTCCATATTGAAAACTGGGATTTTCATGGAAACAATACAACCATGTGAGTTAAATACACCAATTACTCAAGAGATAGAAACCGGAAGGCCCAAAAGGAAGATCATAGCTAACCTACTCACCTAGCATGTAAGAAAAGAAAAGAAAAACTTTTTCTGTATGTTGTAACTATATTGTGATAAAAACAAGGAACTTTATAACTTTAGGTCACAAATGAGTGCTTTTAAAACAGAGCGAAAGTATTAGTGATGGTGGAAACCATACTATGAGATTAATTAATGAACACAAAAGGACCGAGGTTAGTCATATGGCCTAGCTAAAATAACCTAACAACCTAACGAATAGTCCTAGGGTCTTTGATAACCATGTAGCAATAGCGTGTTTCTATGAGCCAAAGAACCATGTACCGAGATGAATAAGCCATTTTCATAAAATAAATAATGTATCAAGATACAACAGATAACAGTAACAAAAATACATGGACAAAATTGAATAGGGCTTTGTAACAATATCAATCTGATTTTTAAATAAACAACGATTTAAATAAACAACCAATAAATCGATTTCATGGAAAAGACTCGAAATTATTTTTTTATTAAATAAATAACAGAATAGGTAGAAAATAAGAAGTCACTAGAGGTTTTTTTGTTTGCGTCATAGCCATACATTTTCATTACATTAAACTAGAGGTAAAATGTAAGAGAAAATCCTTCCCATAAATCTGGTTCCATAGTGTGGTAACACATAACATAAGTACTAATTCCTTATACATCTACCAAGATGTTTGTAACAACCTTGGTTAAAAATACATGTAGTAAAGTTAATAATGGAAAAATAAGACCAAGGTCATTGGACACGTATTCGAAGCTTAATGTTGGGAAAAATATAGTGAAGGGGATCACTGGTGGTTAATTAATGGCTATGGAAATTGGCAAAGGGTAATGGAAAAACCAAAGTTTCCTTTGCTGGAATTTTATTTACAAAATAAAGGAAAATAGGAGAAAAGGAAGGTGAAACGTCACAAAATTGCATGTGAGTAAAATTGAAGGAAAAAGAAAGGAAAATGAAGAAAATAGAGGCCTTAATGATTAAAAGGCTTATGAGGATGGGTTCACAATATTTTCTTGTTTTATCTTGGAGCTCTATTTTTTCTCTCTCTCTCACACACACTCTTTCACTCTTAGACAAATCTTGGAGCATTCTTGGAGCACATTGGATTTGGAGAAAGAAGGAAAGGAAATGCAAGAAAGAGCCAGGGGACATTGGGAACCACAACTAAAAATAAATTAATTTGTAGGTATTGAATCGCATGTGTGGTTTACTTTATAATTATGGCATGCTTGGTGTATGCATGTGGTTATTTGGTTATGTTCTATCATTGGTATGGAGGATTGCCTAGATTGACAATGGTTTTTCCTAGATTTTCCATTCCTGAATAACCATTGTGTTGTGTATTTCCTTTTTCTTTTTATAATTATTTCTCATGTACTTATGGTTGTGTGTTGATTTATTGGTTCATCGAGCCTTGGTTGGATAAATTCTCTAAAACGTTTAGAATAACTTGGTTTTAGCTACTAGTCCTGGAAGCCTTGGTTGGAAAAACACTCTGGAGCCCTTGGTGGGTTGAGTTACTAGTCCTCGAGCCTTGGTTGGAAATATTCTTTGGAGCCCTCTAGGAGCTCTAGTTTTAGTTACTTGTCCTCGAGTCAGGTTGGAACAAACACTCTGGAGCCCTAGACAACATTCGTATAGGCGATTTGGTCATGGTTAGTGATTTCCGACTGTGAGGAGGACTCACTGGTTGAGGGTTGAGGCAGTTTTTCCTCTGCAAGCCCTTGTTTGGTTATGTTTGGTTTATTCCATGAGATCCTACATCCATTCTTGGAATATGGTGCAGGTGTAATTTGTTCAAAGAGATATATGGTTCAACATAATATATGGCCATGTGGTACATGGAAGTCCCTGACTTGGTGGGATTTAAGAGCTCTTTCCTCTTATATTTTATGAGTAAATTTACTTGTTATTATACGACTTTGGTTGTTGTTTTATCATTTTTATTATTCTAGTTATATGTTGGTTATAAGCATGCTTCCATGATAGATTCTAGTTATTGTTCTTATGATGTTTTGATTAGTAAATGAATTTTTATTGAATGCATGACCTAATAGATGTTATTGAAGATATTATGAGAAGGAACCATACCTTGTTGATGATTTTTAGATAAGTATTAGACCGCTATGTGTAAATATGCATTCATGACCTGTATATTACATGTTCATTATGTGTTTTATGAAATCTACATCATGGTTAGGTTGTTCTAGGTCAATTTATTGTCCAATTTTTGTATTGATTTCTTTGTCCTAGTGTCATTCATTTCTATGAGTAGTTTTGATATTTTTTTGGAAGTGGTATTGAGACTAGCCCTGAACAAATTTCCTAGATCTTATGGTCAGATGCATATAACTAGGTGAAAAATACTATAGTCACTCCCTTGTAGGCTTATGCATTCTATTGAAAGGTTACAGTCAAATTTCTGTAGTGTTGTGCCAGTGTCTAGGACGCCAAGACATTGAAAAATAATCTTAACTTAGGGTTTGGGCACTTATAAGGGTGGTTTATCTCTTGGGGGTCTTGTCGGAGTTGAGGGAAGTCAACAAGGTTTTGGTTTTGTCGCTTCCACTTCCTTAAGGTGATCTAGGATGTCGAGTCATATCATACTAACTCCTCGTCACATATTTGCCTCGGTAGACCGGTGAACTTGGGTAAGTGTTGGAGGAGGAAGTTACAAATTTTCTGTAAACCATTCTTAGAAAAGGGGAATTTTTTCCAAACCTTGAGGGATATCACATAAAATATCATATGATGAAGTGACTCTTTAAATAATGATAAATGGTAAATTTTAAAGTAACACCCGCATAATCAAAGAGGGAAATTCTTGAGTAACCCAAAACCCCTATACAGGAAAGAAGATTGGATTTCTTCTTATAACTACAAGATTATTCACTGAAGAAACCCTCACCTACATCCACCAAAATTCTAAAAGGGACATTAAGTTATTCTGAAAAATTAGTGAAGAAAAAAAAAAACTCCTTCAGGGAAGGTCTTAGGGTAGCTCACGTGAAGAACCCTCTTGACATAACTCAGAGCAAGCGTATTACACCATGAAAAATGTTTAAGAAAAAAACTTGTGAAATATCTAGAAGAAAAGATAAACTTCCAAAAATATTATCATGCAAACTTACCAATGGTTAGTCACTACAGAAAGGAAGCAAACAGTGTTAGTTGTTATCACTAGTATACATCTTCCTTGGTTCTATGCCAAAACCTTGAGATTAGTACAAAAAAGGGAAAATGTTGAGAGATTAGACCAAATAAAAATATAACCCTGTAATGTGAATGTTGGAATACCTGTGATTGTACACATAGAGTGATTGACCCACTGGAAGAAGGATTATGTTCTTAAGGTACTACATAACCACTCTAGTTGAGTAGGGGTTCAAATGAGCTAGATAACCGCTAAGGGTGTGGGGTGGTTACCCCAAAAGTACCCTTCGATTCCATTTCCCATTAGATCATGTCATATGAATGCAATGATGGATTTATGACCATATATTGGCATATTAGACTACCAACTACCATAGAAACCTCCATAATTTCATCCTTGCAACAGATCAAGGGTTGCCAAATTCCAAAGTACACCTCACCCTTGGTGCTGTATAAACTCACAACATAATGGAAAAATAAAGTTTGAGGTAAACAACCATAGTAATAATATTTAAAATTTATATGCCAATAATATCTATAGTAAATCATGTAAACAAATTCGATAATATATTTCCAAGATTTTGATCTAATGGTGGTAGTAGTGGAAGGTTAATAGTAATATTATTTTTTTTCTTTTTTTTATGATGGGTGTTACAACATTGTGAATCATAAATATATTTCAATGCACATGTTAATTAATATATTTTAATATAAGTTATATATAAAAGAAAATGAAAAATGTCAATTTTGATGGTTAAAACATTTAAATATTTGCATTATTTTACATTTTGGTACTTTTTAGGAATATCATTCAATAAAGATTTTCTTAAATCCAACAAAACATTGTTGGAATTGTAAGTTTAAGCTATCTTGTCTACAAAATCCAAGAGCCAAAGGGAATTTCAAAAGCTTGTAATCCATTTATGCATTCAAAAAGGAAATTTAAAAATGAAATATTACACATGGTATATATATATTCATGTGATGTGTAATTTTGTATTCTTCAGTTGCATTTTTCAACGCATAAATATATAAAACGAGTATGGCTTCATTTTAACCATGGATATAGTATTTTAGAAAGCACAAAGATACAAAATGATTTTGAATGTAACCAATAATTTGATTCTTGCCTAATTTATTTATTTTCACCTTATTAACATGCACCATTGTTTTATGAGCCAAAATGATATTCCTATTTTGTGAAAATAATAAATCTAAGTAACTTTATAAGCATTAAAATCATGCTATTAAACATATCATTTCATTGTAGAAGGGAAGAAATGATTTTTATACTGTACAAAAGGACAATGGAGTGTTAAAAAAATTATTGCAAGAATATTAGGAAAACAATTGAGTCATAAATAAAAGTTACTGTTTTTAGCTACAATATGTGTTTTAGAAATAAGGAATACAATTGAGAAGAAAACTCATAAATACAAGTGACTATTTTTTGGCTACTTAAACTTTTCATTGTACCGAGAGACATATTCTACATAGTAGAGAGATAGATTCTACATAGTAGTGTAGGTAGATGTGTAATTACTTCCCTACTCAACCTTGAGTTGACACCTATCCATTTTAAATTCAAAATTAGATAAAATATTCTCCATATAAAAATCAATGTCGACTAAAAATAAACAAAAATGAACATACATATATGGTTATTTCCAATTAAAATCATTCTAAAAAATAAATAATCCAATTTGAGTTTCTTACTTTGTTATTGATATTAAAATTGAGTGTACCTAGATCTAGGTGTGTCCTTACCAACTAAGCCCCATTAATAGGTTTGAACACCATTCAATGTTGATATGATGCACACTAACATATAATGGACATACGATCTTGATCCATGTGAAATCCTCCATGCCATCTTCTCTCACATTAAGGATTTTTATCCCATCCATCTCCTCTACACCCACTTTCCTCTCCTCCTCATGTCATTCCTCATACCTCAATGAATTCCAACAATCATGTCTCTTAACCAGCTCTACAAACATTCTCTTAATTCCTCCCTACAATGAATTGAAGAGAAGAGAAGCAAACTCTCCAAACTCCCCTAGCCATTACAACCCAAGATATTTCCTAAAGCCTATCAATCTTCCAGAGCAACACCATGGTATGAAAACGTGGTTGTGCTTGTCATGTAGGCAAAAGATGCGGACAACAAACAATGCTCCATGGATTTGTGATCATCTGGTTTTATTGAACCCCAAAATCCCTTACCACATCAAACATGTTGCCTTAGAGGTACTGAAGCATAGAAGACTTGGTGATGGGCACTAGGCCATTTGAAACTTACTCACGTGTTATCTTTTGGACTGAGAGAAAGATCAACCTGAGGTAGGAAGAAAGGTTATTGAATCCAATGAATTTTTCAGTCACATGAGAACCTCATGTCGCATCCTCTCCCAAACCATTGCCATAGATTTCTCACCTATGGTTGCATCTTCGATGTCCTCAATCTCTCTAGAAAGTTCTACAAGTTAGCATCCTTATCACCATATCTGATGTCCTTCTCCCTCCATTATCCAGGTAGGGGATGGGTGAGGAAATGGAACATGAGGCTAGGATCCTCACAATTAGAAATATGTTATCAGGGAAGGAAATTTGATGAAACTTCTCATCATAGATGCCTATTAAGTAGAGAAACAACTCTCTTCACAAAGCTACAGCACCTACAGATGCCTCATTAACATAGTTACCGATCAAACGGGAAAATTACCAATTACCCATTTTTTTAAGGTAACAAAAAAAACACGTGCTTTCGAAAAGTGGTTATTGAGAATAACCTTACTCTTTTTTAGCATATTTTGGGCACTTTAAATCTTCTTATGAACATTTTTTTTGATGTTATTAATTTTCATGTGGATTTTGAATAGTGGCAATGTGGAATCAACCCCTTTTTTTGAGAGGGTTGATTTATGACACTTTACATTTTTTATATATCAAGTATAACATTTATTTTATAATGTTATTGATTTTCATGCCGATTTTGAAAAGTGTTGCTGCAACATCAACTCTTTCTGTTTAGAGGTCTTATTTTTTACACTTTGGATTTTCTAATTTATTAATTGTGGATAATTTTTTTAAAATGTTGGTGATTTTCATGTTAGTAATAAAACATTAAAAAAAAGATACAAAAGAAATCAAATATAAAAAAGAAATGTAAAAACGGAAAAAAAAACACAAAAATATAAAAATAAACAAAAATTACCATGTAAAAATAAAAAACTTAAAATAAAAAAAAAAATAAAAAAATAAAAAAAAAGCGGAAAGAATTAAAAAAAAAACATCATTTAAGGAAAAAAAATGAACCAATAAAAAAAATCTAAAACATTTTTTAAGTTTAAAAAAACAACATAATTAAAAATAATAATAATAAATTAAAATAAAATAATTTTAGAAATTAAAATTAAAAAAATAAATACAATTATTTAAAAAAACTTAAATAATTTAAATAAAGAATTAAATAAAAAAATTAAAAGTTTTAAAATCAGAATGCAATAATTAAAAAAAAATTATTTAAAATAATTAAATTAAAAAATATATATAAAAAAATCAGAATCAACCCCTCCGCCCATAGGCCGTCGAGCCTGGGTCTTGGCAGTTGGTAGAGTTGCACGCATCTCCACCACCCTCCCAACCCCAAGCCTAGAGGCCCATGGGTGGTGGATCAATTTTGATTTTTTTGTTTTGATTTTAATTTCAATTTTTTAAAATTTGAAAATTCAATTTTTTTTTTAACGTTAATTTTTTAATTTTAATTATTTTAAATACCTTTTTTTAATTTTTTTATTTTCTTTAAAAAATAAAAATTTAATTTTAAAATTTTCATTATTTTAATTTATTTTTTATTTATTTATATGGTTTCTGATTTTATTTTTTTATTATTTTTATTTTTATTTTTTGAATTTTAAATATATTAAATTTGTTTATTATAATTAAAAAAAAATTTACTGATGCAGGTTTTTTTATTATTTTTTAACTTAAAAAAAAATTGTTTTCGATGTTTTCCATATATTTTTTTTAATTCTTCCCCCCTTTTTGGATTTTTTTTATTATAATTTTTTTGTTTAAATTTGTTATTTTTACATGTTAATTTTTTCTTTGTAGTATTTTCACAAGGCTTTTTTTTAATCTATTTTTTTTTCATGTTTTTGTGATTTTATTTTTATTTTTTATTGCCAACATGAACATAACCAACATTTAAAAAAAATATCCACACTTAGTACATTATATATATATATATAACATTTTGTTCTTCGTTACATTTTTATGTTAATTTTTTTGTCTTTTTTATATATTTTATATACTTCATTTTTTTGGTCATATTTTTTTTTTTAATGTTTTATTGCATGTTATTATTTTAATTTTTTCTGTTTTGTTTTGTTTCTATTTTTTAATGTTTGAATTTTTATTTTATTTTGTATTTTGTATTTTTATTTATCTATATAATTATTTATTATTTTGGTTTTTATTTTTTTAGTTGATTTTAAAATTTTCATTATAATGAATCGAGTTACCCACTCAATGTCTCAATTTCATGGTTGGTATTTAAGTTTTCATTACAATGGGTAAAGTTCACCTACACTACATGTCAATTTGATGGTTTATTTTTAAATTTTTGTTGCAATGTATCAAGTTGTCCTAGCGTAAGATTTTTAAATCCATATACATTTAACATTTAAAAAATAAATTACTCTTGGCATAATAACTCTTTTATTCAGATGCTCATTTTTAAAGTTTTTTTAGTCATAAAAGTTTTCTATAATGGCATGCTTCAAATATTTTGAATTTTTTTTTGTTTGTGGTCATAATATTTGGTTTTAATTCCATGGTTGAAAGATTGTCAAGATTTTAAATTTTTTTCTAATTAATGATATTTTAGTTTTAATACTATTTTTTTCCACAGAAAAAAATGAACTTTCTATTAATATAGATAGTCTCTGAACATATGCCAAGCATTTCTGGAAACAAAACAATCATTCCCTTAGAAAGAGAATGAAATCAAGGCTACTTACCATCTGATGAAGATGTTAGCAGCCCAAGAGTAAACCATAAAGATCACTGCTTAAGCATCGATGCAGCTGTTTTAAGACAGCGCAAAAACGAGATGCTCCAGCACCCGAAAGAACTGGCAGTAGATACTATCCCAGCCCCATATAATACCATACATAAAACAAAAGGCGAGCCCAGAACCCCCTTACATAAGGGAAACAGTTCTGGACCCAATATAGTAGCAAAATCACATAGGTTATAAAGGTCCACTGTACAATGCTGAAAATAAACTGAAATTTACACAAAAAGAGGCTGTTCATGAGGTTGAACAGTCCCATTTACTGCTTCTGCTACTACCCAGGACCCCAAAGCGAGTTGTAGACCTTCTTTAGATAAGATATCTGCTTGCTGGTTTCTTTCCCTGTAAATATGAACAACAGAAATCTCAGAGAAAAAGGATTTAAGACGACGAATCTCCTGAAGCAAAGGAATTTTAATACTATTTTTGAAAACAATTATAATTATTTTTTGTTTAGCATCATGACTGAAAATTGTTGGGAATTTAGGTTTTTTCAAAGACGTGAAATTTTATATCTAATGTCATGCCTAAAAATTGTTGGAGTTTTAAATCTTTTCAAAGAGGTGATATTTTATCTTTATTGTCATGCCTAAAAATTGTTGGAACTTGCACTTGTTTTGGGGTTTATTTTACCTTTAACATCATTGTTAAAAATGCTGCAATTTTTTCCTGAAAAAATAAGACGTTATTCTAGCATCAACGCTTTTCGTTTTCAGGGTGTCTTTTGAAAAAAAAAAATGGTTTTACTACCAGTTTTAAAAAAGGCTGAAAATTTTCTTTGATAAAAAGAGGTTATTCAAGCATAACCACTTTTTTTTCACCCTGTTTTCCATGTTTTTTGGTTTTTTTGGGCTATATTTCTCATTTTGAGGTAATAGTTCTAGTTTGAAAGATAACTTTGTTCATTGCAGATGAATGTTTAGATGTGGAAAATCCTTCGAACAAGAGAAGCAATGAAGTTAACCTTAGTAAAGAAAATCCAACTTCTTCAAATCCCAAAGGAAAGCATGCAACATGAACAATTTTTCCACCTTTTTCTACTTGCTCTTGTGTTTCCTCTCCCCTCACAAAGGAAAATGCACTTTCAGTTACACTTGGAGAGATTTTGAAAAAATAATTCTTGTAATCAATATGAGTTTTTTTTTTATTTTTTTGCATGCGCTATGATTTTTCATGATTCTTATACTCTTTTTAATATACCATATGGTTTCCTGTTCTTGGGAAAACGATAGGGTATTTCATAGCTAGGACCCATAATGGATATTTCTATGTACAATATTTTTGCTAATGTAAAGTTTTGTACTTTCCTTGAAAAAAAAGATATTACAATAGAGTCTATAAAAAATGTGCTAAAAATATCTCATTCTTACTTTTATCTATAATAAAATATTTATTTGTTCATGTGAAGTAACCTATTTATACCAAAAGCAATATATTTTCAATTTTGAGTGTGAGAAAAATGTATACTTCTTAACTTTATTAAAAAAAATTCAATGAAAGACTCCCATAAATTACTTGAATGACAATATATATATATATATATATATATATATGTTAACATTTATTTATAAATTCTTGAATAAGGCTATTACAATATTTTTATATAAAATTTATTTTTATCATAGTAATAAAATAATTCTAAATAAAATATTATCTTTTTCTAATTATTAAAATTGGGTTAGTCAACTCTTCTTATTCTCTCTTTCCTCCTTAATTATTTCCAATGTTTGGTTTCTTCTCTTCTATGTAGGTTTCATCCTGAAGATGAGTCGGGTTCTAGACTCGAAAATTTTTTAGAAAAATGGAAACTGTGGTTAATCCGAATTCGTAACCTCACAACTTCTACCACAGAAATATACAAACAAACATATAACAAAATATTTCAATATCAAAAAATAATAATAAAATTAAAGTAATAAAATTCATTTAATTCCTTATATAAAATTAATATTTCATATTTAAAAATATTAATAATAATTAAAAATATAATATAAATTATAAATAAATTATTTTGATATTAATTTGTATTTAAAAATATAGTAACAAAAATTGTATATATTAATTTTGAGGTTTTTCTTAGTAAAATCTATAAATAATCCTGGTTAGAAGCTTAATTTTACAGATTTTGTTATTTACTATTTCAATCCTTCTTTGTGGCCAACTAAGTGGAGTTATGCGAGAGGTGAAACCCCCTCTTATTGAAATGTGTTAATTGTATCTCACTAGTCAGCAGATAGGGTAGCTGGATCACTCAATGGGAATCCCATATCAAGGAAAAATAGTTTTTTATTTCTAATAACTGTATGGAGAAATCACAACTATTCATGAAATATCATGCCCTCATCTGCAAATTCATGGGGATTTCGCCTTGATAGTTAGATGTTGTGAAATTGAGTCAAACAAAGTGAAGGCTCAAGGGTAACGTTAAGCTCCAATTGCAAGCTAGAGGATTTTTTATAGCAATATTTTTTTTTTTCAGATTTAGAGGATTGCAAGATAATCTTCGAAGATGGATAAGTTTTCATGAACAATATCGAGTTATTCATAAGATTATGGTAGGAGTCCCATAACCTAGATAAAGAATAGTTTCTAGCAGTCCATGTTTGGATAAGGCTATTTTATTTATTTTGGTAGTTTGTAAAAGTCTCGTAAGTTATTATTTGGAGGAGGTATTCTTCCTATGAAATAATTTGCATCCACATGAATATCTCCAAACCACTACCTAAATTAGTTGATATTTATTACAATGACAAGGTTTGAACTCAACCTTTAGGCTATGAACATGGATCATTTAAATGGAGAAGATACCATGAATATAGCCTCTTACTCAGAGACTGTCCAGTAATCAAGATGAAAAAGTAGGAGAACAATACTCAAGAGATCCAAAATGGTTTTCAAGAGATAGTAGGTAGTCAATAAAAAATTAAATACAATAGGATCCTAATTAGAGAAGCCACGAAAGAACAAAACAATGAAATAATTTTAAAATATTTAAATTAATAATAACAACTAAGATTTTAAATTTTGTCATACATATAAATATAGATATATATATTTTTTAATATAATAAAATTTCTAATAATACAATGATATTTGACATATATAATATTGTCCAAGAATATTAAGAATATATATTTTTTTAACTTATAATTTCACATATAAATATATTTGTAGTTATTTGCATTCAAGATAATTATAATAATATTTTTTCATAAATAAAATATTTTTTATTTAAATTTTAGCTAATTTAAATTTAACTGTTAAACATCATCTTTAATATATATTTAATTTGATTATTTGTATTTTTATATAAAAAAACTTAACAGTAAAAAGGTACCTACTAATAAAATTTACTCATTCCCTTATATTGTTCCTTTTTATTAAACTTCTTATTTTTAATTTGAAATGCATTTGTATTCGGATGTCAATTTTTAATATATATTGAATGTGATTATTTGCACCTTTATATAAAAAAACTAGCAATAAAAGGCACTTATTAGTAGAATTTACTCATTTCCTTATGCTGTTTTTGTTTTTGTTTTTTTTAGAAAAGTCGAAGATTTTTCATTACTCAAAAAGAATATATAAATATGGAAAAATTAATGTTGTATTACTCAAACAAGGTTTTTTGACCAATCCTATTACCATGCTACATACAAAAAGAAAAGTTCTCAAGTGAGATATCCACATCCTTATAGGCATCACATACCGAAAAACAAAAAGAACTAGAAAGACACTTGTTACCATAATAAGTCATCAAAAGTGATTGAAGCAGGATTATATAGCCCATTTCCTTGAGGAGGAGGAGAATGGTACAGTTAGTTGACATGTTGTTCAAAGTGAGCAAGCCAAGATTTCACCTTTTCGACTTTCTCAATCGATATATTTTTCCCATGCTAGACAACAACAACTATTTCGCGAATACGACATTGAAAATAGTGGAATTGTTACAACTTGGCCATAACTGCCTCCTGCTCCTCCCTTCAGACCCTTTCATGAGATTCCAGTAGGTCTATGATAGATTAAATGATCACCTAGAGCATCATGGAACACCCAACTTACATAAGATATGTGTGACCAAATGAACCCGCACCACCTAGATTGTTGCTCCACGCCCGTCAGCTCGAGGCTCAGCCATACCCCAATTCCCTACGCCCATTGTTTGCTCCATGACCAATCTAAACCAACACCTTGCTACCCCTTTCAAATGCAGAACTGACCAAATACATTTTCCCTCCACGTTATCCATGATCCCCACACCCAATGCCACACATGATTCCAATACTGCTACTATTGCTAACATCACATGCATTCACACTGCCACCCAGAATTCCATCTTACACAATTGAACCTTCCCTCAAGCAGGACGCTTCTGCATTTTTCTGAATATGGGCACGCGAGGAACAGGGGCTTTGATTCATGTTGATGTTTGAGATGAAGCCCATACCCCCAAGGCTCTCCCCAATCCACACCAAGGACCACCAAAACAACCAAACACTACGCACCTAGAAACTACGCACACTAGCAATTGACAACCCTTCAAAAGAAACCCAAAAATCCACACAACATACACAGAAAGAAAGGTAACCTAAATTCGCAGGTTACCTCGATCTAAACTCGCTTCTAAACAAACACCAATCCAATATGGTAGATGAAAATAATCCCTCGTCTGGGAAGGCTAGAAGGAGACCTCCTAGTTGCACACAAGAATGACTAGAAATTTAGGCTTCCAGAAACCCAACTGACGTTAGAGACACTCGGAAACAATGAAGGGAATTATTTTATCAACAACCTCAAGAGCGTAAACCAAAGAAATGTATGCTCCAAATAGCCAACACAATCCCACCATGAAAACCTCCACTCTAACAAAATATCCACCACTAGAGGTCCAGGCGCCACTTATAAAAGAAACAAAAAGCTTACAGAGACAACAAAGAAGCACCAGCAAGAATGCCCAAAACATCAATTCTCAGAACTGATTAGGTCCTCAAAAAACATACCCTTTGAATAAGGAATGAGAGGGATAGTTTCAGCTAGAGAAATAAGGAAAGGATTATTACCTTATTTAGCTCGCAAGAGGAGCGATAAAAATACGACCACAACCATACCTAAATGACCCTTAGGAATGAGAGCATCAAGAAATTTTTGACCCTCAATGGGAAAAAGGAAAACCAGATAGCTTTGTGCTTCAAGCTACTTAACCAGTTTAGCGCCAATGACATTGAACCTCGAGACAATAAAAGTCCATTACACAAAGATGAAGGAGGATGTATTTATTTTATAAATTAGGCTAATTTCTATTGATATGTACAAAAATAAAAAATGTGCTTCAAGACAGGTGGTTGTTGAAATAGCCAACCCTTTTCCAATGAGAACTAATCAGAAAACCAAATTTTGGGTTTCCCTTCAATGAGAAACCAACCTTTAATGTGTCTAGGACCAACATAGTTTACAAAAAGAAATACAAATAGGCATAAAAAATAGAGATAAGCTTATATAAACTGAGATATAAGAGAGCCAAGGAACTGCATCTACCCAGTTTGTGCAACATTATCGACCTAATATGGATTTTACTATGTCATGAAGCAACTGAATTGTGTCAGGGTCTCTATGTCTTCCTGTGCGAGCTGGGGGCCAAGCTCCAGAGTCGAAGAGGAGCCCATATTTGGTTGGTTGTTCTTTGTTCTGTGATCCATGTTGTCCACAGCTATCTCTTTTTCCCAGCTGCCATTGAAAGCGAAGTTCCAGTTGGAATCTGTGTCATCCTTCGAGGTTTTGACAGGGAGACCAGTGAATTTTCATGGCAGAGGGGAAGGGGTGCACGAGATTGTGGATTTCCGTGGCCTCTTTTTGCCACTTGAGCCAATGGTAGGGTGCTGCTCTTCGAGGAGACAAACCAGTAGTTGGGAAGAGAGAAATAGGGAGGAGGAGATAGGGTCATATACTTTCAGGTTATCAAGGGAAATAGAGAGGGCATAAGTGCATGTGGATGAACCAGGGGCTAGATCTTGGGAGGGGGAGCCGCTATCACCTCCATGATGGTTACGCATTGGGTGGCGACGTGGCATAGTCCTAGTGGAGAGGAGAATTTGCTACGTAGAATTCAGATGCTCAGAGGGAGCCAGGCAATTATCCAAGGCCAAACAATAATCGAAGGAGCAAAAATAAGGAAGAGTTGTAGGAATGGTTATTTGCATATCGATTTGAAAATCATCAGGACCATTTGCCATTAATGGCCAGCAAGGAGGAGTGAATGTCGAAGAGTGGTGTCATCCTCCCTTGTCAACCTTATTTATTGTCTACATGCACCGAAGTGAAGGAGACTCTGTTATGCCTAGCTAGGTGCCCTTGCATCGATGAATGGGGTGGCCGCCCATATAAGTCATGTCAAACACCCACATTCGGGAGATGAAGGAGGATATTTTAGACATTCGAACACAAAGAAGTTAACTGCATCATCATAGAGGGGATATATGCCTGCTCTCCTCTCCTAAAACCTTATGCCAAGTCACGTGACACATGGATCCCATAGTCTAATACCCCATCAGGGATTATGGTGTTATTTTTTTATTAAACTGCTAGTTTTAAATTTGAAACATATTTTTATTGAGATGTTAATCTCAAATTCACATATTTTTTAATAGTGTTGAGAATGAAAAAAATTTTGAGGTATATTCTAAAACCTCAAAATTATTGGCACCTAAGGTAGAAGCTATACATGTTCCATCACGTACAAGATTTAACACATAGTGAAACAATGTGAAAAATACAAGCTAACGTCGACGTACATAACGTAAAATGTGTGTGAACAAAAGGAGGCACACATATACAAACTTATTTTCAAAGTTAAAAATAAATTGATTCTCACCTAATTTTATTATTTTCACCTAGTTAAGATGTACCATCGTTCGTTCTATGAGACAAAGTGGTTTCATATTTTGAGAAAATAATGAATCCAAATCCCTTCATAGGATTGAAGACCATCATTTCATTGCAAACTATCATTCACATGATTTTGATATCTGAGAAGGGGTTAATGGGGCTGTTAATAAAGATCGTGCAAGAATACACACATTTCAAAGATAAGGAATAACATTGAGAAGAAAACTTATGAATATCAGTTATTATTTTTTTGAATCTACATAATATAAATTTTAAATCTGAGGAATAAATTTGAAGCTAAAGAATAAGTTCTAGAAGAAAATCAATATATACCAACATTAATTTTTAGCTATTTAAATAATTTATTCATCAAGATGCATATTTTAAAATATAGTATAAGGGAGATATGTAACTCTTTCTCTACTCAATATTGAGTCGACACTTGGCCATTTAAAAAAAAAAAAAATTGTTCTATACATAAAAAAACAATGTTAGAGATAATAATAAACAAAAAATGAATACAAATATTTGGTTTCCTTTATTTAAAAGCATTCTAAAAACATCAATGAACCTAATCTAGCTTGCTCGAGTATTGCTATTGCAACGAAGTCTAAAAAATGTGTCTTAAAAATATTTCACTCTCGATCTTAAGTATAAATGAAATATTTAGTCGTTCATGTGAAGTAACATATTTTTATATCAAAAAAATATTATATTTTCAATTTCAAGTGTAAGGAAGATGTATAATTCTTATAATTTTTTAAAGTATTTCAACAAAACAATTTAATAAATTAAATTAATATTCAATTTAATTAATTAATTTCAATATATATATATATATATATATATATATATATATATATATATTAATCTCCAAAAATAAGAGAGGATTTAAAGTAAAAAAAATCAATTATGTTCTAATAAGAATAATAAGAGGGAAACGTAAAATTCACTTAATTATTTATACAAAATTAATATATGATATTCTTTTTTTAATTTTGGAGGGATTCAATCATCATCATGTCCAATATATCACCTTGGCGGGGAGTTGAACAGGTGACTTCACATCAAAGAGTTCCTTAACAAAACTACCTATCCAAGGCTCTGTGGACTAAAATTTATATATGATATTTGAAAAATATTATTAATAATAAAAAATTTAATGTAAATCATAAATAAAATGTTTCAACACTAATGTATATTTAAATATATGTTAATAACAAAAACAGATTATGGTGAAAATTGTGATTCATAAATAAGAGACTTCAATGCAATATTAAATAAAACATTTTAATAAAAAATATATATAAAATGAATTGAAAAAGTAAATTATTATGGGTAAGGAATTTCAATATTTTCATTATTTTACATTTTTGCCATCTTTTTGGTATATTATTCAATAAATTTTGTCTAAAATCCAATAAAAAATGATGGAATTGTAAGTTTAAGCTATGTTGTCTACCAAATACATGTGCCCAAGAGAATTTTTAAAGTGTTTAATATATTTAGGAATTAAAATATCGTATTTATTTCATACCATGTGTAATTTTTCATTTTTTAAATTGCATTTTTTAATGCATAAATATATAAAACACGTATAGATCCATCTTAACCACATATTGAGTAACATACCATTGAAATGTCACCCCTACACTTGAAAGCATTTCCTCAAATTTTTATCATTTTCAGCCCATAAAATATTCATAGTTAAAATGAATTTACTATAATTTTCACATTTCAACCCCATGTTGACCATGAAAGGACTTATACATTTCCTATATAGTGAACAATTCAACATTAAATTTTTTTAACCATAATACCTTTTTGCTGTCTACTTCACTAACATTTAAACAATTTTTTTTTGTTATTAATAGTTTTTCAAATGCCATGTATAAACTCGATAGTAAGAGTTTAGTGAATTTCACAACTCTCTCATAGAGAATTACATAGCACATATTGACATTGTAAAATATTTTAAATTTTCATTCCCTTTTTCCTTTTTGATACATATAAAATTTCTAGAAATTATTTCATTGAAGTTGGGCATTGAAATATTTTATTTTTAATTGATATTATTTTTTAATAAACTCTAAATTGAATATGGAAGGAACTATGGGTCTTCCTAATATAATAATTTAATTTCAATGTTAATGTGAAGGCAATGATTGATCACTACAATACTCCTCATTCAAAAGTAAATATTTAATTTAATTTTACTATAGTGACTTTGTAAACCATGTGCTATGTGGAAATCCTAGTGAGAATTTAAATGCATAAATTTAACTTAATTTTATTGAAAAGTTAGTTATGGAAATCCATGGAATTTATCGGGAAAATACACTAAATGAAAAAAAAAATCACTTACCAAATAGTTATAGGACACTAACTCCCTTTCCATAGAAATAAATCATTTCAGTTGGGAAAATAATCCAAGAGGGTATGAGAGGAACCTAAGGCAATTGAGAAGGGAGAGAAAGAATATTAATCCCTTGCACAAGACACTATTAAGGAAAGGCATCGTGTTTCTAATTAGGGTATTCTCGAGGTGGTTTGGGCTAGTGGAATCCCTACGATAGACTTGTTGAGTTTGTGAGTTCTTGGGTTGTACTTGTTACAATATGAGATTCCTTTCGGAAAAACTTGTTAGGTCTTAGTCAAGCCACTATTCTGGAAGAGGAAAACTATTGGTTTTCGTTCTCATTGGTTGGGAGGAGTGGTATTTATTTGTTGTAAATTCCCTGAAAACCGACACCTAAACATATAAGTATTTTTGTCTGTCTTGGTAGAAATTTCGAGATGTTATTTCTTTCTGTAAAAATATTTCAATGAATTGTTTCAATAACTGGTTTCGATAAACTCTTTTGTGGAAAGTAACTGGATCAATATAGTAAATAGTGCGATAATTGTTTCTATGAAAAATTCACTGGTTGAATACAATAAACAATGTTAATAGTGGTCTGAAAGAGTTATTATACTACAAAGTTATCAGTAATGAGTAAAAACAAAGATATTACTAATATTTTATAGTATGTAAGATAAAATATACCAAATTAGTTAGTTGGCCTAGCTGGTTCGAATTAGTAGCCATGAAAAACTCCAAGTCTTGTGTAATATCCCTATTTTGACTGCTTTTATTAGACAGTTGAATAATCCTAAAGGTTGAGTGGACCTAAAGGAAAAAAATATTGTGGACATATTATATTATATTTAAATTAAATAAATGTGGAATTTGAATTATTCTGCAAAGACTAGAGTATAAATGGAGACTAGTATTTCAAGTCCATGAGGATGGATATGATTCCAAAGACTTTCCTAGATTCTCCAAAAATCCTTGGAGAAAATAAATTAAATTTAAATATTAGATTGGAGATAAAAATCTAAAAATATACCTCAGTAAAGTAGAAAGTTACTGAGAAGAGGTGAAATAAAACTAGAAAGAGGAAAAAGCTAGCTTTAAAGTACTTTTGTGAAAAAAACAAAAGGAAGGCATAAGCAAAAAGGAATACAGGATCTTGATTAATTGGACGCAGTTATGGAAACATGTTGAAGGGGAAGCAAGATTAAATAAGCCATTCCTAGTAGACACGAGTTTGTCTACTCTTTGGAGGAATTGGTCTATGCTCAGGGGGGGGGGCCGTGGAGAGAAAGCTCAAGGTTGGGTGGAAATTAGTGTTACCAAAATTGGTATGAACAAATTAATTCAATTCTGTGTTATGAATTTTAGTATGGCAGAAAGTTTGAGATTAACTATTTGTATTGAATTATGATTTAATTCTATTATATGGAAGTGTGTAAGAAATTTAATTTTATGCATGATTAAATTTTGTATAAAATGATTAGTTTCTGTATAAAATTGATTTATATAGTATGATGTATTTAAAAGACAAAAATTATAGAAATAACATTTGATCTGTATAGTTAAACAGAATATTAGAAATTATAAACCAACTCTCAGAATGTCTAAACCCCATTAGTAGGTTTAAATATGAGGTTAGGTGGTAAATAATATTACAGTAATTACATAAAACATTCATAAATACATTAGAAAGAAGTATAAATTGGTGTCTGTATCGGTGAGGTCAGAATAACCTGAATATGTTAATTCTAAGAAATATCTGTTACTGTAAGATATTGTTGGGATATAAAGACAATTTATTGAATTATCTCAGAAATGGTATCAAAGAATAAAATGAATAAAACACATATATGAAAGTAAATATGAGTTAAATTTCTGAGAATGAGTATTCATTATGATATTGCAATAAATTAAGTCATGGTTTTGTATTTTAAATATATTACAAATTAATTCTGTCATAAATTATAGACAAAATTCATGGTCCCAAATAAACAGTGCAATATGATTATAAATTTGAATACAGTTTAGAATAATATGGGTTGGATTCTTCAAAGTGATATACAACAACCTCTATAGAAGAAATCATAATCTATTGTCAATGAATTGAGTGATGGAAGTACTCATAAATTTACAAAGGACCAATTAAACGGTAAGCATGCACATGGTATTATGTGGAGTACCTGTACATACAAAAAAATAAGTGAGTTAATATGAGTACAATTGTCTTGAAAAGTAATTAAAGAAATAAATAATTAACTAAAGGAAAAATATAAATTAAATATCAAATTATTACCTTTCTGTTCCTAATTAGACAGTAGTATTAAACCTCTATATACAAATTTTGAAAAACCATTAATGAAGCAAGTTGAGAAAAAGAGAAGAGGAAGAGGAAATTAAATTGATGAAATGGAAGAAGAATACCTTTCATCGCAATGACAGAGTGCATCTAAGGAACTCTGCAACTTGGAGAATAGATGAATTATTCCTGTACAAAAGAGAATTTTATTAATTGAAGTAATTAATAAAATTATAAAGTTAAATCCCTATTATTCTAGTATCATTTATAAGTACAATATGAGAAATTTATACAAAAAATGAATCTGTAAAATAAGAAATTAAAATAGCTTGACACAAAGGTTAAAATTCCTAAACAATAGCATGTTATGAATATTAATAAACCCATTAATATTAGCATGGGTTAATAAAGGTTTGGAATTAAATTCAAAAATTGGATTTATCTCAGATACATATATTATTGTATTTATATAAGAGTTTGATGAAAACTTTGGTTACAGTATTAGTTAATAATACTATCCAAAGTTTAATAAAAGTTCAAGTAGAAATTATCAAACAAAAGACACAGAATATATACAAGAAGTATTCTAATTCACATTCGAAAATAATAATACAGGAAATTGTCGAGTTATTCTCTTGAAGGAGAAAATTGAGATAAATTGAAATTTCATAAATACCGTGAAGAAGAAATCAAATACAGAGAGTGCATAATGAGGCAGGTAAAATGATTATGCTCACTATGGAATAGTAAGACGTAATTTCAAGGTATATAAACAAACAATAAGTTCCCTAATGTAACTATGTAGAAGAGAAAAGACTCCAAAAATATTTTATTGCATGTTCAAAACGAAAATACCCAACTCATAAAACGATAAAACACAGTAAATACAATAATAATTAAATTAATTGGATATTCGACGGAGGAAGGAAACCTTCACTGGTTATATGCATGATAAATTAGTTATAAGAAAAACGAATATTCTGGAGAGAAATGAGTTTCATTATCAATGAAATCTCACAATGTGTAAACAAAAATAAATTCGATGCCAAAATAAACCCTGAGCTATTTTATTAAGTAATTGAGGAATCGTTTGGTGATAACTAATACCGGACTCCAAATTTTAGTACTTTGGCTAGAAAATGAGAATTTGGGAATAAAGTGGTTTCGTAGTATGACTTTGTTGGAACAATATTTCATAACAATACGAAACACCATAGCTTTTCTCTTGAAGTTAGATGTTCCATACCTCGTGTTTGCTGGGGAAAATTACCTCCAACTGCAAAAAGTGGAAGTCGAATGAATTCAACGCCTAAGAGAAGACAACAACACTACAACCAAAAACAAAAGTTAGAAGTTGTAGAGAAAATAAAGATGAGTAGAATAAATGTCAAAGTGAGTTAATGTTTCAGAGGAGAGACTTATGAACACTAAAAATCCAATGCAAATGTTACCTGAAGAGAAAAAAATGACTTGGAAGCTTATGCAGGTTTGTCCAGGAAAAAATTTGAATTCATAGCAGAAGGGTTCACCTATTTGAACGTAGAGATAATCATTCCTAAGGTCACGACTGCGTGGTGGAGCAACGAGGGTTTGAAAAACTAGAGCCAAAGGTGGAGAATTTCTAAATGAACAATAACAAGTCTGGGTAGGGTTAGGTTGTCGTAAAATACTAGAAGGGATATGACATGATCCGAGCCATACATGTGTCTTAAATATAATACAAAAAATGATAACGAGCCCATGTGAAGTCATTTCAGCCAGAAGTACTGTAATAAGGGTTAAATCCTAAAACTTTCAATCACATAAAAGCTGTGACAGGTACCATTTACAGATGTTCATTCCGAATCAATAAACTAGTATACACTTATCCTTACAGTTAAGAATGACAGAGACATTAAACAATATTAATATAATATATATGTAAAATCGAAAATCAATAATTGTATTAACAATGAATATGTTGCAACCATATTAATTAACAAAAGAATTTATATGATATACTAAGGCCGAGAAAGATCAATTCGTATAAATTGGATCACTGAGTGTTAAATGGTAACAATTATAAAACACAAGTTTATGTATTATAAATTCATTACTATGGGTTAGGAATTAAGGATTTAATTATTTCCTTCTTATGTATTCGAGAAATTTTCGAATTGATTACGTGGAATATAAATCAATAGCATAAAGGCTTTGAAATAAACTTATTAATATAATTGTATATTATATTATAAAAGGGATGAAATCCTTTCAAGCGATTTGAAATACCTTTGAATTTAATAAAAGAGTATATAGGTATTTATGAGGAATGACCATATTCTTTGGATATAAAAGACGATAAGATATATAATTTAGAACTTAGTGTAATACGTTGAGAAGACTATTTCAAGGTTAAATTAGAATGGAAAGTATAAAGTGTATAAGTTAAACAAATTTTACTATAAACGTTATAATTACAATTATAATGTAACAAGATAATCACGAAGGATCTTCAAGTGCAATTGTCAAGGAAAATGAATGAAGAGTCTATAAGTAAGACAAGTACAGTAAATGGCAGAAAAATGATATACCTAAGTTCATCCATTATAAATGAAAGAATATCAATATAAAGTATACCAACAAAATTCGTTGAATAATGACGAACTATGAATGAAGGAATAACAACAAATTATAGAATGACAAAATTTTATCGAATATTGAAGAACCATTTGAAAGTCATGGGCGACAATCTTAGTAGTTATACTATATCTTCAAAAAAAATTTGTGGTATTTGGAGTTGTTACAGATGGTATCAGATCTCATGTTGAAACACTGGGCATGTATCTATCCTCACACAAGAAATTAAAAATCCCAAATTTTGCTGCTGTAAATTTATTTAAATTGAAATTTTTTTGAACTAATTTAAGTTCTGTGTACACTGATTTAGTGCAGAAAGTAGAATTGTCATTATGAGAAATGGAGGAGGTATATTTGTAGATCTGGGTGGTGAGGGAAATCCAACAGATCAAAATGTTCATTTGTTGGATATGTTCAAGGAAATGCAATAAGAATTGGTTTATCTGAGAACTAGTAATGAACTATTTATGCAAGCCATCGAAGAGCAAGAGAGGTTGATTAAGGAATTAACCTCAAGGTCTAGTCACGAAAGTGAAGACCATGGAAAAAAGAGAAAAGAAGTTGAAACCCACTTAGAAGGGTCTGATGATGGTGAAGCAGATGGAAAACAGTCTAGAAAGAAAAAGGAATTGCAAGGAGAGTTCTGAAAATTTAAACCTCCCACTTATGATGGTGAAAAGGAGGAAGATGCAGAAGCTTGGCTTTTAAATATGGTAAAATAATTCCAATTCTATGAATATGGAAGTAACATGAAAGCCAGGTTGGCTATTTTCCAACTCTAGGGTAAGGCTACCTTGTGGTGGGAAGAAACCAAAATCGTGCATGTACTAGATGAGTAAACTGTGACTTGGGAAGACTTCCAAACTAAGTTTAAATCTATATATCTAAATGAAACATACTACGATTAATAAGCCAAAGAGTTTCATGAGATGAGATTGGGAAAACTCACTATAGATGATTTTGTTACCAAATTCACTAACCTGCTTCGTTATGTACCTTATATTAGAGAAGAGAAGGAAAAGTTACAACTATTTTTAAATTTCCTACCTACTATTTACAAAGAGAGAATAGAATTTGACAATCCCAAGACACTGGATGAAGCGGTGTGCAAAGCGAGACTGTGTTATCAACAGTTCAAAGGTAGAAATGATCAACTCAAAATTTGGAAACAAAGAAAAAGGGAAAGGTGAATCTAGTGGGAAAAGAGTAAAACAATCATACTTGAAAAACTTTGGGAAAAATCATCGAAGGAAGAAGTTTAACAAAACTGGAGAAAATCAACTAGCTCAATCACAAACTAGATCTAAACAGATGGATGTAAACAACAAGAAAGAAGGGACTGTAAAAATGAAGGAACCATTAAAGTGTTGGGGTTGTGGAGAACCTCATCTATTAAGTTATTTTCCTCATCGAACACTTCAAAATATTCAAGTATTGAGAGAAAAAATTACTCTAAATGATGTTTCTAGAAACATTCCAAGAATCAGTGTTGCACTAAAGGATCACCAAGGTGAACACCAATCAACCATGATCGAAATCAAAGGTAGGATTGTTGAACAACCTATTTGTATTTTCATAGATCAGGAGCAAAATTAAGCTATATAAGTCCACAGATGGTGGAAAAATGAAAATGAAAATTAGAAAAAATTTAGCAAGCATGGTTAGTTCAGTTATCCAACAGAAAAAAACAAAAGTGACCCACAAATCACCAACGATTGTTGTAAATTTAAATGGGTATGAAACAAAACTGAATTTAAATATTTTACCTCTAGGTTCATATGATGTGTTAGGGGGAATGAATTGATTAGAAAAAAAGAAATAAGTATTTAATTACTTAGATAAAATAGTTCATTGTGTACATGGTGAGGGAAAACCAGTGACAGTAAAAGGAAAACCCAGACCAATATCCGTAAGATATATTTCAGCATTACAATTAAAAGGGACAACAAGGAAAGGCTACCAAGTGTATGTTGTGCAAGTGGAGGAATTACGACATGAAACTAAAAAGGAAGCCATAGAAAATTTACTAGTAATTAGAGAATTCAGAGATGTATTTCCAGATGAAATTCCTCATTTACCCCCTAAAAGAGAAATTGAATTTTCATTTGAATTGGTATCTGGAGCTACAGATGTCTCTAGAACACCATACAGAATGAGTAATCCTGAGTTGTTATAATTAAAACTGCAACTACAAGAGTTGTTGGACCGAGGTTATATCCATCCAAGTCTATCTCCATGGGGAGCACCTATACTATTTGTGAAAAAGAAAGATGGCACATTTAGATTGTGTATAGACTACAAACAACTAAATAAAATGACTATAAAGAATAGATATCCTCTACCGAGAATAGCTGATTTATTTGATCAAGTGAGAGGATATATTATATTTTCGAAGATTGATTTAAGAACAAGATATCATCAACTGAGAATTAAGGATGAAGACATAAACAAGACTGCATTCAGAACTAGATGCAGGCACTATGAGTTTGTGGTTCTAACTTTTGGGTTGACTAATGCACCTGCTACATAAGTATTTGGATAAATTTGTTTGGGTGTTTATTGATGACATTCTGGTATATTCCAAGAATGAAGAAGAACATAAGGAACATCTCATAATTGTCTTAAAAACACTTAGTGAACATAAGTTATATGCCAAACTTAGCAAATGTGAATTTTACGATGATAAAATTCAATATTTGTGTCATGTAATTTCAGAAGAAGGATTGGCAGTAGACCTAGAGAAGATACACACTATCATGGATTGGATGGTACCTATTGATGTTCCAGCCATAAGATCATTCGTGGCTATCACAGGATTGTATAGGAGATTTGCAGAGGGATTTTCAGCTTTAGCTTATCCTATTACATCTCTACAGAAGAAGGGATTGAAGTGTGAGTGGACAACAAAATTTCAACATATTTTTGAACAGTTAAAACTTAAAATAACAACTTCTCCTATTTTGAATATTGCGGATCCAAAAAAATAATTTGTAGTGTGTACAGATGCTTGCGCAGAAGGATTATGATGGGTATTATTACAATAAAACTTAGTCATAGCCTAGGAGTCAAGAAAATTAAAGAAACATGAATAGAACTACACTGTATATGACATAGAGTTAGCTTTTGTAATACATTCTTTGAAGATGTGGAGACATTATCTATTAACAAAGAAACTTGTACTCATGACAGATCACATAAGTTTGAAATAATTTTTCACACAACCTGATTTAAATGTTATACAAGCTATATGGTTGTCTTTCCTTAACGAGTTTGACATAGAAATCAAACATATTAAAGGAAAGGAAAATAAGATTGAAAATTCTTTGAGTAGGATTTCTTATAAAATATTGAATAGTGTTGGAAGTAGCGTGAATTTTGACATTGAAGTATTAATACAAGAAGTAGTAAGTCAAGATTCAAACTATGAAAAAATTCAAGGAAAATTACAGAATACTTAGATATTGGGATATACTCAAAACTAGAAAGGGTTAATTTATTATAAAAACATATAGTATATTCCAAATGTGAGCTCATTAAAACATGAAATATTATATGAGTATCATAAACGAACCTATGCAGGACACCCTGGTTATCAAAAATCGATTTCAGCATTAAGAAAGAATAGGTTTTGGCTAGGTAGGAAGGAAGATGTGGCTGATTATTTAGATAGATGTTTGGAATGTCAACAGGTAAAATTAGAACATCAGCATCCAGTAGGACTGTTGAATCCTTTACCTATTCCATAATGGAAGTGAGAAATAGTTTCCATAGATTTTATAACTAGCTTTCCTAGAGTTAAATATCAACATGATTCTATAATTGTGGTTGTAGACACATTGACTAAAGCTGCACACTTTTTACTGGTATAATATACTTTTAGTACAACTCAAGTAGCTAATGTATTTATGAAAGAGATTGTAAAGTTACATGGTATTCCTAAAATGATTATATCAGACAGAGATGTAAAGTTTACTTCAACTTTTTGGAAGACTTCGTTTGAAGGAATGGGTACCAAATTGAACTTTAGTACCTCCTACCATCCCCAAACACATGGAAAAACTGAAAGAACAAACCAGATTCTGGAATACATGTTACAAATGTATGTTATGTATAGACCTGCAAGATGGGAATATTTTTTGCATCTGGCAGAATTTGCATATAATAATAGTTATCAAGCCTCAATAAATATGATTCCTTTTGAAGCATTATATGGTAGAAAGTGCCACACACCACTTAGTTGGAGTCAACCAGAGGATAAGTTAAATCTTGGACCAGATGCATTGTAAGATATGGAAAGAATTGTGAAGAGAAATCAACAAAAAATTAAGACAACTAAAGATAGACAAAAGCGTTATGCAGATAAAAAGTGAATTAATAGAGAATTCAAAGTGGGAGGCCATGATTACTTGAGGATTAAGCCCAAAAATATTACTTTATATATGTGTAGTTGTGCTAAATTAGCACCACACTACTGTGGACCGTTTCAAGTTCTAGAAACAGTGGGTGTTGAGGAGGTAAATCCCCTCTGCGGACAGAGGCGATCCCTACTAGCCCAACAGGGGTCTAGCAACAAACAAACAATGCTATGACGCAAGCTCCTAGTTACGAAATGAAAGACTTGGGATAAGAGCCTACCTGGATTCCAACGCTAGATCTGAAGAAGAAGATGCCCCCGCCCTTCAGCCCTGGCAGATCACAATCCTTCCACGATCTCCGTGGACGAACACCTGCACACAGAAGAGACGAACAGATACATGCATAGGAACCAGCATACGTAACTAAATATCGGTCAGAAAGATATTACTTCGTATTGGTCGATGATTGCAAAGGAGGAACCACAATTATAGCTACTCATTAAAGCAGAGAAACCGTTGAAGATGAATCGTAGTTTCGGTCACAGCCTTCGTACTTTGGTCCTCTCATGGTTCCGACGGTTTACCAGTGCTCGCTACAGGGCGAAAACCCTCCAGTCTCGTAACAATGATTCCCGACATTGTGCTTAAGGAAAGAAGCGGGATTCTTTACGAAATATTGTGCGGCACTTGGGAACAGAGACAAAGTTTAGCACTTTTAAAAGAAGACTAGCTGGGCGTGGTGGATCTTATGTTACACAGATGGGGAAGGAGGGAGTTGGGATCCCTATTATTATGGGATTGGCCCTATCAACAAGGAAGGTTCTATAGAAGGTGGCAAAACTACTTCCCTTCCATAGAACTCCCGTAGCCAAACCTCCCAACTCAAGATAGGCAGTGGTTGTGAGTTTGTTTGAACTCAACTTCCGCCATCCATATATAAAAACAGTCCCTAAAATGGGTGGCGCGATTGCTGCTCTATGACAGAGCGCCAAGTGGCGCGACCTCTTTACAGGATTTCCCTGAGTGGCGCGAGTACTGAACTGTCTACCCGCGCCAATGCAAAAGAGCTGTTTTTCATGGATTTTGCACGGAGATGTCTCAAGGGGAAATGAAGCTCATACTCAGAGGGATGCAATGATGATGTTTTCAATGCATGACAGTGTTCACAGGTCACATTATGGGTCCTCCATTATGCGGGACGGGGAATGGTAGGGACGGTGACAAATTTTATCATATGTATAAATGTTAAAGGGCTTGTATAAGTTAGCTCTACGTAGTCACAGTAAGGGTCACAATGGTTTTCATGTTTCCTTATTGAAAAATTATATACACGACCGTACTCATGTAATTGATTGGAATGTGATATAGGTAAAACCAGAAAGGGAATCTCTTCCAGAGCCCCTTCATATACTAGCACGAGAAGAAATTAAGCTCTGGAGTAGGACGATAGCTAGGGTGAAAGTGCATTGGAGGCACTTTTTTCCTGAAGAAGCTACATGGGAGTGAGAAGAAGAAATTAAGGAAAAATATCCATCACTATTTTCAAGGTGAATTAATATTTTGCAACACCGAGGACAATGTTCTGTTTTAGAGGGGGGATATGTAATATTCCTATTTCTACTAATTTTATTAGATAGTTGAATAATCTTAAATGTTGAGTGGACCTAAAGGAAAACAATTGTTGTGGACATATTATATTATAGTTAAATTAAATAAATGTGGAATTTGAATTATTGTGAAAATACTAGAGTATAAATGGAGACTAGGATTTCAAGTCCATAAGGATGGATAAGATTCCAAAGACTTTCCTAGATTCTCCAAAAATCCTTGGATAAAATAAATCAAATTTAAATATTATATTGGAGATAAAAATCTAAAAATATACCTCAGTAAAGTGGAAAGTTACTGAGAAGAGGTGAAATAAAACTAGAAAGAAGAAAAAGCTAGTTTTAAAGTACTTTTGTGGAAAAACAAAAAGAAAGCATAGGAAAAAATGAAAACAACATCCTGATTAACTGGACGCAGTTATGGAAACATGATAAAGGTAAATCAAGCTTAAATAAGCCATTCCTAGGTATACAAGAGGTTGTATACACTTTGGAGGAATTGGTCTCTCCTCAAGGGGAGCTGTGGAGAGAAAGTTGAAGGTTGGGTGGAAATTATTCTTACCAAAATTGGTATGCACACAGTAATTCAATTCTGTTATGAATTTTAGTATGGAAATTTTTTTGAGATTATCTATCTGTATTGAATTATGATTTTATTTTGTTAGATGGAAGTGTGTAAGAAAGTTAATTTTATGCATGATTAAATTATGTATAAAATGATTATTTTATGTATATAAAATTGATTTATATAGTCTAATGTATTTAACAAAAAAAATTATAGAAGTAACAGTTGATCTGTATGGTTACAAAGACAATCAGAAATTATAAACCAACTCTTAGAATGACGGAACCCTATTAATAGGTTAAAATATGAGGTTAGGTGGTAAATAATATTACTGTAATTACGTAAAACATTGATAAATACATTAGAAATAAGTCTAACTTAGTGTATTTATCGGTGAGGTAAGAATAATCTGAATATGTTAATTCTAAACCATATCTATTATTGTAAAATAATGTTGGGATATAAAGGCAATTTATTGAATTATCTCAGAAATGGTATCGAAGACTAAACTATATAAAACACATACATGGAAGTAAATATCAGCTAAATTTCATAGAATGAGTATTCATTATGATACTGTAATAAATTAAGTCATGGTATTGTATTTTACATACATTACAAATTAATTCTGTTATAAATTATAAACAAAATTCATGGTCCTAAATAAATAGTACAATATGATTATAAATTTCAATACAGTTCAGAATAATATGGGCTGGATTCTTCAAAGTGATATACATCAGCTAATATAGAAGAAATCATAATCTATTGTCAATGAATTGAGTGACAAAAGTATTCATAAATTTATAGAGGATCAATTAAACTGTAAGCATGTACATGGAATTATGTGGAGTACCTGTACATACAAAAATATAAGTGAGTCAATATGAGTACAACTGTATTGAAAAGTAATTAAAGACAAAAACACTTAACTCAAGGAAAAATATAAAATAAATATGAAATTATTACCTTATTGTTCTTAAATAAACAATAGTATTAAACCTATATATACAAATGCGGAAAAGCCATTAATGAAGGAAGTTGACGAAAATAGAAGAGGAAGAGGAGATTAAATTGAAAAAATGGAAAGAAGAATACCTTTCATCTGAGTGAAAGAGTGCATCTGAGGAACTCTGCCAATTGGAGAATAGATGAATTTATTCCTATAAAAAAGAGAATTTTATTAATTTAGGGAATTAATAAAATTCTAAAATTAAATCCATATTGCTGAAATCTAATTTATAAGTACAATATGAGAAATTTATACAAAAAATGAATCAGTAAAACAAGAAATTAAAATAACTGAAAAGAAAGCTTAAAATTCCTGAACAATAGCAGGTTATGAATATTAACAAACCCATAATATTAGCATGGGTGAATAAAGGTTTTAAATTAAATTCAAAAATTGAATTTGTCTCAGATACATATATTATTGTATTCATATAAGAATTTGATGAAAAATTTGGTTATAGTATTATTTAACAATACTATCCAAACTTTAATAAAATTTCGAGTAAAAAATATCAAACGAAAGCCACAGAATATATACAAGAAGTATTCAAATTCACATTCAAAATTAATAATAAAGGAAATTGCCGAGATATTCTCTTGAAGGAGAAAGTCGAAATAAATTGAAATATCATAAATACCCTGAAGAAGAAATCAAATACAGAGAGTGCATAATGAGGTAAGTAAAATAATTACGTTTATTGTGGAATAGTAAGACGTAATTTCAAAGTATATAAACGAACAATTAGTTCCTCAATGTAACTAGGTAAAAGTGAAAAGACTCTATGAAGATTTTACTCCATGTTGAAAATGAAAATACCCAACTCATAAAATGATAAAACACAGTAAAGACAATAATAATTAAATGAATTGGATATTTGATGCACGAAGGAAACCTTCACTAGTTATACACATGATAAATTCCTTATAAGAAAAACCAAAATTATGGAGAGAAATGAATTTCATTATCAATGAAATCTCACAATGTCTAAATAGAAATAAAATCGATGCTGAAATAAACTTCAGCTATTTTATTAAATCATTGAGGAATCGTTTGGTAATAACCACTACTAGACTCTGAATTTTACTATTTCTAGAAAACGAGAATTTGGGAATAACGTGGTTTTGTAGTATGACTTTGTTGGAATAGTATTTCATAATAATATGAAATACCATAGCTTTTCTCTTTAAGTTAGATGTTCCATACCTCATTTTTTCTAAGGAAAATTACCTCCAGCTGCAAAACATGGAAGTCAAATGAATTCAACTCCTCAGAGAAGAAAACAACACCGCAACCAAAAATGAAAGTTAGAAGTTGCAGAGAAAATAAACATGAATAGAATAAACGTCAAAGTGAGTTAATTCCGAAGGAAAGCCATATTAAAAATAACAATCCAACGTAAATGTTACCTAAAGAGAAAAATTAATGCCTTGGAAGCTTACGAAGGTTTGTCCAGGAAAAAAATTGAATGCATAGTAGGAGGGTTCACTTGCGTGAACATAGAGATAATCGTTCCTAAGGTCATGGATCCGTGGTGGAGCAACGAGGGTTTAAAAAACCAAAGGCGAAGGCATAGAATTGCTAAATGAACAATGACAAGTCCGGGTAGGATTAGGTTGTCGTAAAATCCCACAAGGGATATGACATGATACGAGCCATACATGTGTCTTCAATCCAATACAAAAAATGATAATGAGCCCATGTGAAGTCATTTAAGTCGAAAGTACTATAATAAGGGTTAAATCCCGAAACTATCAATCACAAAAAATATATGACAGGTACCATTGACAAATGTTAAATTCTGAATCAATAAACCAGTATACGCTTATCCCTACATTTAAGAATGACAGAGATATTAAAAAATGGTGGGATTAATATAATATATATATCAAATCGGAAATCAAGAATTGTATTAACAACGAATATGTTGCATCCATATTAATTAAAAAAATAATTTATATGATATACTAAGGCACTGAATGATCAATTCGCATGAATTGGATTAGTGAGTGTTAATTGGTAACGATTATAAAACCCAAGTTTATGTATTACAAATTCATTACTATAGGTTAGGTATTATAGATTTAATGATTTCCTTCTTGTGTATTCAAGATTTCGAATTGATTCCATGGCATATAGATCAATAGCCTAAAGGTTTTGAAATAGCCTTATTAACCTAATTTTATATTATATTATAAAAGGGATGAAATCCTTTGAAGGGATTCAGAATACCTTTGACTTCAATAAAATAGTATATAGGTATTTATGAGGAATGACCATATTATTTGGATATAAAATACCATAAGGTATATAATTTAGAACTTAGTGTAATAGGTTGACAAGACTATTACAAGGTTAAATTAAAATGGAAACTATAAAGTGTATAAGTTATACAAAATTTAGTATAAACAATACAATTACACTTATAATGTAACAATATAATGACGAAGGATCGTCAAGTGTAATTATCAAGGAAAATGAATGATGAGTCTATAAGTAATACAAGTACATTAAATGGCAGAATAATTCTATACCTGAGATCATCCATTATAAATGAAATAATATCAATAGAATGTATAATGACAGAATTCGTCGAATAATGGTGAATTATGAATGAAGGAATAATAATAGAAAATAAAATGACAAAGTTTCATATAATAGTGACGAACCAATCAAAAGTCATGGACGAAAATCTTAGTAGTTATACTATATATAGAAAAAACAAATTGTTGTAACTGGAGTTCTTACATATTGTATCATAATGATATAAGAGTAGGTTAGGCATGAGTAGGATCATATTGTATTCTCAAGAGTGAATAATGAATAATCAAAGAAATATTGTAACAAACTCTTTCTAATAATTACTGATGCATGAGCATCCAACTCAGGGTAGACAAAAAGAATAGGTTTTTGTCTCACTGTTACGTTGTTTTCTGACAAGTCATTGAACCTATAACTTTTAAATTTATTTTAGGAGATTTGTCATTAGGATTAGGACAATGATTAAGTTCTGTAGAATTAATTAGTTACTTTATTTTCATTTTAATGTAATATCAAAAATTCGTTCAATTTCTAAAAGAACATAGGAAAATAATATTGTTGTAACGAAACGACTGACAATTTCAAAAACTGGAAACTACTTTTTCCTACCATGATACAAAAGGGAAAAAAATATTTTCTGTAGGATTCGATTTTCCATCCAAATAAGAAAAAAGAACAGAATGAAAGTTGAAAACAACTGAACCATCTGTGACTAAAGCATTCTGCAACCATATTATGTTTTATTATCTTACTGTCTATCATTCTTTTACTGTCATGTTGTTATGTATGCAATATTAACAGATTGTGAATGTAAACAAATATGAACTGGAGAAAGAAAATCGCACCCAGGCACTGGAAGAATTTTCAAATTGACACACAAAACTTCAGAATCAAATGATGAGTTTACACATGAAAAGATAGTTTGGCGTCGCTATCTCAAACATTTCAGAACTAGTAAGAAATAACGAACAGTGCCAGGTAATCTCATAAATTCACAGAAGTAAATTTTTTTTTTCTCTTATATTTTTGGAATTAAAACAAAGAGAGATTTCATATAACATTCGAAGATTGTCTAAAAAGAAAACTTAGCATACAGCTGGACGTGGGTTTGAATTTGAAACCCCAATAGAACAAGTAAAAAAACCCTAAGGACAAGAATCTGTTCAGACTGAAGAATAGTTGATGTGATTGAACAACCCTACATTACGTCAGTACTCTTAATACATAGGAAGAAACACATTCTTTTACAAATACATCGATAACACCTATCAATGGGAACTATGGCACAAATACTAGTGAATATTTAAAAAGACAAAACCCTAGCACTACAGAGGTATCTCAAGGAAACGACCCTACCCTTAGGGTCTCGATAACTAAAGGAGGAAAGTGGCCAAGCATTGCGAGTTAGCAAGGACCTGCAAATTCAAAGAAATGGTTCATAATCAAGCCCTGTAACATTTTTCCTTAATTCAAACAAATTTACAAGAGAAAGTGTTAAAAATGGAAAGGAGGGTTTCAGAGTGACTTACCAGCAAAGTCTGAGCGCCGAGTGAAGAAGAAAAATCCTGGTTGGGACTGACAAAACCTTCTCGCGAAGGAGCCAAACCGGTTAGTAGCCTCATAAAATTGTGGAAGAAGCTAAAAGCATAGAAAGAGAGTTTACCTGTGTTTTTTTGAAGCTGAAAGCGAACACAGGGATTTTTTGCGGCCCCAACCTGCAATAGTAGATGACCACAGTCAATTACACAGTTTAGAATACAAAGGGCAGAAGTTTCAGAATGAGAAATTGGACCCATACAGTGAAAGTTAACATCGGAGTTTACAAATTCGACAAAGAGGCGTGGCTTGCCATCGCAGGGTTTGTTAAAATCCTTGCCAAAGTAACCAACACAACGAGAGAAGTAAAGGACCATATTAACAGAGGTTAAGACCCAAAAGTTACCTCACAAAATCGAAGAAACCCTCATGAAACCCTGAGGAACAGTGGAAGTCTGGAAACCCTCTCTAAAACTCAATTAGTGAGAAATTGAGTACAGTCAAGTGGAGTTGTTTTGTTTAACGTGGGAGTAAAGCTCAAAAATTGGAATAGGTGTTCAATAACGCACCAAATCACGAGGATGAACTCATTACTTATGGAGGAGTTATAACAAATCAACTAAAATCTGCAAGTACGTCTGAGAAATCACAAAAAGAATCAAATTTTTGTTGAAGAATTGTGCGAGCGCAATTGTGGTTGAGGGATGGGCCCCATCATTTTTGGTATCAGAGCAAGGCTATGATTAGTGAAAATGGAGGTTGGTAGATGAGGGCGAGGAAGAGTTATTCGCAGAGTAGCAGATGATGGATTGAGGGAAGAGATACGAATTTTGAATGCTCGATTAGCAGTAGTAGAGGCTGGAAGGAGAAGAGATCCTGAAGGAGGAGACAACAATGATGAAGAGGTTGCAGAAATGATAGATGGTTCAGAAGGAGAAGGACCTGAAATCAAATTGTTAAGGTCAGTTTTTTTATCATGTAGAAATCCGAAGCATGAGATTTCTACTTATGATGGAAATTTATGAGGAGATGTGTTGTTGGATTGGCTCAACGAGATGAACAAGTAATTTGATTATGAAGAAATCAGCGAAGATAAGAGGGTAAAATTTGTTGCCACCAAGTTGAAAGGACAAGCGTCCTTATGGTGGGATAGTGTTCAGGAGGAGAGGAAAATGTTGAATAAACAACCTATAAAGAAGTAGGCTAGGATGGAGGCCAAACTGAAGGGTAAATTCCTGCCCAAGGATTAACAGATTATGTTGTACAGGCAGGTCCAAAATTTGAGACAAAGGCGGCTGACTATTAAGGAGTATATACAAGAGAATTCTACAGATTGAATTTAAGATTTGTTTATGTAGAAGACACCCACGAAAAGAGAGCAAGGTTTGTAAATGGATTGAGAGGAGAAATACTATATGAAATAAGTATTCTCTCACCCAGAACTATAGATGAGGCATATTAGTGTGCCTTAAAGGCTGAAGAGAAAATAAATAGGAAGAAGAATGTCAGAAAAGGAGGAGGATATGGCAGAGGCAAAGGAAATGGTTTTGGTAGAGGTAGAGGCACAAATCCTAGTGATGAAGGCAGTAGTTCCAAAACTCTAGGAATAGTAGAAAAATAAAATAACACTAGAGGGGGACGACCATACCAACGTGGAAGAGGTAATAGTAGGGGCAGAGGAGATGTCCAGTGTTATAGGTGCCACAAGTGGTGAACCAGCAGGAGGTATAGGAACATATGTTGCCCAAACGGAGGAAGAAGAGGCACCACCCCAAGAGGTAGAGAATGCACCTGAAATAGGGGAAGCCTTGGTGCTGAATAAAGTGTTGCTAAAACCAGAAAAAGAAGTTGTTGAACCAGACCAAAGAAAAGCCTTATTCCAGACAGTTTGCAAATCACATGGTAAGTGCTGCAAACTAATAATTGACAGTGGAAGTACAGACAATTTGGTAGCCACATAAATGGTGGAGAAGTTGGGGCTAAAGAGGCTAAGACATCCCACTCCTTACAAAGTATCGTGGTTACAAAAGGGACATCAGCTGTTAGTTGATGAACAGTGCGAAGTGGAGTTCCATATTAGCAGGTATAAGGACAAGATTATTTGCAATATTTTGCCAATGGACGTGTGTCATATAATGTTAGGGAGACCTTGGTAGTATGACAGGAAGGTGGTACACAACGGAAAGACAATTTGTTACAAGTTTGTCAAAGATGGGATTAAGCATATGCTTGTACCCATCAAGGAAGAAGAGACATCAGAGATCAGTGGATTCAAAGCATTGTTGGTGGGAGGAAAAGAATTCTTGAAATGGATCAAGGATAATGAAATTAAGTTTGTTGTTGTAAGGAGGCCAAAGACAGTGATATTGCATACAAAGATTACAGATTTTCCAAAAGAAATCTAGGATATGTTGCAAGATTTTGGTGATATCATAGTGGATGATTTACCAGATGAGTTGCCTCCTAAGAGAAGCATGAGTCATTGCATTGATTTTATACCAAGAGCTAGTCTTCCAAACAAGGCAGCGTACCGTATGAGTCCTAAGGACAATGACGAGATTAGGAAGCAGGTATAGTAACTGCTAGACAAAGGGCTGATCAGGGAAAGTATGAGCCCCTGTGCAGTTCCAACATTTTTAGCTCCTAAAAAGGGTGGAGAGTGGAGGATGTGTACATATTCAAGTGTTATCAATAAAATTACTATCAGATACAGGTTCCCATTACCGCGAATGGATGACATGATGAACTGCTTGAGTGGAGCAGCGTATTTTTCAAAGATCAATCTGAAGAGTGGTTACCACCAGATCCGAATTCTAGAAGGGGATGAGCAGAAGACAGAATTCAAGACAAATGAAGGGTTGTATGAGTGGCTTGTAATGCCATTCGGTTTGCGTAATGCCCCTAGTACATTTATGCGCCTAATGAACGAAGTGTTGAAAGAGTTCAATGGGAATTTTGTAATTGTTTATCTGGATGATATTTTGATTTTCATCAAGACAAAGGAATAACACTTTCGACATGTTCGAAGTGTATTGAGGAAATTGCAGTAGAATAAGCTATTGATAAATCTGAAGAAATGTACCTTTTTTCAGAAGGAATTAGTTTAACTAGGTTTTGTGATTACAGAAAATGAGCTGAAGATGGACCCATAAAACGTTACAGCTATAGTTAGCTGGCCATCCCTGAAGAATCTGTTTGAGGTTCGCAGTTTTCATGGATTGGAAAGTTTTTACAAGAATTTTATCAAATATTTTAGTGGAATCTGCGCACCTATGTTGGATATAATAAAAAAGGAAAATCAGCCTTTCTGTTGGACAGAAGCAGCAGAGAGAAGCTTTCAAACTTTGAAGAAGAAGATCACCAAGAGACCGATTTTAAGGTTGCCTGATTTCAAAAAAAATTCTCAAGTTCATTGTGATGCTAGCGATATAGCCATTGGGGCAATACTTAGCTAGGAGGACAGGCCAGTCGCTTATTTCAGTGAGAAGATGAACGAAATTAGGCATAAATACTCATCCTATGACAAGGAATTCTATGTGATCATCCAAGAATTGAATCATTGGAGACATTATCTATTAGGTAATGAATTTGTTTTATTTTCTGATAATTATGCATTACATTATATTATGCAGCAGCATAAGTTGAACCATAAGCATGCAGAATGGGTTGAGTATCTGCAGAGTTTTATGTTTGTGTTAAAACACATTAGTGGACAAGCCAACAAGGTGGCAGATGCGTTGAGTAGAAAAACTTTGCTTCTACAGGAAAGCATGGTACAGGTGCTGGGTTTTGAGCATTTGAAGGACTTGTATGAGACAGACACAGATTTTAAAGAGGCTTATGAAGCCTGTCAAAATCCTTTGCTGAGAAACAATAGTCCACGGCTGGATTATAATTTACAGGAAGGGTTGTTATCTAGGGGAGGACAGTTATGTATTCCCGACTGTTCAATGAGGGAGAACATTATTCGAGAAAAGCACAGTGGAGGTCTAGCCGGACATTTCAGCATAGACAAGACATTATCGAAGATCAAACATTTTTATTACTAGCCAAAGAAATGATGGGACGTGCAGAGATATGTGAGCACATGTAAAACGTGTCAATTGGCGAAGGGTTATAGCCAGAATGCAAGACTTTATACGCCACTGCCTATTCCAAGTAGACCATGCGACTCAGTTAGCTTGGAATTTGTCTTGGGTCTACCTAGGACGCAGCAAGGTTTTGATTCAGCGATGGTGGTAGTAGATAGATTCTAAAAAATGGCACATTTTATACCCTGTCGGAAAACCAGTGATGCCACTCACGTAGCACACTTGTTTTTCAAAGAGATCATCAGATTGCATGGCTTGCCGAGGTCCATTATTTCTGACAGGGATGTGAAGTTCACAGGACATTTTTGGCATACCCTGTGGAATAATTTCGACACTTAGTTGAATTTCAGCTCCGCTTATCACTCGCAAACTAACAGGCAAATGGAAGTGGTGAACGGGAGCTTAGGAAACCTGCTACGAAGTTTGATTGGTGAAAAATTTCACAGATTTGGGATCGTGTAATTGCTCAAGCGGAATTTTCTTATGAAGATTCACCAAATCGCAGCACAGGTTACAGTTCTTTTCAGGTTTTGTATGGTATGCATCCTCATGTAGTGTATGAACTGCAGGATTTGGGAAAGTTTGATAGAATAAGTGTTGATGGGATAGGCATTTCACCCATCTTTAATGTGGCGGATCTGTTTCCATATACTGCTAGTCCTGAAGACGACAGGGTAGCATGGCCAGAACAGGACACCCAATTCGACAATGGTTCCTGGATGAGGCAAATGCCTATGGTGCAACCCCTTGAGATCAAGGGCATCCTCGACACACAGGTAGCCAACCGCACTCGCAGGAAGGAGTATTTACAATACCTCGTCAAGTGGAAGAACTGTCCCATTGAGGACAGTTCGTGGCTTGACACAGCGGAAATACAGAAGGCAGGCTACTCAGTCGAAGATCTCATGGAACAGAGCCATGAATTTTTGTTACCCCGGGAGCCTGATGCAGGGGAATCCAACTCAGGGTAGACAAAAAGAATTGGTTTTTGTCTCACTGTTACGTTGTTTTCTGACATGTCATTGAACCTGTAACTTTTAAATTTATTTTAGGAGATTTTTCATTAGGATTAGGAAGCTGATTAAGTTCTGTAGGATTAATTAGTTACTTTCTTTTCATTTTAATGTAATATCACAAATTCGTTCTATTTATAAAAGAACATAGGCAAAGAATGTTGTTGTAACGAAACGACTGGCAGTTTCAAAAACTGGAAACTACTTTTTCCTACCATGATAGAAAAGGGAAAAAAATATTTTCTGTAGGATTCGATTTTCCATTAGAATAAGAAAAAAGAAGAGAACGAAAGTTGAAAACAACAGAACCATCTGTGACTAAAGCATTCTGCAACCAGATTATGTTTTATTTTCTTACTGTCTATCATTCTTTTACTGTCACGTTGTTATGTACACAATATTAACAGATTGTGAATGTAAACAAATACGAACTGGAGAAAGAAAATCGCACCCAGGCACTGGAAGAATTTTCAAATTGAGACACAGAACTTCAGAATCAAATGACGAGTTTACACAGGCAAAGATATTTTGGCTTCGCTATCTCAAACATTTCAGAACCAGTAAGAATTAACGAACAGTGCGAGGTAATCTCATAAATTCACAGAAGTAAACTTCTTTTTTTCTCTTATATTTCCGGAATTAAAACAAAGAGATATTTCATATAAAATTCGAAGATTTTCTAAAAATAAAACTTAGCATACAGCTGGAAGTGGGTTCGAATTTGAAACCCCAACATAACAAGTAAAAATACCCCGAGGACAACAATATGTTATACTGAAGAATAGTTGATGTGATTGAACAACCCTACATTACGCCAGTACTCTTAATACACAGGAAGCAAAGCATTCTTTTACAAATACATCGATAACACCTATCAACGGGAACTACGGCACAAAGACCAGTGAATAATTAAAAAGAAAAAACCCTACACTACAAAGGTATCTCAAGGAAATGACCCTACCCTTAGGGTCTCGATAACTAAAGGAGGAAAGTGGCCAGGCATTATGAGTTAGTGAGGACCTGCAAATTCAAAGAAACGGTTCGAAATCAACCCCTGTAGCATTTTGTCTTAATTCAAACAAATGTACAAGAGCGAGTGTTAAAAATGGAAAGGAGGGTTTCAGAGTGACTTACCAGCAAAGTCTGGGCCCCGAGTGAAGAAGAAAAACCCTAGTTGGAACCAACAAAACCTACTCATGAAGGAGCCAAACTGGTTAGTAACCTCATAAAATTGTGGAAGAAGCTAAAAGCATAGAAAGAGAGTTTACCTGTGTTTTTTTGAAGCTGAAAGTGAACACAGGGATTCTTGGTGGCCCCAACCAACAATAGTAGACGACCACTGTCAATTACACAGTTTAGAATACAGAGGGTAGAAGTCTCAGAATGAGAAATTGGAGCCATACAGCAAAAGGTAACACCTGAGTTTACCAATTCGACGAAGAGGCGTGGCTTGCCATCGCAGGGTTTGTTAAAACCCTTGCCAAGGTAACTAGCATAATGAAAGCAGTAAAGGACCATCTTAACAAAGGTTAAGACACAAAATTTACCTCACAGAATCGAAGAAACCCACTCGCGAAACCCTCACGAAACCCTGAGGAACAGTCGAATTTTGGAAACCCTCTCTAAAACTCAGTTAGTGAGAAATTGAGTTGTAAGTCAGGTGGAGTTGTTTTGTTTAACGCAGGAGTAAAGCTCGAAAATTAGAATAGGTGTTGAATAATGCGCCAAATCACGAGGACGAACTCATTACTTACGGAGGAGTTATAACAAATCAACTAAAATTTGCAAGTATGTCCGAGCAATCACAAAAAAAATCAATTTTTTGTTGAAGAATTGTGCAAGCGCAATTGTGGTTGAGGGCCGAGCCCCATCAATTACCATACAAAGTAATTTGTAAGAGGAAAATAATATATTTGTAGATATATACATGCAAAAAAGAGAATATCGAAACTTAACCAAGATTATACCAACTACATACCATCTACGTGATTGAATACAAAGTAATAGTCACAATTTATTATTGTCCTACATAGACAACCCTAGGGTAAGTTATAATGTAAAATTCATAAGTGATCGAAATTATATTATTGGGAAGGACTACAAAACCATGACTAAATAATTTATGTCGCATGAATTCAAGTCCCAATATTCTATATGATCAAATAATTTAATATGTATTTAGAACACTAAAAGGTTTTGTAAACTACAGTTTCAACCCCACGTTTTGGCTTAATGAAAGGATTACCATTGACTGGACAATAAATAATCTAGAAAATGATAACAAATAGAACGCCAAAGCCATATTTCTTTACCAAAATATAGTGAACCAAATTAGAAACTATTTAAATTAAAAATATGGATATTGTTGTAACCTGAATGGGTTATAACCATGACAAAGTAATTCTTACGAATACAATTTCAGTTGAAAACCCTCCATGCTAGGGAAAATAAAAAAATTGTATCCATAACTAAATACCTAGAAATTGTACCAAATATGACATTACTTGTTGAAGGAGACCTTGCAGTAATCGTTCAAATCGTAAAACCCTAAGTGATATCCAGACTCAAAACTATGCTTAAAACTTGAATATCACAAGGAAAATATTGGCCTCGTGTTATAATTTCTAAGAGCACCTGGAAAGGGAGAAAAACCAGGAATAAGAATCTGCAAGAAGTTTGCAAAATCTCCTATAAAAAAAAGGAATTAAGCCTTAAAAAATTCAGTGTAGAAAATAGAAAACCATAACCCGCACCCAATTATATCGAACAAACATTAACATAACAACTTGGGTGCGTGAAAACAAATAAAAATAATGAGTAGGTTAGACCTGAACTGCACATACCTTGTATAATCTCCTATTCCACCTTGCGGGTGCCACACTATGCAAATAGATACATAATATTGTTAACATGCATAAAAGCCTTTGTAAATAAGTGAAAAAATATTTTATGAAAGCAAAAGAAGGTAAATAGTAGTGTTTAGTAGTCGAAATCATAAAACCCAACCAAAGAGACCCTAAATACCGTGTTGGTTCCCTTACCTAAAAAAGGATAATGTTCATAAACTAACTTAGTTACATATAGATCTACAACACGCCAAATTTATTAGAGAATAAGTGAGTAACAAGACTCACCTTGCATACTAAAACTATGTCCCAAGGACTGTGTAATCCAGGAAGGGATCGAATCCACAAGCATGGCACTGGATGAACTATACTCCAAAGATCCTGCAGACCAGCGTAATCAAATTTACCAATAAATTATACTTTGAGTGTGAGTAATGTAAGGATAAAGGGAGAAGGATTACTGTCAACATGTGTTTTTCCTCAATAGTGGCATAACAGAACTCACGAGAGCGGGGAAAATGGATGAGGCATCAAAAGCATCGTGGGGGAAGGTGGTTACACCCATAACTACCACTTCTCTATCCTAGTCATCGCTTAAATCCTCAGTGGTCTTAAGCATAGATACATAACAATAGTATTTTCATAATTAATTACCTCATCATAAGTAAACAAGTTCATAACCCATGATTCCAGAATCAGCAATGAAGTACAACTGTCGGTTACTAACCTGGGGTCGCATATACATATAGACATGTGGCCACAGTAAGTCCGAAGACAGGAGTTATATAACGTATCGTGAGTAATAAATATATATGAAAAACAAGGTATAGTGAATCATCGGGCGGAATATATATTAGATGTATTATACTCACTATTTAATAATCGAAGGTTAAATAAAGATAGACTATATGCATGTTATAGCCCAAATAAAAAGTAACGCTGGTAAGTACAAACTTATCCAAGAAACATGAACGTGGGACGCGTGATGAGTACCATAATCATAATAAATAAAAAATTAATTAAAATAACATAATATCTAGTTATAACATTACAATATAGATTTATCCATTTATAATGGTGGTAATAATAATCAAGTAAGAAAATAAAAAAATGGGTAAATTTACATGATAGATTTAGTACATGTTACAAGTGGTATGAGAGCTAAAGGGTTCAACATTGTGGCCTACTTAAGGAAAAATAGTAACAAACTATGTTGTGTTTCATAGAAAATAAGAATTGGAAATATGGAAACCGCTCTTACAAGACTAAATTTTGCACCCTTAAATCAAATCCTATGATGTGGATGTAGTTGGGTGAAGATCCTTGATCCATATCCACTCTGTTGTTTAAAATAGTGAAAATTTGAGGCCATAAATTACCAATTAAGAGCTAGCAATGAATAATAAGCGAGGAGCCAAATACATTTATGTGTTATATAATAGTCAGGGCAATACAAAATCGTGTTATGGGTACTTTGAAATTTTTTCCTTATGTAACTTAAGTTATCAAAATACCATTTGAATTATTGTTGGGATACCTTTACCTAGAAGAAAAGATATGTTTTGCGCCTAGTAGATCACACAAATATTTTGATGACTTAAGTATTTACACATGCTAATTAATAAATCATATTTTTTGATGTGGGATAGTAAATAGAGATAAGTTTATTATTTATAATGATAGAAATTGTATGGGTAGATAAATTACGAGTCATATGTGTGTGTAAATGAAGTATTAAGTCTATACTATTAAATGATTATAAAATATCATATGGGTATGTTAAGATAGAAAGCATAGTGTTTCATATTAAATCACCCTCTATAGTTTAGGGTTACTTGTATGAAGATTACATGTTTCTAGTTGCAAGCCCCTTTTTGTTAATTAAAAAAAAAAATTATTAAATGAATCTATTTCTTGTTGGTAGTGTTCATAATTAAAGCATGTTGTGAAAATTGTTAATGTTGAAACTATTGTACAACCTGTAGGTTGTGTCTAACTAGTTGTAAAATGTGTTTATTAGAAAAATAAATAAAACTATGAAAGGACACTGTCGATGAGATGAATCCGTGAGCAGGTTAGCCAGCAGAATTCCAACTAGAGGCTTTTTGCTCAATTTGAGAATCCTAGACTAGGTCTGGTTGGGATCAAATAGTCTTTGACAATGAATTGTGTAGGTCACTATTCTAAACTATCATAGATGTGAAGTTGACTTGGGGGAGAGAGACGCATTGGTTTGAGTAGTCTCATAGCTTGGGCGGAGCATCCTTCCCTTTGTGAATTTGTGACTAATTAGAAAATACGAAAAAAGGAAAAATACTAGAGAAATGTTGTGAAACACTAACAATAAGAATTACATTAGAATATATTGGAAACCTTGTAATACATAGGGTTAAAATATGTGGTGTATTGAGGAAGTCGTATGACTATATTAATGATAAATTTCACTAAATATTGAATGGGGATATAGAACATATATGATTACAAAGTGTATTAGTGAACTACAATTACCTTTAGTGATTGGTGAGAATGGTTGGAATCGTTTTCACCAAAGTAAGCTTTAGCGAATAATATGGAGAACATTGACAATGACAACCAACAAAATATAACACACATAAATAAGTATAATACCACAATAATCAGTTGGTATAAAATAATTTATATTTCACCACTCATGAGAACAAAATGGTAGGGAATTAATAAAATTTCTATTGAAAAGCTTCTTCATGAAGGGAGTCACAAAAATATTGGTTACAATACTGGAACAAATGGCACAAATGTTAAATAATCAATAATTGTTTCTGGTTTAAAACCAGAAAAATGGAGCCAAAGAGAGATAAAATATCATAATTACTTGCGATTAAAATAGACTAGTCTCAGGATTAGTGAAGTGGACAATGTATTTGATATTTTAAGTTGGAAGAGACATAATAATAGTATTTGGATCACTCCCAGACATCGAATACAAATGGAACCACTTTAAAACAATGTTGTTGGTACTTAAAGGATATCAACTTTATACGAAATTTAGTAAGTAGTAAGTGATCAAGGTGAGAGTCAATTACATAGTGAGGAATTTTACTTAGAAGAAAATGCAATGGCCCTAAATATAGAAAAGGGATCTACATAGACTTTGAATTTCCTATATGTAATAAACATGGGGCACTCAAGATTTTTGTGAGTTGTAGACTTGTCATATCGAATCATGGAATGATTCAGAAATTGGTCTAATTTATAACCACCTTGTGATTTTAAGGGTTGAGTCTGAATGAAAATAACATAACCATAGATTTTTTCTTTATTGAAATGATTTTTAATCGTAACCCCGATATCTAATGATTTGATATGAAGTGGAACAATCGGTTAAACAACAATAAATATAGGCCCAAACCCTATGAAAAAGGAAAAAAATAATTAAAATAACATAATTTTCCCGCAGCCACCACGCTTCCAGCTCCCCGCTCGCCTGGAGACCAGGTCCTGCAACTACGAGGTGGACATTTTTTTTAATATATATATTTTTAATTTAGTGTAGTTTTTTTTGTAATATATATATATATATTATTTATTTTTAAGTTTTTTTTTTTATTTATTTTTAATTTTAATTTTTTTAATTAAAATTTTATTATTATTATTATTATTATTATTATTATTATTAAATTATTATTTTCATTTGTTTTTTATTGTTTTTTTTAATTATTATTTTAAATTATTTTTAATAGATTTTAAGTTTTTTTTAATATGTTTTTTATTTTTTTAAGTTTTTCAAATTTTGTTTTTTTTATGTTTTTTTCTTATTTAATAAAATAAAGTTGTTTTAATGCTCTTTTTTAAAATTCAATGTTTTTAATTATTATTTTCAATGCTTGTAATTATTATTTTCGATATTTTCAAATATTATTTTTAATTTTCTAATGTTTTTCTAATAATTTTTTATTTGTTTTTTTATTTCTTCATTTGTTTTTTAATCGTTTTTTTTTTCTCAAATTATTTTTTTATTGTTTTTTTTAAGTTTTATTTTTAGTTTTTTTTTTTAATTATTACTTTTAATTTTGTTTTTTAAATTGTTTTATTGTGTTCTTTTTTGGTGTTAAAAAATAAACCAATTTAATGTGTTTTTTTTTTTTTTAAATTTATCTCATTAATATTTTTTATGTTTCCCTTTAGTTATCAATTTTTTAAATTATTTTCTTAAATAATGTTTTTTCAAACTTATTTTTTTATGTTTTCATTTTTTGTAATTTTTTTTTTTTTTTTTGTAATTTTGATATTTTATAGGTTACTTTTGTTTTTGCTTTTGTTATATATTTTATGTTTTTTTTTTTTTTTTTTTTTTTTTTGGGTATTCTCTATATATTTTTTATATTGTATTTTTTTGTATTGTTTCTTAATTTTTTTTAATGTTAAAATATATATTGTTATTTACTTGTTATTATTTTATTTTATTTTTTGTGTTTATTTTTTTTAGGTTTTACTTTTTCAATGTTTTCATATCCTCAATATATTTTATTGGATAAATATGTAAAAATAAAAAATATGTAGAAGTAATAAGTCTAGGAGAACATTTTTTTGTTGATGGTGTACTTCCTTAGCAAATATTCACACAAATTTCCAAAAAAAATTGCTTTAATGTACAGAGTATCAAAAACTCCAAAATCAAATATAAATTCATTTGTTTTGTAAAGTTATTCATTCATCATAACTGAAGTGTTTCATATCCAGTGATTTCAATACACTATATGAAAAACATTATATTTAATAAATTCTTATTAATATGATAAAATAAAAATAAAAATAAATTAATATAAATTAAATGGTAATATTTTTTTAAATAATATTAACACGATGGCTGAAAATTGTTGGAATTTTAAGGATTTTCATAGAGGTGACATTTTATCTTTAATGTCATCCTTGGAATTTTTAGGCTTTTCAAAGACATGATTTGTATCTTTAATACCATGCCTAAAAATCGTTCGAATTTTAAGGCTTTTGATATTTTATCTTTAATTTCATGTTTATCATTGAAAATTTTTTTTTTTTCAGATTCATGGTATTTTGTCTTTAATGTCATTATTAAAAATTGTTGACAATTTACCTTGGAAAGAAAACGATGTTGTTCCAACATCAAACCTTTTCTTTTTCAGGTTGATTTTTCCACACAAAAAATTGGCGACATTATTCCAGCATAAACACTTTTCATTGTTAGGGTGTTTTTGGCACACAAAAAATTGACGATGTTATTCCAGCATCAACACTTTAAGTTTTGAGGTTGTTTTTTGCAGACAAAAAAATTGCATTTACTTCCATTTTTAAACATTGTTGAAAATTTACCCTTAAAAAAAGGGTTATTACAAAATAACACTTTTCATTTTGGGGTTGTTTTTTCATGGTTATTTTATGTTTTTTTGGTTAGAGTTCATTTTTGAGCTAATAGTTCTTGTTTGATTGGTAACTTTGTTCAAATCCAAAGTATTCCACACTCATCCAAGAGTGCTCCAAGGAAACTCCAAGTGTCCAAGAGTATGAGAGAATAGAATGAGATCTCCAAAAATAAATTGAAAAAATGTTACAAACTAACCCTAATAAGCCTTTTTATTAGTGAAGCCTCTATTTTCTTCAATTTCCATTATCTTCCTTCATTTTCCTCTTGACATGCAACGTGTGACCTTTCATTTTCCTTTTCTACTATTCTACATTATTTCCATAAATAAAATGCCAATAAATTCCACTTTTCCTTTCCAAATCCCTTTCCATTATCTTTGGCAATTTCCATAGACATTTATTAATCACAAGTGATCGTCATGACTATGTTTTCACTCAACATTCAGCTTGGAATACATATCCCATGACCATGGTTATTATTTTACCTTTATTACCTTTAATTGAAGTTTTAACCCGGGGATGTGACAAACCCCTCCCCCTGAGGTGTATGGCCTTCAATGACTCCTACAACCAACAAAAATGTTGAAGGACCAACTATACTCCTTATGGAGCTTTATAACTTAGATCATTGAAGTATTTACAATGATCATCCTACTGAGAAACAAACCAACATGAGAAACATAACAACTGAAAACCATAATGACATGTCACCCATACCGCTTATTGGAGATTTATAACATATCTTGATGTGGTATTTAAATCTTACATATCCATATAAATGGACATCACAAAAACATAACATCAACACATATACCCAAATGGCTTTGCCTTAACTCGAAACAATGAAGGATACATAGCCCGCATCTGATCAACCATATCCCATGTAGCTTGATCGGGCTCAAAGTGCTTCCATTGCACTTTAACCTTCTTGATTGCTCAATTTTGGAGAATGATCATATTTCTCTACGAAACGCACTAAGGTTATCAGTAGAATTATCCTTCTGGCTCCACCTAGAATAAATACCAGTCAGTCACATGATCAATATCTTTAACATACTTTTTAAGCAATGAAACATGGAAAACATCATAGAATTTCAATATCATAGGCAGTGAAAGTCGATAATCCCCTGGTCCAATCCTCTCAAGGATATCGAAAGATCCACAATACCGAGGTTCCAACTTCGCACATGTCCCAATCCTTAAGGAGATCCTCTTGGGATTAATGTGCAAGTACACATGTTCCCAAACCTGAAACTCCTTAAACACCCTATGATGATTTGTAGAGCTCTTCTATCTATCCTATGTCACTTTTAAATTCTTCTTGATAATATGCATTTCCCATTCCAAATCTGCAAACATGTTTGGTCCAATCAATACCCTATTAACTGGATCACGCAAATTGATAGGAGTATTACTATTACAATTCCGCCCATAGAGTGCCTCGAGAATACTCATCCTCAAAGACTCTTGATTCCCATTGTTGTAAGATAAATCAACCAAAGGTGGATTCTCTTCACACTATCACTCTTGATACATCACACAAATCCTCAAAATGTCCTCTAAAATCTTATTTACCCTCTCTATCTGTCCATATGTTTGTGGATGATAAGCTATGTTGAAAGCCATATCTGTACCCAAACTTGCAAATAACTCTTTCCAGAACCTAGAAGTGAAATTAGCATCCTTATGTGACACAATATTATCTGGTAAACCATGCAGCCTCATCACATCTCTAATGAATACATGTGCCACATCAGTAGTTGAATACGTAGACTTCATTGTAATGTAGTGCACTTCCTTTTTCAACATGTCCAATACAACCATGATGGAATCATTCTGTCTAGATGTCTTTGACAAACTTGTGATGAAATCCGTAGAAATGACCTCCCATTCCCACTCTAGAATCGGAATAGGCTATAGTAATCCACCTAGATCCTTACACTGTTATTTTACATATTGATAATCCAAGCATCTAGCCACAAAATCTACCACTTCCTTCTAAAGATTCAACCAATAATAAAAATTATTCACCACTGTCAATGTTTTCGGATATCATGGGTGACCTTATTATGAATCAACATGAAATTAACTCAATAATATTCTTTAGATCACTGTTGTCAGACACATAAATCATATCCCTAAATCTAACCAAACCATATGATGTTAGATGATAGTCAACATTGTGATCATAGGTACCTTGTTATAACATGTGCATAATCTCCCTATACCTTTCATCGTATTGACCCACCTCTAATATATAATCTTGTAGATTTTTTCCACAAGAACTCAGAGTTTCTATGTGATTTACCTGTATCTTCGTTCTAAGAACATGTGCAACCCTGTTATCTTTACCTTTAATGTGCCTGATCTCAAAGTTGAATTCATTGGTCACAGCCAACCATATAAATTGTATGAAATTCATATTTGGTTGTTCAAATCTATACCTCAATCCTCTCTTATCACTCATCAATACAAACTTATTTCGAATAATATAGTGCCTTCACATCTTCAATGCATGTATGATTCCTTCCAACTCAAGATCACGTGTGACATAATTCTCCTTGTTCTAATCCAATTTCCTTGATTCATATCACACTACCTATCCTTCCCACATCAATACTCCACCAAGTCCTCTCTTGAAAGAAAATATACATACTAAGAACTCTTTGACATAATATGCAATCTTTAAGGTTGTAGCATTTGTTAAAAAATTCTTCAACTTCTCAAAACTGATTGCACATTCTTGTGTCCATTCAAATTTCTTTCCTTTCCTTTGGAACAATCTAATAGGATAATAAATCTATGATAATTTCCTGATAAACCTCCTGTAATAACCTGATAACCCCATAAATGACCTTACCTCATCCACATACCTAGGAGCTTCCCATTCCATGATAGCTTTTATCTTTTCCGGGTCCACTGTTATGTCCTCTTTGGAAACCATGTGTCCCAAATAATGTACCTCTATCTGAAAGAAACTACATTTTCTATCTTGGCATGCAAATGATGATCTCTTAGCAATGCAAATATTTCTTCTAATGTTCAACATGCTCTTCCTCATTCTTATAATATATGAATATATCATCAATGAATACTATAACAAAATTATTCAGATAAGGATGCAATACACTATACATCAAGCACATAAAATTATTTGGAGCATTAGTAAAACTGAAAGGAACTACAAAAAACTCGTAATTCCCATACTTGGTCGTGATAGTTGTCTTGTAAATATCCTCTTCTTTGATGCATACCTAGTGGCATCCTAATCTCAAATTAATATTCGAGAATACTACTGCTCCCTTAAACTGATCAAACAAGTCATAAATCCTAACAAACAGATGCATGTGCTTGATTGTCACCTTTTTCAACTACATGTAATCAATTCATAGCCCTAGAATACCATTTTTCTTCACAAAAAATACCAGTGCACTCCAGGATGACATACTTGGCCTAATGTACCCCTTGTCACACATTTCTTTCAACCACAACTTCAATTCCACTAACTGTGGAGTGCTCATTCGGTATGGTGCCTTTAATGTTGGTGTTTCCCCTATTACCAACTCAATAGGAAATTTCACTTCCCTATAAGGAAACAACACTGAAATCTCTATAGAAAACACATCCTAAAAATATTATTGAATTGCGTACATGTTTAATACCTCTGCATCCTGAACATACTTAAATTTATCACTAGAAATATGTATTACAAATAACACACACTCTTTCCCGCGTTTGGGCTTTCCTACATAGCTGCAATGATTCTGACTAACGTAGCTTTCTTCTTACCTTGCAAGATTCTTTGTTCCCCATTGTCATCCAAGATCTCAATATCCTTCTGATAGAGGTCTACCTTAATCTTGTGAAGATACAACCAGAACATACCCGACAACATACTATGTGATCCCAACAATAGTATATTCAAATGTGTTGATGTAGGAATGCCATTTTATTCAAATGCACAAGCTCTTACCCAATGATGAACTCTCTTATTAGTGCCTATATCCAGCTTCACTAACTAATAATCTGCATGGACTTCTTTATCCAATTCACACTTATCGACCAAGTCAGTATTAACATAACTATAATTAGATCTAGGGTCAATATAAATAGAAAAAACTTGATCAAAAAGCTTACCATCCATCTCAATAATAGATGCCTAATGATCAGCCTGCATGTTATCCAACACTACATGAATCCAAAGAATAATTTGTCCAACATTCCCCACTATTGGTGTGTCCTGACCACTATAGATATGTGTTCTATCACCTCGATGTTGTGAATAATATCGCTTGCGATGATCCTTGCAACAAGCTCAACATCGTAAAGGCTTCCAACCTGCAACCTCTTTCTGCTCCTCACACTGAAATTCCTATCATTTTTCAGATGCGTTGAACTTCTTAGGCAGTGTTAGATGCTCTTTGTTACTTATATCCTGATGTCTTACTCACTTCTTATCCCATTTTCCTTTATCTTTTGCATTACCTCTCTAATCCTTCTTAGTATTAGATATGCGCTTTAATTGATCATAACAATGTTTTAGCCACTTGATGGCTTCCTCTGATGATGTACGGTCCTCAAACTCAATCCTGTATTTGAATGCTACTAGCAACCCACTGATGAACATATAAATATTCGCTTTCTCCTTCTTTAGATAAGGCACGCACCTCAGTAAATCCAAGAATATATTAGTATACACCTCATCAGTCAAGGATCCCATCTCCAATTAATAGAATTATTTTTCCTAGTCATCAGATTATCTCTTTGATAAATACTTCTTCCTGAATATTCTCTCAACCTCACAAAAAGTCAACTCCTCTTCAGGAATAGCTCTGACATTATCTTCATCTTCCCACCAAATTTATGCTTTACCTTTAAGACTGAACATAGATATTTTGGCCTTCATGTTCATTGAGTAATCATGCCATTTAAATAACTTATTCATTCCAAGAAGTAGAGCTTATTCATCTCGTGACTTCTTCATTTTTCCATCAAATGTAGGTGACTTTTATTTCTTGAACTCATCAAATAAATATACCCTGTCATTCCTCCTGTAAGGATGATAGCGATGATGACCATGATACTTGTCCATACCAGAACTAGAGTAAAGCCCATGTCCACTACCTCATTTATCAGGTGTATCTAAAAATCTCCCATCCTTGATATTATCATCTCTATACAACTTGTTCCCACCATGTCACCTACTACCATATTCTCCATTATTCTTATCTACCTGCCCATGACTAGTTCTAAATGATCCTTATCTCTGCAATACTGACAAGCTCTAAAGGATAATTGAATTTACCTCTTCTTGTTTGTCATATTCCCTAGCAAGTCTCTCTTCTTATTGAATGATTTGGTAATTTTATTCTTTGCAACTTCTTATTTCTTCCTTCAAACTTCTTAGCGTGTCTGCCACGTGAGGGGATTACTCATCACCATGTTTCTCATCTAATATCTAGGGAGAATATCATGAACTATAGTATACCATATTGATAGTAGTATTTATTCTTTTCCTTTTACAAATCATATCATTTCAGCTAAACCAAAAAATAAACATAAATAACATACCTCGGTATAGTTCAAGGGAGAATATGTTGTCTACAAGATCAACCAAAATAACACAATACATGTATAATAATAATCTCAAAAGTATATAAACATAATATCAAACACCATCTAGTTACCACGCATGATGCATAACAACATATGTACGACACACATGCATACACAATACACAAAAACAATTATAACATCTCCCAATAACGAATTTTTTTCTTTATATACCATTCTGGTTATTATCAGTGTTCTATTAAAAAAAATTTGTCATTGATAATTTTCTTCACCAACAATGCAATTCCACATCTACAATGATTTTATTAATTTCCCAATTTTGACTTCAATAAATGAACGTATTAAAAGCCCTCCTGATTTTATTCAAAAAAAGACTCTATTAAATAGATTATCATACATAATTACCTTAGGTAGTAAATTTTATTTACAACTCGTTTCTATCATTTTTATTCCTCACCATGTTATAACTTACCTTAGTTATAACTTTGCAATAATTTTTCACTTATGAGCTGCAAATTATAAGTTACCAGAGATAACTTTCTAGCATTATTCTTATTATTCAAAGAATACATATCACTCAACTTTTTGATGTTATATTTTGTAGTATAAGAATTTAATACATATTCTTATTTAATATACAATATGATTAGTTATGGAATATATATATTTCCCATAATTAATATATATATTTCCCATAATTAATATATATATATATGAAAGGTTAAATTCCTATTCGTCAATTGCCATATTCTTAACCGATATATATTTTATACATTTATCAATTATAAGGTTTACTTATTGTAGAACCTTTATACATGTCATCTTATTAACCATATAAGGAAGTACTTATGCATTTCATTATAGTTCAATGCATTTAGTGATTACATATCACTCCATATACCTTATCATTTTATTCATGCTTGACATAAGAAATTATTACCCCAGAATATATATATATATATATATATATATATATATATAATTCCACGAAGGGTTAAAGGTAATTATACTAACATAATTCACCTTATTTAATTTAAGATTACTCCACATAATGAATCATAATAACTACGTATATGTTTCCATATAACATACTTCATAATCGCTTATTGAATATATATATTACCAATAATATATATGTTAATATAATTCAACGAATGGTTAAACTTATATATTGAAATGTATTATCCATAATACATATAATTTAACTATGGTAACTCGTTTCTAATTTCGATTCGATTTCAATCCGTTTACATGTGTATTTAATTAAATTGAATGACATTCATAATTCACAACAGAAACGATGGGATGTTACCCATTAGGCATTAAATCTTCCTCCACCCTATCATTTTGACTGTATCAACCATTTATCGACGTTAGTTAACATCTCCAACCTTATTGTTGGGTTCATTAATAATTTGAATGAACGTACGTCGCCACCAGCCCATCACATGGCCTTTTTCCTTCCGAGGGCACTTAGAGAGTGGATTTGTTCTTTCAGGGATGGTTGAGATTTTCCCTCACTCCTCCACATGTTGAATGACTATCATTAGGGTTTCATGCTTTTATGCTTTCCTTTTTCTGCATTTCATTTTGAGAGCTCCCTGCTCAGAGATAGACCTATCTTGAGGTTTTTTCAATGAATTTCAGCGAACAAGATAAGAGTATTATTGTTATGCTCTGGTTATTATCTATATGATTACTGTATGACCTCCCTGGATATCAGAAAGGCCTAATCAACTCTCCAACCAGTGTTGTAAAGTTTCGTTTCAGGTAAGGAAACTTTAATTATGGATTTTCTGTGTTGATGGTAGATTCATTTTTTCTTTGGGTATCATTACTTTTCATTCCAAATTTTATTTATTTAATTCTATTATTTTTCTAGATTCATGATTTGTATACTAATTTCTCAGTCCTATTAGTATTCCTCGAATTCCCTCACAACCAATACAAGGTAAGAAATTTTTTTTCTTTCATGTTTATTGTTAAATTATCCTTCTTCCAGCACTTTTTGAAACCCATAGCTTTATTGATGGATTTATAACTTATTGAATAGTTTTAGAACATTTACAAATTTCCCCAACTCATATTATTCCTATTTCCCTTATGGAATTTAGCACTTCCCATAATTTATGTCTATGGCTTCTTCACCGAGTTTCTATTACAAATTTGAGATTTCTCCCCTATATTTTCTTACAGCCTCCATATAAATTTTTTCTTCATGACACTTCATAATTATATAATTATCGTTACAATTTTGCTATCGTACTATATCAATTCAGTTTCTTCCAAATTTGGGTTTCGATAAGATTTAAGTTATACTTATATACACTCAGGCTTACTCTACCAGCGTATACCATATTCTTATACTTTGGCCTGGTAAGTTATTCTATTTACACCCTTGTTCTTCAAGAATTGGGATTTTTCCCCAAAATTCCAATTCTCGTTTTTTCATATAATCTCTATTACGATTTTGTAAAGGAGTTTCCTATTCTTTGAAGCATCATTTTCACTATGACATTGTATAATTATTATATGTATTTCTGGCTTTCACTTAAATTAAATTTATATTCCTTTGTCATGAAATTTTAATTTCTCAAACCTCCATCTATTTTCTTTGTACATATATATTCGTTTTTTGGTTTTACATGACAGCTAGATTTATGTCACCTCCAGAATGCTCCTCTCTTCTGCATTCTCCACCAGAGCATACCTTGTCCTCTGCACTGGTAAGTGGTATTATTCATATTACTGAACTCATCCTTGATTTCTAATTTATATTTGTGAATACATAGCATACATGTAAATTTGTATTCGTGGGATCATGGGATTCAATTCTCCAACCTCTGAATTATTAACTTTTATAGAGCTACCAAACTAGAAGTATTTGTGAGATACATTCATGCCTTTCAAAGAAATTCCACTTCATTTGTTGTGAACCATATAATTTGAATATATATATATATATATATATATATATATATATATATATATATATATATATTTGCATTTAATGTTAAATGTGGTATTTAACATTCTTCTCGGTTTATTGTACTCTTTTAATTCTTCTATGTAACAGAGAATTAATATCATTTCATACGATAATGCCCCTATATATTTACATAAAATTTATAATAATTGTTTCGTATTTTTAATATTGTCAGTTAGCATATAATTCCACTTCTGATTTGAATTTACACCTTAGCTTCTTTCAGAAGTCAGTTTATATAATAATGTTTTGCATACTGGAATTGTAGAAAATTTTAACACAAAATCACTTTTGAATTAAATCTATGCCCATTTACACTTCAGATTTCTGTTTTAATATTGTATTTCTCTATACCTTCAGAGTAACATAATTTGACACTAATTTGCGCAAAAGTTAATTACAACTCAACTTATAGTAATTTTCTTTCTGGAATTAATCTGGAATTCTGTTTTCCAGATTCTTATAGTCTTCCTGAACAATGTGTACTACTGATATTCTTCAATGTGCTTCTTCCCCTGGTCACTATTCGACTTTTCCCAAATTTGAATTTATTTACAACAACATAATTTATTATGTTCTTATTATCTTTGTGTACTTACAATTATGGTTATGATATGTATAGGAAGAACATCTAGCCTGTAGATAATTTCATAGGTATTATTATTACCTGTAATATTTCTAAGTTTTTCTTTTTTCATTTTCGTCTGTCTATTTTACTAACATTGATCTCTATGTTTGTTTCGGGTTTGTACCATTTATTTCATTCTCTGATACCATTATTTGACATCAACTGTCAGAGTACCTGACGCCCTCTTTCACCTCTTTTAGGTCAGTCATCTGAGAAATGGAGGCTCTTCCACTATTTTGTCCAATCTACATAATTCCTATTCATATATTATATTTTGAATTATGGGGGATGACCCGGATTAAATTGTAATTAGCCTTCGTATAATAAATTTTTTTTTTTTTAAGATTGACAACATTATTTTGTCCTCATCTCCACTAGAGGATCTCATTGAAAGTGACTGATACATGTAATTAGGTAATTTAATACTTTATTTATGCATTACATTTTTATAAATGTGTGAATGAATCTTCATATAGATAGAATTATAATTTAATTTCTATATGATATCATATCTATTTTTCTGCTTCTAATTTAAATATGAACTGTATATTCATCATTCAGATATATATTTCTGCTCATAGTGTATATCTAAACTATATTCTGTTTGGTATTTCATTTCTGGTTCCTATTTTTTGCTATTATATCTGAATTAGGTTTAGTTTCATAGTATATAAACTTTAACTGTTTCCAAGAAAATTCAGATAGTTTGTTGGACTAAAACAATAGATTAGGCCCTTACCAAGGGTTTAGAGATTCTATCTATTTGTCTTTGACTTTAAATAAGTCTATGTAACAGTGAAAAATATTTACTATATTCATCTATGGTTAATCTCTGTCAAATACATATGACACTAAATTTTTCTGAATTAAACAGTATACAATACACTAAATTTCTATAGCTTAGTGTACAAAAATTTTAAGTCATAATTTATGAAATACCAGTTTTTCTAAATTCCACCTCAGAATGAGATGAGTATCAATAGTAGTATTAAAAAAAAAAAAAAATTAGAATGTGCATACCACTAATATAAAGACTATTTGCCTCCCAACCTTAAGCTTATTCCACAACTCTCCCCCCAACAGAGACAGACTTCTCCTTAGTGTATAAAACCTCTTTGTCACACTAGCAATAACTTATTTAAGCTTTCTTTCCCTTAGCTTGTTTCCATAACCGAGTCCAGCTATTTTGGGATGCTTCCCACATCCTAGGCTTTGCTTTCATTTTTTCCACAAAAGCTTCTTCTAAAACTAGATTTTCCACTTTCCAGTTTTATTCTTACGCCTTCTTAGTAAATTTCCAATTTACTGAGGCTTTTATTAGATCTTTTTCTCCCATATAATAATTTTTTTTTTTTTTTTTTCTCCAAGGATTTCTCGAGAATTTTGGGAAAGTCTTAGGAATCTGGTCCATCCTCATGGATTTGACTTCCTGGTCTTAGTTTACTCTGTATTTATACCATGATATTATTTCGACATTTATATATTAATTTCCACAATTAATATATATTTACATATTTTATTTATGAGGTCCCCGTGACCTTTATGTGTATTCTCTATTTATAGTATGCTGGAAATAGTAATATTACATAGTTCCCCTCTAAAACAAAGCACCTTCCTCGGTGTTTTCCAATCTCTCCATTTACTCATCAACCTGCAATGGTTATGTTTTTTTCATCATATCTTCCTTCTCCCAAATAGATTCCTCAGGTGCGAAGTTTTTCCATTGTAATTCCAAATGAGATATTGTTTTATTTGAACAAAAGTTCCTCTCTTTCTCCCGCGTATCACAATCCACTCAATCACATGAGCAGGTTCATATACATAATTTTTTCAATAATGAAATATGAGACTAATTTTAATACTACGAAGTAGAGATTTTTTATAATCTCACACTAACCCTCCTAGCCCCACAATATTGACATGTTTCTCAGCATAATTTTCTGCGTGCAATATCATTCTTGTGGAGTAAATCCTTATATATACTTGATCTTTATTTTTGAATTCTCTGTGAATTCTTGCATAACCCATAATATATATATATATATATATATATATATATGACCCAACGAAAGGTTAAATTCCTATATGTCAATTGTCATATTCTTAACCCATATACCTTTTATACATTTATCAATTATAAGGTTTACTTATTGTAGGAAATTTATACATGTTATCCTATTAACCATATAAGGAAATACTTATGCATTCAATTATAGTTCAATTCATTTACTGGTTGCATATCACTCCATATACCCTATCATTTTGTTCATCGTTGACATAAGAAATTATGTCTACTATAGACCATACCTCAAGATGGTTGATATATATATATATTACCCCGCAATATCAGTATATATATATATATATATATATATATATATATATATATATATATATATATATAGATAGATAGAATGGTTAAACTAACATATTGAAATGTATTATCCATGATACATATAATTTAACTATGGAAAGCCCTTTCCAATTTCGATTCGATTTCAATCCGTTTACATGTGTATTTAATTAAATTGAATGACATTCATAACTCACAACAACAATGATGGGATGTTACCCATCTATCATTAACTCATCCTCCAACCTATCATTTTGATTGCATCAACCATTTATTGAGGTTACATTAACATATGCAACCTTATTGTTGGGTTCAGTAATAATTTCAATGAATGTACGTCAACACCACCTTGTTAGATGGACTCTGTCCTTGCGAGGACACATGGAGGGTGGATTCAGTATTTTCAGGATGGTTGAGATTTTCCCTCACTCCTCCCCATGTTGAATGACCATTTCTATGGTTTCATGATTTTACGATATCATTTTGTTTGCATTTCATTTTGAGTGCTCCCTGCTCAGCGATAGAACTCTCATGAGGTTTTTGCAATTAATTTCGGCGAACAGGATAAGAATCTTATTGTTATGCCCTATTTCTTATCTATTTGATTACTATATGACCTCCCTAAATATTAGAAATGTTGACTTGGCTCTCCAAGTAGTGTTGTAAAGTTTCATTTCAGGTAAGGAACCTTTGATTATCGATTCTCTGCATTGATGGTAGATTCATTTTTTCTTTGGGTATATTACTTTTCATTCAAAATTTTATTTATTAAACTCTGTTATTTCTATATATTCATGATTTTTATACTAATTTCTTAGTCCTATTGGTATTTTGCGAATTCCCTCACGACCAATTCGAGGTAAGAAATTGTTTTTCTTTCACGCGTATTGTTAAATTATCCTTCTTCCAGCACTTTTCAAAACCTGTAGCTTTCTGGATAGAATTATAACTTATTGAATAGTTTTAGAATATTTATGAATTTCCCCAATTCATATTATTCCTATCTCCCTTCGGGAATTGTAATGACTCTCACTTCACACCATTTTTTTTTGCTCATTATTCCTAACAGAATATTATTACCAGCCTTTACACTATTCTATTAATTTCATATTTTTAAGCTACCATCATAATTTCACAATATTCTATCACAACCTCTATATTTTCGTCTTTTTCATTTTTGTCGCAATTCGATGAGATTCTATCATCAATAATATAATTATCATTTTCTTTTCTAGATTTCTAGTATTTCATTTGCTATTGTTAATAGTACTCGGTGCACGTATTTGTACATTAGCCTAATGTTAAACCAGATCCTTCATGGTATTTATATGGAAAATATTTATTATACTTAAAACATCTTTAACATATTACTTCACCTCATTAAAATTCTGGATATCCATAAGTTATAATCATCATAATGCTTTTTTCCAAGTTAAATTCATATTATAAATAACTTACTTAGTATTAATTTTGTACTTGCTATACATATATGCTAGGTATGGGTATAATACAATACCATCTCATATTTCATTTACGCTATTCGTTTAATTTTTCCCTTTTTCGAAATAGTCATCTCAGGTTTTAATTTCGTAATTCGTAATTGCCTTCATAAATTAAAGTTGTTACCCATGAGTAATAGGATTTCATGTCATGGATTTGAGATTGGTTTCATCCCGTAATTGTCCACCAGTGACATGCTCTTGGGCTTCACAATTTTCAATGTCATTTTAATAGCAACACCTACATTATTTATTTTCCAAGTTACGATGGCATTATGTGGCATCTCTTTGTAAGGTTAAAGGTGTGTATTACATGACTCAGTAAATGGTTCCAATACCTCCCATGTGACATTGTACATTCGTACTTGATTCATGTATTTTATTACCTCTCATCGGGATTTCATTTCCAGCTGTTGATGTGAACTCTAATTCAATCTAGAAACCCTACTCCATCGATTCCTTCTTCTTCTCAAACCTTATGACGCGTGGATGGTGGGATTTTCTCTGTGGTTAGGGTTCGTTTATGGGGTATTTCTTTTGACATTCTGTTTGTTTACTCAACATTTTATTTACAAATTCACTTGTCGGTTTAGACTAATCACTGTAGTTTCCTTCAAGCTCCTCCGAATGAAGGCTGAAAAGAACGCCGCTCTGCCACTCTTCCAACATGACTTAGCACGGTTGCATTTATTTAGGTAAATCATGCTTCCCTTCTATAGCAGCATTCGTTTACAGGAGAAATCCTTTCCTTTTTCGTTCAATTCTTTATGTGCCTCTCTGTTGTGGCTTAAGTTTATGTGAAAAGATAGTGAGTGGGAATATCTGCATTTTTCGATGGCTCACTTAGGAGCTTTTTACATTTTTATTTGATGTATGGCTGGAGGTTACATATATTCTCATTTACTCTCATGATAGTTTCATATTAGGACATGTTTTTTGATTTTCCTTCTATTTGTGAACAATGCAAAGGTGCCTCCCATAAAATATGGTTGCAGATTTTTTGTGTTTCTAATTTTTCTCTCTAGATTCGTATGAATTTGAGTTTCCCTAAAATGTGCATAAGTTATATATTTTATTGTTATAATTAATAAGATTTCTAAAACTAGAAGTTATGGCATAAGGTTGATTTCAGTCTCGGTGATCACTTGCAGTGACATGTTGTTTTTGTTTATTTACGCGAAAGTTTCCCATTGAACTCTCATATCTTTTGTAACATGAATTCTATTTTATCAGTGGTTAATATTTTTCTGCATTTGTTTTTGGTGATGAGTAATCCGACACAATGGAACCAGTTCCTCATCCATCTTGTGTGGAATTTTTCTTTCAACCACCTCAGGTCTCAATAATGTCGTTACAATTTGAGATTTACAGGTTGAGGGTTTCGTTTTTCCCATGTAATTTCCACAGGTACCCTTCTAAGTTAAATTTTCGTTCACAAGGTATATATATATAAATCTCATTCCGGGAATTATTACCCACGCTGGAGTATATATGCAGCGCATTACATATATTTTGCCTTATGCACAAAGGTTCAAAGCATATATATTAAACTATATGGAGTGCTTTATTATCAGAACCAAAGTACCATAAGGTGGGACCCTTTCCAATCGCATCGGAGAAAGGATTGGTAGCGGAACATATTGACAAGAGTTCCAATTGAGTTCCGGACCTAATGGGTGTATGAATTATGATTCAAACGTATTTGAAGTCCGGCATAATCGCATCAGATCAGTCTAATTGCATCAGAGGTTATAAGGGTAGCGGAACATATAAACAGAAAATTGTGATTGCAATGAAGCCCAGACCTGATGGGTTTATAAAACATAATGGATATCTGTCGGAAGACGCAACCAAAGAATTTTGATTGCGATGAAGCCCAGATCATATAAAAAAAGGTTCAAAGCATAAATGTATATATGTATGAGTGGAGTGCTTTATGATAAACAAATAACCAAAGTACCATAAGGTGGGACCAAATCGCATCGGAGAAAAAAAAAAGCAGCGAAACATGCGAACAGGAAGTTGCGATTGCGATTGAAGTTCGGACCCAATAGACTTATAAACTATGATTTATATAGGCTTAAGTTCCATGTCAAAGCAAATCCTTCATCGCATCAGAAAAATTGAGTGAACAGTGCCTAATCGCATCGAAGAAGGAGTAGGACACCGGAGCATGACAATAAAGGATTGTGATTGCGATTGAGTTCCGGACCCAATGGGTCTATAAATCATGTTTAATATGTTTTTGAGTTCCAGTTCCAATCGCATCGGCAAAATTCACTTAACAGTGGTCAATCGCATCAAAATGAAAGCAGGGCAGTGGGACTTGCAACTAAAAGTTGCGATTGAGATTGATCACAGTCAGAGTAATCGCATCGCATCAAGTCAATCGCATCGGAGTGAAAGCAGGGCAGCAGCACTTGCAACTAAAAGTTGTGATTGCGATCAATCCCAATCGGAAGAAGTTGAGGAGTAGCATATCGCATCGGATAAAGTGGCAGGTAGGCCCGAAGGGATTTTATATGTTTAAACAGGTTTTATTATTACTCCAAGAGTTGATTGAAGTCATATTAAAAAGGCAGTTTGTATTGAAATGTGCTGCGTGGTCTGTGGACCCACGGGCCTCGACTTAAGGTGGAGGGCGATTATTAATATGATACAATTGTGATGTGTGCAATTGTATCAGGCCGTAAAATAATGGCCGTGGTGTATGTATGTTCCACTTGCGGAACTCACCACATCAACAAGACTCTTTCTGTATGAAAAGCGTTGGAATTTGCCCAGATTTAAAGTCAGCAGTTACATATATATACAAAATGCACTGATATAAAAAGCACAGTTACATGTATGCAGCAGTTACACCACAGCAGAGGACAGACGAAAAAACAGAGCTGAAAAGAGATAAAACACAGTCACAGAAAAGACAGACACAGTCAAAGAAAAGACAAATGCGTAGCGAGCCAAAAGACTAAATGAGTTGAGCTGGAGTTCTCATTGTAATTTGATTGTAAATGTTTTAATTGATTTTTATTGTTTGTGATGCATTGGCAAGTCTCTGGAAGAGAACAAATATCCCACTATAATGTTAAATTGATACCTAGAGTTATATTTATTGAATGAGCATATAAAAGGAATAAGAAGACAGAAGCCAAAGAGTCATGACTGTTCACTCCAAATTATCTTTGAAATACAAACAATCATGTGAGGAACTCTATATATAATATCAACTGGATATGCATAAAGAAGGTTAGAGAGAGTAAATATAGAGAAGGCAGAGTATAGAAGAGCAAGGCAGAGAAGATTAAGAAAAGAAAAATAGAAAGAAAAGCTACAGAATAGAGCTGATATCTGAGGTAAATCAGCAAACATCAGTTTGATAAACTAAGGAAGTTGGAGCTTCCCTATAAAGTTGCAGCTTGATAGCTGTTAGTTGTAGCTGACTGAGCTTGGAGCCTCCTGTAGGTTGGTGCCTGTAGAAAATTGAAGGGAGTTGGTGCTTCCTTGCAAGTTTTAGCTTGCAGAATTGAGGTTGGAACCTCCTGCAGGTTGGTACCTACAGAAAAAATAGTGGTGAGAGGGAGTTGGAGCTTGCCTTTGCATCACAACAATAATAAGATGTGGTTTTATCATTTTATGGGTTTCCACTTATATCTGGTGTCTCTGTGCATGATATTTATGTTTTGATCTGATTTATATCATCTTCTTAATACCTTCTTCTCTCATATTAAGTCTACTATTATTTTATATTAATACTTGCTGCTCACATTCCAAGATTACTCACATATTAAGTTGGATATGAAATGAAGGTGTAAATAATTTTAATGAAAATTTTTAAATGTTCTTGAATGTGTTAAACTGATTCACCCCCCCCCCCCTATCAGTTTAACTAAAGTTTCAACAATTGGTATCAGAGCGGGTTCCTTTGTACAAGTCTAACAACTGAAAGGAGATCCTAGGTTCTCAGGATGGCTAGTAAAGAAGGATGCTAAACCAATAAAGCCCCTTTTTTCACTGGTGCAAATTATGCTTTCTAGAAAATCAGAATGAGGACATACATTATGTCTCTAGGAATAGAATTCTGGGTTGTTGTGGAATATGGATATGCCCCAAAGGCAACTGACTCAGAGAAAGAAACCAAACAAGATTTTGCAGCTAACGCAAAAGCCATGAATGCCATCTTGAATGAATTGTGTGAAGCATATTTTATCAAAGTAATGCACAAAGACACTGCCAAAGAAATGTGGGATACTCTGGATAACATCCATGAGGGAGACAAGAAAGTAAAGACTGCCAAACTTCAAGTCTATAGAGCCCAGTTTGAGAACTTAAAAATGGATGATGAGGAAGACAAGAAAGTAAAGACTACCAAACTTCAAGTCTATAGAGCCCAGTTTGAGAACTTAAAAATGGATGATGAGGAAGACATTTCTAGCTTCTTTCTAAGCGTTGCAGAAATAGTAAATAACATGAAGGCTCTAGGTGAAAACATAAAATAAGTTGTAATTGTACAAAATATTCTAAGATATCTTCCACCCAGGTTTAATCCCAAGGTGTCTGCAATAGAAGAAATAGCTAATTGGGAGACCTTGACCATGAACCAGCTACTTGGAAATCTAACAGCATATGAGATGAGGCTCCCACAGAGGAAGCCAAGTACGAGGGAGGCAGCCTTTAAAACAGAAAAGAATAAAGAAGAGGAGGGAGACATATGCTCTTGCTCGGATGAAGAAGAGGCAAAATTTCTTAAGAAATTGGATAGAGGCTCAGGTAAATACAAAGGTAAACTTCCTTTCAAATGCTTTAACTATGGAAGAGTTGGACACTATGCTGCTAAGTGTCCTCACAAGAAAGTAAGGAATCAGGCTCAAGAGTCAGAGAAAAATAAATCAAAGAACTGGCAGAAAGGAAAGAAGTTTAGCAGAAAATCCTTCTATGCTCAACAAGACAGCAGTACATCTGAAGATGCAGATGAACTCTCAAGTGAAGATGGAACCTCTGAATTTTTATTGATGGCTATAGAATAACTTGAAGGTCTCCTGCTAGAATATGAAGAAGAAGAAGGTGATGTTGACCTTGAGGGGGAGCTAAGAAGTGCTCTAGAAGAGATTGATAGACTCAAGATGAAATGCAGAAAACAAAAGGACATTCTCCTCAAGTTTGTACGAGAAGAATAGAATTCAGAAGTCCTCATGCAGCTTAAGGTAGAACTTGAAGAAGCCAAGAAGATAGAAGGCATGTTACTTCAGCAAATAAAGGATAAAACCCGAGAATAAGAGAAGCTGGAAGAAGAAGTAGTATGTCTCAGGAAGAAACTAGAAAATGCTCAAAGGAAAGTGGTTATAAGCTCTTCTCAAACAAAAAGCTCTAGCAATTTGAATGAAATTATGGTTGCTCAACGATCCCCTATGATAAAAACTAGAATAGGCTATGCAGGAGAATCAAGTAAAAGAAAAGACAAAGAAAACAGAGAGATTATTTTTGTAAAAGAAAAGAAGAACGATGAAGTAGCTCAAACAATTCCTACAAAAGAAGAAACATGTAATAAGGAAGACATAGATCAGAAGAAACCACTAATAACAAAGAAGGCAATAAATACTAAGACAACAAAGAAAGGGACATATGTCTCTGAATATGTCAAATTCGGAAGCCATCAAAGGAGATTCTTCCCTCCTATGAAGAATGCCACCTGTTATGTCTACCACAAGCTGGGATACATTGCTGCATATTGCCATGCAAGGAGGAGTAATTCAAACCAGCAAAAGATGAAAACATTGAAGAGACTGCCTCAAGAAAAAAAATGGAAGAGACAACCTTACATCAGGTATGCAAATAGTTTCTATGGTTACTGTTTTTATTGTAAGGAATTTGGTCCTAAAATCATTGAGTGTAGAAAGTATGGAAAAAGATTGATGTTTAACACCTCAAGGAAGTTTATGAATCAAAGAAATTCTGTTCATACTCATAATTCTACAAAAATTATGATCAAATGTTGTGTATGCAATCAAGTTGGACATATACCTTACAAATGTCCTCTAAGAAGATGTAATTCATCACCTCACAAAAGATACCAAACAAAAGGGTGCCTCTAGTGGATAAAGAAGGTGAATAAATGTGACTTGCATCTAACTGCTCAAGATTTGAAAAGTCAATGGTATTTGGATAGTGGCTGCTCTAAACACATGACAGGAGACAAAATAAAGTTTATGACTCTTGATGAAAAGAAGTCTGGCAATGTTACTTTTGGCAATGATAAATCAGGTAAGATGAAGGGAAAAGGCTCAGTCAGCATAGACAATGGCAGAGGAAAGGCCCAAGATGTAATATTTGTAGATGGGATGAATGCAAATTTACTAAGTGTCAGTTAGATGTGTGACAAAGGTTGTGAAGTTCTTTTTAGAGCACAAGATTGTGAAGTCAGATCAAGCACCACAGGTAAGACTCTGCTCAAAGGAGTTCGAACAGATAGTAATGTTTACATTTTGAAAGAGGAAGATGAAGCATGCCATCTTAGCAAACTAGAAGAGTCATGGTTATGGCATAAAAGGTTGGGACATCTCAGCTTCGATCGCATAATCAGACTAAGCAAGAAGAAAGTTGTCAGAGACATTACAGAAATAAAGAGGCCTTCTAATACCATATGCAAATCATGTCAATTAGGCAAACAGACTCGCACATCATTTAAGGGCAAAGATGAGTTATCAACAAGAAGACCTCTACAACTTGTGCACATGGATCTATGTGGACCTACAAGAACTAAAAATCCAAGTGGTGAATCCTACTTTATGCTGATAATAGATGATTTCTCCAGAATGACATGGGTTGCTTTTCTCAAAAATAAATCAGAAGCTCTAGAAAAAATTAAGATCTTCAAAGCTTTAGCAGAAAATCAAACAGGATGCAAGCTGAAATGCATCAGATCAGACAGAGGAGGTGAATTCACAGATTATGACTTTGCTGACCTATGCAATGAACGTGACATAAAACAACAATTTACTATTGCAGGGACACCTCAGCAGAATGGAGTAGCAGAGAGACAAAACAGATATGTTCAACAAATTTCCAGAGCCATGATGCAAGAGAGTAATATTCTGCAAACCTTCTAGGCAGAAGCGGTACACACAGCAGTGCATATCCTTAATAAAGCTAACTTAAGGCATAGCAGTGACAAGACTCCCTATGAACTATGGCATGGAAAGCCAACTTCAATCAAACATTTTAGAATATTTGGAAGAAAGTGTTACATAAAGAATAATGATGAAAATCTTGGAAAATTTGATGCAAGAGAAGATGAAGGGATATTTCCAGGATATGCATCCCAAAGTAAAGGGTACAGGTGCTATAACAAGACTCTTCGAAAAATAGTAGAAAGAATTGATGTAATATTTGATGAAGAACTTCCAAACAATACAAGAGATATAGACTTCTGCAGTCCATCAGACAACCATGAAGAAGAAAACCAAGATGATGAGGAAACAAGCAAGACAACAGAAGATACAGAGCTGAGTTCTAAAGCTCCCTCGAGATATACTCAAAAGAACCATCCTGAAGATCAAATCATTGGAGACAAGAGAGTAGGGGTCCAAACAAGAAGGTAGCTAACAGAACAAACTGAAGAGGTATACATAGCCATGTTGTCACAAATATAGCCAAAGAAATTTGAAGATGCCAGCAAGGAAAAGTCTTGGGTAAATGCTATGAATGAAGAATTGGACCAAATGGAGAAAAACAATACCAGGGAATTAGTTCCTAGACCCATTGAGAAAAATGTCATAGGCTCAAAATGGGTATTCAAAAAAAAAATGAATGAGCAAGGACAAGTAATCAAGAATAAAGCCAGACTGGTCTGCAAAGGATATTCACAAATCGAAGGACTTGATTACTATGAAACATTTTCCCCTGTAGCCAGAATGGAAGCCATCAGAATGTTTATGGCCTTTGCTTGCTACCAAAACTTCGAAGTATATCAAATGGATGTAAAATCTGCATTTCTGAATGGAGACTTAGAAGAAGAAGTCTACATGGAACAACCATAAGGCTTCTCATTGACAGACAAAGAAGACTATGTGTGCAGACTGAAGAAGGCTCTATATGGACTGAAATAGGCTCCTCGTGCTTGGTACTAAACACTGGATAAATATTTGCAAAAACAAGGCTTTAAGAGAGGCAGAGTAGACAACAATCTATACATAAAAGCCCATGAAAATGAACTCCTGATTGTTGTGGTATATGTTGATGACATTATGTTTGGAAGCAATAGAGAAGAAATAGCAAAATGGTTTGCTGATGAGATGAAAACAGAGTTTGAGATGTCCATGATTGGAGAACTCAGTTTCTACTTAGGAATTCAAATTCAGCAAAATAACACAGGCACATTCATCTCATAGGAAAAATACTTAAAATAAATGCTGAAAAAGTTCAAAATGGAGGACTGCAAACCTGTGTCAACTCCCATGATCACGGGATGCAAGCTGTGTGTTGATGATGGGTCTGCAGATATAGATCAAAAACTCTACAGATCCATGATAGGAAGTCTATTGTATCTGACAGCATCAAGACCAAACATCATGCTAGTAGTAGGACTAGTGGCTAGATATCAAGCAGCACCTAAACAAAACCATCTTCTGGCAGTCAAAAGAATATTTATATATCTACAAGGAATAGCATAGTATGGACTTTGGTATTACTTTGACAACATACATAGATGCAGATTGGGCCAATTGTGTGGATGACAAGAAAAGCACAAGTGGAGGTGCTTTCTATCTAGGAGAAAGTCTAGTGGCATGGTTAAGCAAGAAAAAAACATCTATCTCTCTGTCTACAGCAGAAGCAGAATATATAGCAACAACAGCATGTTGTACACAAGTCATGTGGATGAAGCAAACCCTCCAAGACATGAAGGTAAGAATTGATGAACCTATCTCAATCAAATGTATAATACAAGTGCTATAATTATATCTAAAAATCCTATGCTTCACTCAAAAACCAAAAATATCCCAATCAAGTATCATTTTCTCCGAGAACAAGTGGCTCAGAAGATATTAAAACTGGATTATGTACCAACAAAAGAACAGACAACATATATATTTACTAAACTGCTTGCCAAAGAACCATTTGAATACTTGAGAGACAGATTAGGGGTAGTATATGTAGATTCTACTCTCTAATATGAAGAGAAAGCACAGTTTCAGGGGGAGAACATAAATGAGAATATCATTCCCAGGGGGAGATGAACCAACAAGGGAAGCATGAAAACAGGTCCTCGGGATCAAAAGGATTATGGCAATAATACATTCAGCAAAAAGGAATCAATAAAAAGGCAAAAGGGTCAGTGGTGCAATGGAAGAGTGATGAACCCAACGTGAACCGAACACGGAAGAGTAGTGAACCTGATGTGAATCTAATCCAACAGTTGATGCAGTAGTGTACAAAATCAGAAAATTCCAGAGAGAGAAAATGCACGAAATATTGAAAAAGAATAAAATCACAGGATCAAAGAATAGAAGCTACACTAAGAATTCGACCCCCTTGCCATTGATGTCAAAGGGGGAGGAAGAGAAAGCAACAGGAGGAAGAGCAGGCAAACAGAGAAAGTTTATTGCCATCAATGCCAAAGGGGGAGACTATTGGAAATATTGTCATTGGTGTTAATGGAGGCAACAAATACAGAGACAGACAAAGAAGGCAGTAGATGCAAAGAGAGGCAGAGCCGTTATCACAAGCAGAGGCAGAGGTCGAGCAGCAGAAGTAGCTAAGGTCGAGGAAGAGGTAGCGAATATAGAGGCAGAGCCGAATATAGAGGAAGAGCCGTTATATCAGAGGCAGAGGCAGAGGCGTTATCACACGCAGACGCAGAGCCATTTTTTAATTTCGAGAATCGCTACCCCAGCTGGACGATACATAAACACAATTCCGGGAATTGTATAACCCAAGGAAAGAAGTATATATATATATATATATATATATATATATATATATATATATATATATATATATATAAATATATATATATATATATATATATATATATATACAAACAAATTCCGAGAATCATCTCCCCCCCTGGAAGATACACTAAAGATTGGAGTAGCAAAGTATATATATATATATAAATCTCATTCCGAGAATCATTACGCACGATAGAGTATATATGCAGCGCATTACATATATTGCGCCTTATGTACAAAGGTTCAAAGCATATATATTAAACTATATGGAGTGCTTTATTATCAGAACCAAAGTACCATAAGGTGGGACCCTTTCCAATCACATCGGAGAAAGGATTGGCAGTGGAACATATCGACAAGAGTTCTGATTGTGTTCCGGACCCGATGGGTGTATGAATTATGATTCAAACGTATTTGAAGTCTGGGATAATCGCATCGGAGGTTATAAGGGCAGCGAAACATATAAACATAAAATTGTGATTGCGATGAGTCTCGGACCCGATGGGTTTATAGAACATAATGGATATGTGTTGGAACATGCAACCAAAGAATTGTGATTGCGATGAAGCTCAGATCATATAAGAAAAGGTTCAAAGCATAAATATATATATGTATGAGTGGAGCACTTTATGATAAACAAATAACCAAAGTACCATAAGGTGGGACCAAATCGCATTGGAGAAAAACAAAGCAGCAGAACATGCGAACAGGAAGTTGTGATTACGATTGAAGTTTGGACCTGATAGACTTATAAACTATGATTTATATAGGCTTAAGTTCCACGTCAAAGAAAATCCTTCATCCCATTGAAAAAATTGAGTGAACAGTGCCTAATCGCATCGGAGAAGGAGCAGGACATCGGAGCATGACAATAAAGGATTGCGATTGCGATTGAGTTCCGAACTCGATGGGTCTATAAATCGTGTTTAATATGTGTTTGAGTTCCAGTTCCAATCGCATCGGCAAAATGCAATTAACAGTGGTCAATCACATCATAATGAAAGCAGGGCAGCAGGACTTGCAACTAAAATTTGCAATTGCGATTGATCATAGTCGGAGTAATCGCATCGTATCAAGTCAATCGCATTGGAGTGAAAGCAGGGCAGCGGGACTTGCAACTAAAAGTTGCGATTGCGATCAATCGCAATCGGAAGAAGTCGAGGAGTAGCATATCACATCGGATAATGTGGTAGGTGGGCCTGAAAGGGATTTTATATGTTTAAATAGGTTTTATTATTACACCGAAAGTTGATTGAAGTCATATTAAAAAGGTAATTTGTATTGAAATGTGCCACGTGGTCTGTGGGCCCACGGGCCTTGGCTTAAGATGGATGGAGATTACTAATATGATACAATTGTGATGTGTGCAATTGTATCGGGACATAAAAAAAAGGCAGTGGTGTATGTATGTTCCACTTGCGGAACTCACCACATCAACAAGACACTTGCTGTATGAAAAGCGTTGGAATTTTCCCAGATTTAAAGTCAGTAGTTACATATATATACAAAATGTACTGATATAAAAAGCATAGTTACATGTATGTAGCAGTTACACCACAGCAGAGGACAGACGAAAAAACAGAGCTTAAAAGAGATAAAACACAGTCACAGAAAAGACAGACACAATAAAATAAAAGACAAATGCGCAGCGAGCCAAAAGACTAAATGAGTTGAGCTGGAGTTCTCATTGTAATTTGATTGTAAATGATTTAATTGATTTTTATTGTTTGTGATGCATTGGCAAGTCTCCGAAAGAGAAAAAATATCCCACTATAATGTTAAATTGATACCTACAGTTATATTTATTGAATGAGCAGATAAAAGGAATGAGAAGACAGAATCCAAAGAGTCATGACTGTTCACTCCAAATTATTTGTGAAATACAAACAGTCATGTGAGGAACCATATATATAATATCAACTAGATATGCATAAACAAGGTTAGAGAGAGTAAATACAGAAAAGGCAGAGTATAGAAGAGTAAGGCAGAGAAGATTAAGAAAAGAAAAGCTACAGAACAGAGCTGATATCTGAGGTAAATCAGTAAACATTCAGTTTGATAAATTGAGGAAGTTGGAGCTTCCCTATCAAGTTGCAGCTTGATGGCTGTCAGTTGTAGCTGACTAAGGTTGGAGCCTCCTATAGGTTGGTGCCTGCAGAAAATTGAAGGGATTTGGTGCTTCCTTGCAAGTTGTAACTTGCAGAATTGAGGTCGGAACCTCCTGTAGGTTGGTGCCTGCAGAAAAACAGTGGTGAGAGGGATTTGGAGCTTGGCTTTGCATCACAACAATAATAAGATGTGGTTTTCTCCCTTTATGGGTTTCCACTTATATCTAGTGTCTCTTTGCATGATATTTATGTGTTGATATGATTTATATCATCTGCTTAATACATGTTGCTCTCATATTAAGTCTACTGTTATTTTATATTAATACTTGCTGCTCACATTCTAAGATTACTCACATATTAAGTTGGATATGAAATGAAGGTGTAAATAAGTTTAATGAAAAATTTTAAAAGTTCTTGAATGTGATTCACCCCCCCCCTCTCCGTTTAACTAAAGGTTCAACATAAGGTACCTCGTTTTCCTTATTTAGTTCAACTCAATATTGAATTAATTTATTAGTCCCTCATACTGTTAATTAATTCAAATCGTTTTACTTGTTATGTGTAGGTGCGTCTAGTTTTCATGTATTTCTCTCATTGTTGACGCACTTGCTTCACTCAAGAACTCATCTCCTTCTTGACAGTGAACCTTTATTTTGAACAGGTTGGTATTGTCATTTCTAGAGGTCTCTTCTGCACCGATATTCACTTTAGATTTATCGCAGATGTACCTTATTATTTTACAATGACCCTAGTATCTAGTATGTCACTATATTTAATTTCCAATTTGACTGTAATATATAGGGATACACTTCTGGGTTTAGAACCAAGGCTGGACTGTTTTAAACTTTTCTATAATTTCTCACTACTTAGAAATATTGTAACTGTCTTTTGCTCTTATGAGTTTACTCTACCATTGCAGTTGAAGAAATTAATCTTCTGATGAAATAATATACAATATATATGTATATTTACAGTATGAATATATGTATATCGCCTTTCTCTGGTTGAATATCTACAATCTTTATGCTTCGTCTACTAATTTCGACAGAGTTGTTTTATTTATTTTTTATTTAATTTTGTTTAAGAGTTACCTGGGTATAACATAACCCTGCATGCATCTCTAAGATAATAGTATTTTCTTTTGGTACTATTACTGTACTCTAGTAAATAAATTAGTAATGTTTTTTTGTCTCTTATTATATACATATCTTATGTCTTTAAATTTTCTCATAATTAATTTAGTATACTATATCAATAAGCATGTTAGATACTCCTATGAAGTGTATAAAATTTTGAGGTCTTTCTTGAAATCACTTTTAACAGTTATGTCATTTCTATTGTATTCAATTTTGAATAAATTGTAAATGATTAGGACATAAATGGATATATATATATATATATATATATATATATATATATATATATATATATATATATATATATATATATCAGTACAGTAGGCTATAACCCTACCATAAAGAATTTGTTTATTTCATATCAGAACTTAAAGTTTTCTGGAAGTATAATAACTCTTGTACATGTGTTTATGTAGTTGGATTAGGGCCTCTACTTGTCAATGTTTAGAATGCTATACCTCTGATCTGAAACTTAAAATATATCTAATTATACTTTCTTTTTAAGAGTCGAGTCAAATAATAATAACAGTTTTATTTACTTAAATAGAATAGAAAGATTCTTTATTAAAATCCTAACCCCAAATTTAAATCTGTCACCAGGTTTAGACATTCTGGGAGTTGGATATAACTAGACTTAGTACGTACAACCATACATATTGCAGTAATTACTATTGTAACAGAATCTGTTAAATGTATGGGCCTTTTACAGATCATTTTACTAAACAAGAATTAAAATATGTGAAATCTACAAGTTCAACTTCAAGAAATTCATATCATATCAGCATATCAACATATCGTTCCCAAGTAGCCTCTTCGGGTGTAAAGTGCCTCCACTACGATTTTACCCTGGCCACTGTCCGATTCTGAAGTTCAATTTCTTCTTGTTCCAAGATTTGAAGCTGCTCTAGAAGGAATTCTCCTTTTGGTTCCACTTGAATCACATTCCAATCAATAATGTGAGCAGAATCATGTACATATTTTTTTATTAACAAAACATGAAACACATCATGAACCTTAATATGAATGGGTAAGGCCAACTTATAGGCAATTGGTCCCACCCTTTCCAGCACTTCAAAAGGTCCACAATATCGTGGAACTAATTTTGCACAACTTTCGGTGTGCAAAGTAATCTTCTTAGGCTTAATCCTCATATACACATGATCAACCACGTTGAGTTCCCTGTGAATTCTCTTTTGTCTGTGTAACTTTTTGTTTGTCCTGAGATGTTTTGATATTTTTCTGAATCTGTTTCACAACTTTTCCCATTTCTTGTAAATATTCTGGTCCAAGTATAAGTTTATCTTTAGGTTGACTCCAACTTAGGGGGGGTATGGCACCTTTTTCCATAAAGGCCTTCAAACGGGCTCATCTTGATGGAAGTTTGGTAACTATTGTTGTAGGAAAATTCTGCTAAGTGTAGATAGTCTTCCCACTTGGATGGCATATCCATAACATACATCCTTAGCATATCGTCTAGAATCTAGTTTGTTCTTTCGGTTTGACTATCAATTTGAGGATGGTAGGCAGTACTAAAATTTAATTTAGTATCCATGCCTCCAAACAAACTCCTTCAAAAAGTTGCAGTAAATTTTACCTCCCTATTTGAAATGATCATTTTAGGAACACCGTGTAACCTTACAATCTCCTTCATAAACACATTTACCACTTGATCCATTGCAAAGGTAGACTGTACAGCTATAAAATGAGCAGCTTTAGTCAAAGTATCCACTACAACCATGATAGAGTCATCTTGGTATTTGGTTCTTGGTAAACCAGTAATAAAATCCATGGAAACAGTTTCCCTCTTCTATTATGAAATGGCTAAAGGATTTAGCAACCCAGCTGGATGTTTATGTTCAACCTTTACCTGTTGACATTCAGTGCATCTAGCCAAGTAACTTGCTACATCCTTTTTCATTCCAGGCCAAAATAGGTTCTTTCTTAAAGCTATGAGTAATTTCTGATATCAAGGATGTCCAGAATAGGGTCTTTTATGATATTCATCCAAAATTTCTTTCTTTAAGGAGTTTACAACAAGGATGTACAATCTATCTCTGTAAAAAATTAGCCCTTTTTTATTATGTGTATACGCTTTCATTTCTTTTTTCAATATTTGTGTCTGAAGCTTTTCATAGTTTTGGTCTTGGTTCACTACTCCTTGTATCAGTCCCTCTAAATCAAAGTTGACACTACTTCCAATATTACTCATAGTTTTCCAATAATTTCTACTTAATGCATCTACAATATTGTTTTCCTTACCTTTTATGTGTTTGATCTCCATGTCAAATTCACTCAAGAAACAAAATCACCTAGCTTGCATAGCATTCAGATCTGTTTGAGTGAAGAAATACTTTAGGCTGATGTGATCTGTCATCAACACAAATTTTTTTTCCTAGAAGGTAATGTCTCCACATCCTGAGAGTGTGTATTACAATAGCTAATTCAAGATCATAAAAACTATAATTCTGTTCATGTTTCTTAAGTTTTATGGATTCATAGTCTATGATAGAATTATCTTGTAGTAGTACTCCCCCTATTCCTTCTCCACTAGCATTTGTGCATACCACAAATTCCTGATCTGGAACATCAATCCTTAGAATAGGTGTTGTAGTAAGTTTTATTTTTAGTTGCTCAAATCTATTTTTACATTTTTCAATCAATTCAAATTTAACTCCTTTCCTTTGTAAGGAAGTAATGGGGTAGGCTAAGGTTGAAAATCTCTCTACAAACGTTTGATAGTATCCTGCAATTCCCATAAAGGATCTTATAGCAGATACATCAGTAGGTACAGGCCACTCTCTGATTTCTTTTATCTTTTTTGTGTCTACAACCAACCCTTGTTTTGAAATTATATGCCCTAGGTATTGAATTTTGTCTTTGAAAAATTCACATTTTCTAAACTCAGTATACAATTTGTTTTCCTTGAGAGTTTACAAAACAGTTCTAAGATGTTCTTGGTGCTCTTCTTCAGTTTTTGAATAAATCAAAATGTTGTTAATAAATACTAGTTCAAACTTGTCCAAATATTTATTTAAGACACTATTCATTAAGCACATAAAAGTGGTGGGTGCATTCGTTAGCCCAAACAGTATGACCACAAACTCATAGTGTCCATATTTAGTTCTAAAGGTTATTTTACTGATATATTCATCTTTAATCCTTAACTGGTAGTAACATGTCCTTAAATCAATTTTTTTAAAAACTGTTGCCCCTCTAACTTGGTCAAAGAGGTCATCTATCCTGGGTAATGGATATTTGTTTTTGATTGTCAACTTGTTTAATTGACGGTAATCAATACACATTCTAAAAGTACCATATTTATTTTTCACAAACAACATCGGTGCTTCCCATGGGGATACACTCGGTCTAATATAACCTCTATCCAACAAATCTTGTAGTTGCATTTTTAACTCCATTAGTTCTGGAGTACTCATTCTGTATGGGGCTCTACAAACTGGAGTTGCTCCCGGCACTATGTCAATTCAAAAATCAATCTCTCTCCTAGGGAGAAAACGAGGAATTTCATATGGAAAAAGATCTTTGAATTCTCTTAGTACTAGTAGTGTTTCCAAAAGACTTTCTTCTGCCTGCTGTCCCAACTCCTCTACATGAACTGAATACACTTGGTAACTTTTTCTAGAAATTATTTTTGACTGAAGCGTTTGAAATTTGTCTTGCCGATATGGGTTTAGGATTTCCTTTTATTATAACAGGTTTTCCTTCCTTATCAATGCAGTGTAAGGCTTTGTCTAAGTAATTCATCATGGCCTTCTATTTTTCTAACCAGTCCAACCCTACCAGTACATCATAAGACTCTAATGGAAGAATATTTAAATTTAATTCTGTTTGCTATCCATTCAAATTTATAGTTGTTTGGGGTAACTTATGAGTTACTTTCTGTTTTGTACCAATGGCTAGCTGAACTTACCAAGACTGCTGAAATTTCTCTAACTTTAACTTATATTTTTCTACCATTTGAGAACTGATATAACTTAAAGATGCACTTGGACTTATTAAAACCGTAACAAATTGGTCAGCAATCATACCTTCCATTTCGACCATAGTGGACTGGTGTTCTGCTTGACAGTCTTCTAAAGTAGCGTTGATCTTGGGGGTGTTCCTTTCCACATCATTAATTGTCATTGCCTCTCTCAATACTTGTACATTCTGAATATTCCAATGCGGACAATCTCTCAATAAATGAGGTTCTCCACGACCCCGACACTTCAAAGGTTCTTTCATTTTAACAGTCCCCTCTCTTTTATTATTTCCATTCATTTGTTTGGACCCCGTTTTTTATTGAGCAGTTTGATTTTCACCGATTTTGTTGAACTTATTTCTTTGGTAGTTTCTCCCAAAGTTCTTCAGATATGTTGGTTTTGTTTTCTTTCCACTGGAGACACCTTTGTTTCACCAATTTTTTCCTTGTTCACTCTTACCTTTGAATTTTTGGTAACACAATCTGGCCTTGCACACCACCTCATCCATAGTCTTAGGGTTATCAAACTCTATATTTTCCTTGTAATTAGTGGGTAGATAGTTTAAGAACCGTTGTACCTTTTCCTTCTCCTCCCTGATATAAGGTACATATCGTAACATATTTGTGAATTTGGTAAAAAACTCATCAATCGTGAGTTTTCCCAATCTAAGTTCATGAAACTCTTTAGCTTTATTGTCATAATAGTGTTAATTCAAGTATCTATTTCTAAAATTAACTTGAAAATCCTCCCAAGTCATCATTTTCTCAACAATGGCATGAATCATTTTTGTTTCTTCCCACCACAAGGTAGCCTTACCTTGCAGCTGATAAATAGCCAGTCTGGCTCCTAAGTTACTTTCATATTCATAAACCTGAAAGTACTTTATCATATTTAGAAGCCACGCTTTAGCATCTTCCTCCTTCTCTCCATCATAGGAGGGAGGTTTAATTTTCTATAATTCACCTTGTAATTCCTTCTTCTGTCTAGAATGTTGTCTAGAGGCATCATCTTCCTCATAATCTTCTGAGAAATTCACTCTTCTCTTCCTCTTCCTTCCAGAATCTTGACCTTCTTGACTATTTCAAGAATTCAATTCTATTATTAGTCTGTCCTACTCCTCACTGGCTAAAGATAGCCTTTCATTGTGGCTTTTAAGCTCTTCCATTTCTCTTTGCATTCTATGCAACATAGCCATCAATGGAGCATTTGGATCTGGCATGCTTTCTCCACCGCCCAGATCTACATACAAATCATCCTCTTCAGTCATAGTTCGCAGCTGTATACTTCAGTACTGTTCACTGAACATGAAATTTAACATTAGAAAATTTTAAATTCCATAAAATTTTACAGCAGCATACAATTTCTATGTGAGCACATAATTTTCCCTGTGTTTTAGCTAGTGCTATGATACCATTTGTAATGACTTTCACTTCACACTATTTTTTTTCTCATTATTCCCAACAGAATATTATTACCTGCCTTTACACTATTCTAGTAATTTGACGAATATTATTAAGCTACCATCATAATTTGACGAGATTCTATCATAGCCTCTATATTTTTGTCTTTTTCATTTTCGTCTCAATTCGACAAGATTCTGTCATCAATACTATAATTATCATTTTCTTTTCTAGATTTCTAGTATTTTGTTTGCTACTGTTAAAAGTACTTTTTTAATGTATTCGTTCATTAGCCTAATGTTAAACCAAATCCTTCATGGTCTTTATATGAAAAATCTTTATTATACTTAAACATGTTTAACATATTATTTTACCTCATTAAAGTTGTGGATATCCATAAGTTATAATCATCATAACCCTATTTTCCAAGTTAAATTCATATTCTAAATAGCTTACTTAGTATTACTTTTGTACTTGCTATACATATATGCTCAGTATGGGTATAATACAATACCATATCATATTTCATTTATGTCATTCGTTTAATTTTCCCCTTTTTCAAATTATTCATCTCAGGTTTTCATTTCGTAATTCGTAATTGTCTTCATAAATTAAATTTGTTACCCTTGAGTAATAGGATTCCACGTCATGGATTTGAGATTGGTTTCATTCCATAACTATCCACTAGTGACATGCTCTCAGGTTTCTCAATTTTCAATATCGTTTTAATGTCAAATCCTACATTATTTATTGTCCAAATTACGATGGCATTATGTGGCATCTCTGTGTAAGGGTTAAAGGCATGCATTACATGACTAAGAAAAATGGTTCCAGTGCATCCCATGTGACATTGTACATTCATACTTAACTTGTGGACTTTATTACCTCTCATCGGGATTTGATTTCCAGCTATTGAGGTGAACTCTAATTCAATCTCGAAACCTTACTCCATCAATTATCGCTTCTTCTCAAACCTTATGATGCGTGGATTGTGGGATTTTCTCTGTGGTTAGGGTTCATTTATGGGTATTTATTTCAACATTCAATATGTTTACTCGGAATTTTCTTTACAGCTTCACTTCTCGTTTTATACTACTCACTGAGGTTTCCTTCAAGCTCCTTTGAATGAAGGGCAAAAATAATGCCGTGTTGCCACTCTTCGATTATGCCTTAGCACAGTTGCATTTCTTTAGGTAGATCATGCTTCCATTCTCTAGCAGCATTCGTTTATAGGATAAATCCTTTCCTTTTTCGTTCAGTTGTTTATGCGACTCTCTGTTGTGGCTTAAGTTGATGTGAATAGATAGTGAGTGGGAATATATATGTTTTTCGATGGGTCACTTCGCAAATTTTTACCTTTTTATTTGATGTATGGATGGAGGTTACATATATTCTCATTTACACTCATGATAGTTTCGTATTGGGAAATTTTTTTGGATCTTCGTTCTATCTTTTGACACTGCAAAGGTGCCTCCCATGAAATATGGTTGCGACTTTTCTATTCTTCTAATTTTTCTCTTTAGATTCGTATGAATTTGAGTTTCCCCAAAACATGCATACATTTTATCTTTTACTATTATAATTAATAATATTTCTGAAACTAGAAGTTATGGCATGGGGTCGATTTTAGCGTCGGTGTCCACTTGCAGTGACATGTTGTTTTTGTTTATTTACTCAGAACTTTCCCTTTGAACTCTCATATCATTTGTAACATGAATTATGTTTTATTAGTGGTTAATATTTTTCCGCATTTGTTTTTGGTGATGAGTAATCCGACACAGTGGAACCAATTCCTCATCTATATTGTGCATATGTTTTCTTTCAACCACCTAAGGTCTCAAGAATGTCGTTACAATTCAAGATTACTGTTTGAGGATTTATTTTTTCCCAATACTTTCCACAGGTACCCTTCTAAGTTAAATTTTCATTTACAAGGTTTTTTATTTAATCTATTTCACCTTAGGATTATATATTATTCACTTAAATACGCTCTTTAAGCATTACTTGTTTTGTTGTGACTATAGATAGAGTTTCCATGAAGGTAAAGCTTGGATAAGCTACCTCGTTTTCCTTATGTAGTTCAACTCAATATTGAATTAATTTATCAGTCCCTCATACTGTTAATTAATTCTAATCGATTTATTTCTTCTGTGAAGGTGTGGCTAGTTTTCATGTATTCCTCTCATTGTTGATGCACATTCTTCACTCAACAACTCATCTCCTTCTTGACAGTGAACCTTTATTTTGAACAGGTTGGTATTGTTATTTCTGGAGGTCTCTTCTGCACTGATCTTCACTTCAAATTTATCGCAGATGTACCTTATTATTTTACAATGACCCTAGTATCTACTATGTCACTATATTTAGTTTCCAATTTGACTATAATCTATAGAGATACACTTATGGGTTTAGACCCAAGACTGGACTGTTTTAAACTTTTCTATAATTTCTCACTACTCATAAATATTGTAACTATCTTTTTCTCTTATGAGTTTACTCTACCATTGCAGTTGAAGAATTTAATCTTCTGATGAAATAATATACAGTATATATATATATTTCCAGTAGGGATATATGTATATCTCCTTTCTCTGGTTGAATATCAACAATCTTTAAGCTTCCTCTACTAATTTCGACAGATTTGTTTTATTTTTGTTTTATTTAATTTCGTTTAAGAGTTACCTGGGTATAACATAACCCTGCATGCATCTCTAAGATAATATTATTTTCCTTTATTATTATTACTGTACTCTAGTACAAAAATTAGTAATGTTTTTTTATCTCTTCTTATATACATATCTTATTTATTTAAAGTTTCTCATAGTTAATTTAGTATACTATATAAATAAGCATGTTAGATATTCCTATGAAGAGTACAAAATTCAGAGGTCTTTCTTGAAATCACTTTTAACAGTTATGTCATTTATATTGTATTCAATTCTAAATAAATTGTAAATGATTAGGATAGAAATATATATATATATATATATATATATATATATATAAGTGCAGTAGTTTATAACCCTACCATAAAGAATTTGTTTATTTCAAACCTGAACTTAAAGTTTTCTGGAAGTATAATAACCCTTGTACATGCATTTATGTAGCTGGATTAGGTCCTCTACTTCTCAATGTTTATAATTTTATACCTCATATCTGAAACTTTAAATATATCTAATTATATTTTATTTTTAAGATTCTAGTCAAATAGTAATACGAGTTTTATTTACTTAAATAGAATAGAAAGATTCTCTGTTAAAATCCTAACCTTGGATTTAAATATGTCACCAAGTTTAGCAAATTCACATTTATCTTAACAATTTCCTAACCAGGTGCAAGTTAACACACATGAAAAATTTATATGAAATAGTAAAATTATAGTTAGGTGTGCATACCAATTTTCTCTGACTAGTTTCCACCCAACCATAGATTTTCCTCTCTGTGACTCACCCCCAAGCAGAGACCTTAGCTTCCAATGATAGACAACCCCTTGTCTATCCTCGAACAACTTATTTAATCTTTTCTTTTCCTAGCCTATTTCCAATTACTGCGTCTAGTAATTTTAGGATTATTTATTCCTGTTTTTCCTAGGCTTTCCTTCTGCGTCTTCCACAGAGGTACTTCTCAATCTAGTCATAGCACACATAATTTTTCATTTTATTTTTATTAAAATAAATCCACATAATAGCTCTCCATTGGGGTCCACTCTCCCCTTTTAACTTGTTCAATTGTCAAATTAAAAGCATAGAAACTTGGGGTATTACATGAATTTATCACTTTCCCCAATTTATGTTTCTTGGTTTTTCACCGAGTTTATATTATGGATTTTTCGTTAATATTTAAAGAATTTTGCTGTCCCCAACATTTTGATTTCTCTCCTATATGTTCTTAGAGCCTAGATATAAATTGTTTCCTCACGACACTTCATAATTATATAATTTTTGTTACAATTTTTCTATCGTACTGTATCAATTCTGTTTATTCTGAATTTTTCTTTCGATAACATTTAAGTTATACTTATATACACTCAGGCTTACTCTACCATCATATACCATATGCTTATACATTTGCCTGGTAATTTATTCCATTTATACCCATGTTATTCTGGAATTAAGATTTTTCCCCAAAATTATGATTATGGTTTTTTCATATAATGTATATTATGATTTTGTAAAATAATTTATTGTTCTATGAAGAATCACTTTCACTATGACCTTCTATACTTATTATATGTATTTTTGGCTTTCATTGAAATTAAATTTATATTCCTTTGACATAAAATTTTAATTTCTCAAACTTGCAGCCATTTTCTTTATACATATATATTCCTTTTTAGTTTTACATGACAGCAAGATTTATTTCGCCTCAAGAATAATCATCTCTTCTGCATTCTCCACTAGAGCATACCTTGCCCTCTACATTGGTAAGTGGTATTATTCATATTACTGAACTCATCCTTGATTTCAAATTTATATTTTCATATTACATAGTATACGTGTGAATTTGTATTCGTGGGATCTTTGGATTTAGTTCTTTGACTTATAAACTATTAAATTTGACAAAGCTACCCAAATAGAAGTATCGATGAGATACATTCATGCCTTTCAACGAAATTCTGCTTCGTTTGTTGTGAACCATATAATTTCACTATATATATATATTCTCATTTAATTTTAAATGTGGAATTTAACACTCTTTTAATTCTTCTATGTAACAGAGAATTGATATCATTTCATATGATAATGCATCTATATATTTACATAAAATTTATAATAATTCTCTAATATTTTTAATAGTATCACTTAGCATAGAATTCCATTTCTGAGTTGAATTTACATCTTAGTTCCTTTCAGAAGTCAGTTTATATCATAATATTCTATATATTGGAATTGTAGCAAATTTTGGCGTAGTTTCATTTCTAAATTTAATTTATGCCTAGTCACAGTTCAGATTTCTGTTTTAATATTGTATTTCTCTATACCTTTAGAGTAATAGAATTTGAAAATATTTTTTCCAGAAGTTAATTACAACTTATCTTATAGTCATTTTCTTTCTAGAATTAATCTTCAATTATATTTTCCAGATTCTCATAGTATTCCTCAACTATGTATAGTATTGATATGCTTCAGTGCGCCTCTTCCCCGGGTCACTATTGACATTTCGAAAATTTGCATTTATTTACAACAACATAATTTATTCCATTCTTATTATCTTTGTGTACTTACAATTATCGTTAGGATATGTAAAGGAATGATTTCCAGCTTACAGATAATTTTACAGGTATTATTATTACCTGTATGATTTCTAAGTTTTTCCTTTTCGTTTTTGTCTATTTATTCTACTAACTTTGATCTCTATGTTTGTTTCAGGTATGTACCATTTATTTCATTCCATGATACCATTGTTTCAGATCAAATCTCAAAGTACCTAACACGCTCTTTCACCTCTTTCAGGTCGGTCATCACAGGAACAGAGCCTCTTCCACTATTTTGTCAAAACTACATAATTTCTCTTCATATATTGTATTTTTAATTATGGTGAATGACTCAGATTAAATTTTAATTATCTTCTATATAATAAATCTATTTTTTTTGGAATATTGAAAACATTATTTTGTCCTCATCTCCACTAGAGGATTTCATTGAAATTGACTAATACATGTAATTAGGTAATTTAATACTTTGTTTCTGCAACATATTTTTATAAATGTGTGAATGAATCTTCATATAGATCGAATTATAATTTAATTTATATATGGAAACATATCTATTTTTATGTTTCGAATATAAACTTGAATTGTACATTCATCATGCATTTATTTATTTATTTCTGCTAATATTGTATATCTAAAATACCTTCTGTTCAATATTTCATTTCTGGTTCCTATTTTTTGCCATTATAGATGAATTAGGTTTAGTTTCACAGTATAGAAATTGTAATTGTTTCCATGAAAATCCAAATAGTTTGTTAGACTAAAAAAAGAAAATTAGGCCATTAGAGAGATTATGTTTGTTTGTCCCCAATAATTATATGTAATAGCATAGAATATTTACTATAGTCATCTATGGTTAACCTTTGTCAAATACATATGGCACCAAAATTTTCTAAATTAAATAGTGTAAAATAAATAAAAAATTTCTATAACTTACTCTACAAAAATTCTAAGTCATAATTTATGAAATACCAATTTTTTTAAATTCCACCTCAGAATGAGATGAATATCAACAGTATTATAAAACATAAAAAACTTCCCAGAATGTGCATACCACTACTATAAATACTATTTTCCTCCCAACCTTGAGCTTATTCCACAGCTCTCCCCCGAGCAGAGACCAATTTCTCCTTATCGTAGACAACCCCTTTGTCACACTAGGAATAGATTATTTAAGCTTGCTTTCCCTCAGCCTGTTTCCATAACTGCATCCAGTTATTTTTGGATGTTGTTTCCCTTAGCCTAGGCTTTGCTTTCATTTTTTCCACAAAATTTTCTTTTAAAAGTAGATTTTCCACTTTCTAGTTTTATTCTTACCTCTTCTCAGTATGTTTCCACTTTACTCTCCCAAATAATAAAATTTATTTTATTTTATTTTTATCTGAGGATTTCTAAACTTTTTTTGGAAAGTATTAGGAATATATTCGATACTCATGGATTTGAATTCCTGGTTTCAATTTTCTCTATCTTTATACCATGATATTATTTGCACATTTATATATTAATTTCCAAAATTAATATATATTTACATATTTTATTTCTAAGGTCCCCCATGACCTTTATGTGTATTCTCTATTTATAGAGTGCTGAAAATAGGGATATTACAATAATGACATGCATTCATGATGAACACATTTTGACAAAAACACCTTAAACTTATATATGACAACACAACAATAACCATGACACCACCATGCACACACAATAAGCACACAGACCATAAGTATAAGGACACATATTCAACCAACATGTATATATGATAACACATTCATCCATGAAGAGCGAAAACTAGACATCGCCAAAGGAGAATGGAACCATGCTATGATACCACCTTGTAACTCTCCTCCTCCCACATTTACCCAAGATAATTGGTCCATTGGGGTAAACATGTGATGAAGAATTACTATGATATGATTCAAATCCTAAACTACAACTAAAGAAGTGGAATCGATAAGATAAGATCAATTGAACCTTCCTCATATGCTACAAGATCTTTAGGAGACAACCAACCCTTCTAGGTACTCAACCCCTGAGACAAATTATTTTTTTGTTGAATTGGATCTTGAGTCACACTCACGACAAGCCCTCGATGAGACTAAAACCCTCCAGTTGCATGCACAATAAGGCATCCATATGAATGTAGCATTTTCGGGAAGTTTTGTCTGAGTGACCTCAAATTTTGAGCAACCCTTTTAGAGCTAGGACTCAGGCCTCTACCCAGAACTTAATGAAACTCTCAAGGATAAATGACAATATGAAAATACCTCTAATTCATAACTTGAACAAGGACCTGATCCGACAAGGAATTCCCATGACATACATTGTGTCAAACACATCATGAACATGTAATATACACATCACATAAACACATCTAAGCTTGGTGACTTCATACTTAAATTGATAATGGCCAATAAGGACTGATGTCCTCTCATAATAGATATATTATGATCCAAACTTGATCCATATATTTTACTTCATAAATGCATACAATATTGGATATAAAAGAGCATGTAACAAAGTAACTTAAACACATGAAAATAAGCAGAAATAAAATCAACCATGAGATCAAAGGCACAAAACTATTTGATTACAGATTTCACTCAGTGTGAGCTATGTCTCTAGGTCTTACTCAATGTGGGGAATATTTTTTTATTAAATGGCATCAAAAATAAATTACAAGTAAATTTACATAAATGACCCTTGTACCTCCACTTCTAGGGATGGCATGAAAATCTAGAACTCATATGGAGAAACAGGTTGCACTATTGGATTCCTGGAAAAAAATCATGAAAAAGGACTATCAATTTGACCTCTTCAAGATAGTGGCACTTATAGAGCCCAAAGGAATATTCTCAGCATAAAAAGGATAACCATCTTAGGATTTCACCATCCTAGACCACTCCGAGTTCCATTGTATGGACCTCACTTTTGCTCTCCCCTTGATAAAATGGAAAATCGATATTTTATAAGAAAATTTGGGTAGACTTATTAAGGTTGGGTAGTTGGCATGTTTGTGGCAGTATTTGAGTTAAGTATTACGGTTGCGGGAAGTCCCAAGGTAAAACTCGTGAGACCCCCTGTTATGGGTCACCCGCGTGTTAATTTTGGTGTGAGCAGCCATTTTTGTTTAACGTTTCAGCAATAGCTACACTATGGTCATGTTTTTGGAGACACACGTTGTTGCGCTAGTGCACCTGGGTCAGGCGGGGTCAACCACCAATGATTTCCTCCTTGTGTCTTCATCGTAAATCTCTAGTGGCCTAACCCTTATATACATATTACATATTTGTCTTGATCATGTCAGGTTCACCAAAGGGGTGGCCCTCCCACCACGCTTGTGAATTAATCTAATGCTTGGGCTAGGGTTGCGGGTTGTGGCTCACTGCACATATATATATATATATATATATATATATATATATATATATATATATATATATATATATATATCTCGTGTGTGTGTGTGGTGGTTTTTAACGGTCAATCGAAAATTTAAAGAGGTGAAAAATGCACTTGTTCCAAACGTCGGATTCCGTGTGATCACCCTTTTCCAAATTGTTTCCTCGTTAATGACTCCACTGGCCCTAGTTTGACTATAACTTTTACTGGTTATACCTTGAGCATAAGAACTTGGATTTGAGTGTCATTCACGTCGTTGGAATTAGGATGGCAAGCACTATGATCTGGTCATAGTTTCACATAAATCCTATGACTTTTATTTTTGAGCTATCTCTAGATCTTGAGCATTTATGGAGCCACCTAGGTCATTCCTACCCACTAATGATATTTTGGGTCTCCAAACGCTTTATCAGTCAATTGGAAAGTGATGGAACTTCTCCCTCACTTTTCCCTTTTCAATCCATCAGGCTTTACTTGAATGTGTTTGCTTGAAACCAATACGAAGTTACTCCACTTCTCCCTATCATGAAGTCCTAGTTTTTATGTCAAGGTTGGTATCCTCCAGTAGGTTGTCCAATTATTCAGGTGCAAAGTCTTCCATTGTAGGAACCCTTCGAACTTCTTTGGTGTCCATGATAAAAGGAGGGTCATACATGTTCAATTTGCAAATGTTCACCATTTAGTACATTAGGATGTATGCTGGAAAATCAAGACAAAAAGCAGTGTCTGCAATGTTCTCTAATATGGTGAACGGGCCATATCAGATTGGTATCAACTTCTTTCCTTCCCCTTTCATCCTTTCTTTATTGATTTGGAGTGATACCCTATCTCCAACCTGGAATTGGTGATCAACACTGTGCTTGTAATGTCGATCTTTGTATCAGGTTTGAATTTTCTCCTACTACTCCTGCATTTCCTCGTGAATCATTTGAATTCACTTGTTATCACAAAAAATGATCACCTAGCCATTTCTAACTAGCTGGATCGAAATACACCATGTAAGATCAATTTTTCAATAGTAAAATCAGTTTCACTATAAGAAATAATTTAGTAGACCACCTTTTATTAACTTATTTTTGAATAAAAAATAAAAAAATCCCATGAGAATAATTAAATAAACCATTATTTGTTTAATTTTCTCTACGAATAATTACTAAATATTCATTTGATAACCATCCCTTGTCACATTTGGCTAAATCGTCTAAGAATAATTAAAAAAATCACTATTTATTTATTGTTCCTTAATTCCATTTTTGGAATATTAATTATTAAATCACTATTTGATAATTATTTCGTTTTCACATCTTTCTTAATATTCGCAAAATAATTAATAAATCATTTTATTTGTTAATTTTTTTAATTAAAGGTATTTGACCATTTTGAATATATTTTCCCTCTCCAAAAATATATTAAAGTATTCCTAACAATTGTATCTTGATTTTGGTTATTAATATTTTATTATTTCCCAATTTCAAGATTAACCCAATACTTTTCTATAAATAAAAGGGTTTTTATCCATTTTTCACCATGATCATTATCATCGTCCCCATTATTGTTTCCATACATTTGAGTTCCCATTAGAGTTCTTCATTTTGTTTTTTTTCCACATTGAGAGGGGAAGATATGTTGTTGAAATGTGAAGGAAATCAAAGGACCCATCACATTAAGGGGGATTTATGACCCCTGTGTAATATCCTTTGCTAGGTGCTATCAGTAAAGGATTTTATTTATTTAAAACGTCTTTCGATAATTGGGTGAATACATCATATTTACATTTTTATGTATTATTTTTCATTTCAAACATCTATTTTTTTGCAGGTTTTTCTCATATTCTTGTTGTAGATCCGAAGTATAAATTAGCATAATTTTTTTATGGTCACTTGTTACGTTTGACTTAAGTGATATCTTTTTGGTACACCTTCCAATAAATTTCATACTGAAAAAGGGCGACTCCACTAGTGTAATTGAGTTTCCTGGGTGATTATATTTCTATATTTATTTTTAGCATATTAATGTCTATTTATAGTTTTTCTTTCCTTTCTTAGTCAAATTTTCGAATTCTCATGCTTTTCTGGTGTTTTCTGCAGGTCACACGTACTAGTTGAGAAAGAGACAAAAACATTTGTGCGAGATCTGCTGACGAAGAGTCCTGGAAGCCAAAATATAGTTTTCATCGCCAAAACTGCATTATAAGCTCCATAACACACTATTTTTCCCAAGACCTCTGTTTTCCACCTAATATAGGTTAGAACTTGTGTTTTGAAAAAAATTTGGATTTTTTTTGTGATTTTTTCTAGGACTGCCGAGAGTGTTGTGTATGTACTAGGTAGGGTTTTGTTCCTCTATTTTAGTCTTCCTTAGGCTAATATTTGCTTCCTTTTTCTCTTTGAGGTAAAGAAAATCCCCCTAGGTTTTGGAGTACACTTCCATCTTTCTAGGAAGAGATTGGTTGAGTGAGGAGTCTAGGGTTTTAGTGCTTTTAGCCAACATTTTTTAGGGTTTTATCCATTTTATTATAGCCACGTAGGATATTTTATTTCACCATATTAATTCCCTCTTGATTTTTTTCATTCCTTCCCCCTTAGGAACCCCTTACATGCCCTATTTTTTTGAACTTTTTTCCTATCCTTTGCAACCATTTTCACCTCTTATTTTTGTTGTTTGTCTACACAAATTCTAGAATATTAGAGCCTTAAGATCACATTCCCTTTGAAATTAGGTATTGTAGGAATTTTTGTGTGTTTTTGAGTAGCTTGTTTTCCTTTCCTTGTTTTGTTTTTTGAGAGCGTTCTTTGGGTGGTGTTTGTGCTTGATTGGTTGTTTAGTTTACTATCAGTTTACAACATTATGTATAGTATTTTAGCATTTTATTTTAGCAGCACATGGAATCAAAAAACATTATTAGTTAATTCATACACTAAAAAAACTATTTCACACACATTTTCACACCCTAAGTGAACTTGATCTTGGTTAACACCACCAAGCCAAGAATTTAAACGTGTCACATAATAATCAAACACACATAAATTAACCCCGCTTTTGAATGAGGACCAAACAATGTTTGTATTTAGGTGTAGGATCGGTGGGATAATATTCTAGTAACACCCACTTATCATTTACATTGATACATAGAATTTTAATTTGTAGGGAGCTTAAAATCCTTCACCATCCCATGGTCCAAACTCGAAGTGCATCAGAAACCCGATGTAAAGGGGGTTAATATAGGTCATCGTGTGAGTAGTTATCCTTAAGGATACCCAACCCATGGTAGGGAATTACATGATGTGGTTGATCACCAAGAAGATCAAGACTTGACAACCCCCATGGGAAAAAGGTAACCATAGTGACCAATCATAGGAAAACACCCTATAGGACTAGTTGTCGGAAGTAGTCAATCCTCTACCCTACCTTTCTTTGGAGGGATTTTCTTGTGGGGATTGGGTCCTTTCAAGTAATAAGCTCTTTAGAAGACCATTTAAAATAGTATAACTAGGATTTTTTGAGGATTTAGACCATTTATAGGCTAGAGGTATTTTTCTTTTGTAGTACGTGCTTTATTTTATTAAAGTAACATCTTAATATAGTTAGTTTACACTTGGCACCACTGTACTAGGTGTTTTCTTGTTGTTTGTTTCTATTTTGTTCTTATCATCCTTTAGTCCTTAGTGTATTCATTGTCTTGACATGATTGTGCCCCCTAGGTGTTTGTCATAGTGAATTCGAGGCCTTTGCCCCTAGTTTCCATTGGGACATATTACTCCTCCCCATTGGGTTAGAGTTAATAGAGTTACCCCTCCATTATGACACAGGTACCGAACTCTTGACTTCTTTCGACCAAAATTTTGCCACTCGCATATCGACCATGTTCAATAACGGTGAAAAAGGAGTAGCATGTGTAGTGCCCATGAATTTGAAGATCATGTCTACATGTATTGGTTCGTTAGATCAATTTTGTCCCCCATAGGTAAATATGTCATGTCAAACTTCCCTAATAAATAGGAAGAAGTGCTCCAAATGGATTCGAAATATGAGTTGATCTATGCACAATCAAGTTATGTTTATATCATTTGCCCCAACTTGCCTTGGCTTGGTGCTTCTAATGCACTAAGGGCATGTGATGCTACATATGGTAGCATTGGATCTATTTCACACCCTCGCCCTAAACCATATGATCCACCTTTGATGAGTTATAGTAAACCTCAGGGGGGGACTAGTTCCTATAGCACTTATCCTCCTCCTTGTCTTTCACAAGGAAGCCTTAATCCATGTCAAAGCACGTCATATGCATATTCCCAACCACATCAACAGATGTTAGTGCCAACTATTTCTCAACCCGTTTATCCAAAATTTTCCCCTCCTCATTATTATTATGAATCACCTAGCTCTCCATCCCCTATGGAACCAATGCCTCAGCCTCACATGCCTCCCTAACCTCTACTACAGTAGCCACCGCCTCCTCAAATTCAAGTGTATTCTCAGTAGAGCACGACCAATCCCCCCAATTCCAAGAAAATGAATAAGGAGAAATGTAACCAGAACCAGTAAGCATAAGGTAACTAAGGTAACTAGTGTCAAAAACATAATGCACCCCAAGGGAATGAGCCTAATACCGCAATCGAGCAATAGGGAGGACAAACCAAGAAAATAGGGCTCTTCGTATGAATAATACTTGCATGTTGCAACATATATTACCATTATACTCATGATTTTTCCCTCCTACCTCAGATGCATCAAGTACGGGAATCTCAAGCACTTACCCCTAGAGGAAAACAACCCATGGTTCTACTTCCTTCGGTTCCTACTTCATCTCAACCGGGAGAGATTACAAATCCTTTTCCTTAATAAGGATATCTAGCTCCCCAACATACAAAAGGTAATTTCGACTCCCAACCTCAGCAATATGGTCACCATGATTATCATATTCTCGTGATGAATTATGATGAGGCCAGCACCACTTAAGTCAACATTCATACTTGATCACACCAATATGAGAAGCCACCTGCTAATTCTATGACCGTGTCCTAACCCCAAGTTCCCACAAAGCCTATTCCATCATCAAATGGTACCTTGCAGATCCGTTAGCCTAAGGCAGACTTCATTCCTAAGATCCCAAAATCTCCATTATGTCTAAATTTTGCTTCAGGTAAATCTTCCCATACCTACAACATAGTATATGACTTGGTGCAGTCTCCTACTACCATGTCAATGCTGGAAGTTCTCTAGACGATCCCATCCTAATGAACTATCTACTCTATGCTTTGGGTGTTGTGGATCCTTAATATGATAATTTCATTTTCCTTGACATTGATAAATTAGAACATCCTCCCCATCCTTCATCTTTTGCATTTCAAATACCAAAATCTATAAAAAAATTCCATTATTCAACGGTGTATGATATATGAAGGCGCCTCCACCCATGTGCCAGCACCTAGTCTTCGGAAGCAACTCGGGTCACCTGATTTTTCCCCCTCCACCATCACTTTTCATGGTTGGGAAGATCACCCATCACAACCACTTGGCTTATATCGTGACTTCCCTATCACAATTCCTAGGAAGATTTTTTCTATTGAAATTGAAGTCATTGATGTCCTCTTATATTACAACATTCTTTTGGATCGTAGTTATAAATATGCCATGTCCTTTGTCGCATGTCCGGTTCAAAATAAGATGTGCTTTCCACATAATGTAAATATCATTACCATCGATCAATTGATGTACTATGATCCTAAGTCTTATACGTCACCTCCTACCACTATCTTATTGATGACTCGCAATAAAATTGCCTCATCCATCATCATTATTTCTTGAGAAGCCTACAAAGATTTCAATATTCTTTATTTTGATTAAGGTCCACCACGTAATCCTTCTTAGCCTAGTGCGTCCAGTGTTTGCATGTTGAAAGAGTCATGGATTTCTCACAAGTGGTCTGGTATGTCCATCAAATAGCCAGCACTCCCACAAATTTTTGTTCCCAACTCAACCCAACCTTCAGGTAAAATTCCTTAAGAAAATTTTCCTTCTAGTGGTGTCTCTCGTAGTCTTTTCTAACCCAGAACTCTTCCCTGTGGCCTTAACCATCCAGGAGAAGTTCCTCGATGCCATTATCCTTTTGGTAAAATACCTTTCTTATTCCCTCCACCTATAATTGCTTCTATCCCTATCATGGATGTGTTGAGTTTACCTAATATTACCCTCGATATCCGAGTCTGGTACATTGATACCCTGAAAAGAACTCCACCTAATCAACTTAAACCTATACTACATTGACACTAGTTTAAATTTTTTTTTTTTTCTGACCGCTTCCTTTTCTTCAATTCCACAACAACCTCAAAATTAGCCTACTGTTATTGCGAAAGAACTTGTGAGGGGGGAAAGCCAAGAAAAAGGGACCCAAGTACTAGGCACCCAAAATAATTCCATCTCCTCCTAAGCCTCGAAATCCTACTCTGAAATGTGATTTTTGTGAAGTTGTTGGGCATGCCACCAATAATTGTCCTAAAATCCGTCATCTCAAAATTGTGGTCACTTTTACCTATCGTCAGCCAAAAATTTATGAGGTCCATATCACCTTACCTGAGTCAATTAAGAAGAATAAATCATTACACATGAATCACCCTGGGGATTTTTGCAATAATCATGGCCACTACTCTCATAACTATCTCCATCTAGAAGATTTTCGTGATACCCATCAGGCTCTTCGTGAAATAGAGGCCTCTCGTAGTGGATCCACCTCTCCTCTACCCGTGATTTCTGGTCCCACAAACATGCTAGAATAGGAGGACCCTAAAGCACCCTTTGTGATACCTCCCCAAAAATTTGAGATGGCGAAAAGTACAGTTGTTATTCACTACATATCATCATCAATGGGATCGATGTATTGGGACTCCCATTGAGTTTCCAATTGTGATTATATAGAAACTTCCTCCTCGAATAGCTCGGTATCAACATCGATAGGTCTTCCATCTACTATTCATCTCTCTACTCCTTTTGACGATGTGTATTTGAAACTTGTCTCTCATGATGATGCGCCAGTTAGCTCATTTGGTCTCTTTTCCTCCAGTTATCCCATATTCCATTCTAATGAAGACATCATGGAATCCATGACCATACCTAATTACCCTTGGACAATATCCACCATCATGCATATTTCCTCACCTATTTGTGAACCCTAAAATCTTCCCCCCATCTTAATTGTGATGCTCGATAGTGTATCCGACATCAATCCCCTTGCTACCTTCTCATCAGAGATGATCTCTATCATCGTTGCGTCTAAAATTTATATCATTTTTGTCTAACCTATTCATTGTCTTCTTGTGCCTTTCAAATGGACACATCATTCACACCTCATACCAGTTATGCTGATGGTACGAGTCACTTCTCCAGGATTCTAGCCCAGGAAGCTTGGACCATTTTTACCCCTTTTCATTCTTTACTTCACTCCAAATGTATATGCATCGAATATGCCACCAATAAATAGGTTGAATGTGATTATGTGATATGTTTTTTATCTGATGCCCTTAATCAGCGCATCCTTCACCTTCATGTTCATCCTGATTGATTGCTAATTTTCATACAATTGAATGGAATTTATCATGTGCATAACCCTTTCCTATTTAGAAAATATCTACGAGTTAATATTTTGGCACGCAAATTTGAATCTGTTACAGTTAGTCATGTTTCTATAGCCAAAAATAACTATGTAGATACCATTGCAAATAACATTCTAGATTGGAATTTATCACATGTAGATAATAGAATACAACCATAACATCAACAAATGGTGAACCACAATCATCCCAAAAATATGCATAACCATATTATGTAGCATCATATAAAAAACATAAGTGTTTTGAGTCCACTACTCTAAATACATTCGACATGACCATAGCATGTTACAATACAAAAATGGGACCCACTTGTCCCTATCCCTAGTCACTATCACCTAGAAAATCCCAAGCCAATGGATCCATAAATGAGCTCGTAAGTCTTGAACTTCCTAACAAACTATAACTATGCACCCATAGTTTCCAACCGAACAATTATCATAGGTCCATCACCTACATAGTTTCAACTATCATTTCAATGATGACAACATCACCTGCTCCCACCCATAGTGGGTCCCTACCAACACACTATCTGCCAAGATCACCTTCTCCCCAATGATGTGATGAAGGGTGTGACTACCTAAGACACACACCACAACTATGACTATATCCCATGTTGACAACCTCCTGAAGTCACTAATATACATGGTCATTCCCTTTTCACCAACCCTATTTCTTCAATGGAAAACCAAAAATTATCCTTTATTCATCCCATGAGGCAGCATTGGATGTATCTCCCCTACTACCCCCAAGGGGGGAAATCCTAATAGAAAATATATGTCCTGGATTATGAGATCGATCCTATGCCCTTAAACCACAATACCCTCTTTGGTGTGGGTCCTAGTAGCTCACAATCCTCTATATCAAGGGCTCACCTTCTCTCATTAACGAGTTCTCCAAGAACTTAAGAACCCCATATAGAGTGATAACCCTTATAACTGTTGCATTGCCCTGAATCTTAGCCCGAAGAGTTCCCAAGTCTCGTTCACACGACTGAAACTTTAGATTTTCCATATTGGAAAAATATCATTATGTTTCTTGATCTCAAAGATAAAGGCATCCATTCTTATTCCTCAGCTAATGCTCTCCACAAAGGCACCATTCCTCCTAAACGAAAATGAAAATTTCGCCACAAAAATTAATTGGACACACTTTACGCCATATTTTCTATGTTCCTAAATGCATAACATGCCCCCAAAAGTGATTTTTTCCTGTGAGGATGAGCAAGGGTACCGCACAAGGAGCTTAGGCCCTAATATTAAAATATAAACCATTAAAAATGATAAGGTTAGGACACCTACCTCCAACTTCTAGATCCTAATTCCAACGGTCAGTTTTTCCACTAAAATATCCACAAGATTTTAGAGCCTTCTCCTAAACTCCAAATTCTCCACAACTAACCTACAAAATGAATTCGATTTGGGGGCAAGAATCCCTTTATAAGAAAAACCTAGTGTTTTTCTCACCCATTTCCACCAAAACGTGGCTTGGTTTGATGAACCATCGACACCGTTGGAAAGATATCACTGAGTTTTATAATGGGTCTCCCTTTGTTTTTGATAAGCTGACACTTCACCCGAAAGCCAGTTTTTCCACAAAGTTTCACTTTACCACCAATTAAAACCAAATTTCTTTGTATGAGCTACTAGTACTTTGGTACCACTTTGCGTTCACAATCGTCGAATCATGTGTCAAGTTTTGTCATGAGTAACCACTATTTAGTCATGTTTTTATGGTCCCCCTTGACCTCTCCCATGTGGAAACATAATTGATTCATCGTTGTTCAGAGCATCTGAGATGAGTTGACCTTACATCCATGAAGTTTGTTCCAACTCCCATTGAGTCCCCGATATAGTTTTCCATCAATTCTTTCATCGTATTTATCCCTTTTTTTTTCATTTCGGTCTCGAGATATATTTTTCCTTCTATGAAAATCCTTCATCTAAGTAATTAACCATCCCCTCTGGAATGGAGTCAGTCACTTCCATGTAAACCATGCATATTATTCTTTAACAAGATAAATCGAAATCCCACCACTCATCTTGTTTCCTCCCATCATCATAACCTCATGTCATTCCATCAGTCACTTTACTATGATTCCTTGTGCCTTTTGTGAGGATTCCTCATTTTCTCACCTTTGGCAGACACTCTTCTGTCAACTATAGCACATTCATTCCAGAAGTGTGGTCTAAAGGGTAGTGTACCTTGCTTTTATATTTCATCATTGTTTGGTTCCTTGGATCAAGCAAAGGAATCATTATTTCCCTTGGACTTAGTTATTTCTAACGTGCTCGACTCCAGGTCATTATCATACAATTAAGAATCATGCACTTGATGGTCCGGTAATCTACTAGATTGTGCTACTGATTCCTGGGTGCGTGTGAGATGTTTCATAACTCATGCGGAGGTAGCCCTTCAAGTATCCCCCCCACATGCTCGGATTTCCACATATCATGATCCCACCTCAGATTGCGGTTTTGCAGCTTTGATAGATTCAGTTGCATGTAGTTGCAGTGCTCATAGCACACACATCTCCCTCAGATGATGCATTCATATCTTCATAAACCTTTCCTATTAGGTAGGGCTTATTTGGTTGTTATTTCTCCTCACCATGTAAGCTTGAGGGGAATTATATCTTATGTAATCATATGTTATTTGTAATAGCCCTAGTGACAATTCCATGTAATAAAAGTTAATAAAGGAGAAATAATAACCATGGTTGGTAGGAAACCTATTCCAATCTTAACGTTGAAAAAAATATCCTAGTGAGGGTGTTAATTTTGGTTTATTATGGCTAAGGAAATTGGAAAAGGAAATGGATAAATATTTTGAAAGGAAAAATTGCATTTTTGGCACATTTATTTATGAAAAGAATGGAAAAATGGAGAGAAGGAAGGTGAAAGGTCACTGGTTGCATGTGAGGAGGAAAATGACGGAAAATAATGGAAAATTAATAAAATGAAAGCATCATTTGTAAAAAGGCTTTTGAGGATCATTTCATACCTTTTTTCAGTGTTACCTTTTTTCAGTTCAATTTTCGAGCTCTCTCATTATTCTCTCTCTCACACACACACTTGGACACTTAGAGTTTTCATGGAGCACTTTGGCATTCGATCAAGAAAGGAAAATAAGGCAAGAGAAAGGAAGTTGAATGCAAAGAAGAGTAGGATCAAGCAGCTACAACATGACTATTTTCAGGTATTGATTTGCATGTGTGATTTACTTTCCATATTTGGCATGCATGGTATTGCATGTGGTTCCTTGTTGTCATGGCATGGGTTCTTCTAGTTGTGACAGTGTTTTCAGCCTAGCCTTGCCATTTATGGATAGCCATGGCGTGATTGGGTTCTCATGAATTGGATGAGTTGTATTTACATATGGATTCAAATACGAGTGAGGTGGATCTCATAATGGAAAAAAACACATGACCTAGTAACCCTTGAACCATGTTGTGGGTTGTGGTAAAGACAAAGTTTATGTTGCCTCGGTGGGCCTAGGAATCGTCGAATAGTTAATTGTGGGATATACGGTAAATCATAGAGGTGGGTGGTCTCCATCAGGGCTAGGAATATCAGGATGGGATATATGTAAATCCTGGAGAGTGGGTCTTGGTTTAGGGTCTAGTCTTTCGGTGTGGATTTTGGTAAAGCCTGAGATACTAGGTGACAGTAAATTCCTCACAGTGTAGGCAAGGAAATCCAATGGTATCCATGCTTTTTTGGCCTAGTGATTGGGTGGACATCATGGTAAAAACATGTTATTACATGTTTATTGTTTTGGCCTAGTGATCCGAGATGGATTATGGTAAATACAGGTTTCAATTAATGAGGGTGAGGTAATTTAGACTCAAGATTCCTTGGTTCGTTCTTTTGGTTTGAGTTTTGCATTCATGCTTGGAATATGGAATGGGGGTGATTGGCTAAAGAGATATTATGCTTAGCCAATCTATGGTCTAGTGGAACGTGGTAGTCCCATATCAGGTCGGCATTTGCATTCATTGTTAAGAGGTTCTCTCCTTGACATATTATGTATAAATGTATTGTTTTATATGTGGATTTTATGGTTGATGAATGCTTTATTTTTCTATTGTTATTATAATAGTTATAAGCATGTATTATTAGAACCATTATGTATGGATCTCCTCATTTTTTTATTTGTAAATGAATGAAAAATGCATCTACAACCTAATATATGATAATGCAGCTAATGATGTGAGGGGACAATGCTTCTTAGCGATTCTCATATAAGTATGAGACCCCTATACTCATATTTGTTTCTTATACTTGTAGATTACATATTTTTGACATGTTTGACGAAATTCCTATCATGTCTAGTAAGGTTTTAGTTTAGTGCTTTCTTGATGTTTTTGAAAATCCTTCATTGTGTCATTGTTATAATTCATTCCTAAACTTGTCATTGATTTCTGGGCAGTGACCTCAGCTCTGTGCCTAAAAGAGTGGCTCAAATCTTGGGGATGTTGGAACAGATATGTGGGAAAAAATCCCTAGGCACGTGCATGCCTACGTTGTGGGAGAATCCAAAGCCTCCCAGATGCACCTTTGCCTCTATCAATGGAGCATCCGAAGGCTTAATGACCTAAAACCTGAGTGGGGCCTAGGGGAAGGATATCTGAATGGTTTTGATGGATCCTGGGAATTTTATTATTGTTTTGGAAAGTCTATGTGATGTGTTTCCATGGATTCCATTTCTTTAAGGTCACCTAGGAGGTTGAATCCATTCATAGTAGCCATTTGTTGCATGTTTACCCAGTTGCCCGATTACTTGGGTATATGTCAGAGGAGGGTGTTACATAATAGTATCAGAGCATGGCTCACTCCTCAGACTGGATTGGCGGTGTTCTTTGGTCATGCATTCATGTCAGTTGCACGTGTGTTAATCATCCTTGTGTTCTATATTCTTGTTGTATATGCATGGTATCAGTCATGGTTGTAGTGATGTCTCCATGTGAAAGAGGTTGTTGTTGTTGTGAAGTGTGTCATCATGAGTGTATGATTGGTTATGCATTGAAATGTGTGCCAGTGCTTACATGTTGTCAAATGTGCATTAGTATGGTTTTTTTTGTCATTCATGAGGTCATTATTTATGTAGTTGATATGGTCATGCATTGATGACTATAGTCTACCTATAATGATGGTTACGTGTTGGTATGCTTATTTTTTATATGTATATATGTTGTTATGATTATGTTTATATTCATATATGTTGTTATGATTATGTTTGTACATGTATTACACTGATTTGGATGATCTTGTGGATGATATTTCCTCCTTGAATTATGCTAACGTATCTCGGCTTATTGTTATTTGGTTTAGCTAACATAGTATGCCTTGTAGGAATTTATTGAGTTATAAACAAATTAAGAGTACATGACTACGTTCCTGGAGCTATTGAGGTGTGTACCATGCAGGGAAAATTTTAGGGGGTAATATTGCAGGTGGACTAATTTTTCATGCTTTTTCCAGAAAAAAGGTTCGTCAATTTCCATTTTTTTCTAAAATGATTCACCTAAATTTTATAGTATACCATTATTTTACCTTAAAAATAGCCAAAATATTATATCAACTAATATAAAATGATCAGAAATCTAAATATTTCTACAAAAATATCACAAAAGTTATTAGAATTTTCATACTAGGGACTGGTAAGATTCACCAAGGCTTCTAAAATTTAAGATAAACTTCCATCCCCAAAATTTTCCCTGCCATATCTTAAATATGAGAAGTCTGAAGTTTACAGATTTTTGGTGGTTTCCCATTAGCATATAGAGATAAAATTGAGTATGATGAGCCTCGGTCACTTGCAGGAATTTATTGGGAAATTGAAGCATTTCTATGAACAATCAAAGTTTAAGAATGAATCTTAAAAAGGATGGAAATGGAAAGACAAAGGTAAGGGTAAATGGCACTCAAAAAGAGCAAGGCCTCAAAATTCATAACATAAAGATAATTTGGCACCAAAAATTAGGTTCAATGCAGCTAGACAGAGACATGGATCATGGTAGCAACATATAGGTGATGGTACTAGATGGTTGGATTGTTGGACATGTGGTAAGGAAAATCTTAAGAGAGATTAGCCATAGAATTAGGGTGGTATGACTTATACATATAGTTCATAGGAGGCGCAGACTATTGGGGATGCTGGTTAGAGCATTGCTCGTATCTATGCAGCAATGGATAATAAGCCGGTAGACTATCAGGCATCTATCATTGAGATGGACGATAAGATTTGTTGTCAAGTTGTTTCAATTTCGCCGATCCTTGATCTAATTATAGTTATTTTTTTCCTGACTTGGTGGATACATGTGGTTTGAATAAATAAGTCCATCTAGAATCTTTGTTAGTGAACTTGGCTATAGGTACAAAGAAAATATTTCATCATTGGACAAGGTTTTGTGCATTTGAGTTGAATGGCATGTCTACAACATCACACTTGAACATATTTCTGTTGGGATCATATAGTATGTTATTAGGTATGGAGTAGCTTTACCTACACGGGACCAAGGTGGTTTGTTATGCCAAAGTCATTGAGTGTTTCTATGCCAATGGGGAACCAAGAGTCTTGCAAGGTAAGAATAAACAAACATCAGTGAGAAAGGTTACAACTATGGAGGCCAAGCATATTCACACGAAAGGGTGTGTGTTATTTGAAATACATACCTCTAGTGAAAAAGCTAAGGAAGTTGAGGATGAAAATTTTTTAGTAGGTATTGAGTTCTACATCAGTTTCAAGATGTATTTCTTGTAGATATTTCAAATATGCCACCTTGCATGGAAGTAGACTTCTCTATTGAGTTGGTACCACAGGAAGCTCCAACATCAAAAGCACCTCACTGGAGGATCACACTTGAGTTGGTAGAGTTAAATTTGCAGCTGAAAGAGATGCTTGACAAAGGATACATTAGGCCAAGTGTATCACCATGGGGTGCGACGTGCTTGTTGGAAAAAATGCGAGAGAGGTGAGATATTTAAGTGGTAACAACCTTTTATTTTTCCTTTCTCTTAAAACCATATGCACATTCTACTTTGCATCCAACGTAATGTCCGGAGATCTCATTATGTCTTTAGTTAGATCATTGCATCATTCATTCATCGGATAAGCGATCTTTTGAACAGAAATAACAGAACAAACCATCAAACATAAGCAACACATATGAACACCAATATTTAAGGTGGAAACCCAATTCGGGAGACAACCACCGCTGCTGTTATCTCAGTCTTCAATATTTATTATAAGGAAAAATTCTTACAATTTATGTTGGCGCAAACTTATACTAGCACGCAGGCACCCACCTACAGAAAGACTACAACCTTTTCTCGTTCTCCATCCACTATTGGAAGGGAGGTCCAACCCCCTGATTTTAACCCTAGCTTTTATTGGCAGGATACTTCCACTTTCATACAGAAGGCTTCAACCCGCAGATCCACAATATTTCTTCAATTTATTCATCAGACTTCTTTCAGGTCTTCATCATTTCTTTTACCATCATCGTAGACATTTTTCATTTCTAGATCATATCCATTGGTGCATCATATATGTAGATATCTCTTAAAGAGATTTATTTATTAACAACCCTTGCATATGCACACATCGTACTATCATCCTCTTCGCCTTATATAGTTTAGCCTTCATCAATACCATGAGTCAAAACCACTCAACCGCTAATGGTATTCATATTAAAAGTCGAACCAATCCAAATTGGAATCCCAATCTTCGTTCTTCCATGCACGAAACGTCCCAAAGGTAATCTTTATCTCCGCCAAATAATACTATAACCAAGGTTAATAAACATTATCGTGACGCTGACTCAGCAGTAATATATATATATATGCATATGGCCTTTCGAGCCCTTTAATAATATTTAATCTTCGACTTGGGGGTTAATATCTCGGCATAACATATATTGAACCAATAATGCGAAGGAAAATCGGGTCCCACACCCTTAAAACATGACATAATACTTTGGGTAAAAACCTGCAAACCTCAACATATGCGTATGGGCCCCAACGTTAACGGTCATTTCCAATCGACGGTTGTAATCATGTCATGCTGACTCACTTGATCGGACGGATATCGCTCGGCGAAGATGCGCGAACAATAACGCGCGATGGCCCACCATACTTTGGTTAACCTTTGCGCATCTTTATCAAACGACAACTGTTGGATGGCTTCTTCCCAGATCAATGGCTTGTATCGATATCGTTGGGCATCCTGGGTCGAACAATAACGTGCGATGGCATGCAGTGACAAGCGGTTTTGTGGAGTCGTACAGGGACACCTGTCAAGCACTCTATGGAATTACTCCCCAACTAGGAAATACCGCTTGCTCGTCGAAATCGGTGCGATGAAAATGGAAATCCGCTTTCATTTTTTATTTCGCACGTGATTCCTCTGCTTTGCTTAAGGTTCCGTCCATCTTTCAGAGTTTACGTTAAAAGCTGTGTGGTTAACTGGGATCAATGGTACTCCGGGGGGCACAAACAGTTCGATGATTTTCGGTACTGAGGAGTGCCTCTGCATCACATATTCATTACTCTGCCTCTATGTTTCTTTCGCCGATTGCGATATGTGATCATATGTATCACATCTTCGTTGCCTCTGCTTCATAGTCTACCTTGCTGCCTTTTCCGATTTCGATTTGCGATTATATCACAAATGCAAACATCGCATCGCAGACCAATCGCATTGCATCTTCATTACATTACCTCTACTTCTATTCACTGTCTTTGCGTTGTTTGTTGCCTCAGTTCCTTATCTGCCTGGCTTCCTCTCTGCTTCTTTGCTCTTTCTGCTGGTCTCTTTGTTGCTTCTGCTATCTCTTTGTTGCTATCTCTGCTTCTTGTCTAATGCTGCTCCTTGCTTCTCTCTTTGCCTTGTTGCTGTTCAGATGCTCCTTCTTTGCCACTTCATTTGCCATCAATGACAATATTTCCAACAATCTTTCCCTTTGGCATTGATGGCAATACTCTTCCTTTGATTGTCTTATAGAATCCCTTTCCTCCCCCTTTGACATCAATGGAAAAGAGTTGATCAAGATCCTTTGAACCGACAATACCATGCTCCCCCTGAGATCATGCTGCATCTTCAAACATAATATAACAAAATGACTTATAAATGCCAACAATGCATCCTTTTCATATGACCAATGCTCCCCCTTAGCCTGTGCATTCAGAGATGCCCAACAGCACCTCACAACCAATTTAATCTTCTGTATTTAAGTAGATCTGATCTTCTGCATGGCAGAGACTACTCCCAGTTTCTGTCTGAGATATTCGAACGCTTCCCTAGGTAGAGGTTTGGTAAATATATCAGCAACTTGTTCTTTGGAGGGAACATAATCCAATTTCACTTTTTGTTCAAGCACTTGTTCACGTAAGAAGTGATATTTGATGGGAATGTGCTTGGTCTTGGAATGCATAACAGGATTCTTTGAGATACTGATGGCACTTGTGTTATCACACATAATGGATATAGGAGGTGAACATTTGATTTGAAAGTATTGTAAGGTTTGCATCATCCAGAGAAGTTGAGTGCAACATGATGCGGCAGCCACATATTCTGCTTCTGCTGTAGATAAGGCAATAGAGCTTTGCTTCTTGCTAAACAAGGATACTAACCGGGGCCCCATATAGAATGCACCACCACTAGTGCTTTTCCGATCATCAACACTTCCAGCCCAATCTGCATCAGTGTATGCATGAAGAGTAAGATCAACATTCTTTGGATACCATAGTCCAATGTCTTGAGTTCCTTGTAGATATTTTAATATTCTTTTTACAGCCTGAAGATGAGACTCTTTTGGATTAGCTTGGAATCGTCCAACAATCCCAACTGCATGCATGATGTCTGGTCTTGTCCCAGTGAGATAAAGTAGACTTCCTATCATAGATCTGTATTTTGGTTGATTCACCGTGGGGGAATCATCATTAGAACTGAGATTACATCCGGTTATCATTGGTGTACTTACAGGTTTGCAATCTTCCATGCCATACTTCTTCAGGATTTGCTTGAGGTATTTTTCTTGTGATAAGAATATGCCATTTGTTGCTTGTTGCACTTGCAAGCCAAGAAAGAATGTTAGTTCCCCAAGTAAAGACATTTCAAATTCTTGCTACATATCAGAAGCAAATTTCTGACTCATAGACTCTTCATTACTTCCAAAAATGATATCATCAACATATACAACCACAATCAATAGTTTATCATTTTCAGTTTTTGTGTATAAGTTGCTATCAGCAGACCCCTTTGAAAATCCTTGTTGATGAAGATATTTGTCAAGGCGATAATACCATGCCCTTGGAGCTTGTTTGAGACCATATAGAGCCTTTTTAAGTCTACAAACAAGATTTTTATCATTTCCCAAAATGAATCCTTCTGGTTGTTCTATATAAACTTCTTCTTCTAGATCACCATTGAGAAAGGCAGATTTAACATCCATTTGATAAACTTTGATTTTTTGGAAGCTTGAAAAAGCAAGAAACATTCTTATGGCTTCAAGTCTAGCTATAGGAGCAAAAGTTTCTTCAAAGTCTATACCTTCTTGTTGAGCATACCCCTTGCAAACAAGTCTAGCTTTATTTCTTATAACCTCCCCATTCTCATTTAACTTGTTTTTGAATATCCATTTAGTTCCAATGAAATTTTTGTCATGAGGTCTTGGTACTAATTCCCAAGTGTGATTATTTTCAATTTGATCAAGCTCTTCATTCATGGCTTGAATCCAACATTCATCTTTGCTAGCTTGACTGACATTGTGAGGTTCAATAGTGGACAGAAATGCCAGATTGATAGAAGATCCCACAAGAGTCCTTCTTGTTTGTACACCTGATCCCTTTTCTCCCAAAATTTGATATTTTGGACGATTCTTTTGAACATATCTGGATGGAGCCTTTTCAGACAAATCATCTTTGGGTTCTTCATTGGGTTCACTGTTTGTATCATTACTATTTGATGTAGAAGGATATATGTCATCATCATCGTCTTCATTTGTTGTTTGTTTTTCTTCTTTTGGAGCTGCGGGAGACTCATCAATAACAACATCTATACATTCAACAATCTTCCGAAGTCTTTTATTGTAACATTTATATGCCCTACTCCTAGAGGAGTAACCAAGAAATATTCCTTCATCTGCTCTGGGTTCAAAATTGCCAAGTTTTTCATCATTATTTTTGATAAAACATTTGCTTCCAAAAATTCTAAAATGCTTTACAGTGGGAGAATTACCATACCAAAGTTCATATGGAGTTTTATCACTTTTTACACGAACATGTGCCTTGTTAAGAATATTTACTGTTGTATGTGCTGCTTCTCCCCAAAATGTGGCAGGTGTTTCGGAATCATCAAGCATGGCTCTAGCCATTTGTTGAACTGTTCTGTTCATTCTCTCTGCTACGCCATTCTGTTGTGGAGTGCCAGCTACAGAAAACTGTCTTTTTATGCCATGTTGTTCACAAAATTCAAGGAATTCATTGGATGTATATTCTCCTCCTCGATCAGATCTAAGACACTTGATTTTTAGATCTAATTCATTCTCAACTAGTGCTTTGAAGATCTTAAATTTCTCAAATGCTTCATCTTTGTGTTTAAGCAGCCCAATCCAACACATTCTAGAGAAATCATCAATGAATAAGATATAGTATTCTTCACCACGGGGTGAATTTTTCCTCATAGGTCCACATATGTCGGTATGAATGAGTTCAAGAGGTTTACTTGATGATCCTTCCTTGGCATTAAATTGTACCCTGGTTTGCTTACCGAATTGGCAAGATTTGCATATGATATTTTCAGGTAGAGTAATATTGGGAAGATCACAAACATCTTTAAGTCTACTTGATTTGTTGATTTGAGAGAAGCTCAGATGCCCCAACCTTCTATGCCATAGCCAATTTTCTAAAGATTTACTCAAATAACATTGTTCTTTGGGGTTCTTCAATATATACAGGTTGTTTGGAGTTCTTTTTCCTTTTATAATTGCTTTACCTGTATCAAGATCACGTACCACACATTATTTTGAACTAAAGACAACTTCAGTTCCTTGATCACACATTTGAATTACACTTAACAAGTTATGCTTTAATCCATCCACATACATGACTTCATTAGCTTTCACCTTTTCTTTTAGAAAAACAAACCCTTTTCCCTTAATGACCGCAGGAGTATCATTTCCAAATGTAACATTCTTTTCCTTTTCTAGAGCACTATATGCAAGAAGTTTGTTTTTGTCACCTGTCATGTGTCTTGAGCATCCACTATCAATGTACCATTGGTTTTCTTCATCTTCTGCAAATAACGCTATGCCACAATTTTCAACCTGTAATTCCTTGTTTTTCCATACTTTGGAGCTTGAAGGAACATGTTCTTTTAGCTGAACTTTGCTCCTGCATTCAGATTCTTCATGGCCAAAGTTATTGCAATAAGCACATTCAACTTCATTTTGAAGAGGAGAAAAGTTGTTATAGGTATTCTTCTTTGTTTCAATATCAATCATTTTCTTTCTTGCTTCTCTTGTCATGATGGTTTTATATGCTACACATTGAACAACTTTATGACCAAAATTGTGACATGAGAAACATTGTCCATTGAAGAAGAAATTTCTACGATCATAAAATCTCCTTCTTGAATTTACCTGTTGATTGGTGTTTCTTTGAAAGTTAGTGTTCTTGAATTGAGATGATCATGCTTTATCTGCAAAGATTCTTTATTCCCTTGCTGAGTGGCAGCATGTTGTAAACCAGCGGTAGCTAGTTTTAGATAATTTGGTGCTGAAGCCTGAGAAGATTCTCCGATATATCCAAGACCTATCTTTATAAGGGGAGAACGTTGTACCTTGATAATCTCATCTAAGGTTTCAGATCCTTTAGCAAATCTAAGATTCAGAGTCTTTACTTTCTCAAGTTATTTTCTTAGACTTACTACTTCACATTCTAATTTCTCATTGTGTTTCTCTTTTTCTTCAAGCTGATTTTTCAGAGTTTCTATGGTTATTTTACTCTCTTCTAAGCAAATTTTGAGTTTATTGTTTTCATCAAGAAAATCATTGTCTTCTAGAGCATCCACAAAAGTATCCTTTTCTTCTCTAGATTCTTTTTCAAATGCCATGATAATTCTAAGATCTTGTTCACATTCTTCCTCACTATCAGATAACCCATCACTGTCTTCATGAGTATAGTAACTTTTTCTAGTGCTATAACGATTCTTATTCCTTCTTACTACTTCCTTCCCCTTTTTATGTGTTTCTTTATGAGGACACTTAGCAGCATAATGACCAACTCTTCCACAATCAAAACATTTGAAAGGAAGCTTACCTCTGAACCGTCCTGTGCCAAGTTGAAGTTTCTTTACAAATTTTATCTCCTCTTCTTCTGAGATATATCCCGATCCTTCTGTTTTTTGTACTTCCTTCCCTTTTGCAGAAGTTCTAAAGACTGCTTCTTTGACTTCAGATGGTCCTCCTCTTCTCATTTCATATGTAGTTAGTATGCCATGAAGTTGCACCACAGTAAGATTTTGAAGATCCTGCTTTTCTTCAAGAGCAGAAACTTTTGACTCAAATTTTGCCGTTAGTGATCTTAAAATTTTCTCAACCAGAGTAGATTCGGTTATTGTTTCTCCCAGATTTCTCATACGATTTACAATATCATCAAGACGTAAAAATAAATTTGCAATGCTCTCCTCATTATCCATTTTTAGATTCTCATATTGAATTATGAGAGTTTGGAGTTTAGCACTTTTCACCTTTGCATCAACTTCATAACTTAGAATGATTTTGTCCCATATTTCCTTTTCTATATTTAGCTGCATGAATTTGACAAATTCTGATTCAGTTAAACTTCCCAATAGAGCATTGACTGCCTTTGCATTGGTTTCATAATTCTTTCTTTCCGTCAAATCTGTTGGTACTATAGCTGGATATTGATATCCTCCTTCAACAATTGCCCATACATCTGCTCCCAAAGACTAAAGATAGGATCTCATCCTTGTTTTCCAGAATATTAAATTGTTTCCATTAAAGAGTGGAGGCCTGATAGATGTTGTTCCATCTTGATTACTCATCTTTCTTGATCTTCCTTCTAGCGGCTAAGCTTTTTCAGAAGGACCTGCTCTGATACCAATTTTTGGAAAAATACTGAGAGGGGGGGTGAATCATTATTTAGAGCTGACTGACAACTTTTTAGTTTTCCTTTCTCTTAAAACCATATGCTACATTATTGCATCCAACTTGTATGTCCAGAGATCTTATTATGTCTTTACTTAGATCACTGCATCATTCATTCATCAGATAACTAGTAAGCATGAACAGAAATAACAGAACAAACCATCAAACATAAGCAACACATATGAACACCAATATTTAAGGTGGAAACCCAATTCGGGAGACAACCACCGCTGCTGTTATCTCAGTCTTCAATATTTATTATAAGGAAAAATTCTTACAATTTATGTTGGCGCAAACTTATACTAGCACGCAGGCACCCACCTACAGAAAGACTACAACCTTTTCTCGTTCTCCATCCACTATTGGAAGGGAGGTCCAACCCCCTGATTTTAACCCTAGCTTTTATTGGCAGGATACTTCCACTTTCATACAGAAGGCTTCAACCCGCAGATCCACAATATTTCTTCAATTTATTCATCAGACTTCTTTCAGGTCTTCATCATTTCTTTTACCATCATCGTAGACATTTTTCATTTCTAGATCATATCCATTGGTGCATCATATATGTAGATATCTCTTAAAGAGATTTATTTATTAACAACCCTTGCATATGCACACATCGTACTATCATCCTCTTCGCCTTATATAGTTTAGCCTTCATCAATACCATGAGTCAAAACCACTCAACCGCTAATGGTATTCATATTAAAAGTCGAACCAATCCAAATTGGAATCCCAATCTTCGTTCTTCCATGCACGAAACGTCCCAAAGGTAATCTTTATCTCCGCCAAATAATACTATAACCAAGGTTAATAAACATTATCGTGACGCTGACTCAGCAGTAATATATATATATATGCATATGGCCTTTCGAGCCCTTTAATAATATTTAATCTTCGACTTGGGGGTTAATATCTCGGCATAACATATATTGAACCAATAATGCGAAGGAAAATCGGGTCCCACACCCTTAAAACATGACATAATACTTTGGGTAAAAACCTGCAAACCTCAACATATGCGTATGGGCCCCAACGTTAACGGTCATTTCCAATCGACGGTTGTAATCATGTCATGCTGACTCACTTGATCGGACGGATATCGCTCGGCGAAGATGCGCGAACAATAACGCGCGATGGCCCACCATACTTTGGTTAACCTTTGCGCATCTTTATCAAACGACAACTGTTGGATGGCTTCTTCCCAGATCAATGGCTTGTATCGATATCGTTGGGCATCCTGGGTCGAACAATAACGTGCGATGGCATGCAGTGACAAGCGGTTTTGTGGAGTCGTACAGGGACACCTGTCAAGCACTCTATGGAATTACTCCCCAACTAGGAAATACCGCTTGCTCGTCGAAATCGGTGCGATGAAAATGGAAATCCGCTTTCATTTTTTATTTCGCACGTGATTCCTCTGCTTTGCTTAAGGTTCCGTCCATCTTTCAGAGTTTACGTTAAAAGCTGTGTGGTTAACTGGGATCAATGGTACACAAATGTCCGATGATTTTCCGCATCGAGGAGTGCCTCCGCGTCGCATATTCATTACTCTGCCTCTCTGTTTCTTTCGCCGATTGCAATATGCGATCATATGTATCACATCTTCATTGCCTCTGCTTCATAGTCTACCTTGCTACCTTTTCCGATTGCGATTTGTGATTATATCGCAAATGCAAACATCGCATTGCAAACCAATCGCATTGCATCTTCATTACATTGCCTCTGCTTCTCTTCACTGTCTCTGCGTTGTCTGATGCCTCAGTTCCTTATCTGCCTTGCTTCCTCTCTGCTTCTTTGCTCTTTCTGCTGGTCTCTTTGCTGCTTCTGCTATCTCTCTATTACTATCTCTGCTTCTTGTCTAATGCTGCTCCTTGCTTCTCTCTTTTCCTTGTTGTTGTTCAGATGCTCCTTCTTTGCCACTTCCTTTGCCATCAATGAAAATATTTCCAACAGTACTATTTTTAAAGAAGAAGAATGGTACTCTCATATTGTGCATTGACTATAGACAGTGGAAGAAAATGACCATCAAGAATAGGTATCCATTGTCGAGGATTGATGACTTGTTTGATCAGCTAAACAGAGAAACAATGTTCTCAAATATTGGTTTGAGATCCGAGTATCATCATGTACGCATTAAGGAAGATGGCATATACATGGCATCTTTCCAAAACAGGTATGGGCATTATGATTTTTTTGTAGTTCCATTTGGTTTGAATAATTCTCTTGCTACCTTTATGTGTTTGATGAATAGTGTGTTGCATCCTTATCTAGAATTTTTTTTTATTTTGTTCATTGATGACATATTGGTATCTTCTAAAAACGAGGAAGAACATGTGGAGCATTTCGCAACAATGTTGAGATTTTTGAGAGAGAATCAGCTATATGCTAAGCTAAGAAAGTGAAATTTCTTTTAGACTGAGGTAGATTATTTGGGACATGTTGTCTCCAAGGAGGGCATAGTAGTGGATCTAGAAAAGGTAAGAGCTATCATGGGGTGGGTAGCTCTTAGAAATGTAGATGAGGCGAGTTTTTTCATGGGATTGCAAGGTTACTATAGGAGTTCCATCAGGAACTTCTCAGATATTACTTATCCTATTACATAATTAGAGAGGAAAGGTGAGAATTTTGAATGGAAAAAGGAGTGTGAAGCCATTTTTGATCATCTTAATAATTTTTTAACATGTGCTCTAATGTTAAAGATCACACATCCGGACAAAGAGTTTGTAGTATGTATATATTTTTGGAAGAGAGGACTTGGTGGAGTACTTATGCAGGATGGATAGGTAGTATGTTCTGAGTCACAGAAACTAAATGAATAAGAGCGTAACTATTCGATGCATGATCTTGAGCTAGCACCGATCATCCATGAATTGAAGATGTGGAGGAACTATCTTTTTGGCGAGAGGTTTGTATTGATGAGTGATCATAGTGGGTCGAGATAATTGTTTGACAAGCCAAAACCAAATTCAATTAAATCTATATGGTTGGACATGATCATTGATTTTGAATGCTTAATCAAATACATCAAAGGTAAAGACAACAAGGTCACATATTCTCTTAGTAGGTAGATACAGGTAAATCACTTAGCAGTTGTGAGATCCTATGGAAAATATTTACATGATAGGATCTTCTATTTAATACAAAATAATGGTAGGTATATGGATATTCTGCAGAGGCTGCAACATAGTAGATGTACATTTATAAGTAGTAGTATAGGTACAGGTACAGGTTGTGGTATAGGTATAGGTAGAGGTGCAGGTGTACAGGATGTGGACTATCGTCTCACAACTGATGGGTTGGTTAGGTTTAGAGACAAGATATATGTGCCAGATAGTAGTGATTTCAAGAAGGTGATATTGAGGTATTTTTATGTGGAACCATATTCAGGTCACCCATGATATTAAAATACATTGACTACAGTGAAGATGTTTCATTATTGGCAAAATCTAAAGAAAGATGTGGCAGAGTTTGTGGCTAGATGTTTGGATTGTTAGTATGTGAAGGTAGAGTGTAGGAATCCAGGTGGATTTCTACAACCAATTTTGATTCCAAAGTTGAAATGGTAGGTCATTTCCATGGATTTCATCAAATTTGTTCCCAGGACATCTAGGCAACATGATTCCATCATTGTGGTGGTGGACATGTTGAAAAATGTTGTTGGAAATGTAGCTACTGAAGGCAAAGAATTGGCAAATACAAAAGACAGAGCAACATCAAAATCATCCATAAGGAGACAAGGCATGATTGAAGGAAAAAATTGAATATCCGGCTATGTTAATGAAGAACTGTGGAATTGTGCTAAGTATGGTTGAGTAAATCTGGAATATATATGACCTGTGTGATCAATTTCATAATGAGCAGAGGATACCTTTGGTGCCCGGAGAGGAATGAAATCATTGTTGCAGAGTTAGGGATATGTGTATTGACTAATGTAATTCTTGTGAGGAATCCCCTGAACTTTTGTATGAGTCTCTGCTTATGGAGTTAAAAGTGAAAACTTGTTGAGGAATCATGGTGGTAGGATTCAAATTCCAGGATGAGACCTTCTTGTAATGAAGAACTGGCTTAGTTTTATATTTGCAGTCATGGAACTACTTGGTTGAATATATGAGGGGCTCTCGAGGCATTCACTGTATCCATTGAAGAACTTATTGGTGACATAGATATGATGTTTTTGAATGTACAGGTAGAAGCAGAACAGTGACAAGATAGAACTCCAAAATGGAAGGTTGATATGTTATATATATCATAGCATAATAGAAGAATGACATTGAATTGTAACGAGTTAATGTTTGTAAGAAAATGCCGTCAGAAGAGAACTACATTTGTTCGTCGATTATTGGAAATCGTGCCAAAGATAGACTAGAGTTATAGCGCAAAACCCAGACTAACCCTTTGGAATCATGAACGGAACCTTGAGCGAAGGGCAGAACCACGAAGGAGGAACAGTGAAGGTGGTTTATGGTTTTCATCGCACCGCTTTCAATGGGCAAGCGATATTCAAGAGGTGAGGAGCGACTCCATAGAATGGGTGACACGCGTCCCTGTACAATTTTACAAAGCCGCTTTTCACTATGCGCCATCGCGCATTATAGCTCGACCTAGGACGCCCAACGATATTGTTGAGCGTCGTTGATCTGGGAAGGGGTCATCGGATGGTCGTCATTTGTTGAAGATGCGTGAAGATTAACATAGGTACGGTGGACCATCGCATGTTAACATTCGGCATCGGAGATTGAGCGATATGTATATACGCCATTGATATGGAAGCTTGCTAATCTAACGGTGATCGGACGGTGCGCTTGTGCGAAGTTTACTGTGGTACGATGGGCATATTGGATTGGCTGTTGACCATGTATGTGGGCCCGGGGTCAAAGGTTTATCGTAAGATTAATTTGGAAGTGTTAGATATTTCTATAAAGTCCGAAGGGTTAAAATTTAGACATAAGGCTTTGGAATTTAAAAAGTTGTAAATATATTTATTTGTCAATTTCTTTAAAATTGATAAATAAAAATTAAAAAGAGATCAAAAAACCCCGTGAGATAAACTAAAGGAATACTGACAGAGGAATACGATTAGCGATTCGTGGTTTTGACTCATGGTTTTAATAAAGGAAAAACTATATAAGGAGAAGAAAAATAGAGAACGAAGGGTGTGCATTGCAAGGGTGGTGAATAAAAATTTCTCAGAAGAATATCTGTATGGGCGAGCTCTGTTCTTAACTGATAAATCTGACACTACGATGCACCCATGAATATAATGATCTGACGATGATAAATATCTGGTTTGAATGACGGACAAAATCATGAAGAACTGGTGTGAGTATATAAAAAATACATAAATCTGGTGACTGGCAAGGTATGTCGTATAGAAACTGGTGGATCCAGTATGAAAATTGATGAAACGTGGTCCGCAGTGGTGCTGAGGGTCGAAGCTTTCAGAGAGGGGGTTGTAGCTCCCTTCCAGTGGTAGCTGGTAAATGAGAGCAGGGGGTAGTGGCTCCCTTCCAGGAGAGGCTGGTAAACGAGAGAAGGTTGTAGCCTTCTGCAGGTGGGTGCCTGCGTGCTGGTATAAGTATGCACCAACATATATTTTAAGAAGTTTTCTCTATAATAAATATTGAAGACTGAGATTACAGCAGCGATGGTTTTCTCCCGAATTGGGTTTCCACCTTAAATCCCGGTGTTCATATGTGTTGTTTATGTTTTATGGTTTGTTCTGTTATTTTTGTTCATGCTTAATGCTTATCTAATGCAATGCTCTAAGTAATGACATAATAAGATATCTGGACATACATGTTGGATGTTGTACTGTAACATATGGTTTTAAGAGAAAGAAAAGAAAAATTATTCAGCCCTAAATACTGATTCACCCCTCCCCTCTCAGTATTTTTCCCAACAATTGGTATCAGAGCCGGTCCTTCTGAAAAAGCTTAGCCGCTAGAAGGAAGATCAAGCAAGATGAGTAACCAGGATGGAACAACATCTATCAGGCCTTCGCTCTTTAATGAAAACAATTTAATCTTCTGGAAAACAAGGATGAGATCCTATCTTAATTCTCTGGGAGAAGATGTATGGGAAATTTTTTAACAAGGATATCAATATCCAGCTGCAGTGCCAACGGATCCGACGGAAAGAAAGAATTATGAAACAAATGCAAAGGCTGTCAATGCTCTACTGGGATGTCTAACTGAATCAGAATTTGTCAAAGTCATGCAGCTAAATACAGCAAAGGCAATATGGGACAAAATCATTCTAAGTTATGAAGGTGATGCAAAGGTAAAAAGTGCTAAACTCCAAACTCTCATAATTCAATATGAGAATCTAAAAATGGAGAATGAGGAGAGCATTGCCAATTTCTTCTTACGTCTTGATGATATTGTAAATCGTATGAGAAATCTGGGAGAAACTATAACCGAATCTACTTTGGTTGAGAAAGTCTTAAGATCACTAACGACAAAATTTGAGTCAAAAGTTTCTGCTCTTGAAGAAAAGCAGGATCTTCAAAATCTTACTGTGGTGCAACTTCATGGCATACTAACTGCATATGAAATGAGAAGAGGAGGACCATCTAAAGTTAAATAGGTAGTCTTCAGTACTTCTACAAAAGGGAAGGAGGTACAAAAACCAGAAGGATCAGGATATATCTCAGAAGAATATGAGATAAACTTTGTAAAGAAACTTCAACTTGGCACAGGACGGTTCAGAGGTAAGCTTCCTTTCAAATGCTTTGATTGTGGAAGAGTTGGTCATTATGCTGCTAAGTGTTCTCATAAAGAAACACATAACAAGGGAAAGGAAGTTACAAGAAGGAATAAGAATCGCTTTAGCACTAGAAAAAGTTACTATACTCATGAAGACAGTGATGGGTTATCTGATAGTGAGGAAGAATGTGAACAAGATCTTAGACTTCTAATGGCATTTGAAAAAGAATCTAGAGAAGAAAAGGATACTTTTATGGATGCTCTAGAAGACAATGATTTTCTTGATGAAAACAATAAACTCAAAATTGGCTTAGAAGAGAGTAAAATAATCATAGAAACTCTGAAAAATCAGCTTGAAGAAAAGGAGAAACACAATGAGAAATTAGAGTGTGAAGTAGTAAGTCTAAGAAAAGAACTTGAGAAAGTAAAAACTATGAATCTTAGATTTGCTAAAGGATCTGAAACATTAGATGAGATTATCAAGGTACAACGTTCTCCTCTTATAAAGACAGGTCTTGGATATATTGGAGAATCTTCTCAGGCTTCAGCACCAAATTATCTAAAAGTAGTTACAGCTGGTTTACAACATGCTGCCACTCAGCAAGGGAATAAAGAATCTTTACAGGTAAAGCATGATCATCTCAATTCAAAGAACACTAACAAGAATGTCTTTCAACGAAACACCAATCAACAGGTAAATTCATGGAGAAGATTTTATGATCGTAGAAATTTCTTCTTCAATGGACAATGTTTCTCATGTCACAATTTTGGTCATAAAGTTGTTCAATGTGTAGCATATAAAACTATCATGACAAGAGAAGCAAGAAAGAAAAGGATTGATACTGAAACAAAGAAGAATACCTATAACAACTTTTCTCCTCTTCAAAATGAAGTTGAATGTGCTTATTGCAATAACTTTGGCCATGAAGAATCTGAATGCAGGAGCAAAGTTCAGCCAAAAGAACAAGTTCCTTCAAGCTCCAAAGTATGGAAAAAGAAGGAATTACAGGTTGAAAATTGTGGCATAGCGTTATTTGCAGAAGATGAAGAAAACCAATGGTACATTGATAGTGGATGCTCAAGACACATGACAGGTGACAAAAACAAACTTCTTGCATATAGTGCTTTAGAAAAAGAAAAGAATGTTACATTTGGAAATGATACTCCTGTGGTCATTAAGGGAAAAGGGTTTGTTTTCCTAAAAGAAAAGGTGAAAGATAATGAAGTTATGTATGTAGATGGATTAAAGCATAACTTGCTAAGTGTAATTCAAATGTGTGATCAAGGAACTGAAGTTTTATTTAGTTCAAAAGAATGTGTGGTACGTGATCTTGATACAGGTAAAGCAATTATAAAAGGAAAAAGGACACCAAGCAACTTGTATGTATTGAAGAATTGTAAAGAACAATGTTACTTGAGTAAATATTTAGAAAATTGGCTATGGCATAGAAGGTTGGGGCATCTGAGCTTCTCCCAAATCAACAAATCAAGCAGACTCAAGGTTGTTCGTGATCTTCCCAATATTACTCTACCTGAAAATATCATATGCAAATCTTGTCAATTTGGTAAGCAAACCAGAGTACAATTTAATGCCAAGGAAGGATCATCAAGTAAGCCTCTTGAACTCATTCATACTGACATATGTGGACCTATGAAGAAAAAGTCACCACGTGGTGAAGAATACTATATCTTATTCATTGATGATTTCTCTAGAATGTGTTGGATTGGGCTGCTTAAACACAAAGATGAAGCATTTGAGAAATTTCAGATATTTAAAGCACTAGTTGAAAATGAATTAGATCTAAAAATCAAGTGTCTCAGATCTGATCAAGGAGGAGAATATACATCAAATGAATTCCTCGAATTTTGTGAACAACATGGCATAAAAAGACAGTTTTCTGTAGCTGGCACTCCACAAAAAAATGGTGTTGCAGAAAGAATGAATAGAACAATTCAACAAATGGCTAGAGCCATGCTTGATGATTCCGGAACACCTGACACATTTTGGGGAGAAGCAGCACATACAACAGTAAACATTCTAAAAAAGGCACATGTTCGTATAAATAGTGATAAAACTCCATATGAACTCTGGTATGGTAATCCTCCCACTATAAAGAATTTTAGAATTTTTGGAAGAAAATGATTTATCAAGAATAATGATGAAAAACTTGGCAAGTTTGAACCCAGAGCAGATGAAGGAATATTTCTTGGTTATTCCTCTAGGAGTAGGGCATATAAATGTTACAATAAAAGACTTCGGAAGATTGTTGAATGTATTGATGTTGTTATTGATGAGTCTCCTGCAGCTCCAAAAGATGAAAAGAAAACAACAGATGAAGATGATGATGACACATATCCTTCTACATCAAATAAGGATGATATAGATAGTGAACCCAATGAAGAACCCGAAGATGATTTATCTGAAAAAGCTCCATCTAGATATGTTCAAAAGAATCATCCAGAATCTCAAATTTTGGGAGAAAAGGGATCAGGTGTACAAACAAGAAGGACTATAGTGGGATCTTCTAGCAATCTGGCATTTCTGTCCACTATTGAACCTCACAATGTCAGTCAAGATAGCAAAGATGAATGTTGGATTCAAGCCATGAATGAAGAGCTTGATCAAATTGAAAAGAATCACACTTGGGAATTAGTACCAAGACCTCATGACAAAAATGTCATTGGAGCTAAATGGATATTCAAAAACAAGTTAAATGAGAATGGGGATGTTATAAGAAATAAAGCTAGACTTGTTTGCAAGGGGTATGCTCAACAAGAAGGTATAGAATTTGAAGAAAATTTTTCTCCTGTAGCCAGAATTGAAGCCATAAGAATGTTTCTTGCTTTTTCAAGCTTCCAACAAATCAAAGTTTATCAAATGGATGTTAAATCTGCTTTTCTCAATGGTGATTTAGAAGAAGAAGTTTATATAGAACAACCAGAAGGATTCATTTTGGGAAATGATGAAAAACTTGTTTGTAGACTTAAAAAGGCTTTATATGGTCTCAAACAAGCTCCAAGGGCATGGTACTATCGTCTTGACAAATATCTTCATCAACAAGGATTTTCAAAGGGGTCTGCTGATAGCAACTTATACACAAAAAATGAAAATGACAAACTATTGATTGTGGTTGTATATGTTGATGATATCATTTTTGGAAGTAATAAAGAGTCTATGAGTCAGAAATTTGCTTCTGATATGCAGCAAGAATTTGAAATGTCTTTACTTGGGGAACTAACATTCTTTCTCGGCCTGCAAGTGCAACAAGCAACAGATGGTATATTCTTATCACAAGCAAAGTACCTCAAGAAAATCCTGAAGAAGTATGGCATGGAAAATTGAAAACCTATAAGTACACCAATGATAACCGGATGTAATCTCAGTTCTAATGATGATTCCCCCACCGTAAATTAACCAGAATACAGATCTATGATAGGAAGTCTACTTTATCTCACTGGGACAAGACCATACATCATGCATGCAGTCGGGATTGTTGGACGATTCCAAGCTAATCCAAAAGAGTCTCATCTTCAGGCTGTGAAAATAATATTCAAATATCTACAAGGAACTCAAGACTTTGGACTATGGTATCCAAAGAATGCTGATCTTACTCTTCATGCATACACTAATGCAGATTGGGCTGGAAGTGTTGATGATCGGAAAAGCACTAGTGGTGGTGCATTCTATATGGGGCCCCGGTTAGTATCTTGGTTTAGCAAGAAGCAAAGCTCTATTGCCTTATCTATAGCAGAAGCAGAATATGTGGCTGTCGCATCATGTTGCACTCAACTTCTCTGGATGATGCAAACCTTACAAGAATTTCAAATCAAATGTTCACCTCCTATCTCCATTATGTGTGACAATACAAGTGCCATCAGTATCTCAAAGAATCCTGTTATGCATTCCAAGACCAAGCACATTCCCATCAAATATCACTTCTTACGTGAACAAGTGCTTGAACAAAAGGTGAAATTGGAGTATGTTTCTTCCAAAGAACAAGTTGCTGATATATTTACCAAACCACTACCCAGGGAAGCGTTCGAATATCTCAGACAGAAACTAGGAGTAGTCTCTGCCATGCAGAGGATCAGGTCTACTTAAATACAGAAGATTAAATTGGTTGTGAGGTGTTTTTGGGCTTCTCTGAATGCTCAGGCTAAGGGGGAGCATTGGTCATATGAAAAGGATGCATTGTTGGCATTTATAAGTCATCTTGTTATATTATGCAGCATGATCTCAGGGGGAGCATGGTATTGTCAAACTCTTTGCCATTGATGTCAAAGGGGGAGGAAAAGCAACAAAGGGCTTCTATAAGGCCATCAGAGGAAGAGTATTGCCATCAATGCCAAAGGGGGAGATTGTTGGAAATGTTGTCATTGATGGCAAAGGAATTGGCAAAGACAGGAGCAACATCTAAACTATCCATAAGGCAAAAGAGACAAGGTAATAGATTGAAGGACAAATTGAATATCTGGCCAAGATTTGTATATGTTAATGAAGAACTGTGGAATTGTGCTAAGTATGGTTGAGTAAATCTGGAATATATATGACCTGTGTGATCAATTTCATAATGAGCAGAGGATACCTTCGGTGCCCGGAGAGAAATGAAATCATTGTTGCAGAGTTAGGGATATGTGTATTATATGTGTATTGACTGATGTAATTCTTGTGTGGAATCCACTGAACCTCTGTATGAGTCTCTGCGTATGGAGTTAAAAGTGAAACCCTGTTGAGGAATCATGGAGGTAGGATTCGAATTCTAGGATGAGACCTTCTTGTAATGAAGAACTGGCTTAGTTTGATATTTGCAGTCATGGAACTACTTGGTTGAATATATGAGGGGCTCTCGAGGCATTCAGTGTATCCATTGAAGAACTTATTGGTGATAGAGATATGATGTTTTTGAATGTACAGGTAGAAGCAGAACTGTGACAGGATAGAACTCTGAAATGGAAGGTTGATATGTTATATATATCATAGCAGAATTGAAGAATGACATTGAATTGTAACGTGTTAATGTTTGTAAGAAAATCCCGTCGGAAGAGAACTACATTTGTTCGTTGATTATTGGAAATCCTGCCAAAGATAGACTAGATTTATAGCGCAAAACTTATACTAACCCTTTGGAATCATGAACTGAACCTTGAGCGAAGGGCGGGACCACGAAGGAGGAATAGTGAAGGCAGTTTATGGTTTTCGTCGCATCGCTTTCAACGGGAAAGCGGTATTCAAGAGGTGAGGAGAGACTCCATAGAACGGGCGACACGCGTCCCTATACGATTTTACAAAACCTCTTTTCACTATGCGCCATCGTGCGTTATAGTTCGACCCAGGACGCCCAGCGATATTTTTGAGCACCGTTGATCTGGGAAGGGGTCATCGGACGGTCGTCATTTGTTGAAGATGCGCGAAGATTAACACAGGTACGGCGGACCATCGCATGTTAACGTTCAGCATCGGAGATCGAGCGATATGTATATACGTCGTTGATCTTGAAGCTTGCTAATCTAACAGTGATCGGACGCTGCGCTTGCATAAAGTTTACTGTGGTACGATGGGCATATTGGATTGGCTGTTGACCATGTATGTGGGCCCGGGGTTAAAGGTTTATCGTAAGATTAATTTGGAAGTGTTAGATATTTATATAAAGTCCGAAGGGTTAAACTTTAGACATAAGGCTTGGGAATTTAAAAAGTTGTAAATATATTTATTTGTCAATTTATTTAAAATTGATAAATAAAAATTAAAAAGAGATCAAAAAACCCCGTGAGATAAACTAAAGGAATACTGACAGAGGAATACCATTAGCAGTTTGTGGTTTTGACTCATGGTTTTAATAAAGGCAAAACTATATAAGGAGAAGAAAAATAGAGAACGAAGGGTGTGCATTGCATGGGTGGTGAATAATTTTTTTTCAAAAGAATATCTGTATGGGCGAGCTCTGTTCTTAACTGATAAATCCGACACTACGATGCACCCATGAATATAATGATCTGACGATGATAAATCAAACGTCGAATTCCTTAATGAAACTGGGAGAAGAATCAGTATATACGTAAAATACATAACTGGCGACCACAAGATATGTCGGCGGAAACCGGTGGATCCAAGAGGAATGACAAATGGTCCGCAGCGGGTGTTGAGGGTCGAAGCCTTCGGGGAGAGGGGGTTGTAGCTCCCTTCTATGGGTAGTCGGTAAATGAGAGCAGGGGGTAGTACCCCTCCTTCCAGGAGAGGTCGGTAAACGAGAGAAGGTTGTAGCCTTCTCGTGTGGGTTCCCGTGGTGATAGCATAAGTCCGCACCAAAGATATATCACAAGAAGTTTATAATAAATATTGAAGACTGAGATTACAGCAATGGTGGTTTTCTCTCGAATTGGGTTTCCACCTTAAATCCTGGTGTTCATATGTGTTGTTTATGTTGATGGTTTTTTTTGTTATTTATGTTCATGCTTAATGCTTATCTGATGCAATGCTCTAAGTAAAGACATAATAAGATATCTGGACATACATGTTGGATGCGGTACTGTAACATATGGTTTTAAGAGAAAGAAAAGAAAAATTGTTCAGCCCTAAATACTGATTCACCTCCCCCTCTCGTATTTTCCCAATCATCCCAACAAATGTTGTGCAGTTCATTCGAGTGAAGACTACGTAATCAAATAGTGATTTAGCTTCTGTATTCATCGAGAAAGTGGTCATATTGAGTGGTGTTACAAATAATATTGTGTCATACAATGATGCAAAGTTCACTTCCAACTTTTAGAAGGAATTATTGGCCAGATTTGGTACAGAGTTGGCTTTCAGTACAACCTATGATCCACAAAAATATGGATAGACTGAGAGGGTCAAAAATATCTTGGAATACATGTGAAGGATGTATGTGATGCATTAAAAATTTAATTTGGAAGACTATCTTCCACTGGTATATTTTTCTTACAACAACATGTATCTAGAATCCTTGAAGATGATTCCATTTGAGGAATTATATGGGAGGATTTGTAATACTCCCATTAGTTGGAGTGATCCAATGAATAGGATATGGATTGGAAAAAACATTTTAACAGAGATAGAGAAAGAAATGCAGGCTTTCAAGAGGAATCTAAGGCAACACAATACAAGAAGAAGAGTTATGTAGATTGGAACAAGTTTTTCAAGGAGTTTTAGGTTGGGAAACAAGTGCTCTTGTGAATCAAGCTAAAGAAGAGTTCCTTGTGGATTGGATCATGTTCCAAGTTTGCACCATGGTTTTGTGGACCTTTATAGATTATTGAGAGGACCAAACTAGTAGCCTTTATACTTTCACTACCTACGACAGTGAAAGTCCATGATGTTTTTCATATATCATTTCTTGAGAAGTATGTTAAATATGTTGATCATGTGATTCATTGGTCTTTATTCTATGTGGAGGAAGATGGAGAATTCCAACTAAAACATAAGTGTATATTGTAGATAAAGGTTCTCATGCTCTCGAACCGAGAAATTGAGCAGATTAAAGTGAAATGGAAGCACTTTGGGCCCGATGAAGCTACATGGGAGATGAAGGTTCAAATGCAGGTTATGTATCCTTCATTGTTTTCCAGTTGAGGCAAAGTATTTTTGGTATATGTTTTGGTATATGTTTTTATGAGATATTTTGATATATATATATATATATATGGATGTAAATACTTCCATGATCTATGTTGAAAATATCCAATAGGTGGTATGGGCTCATGCTATTATGATGTTATATTTGTCCTGTTTTAGAATGGTTTTCTTTTCAATAGGGTGATCACCATAAATACTTCAACAAGAAAAGTTATAAATCCCCATGGGTAGTATGTTTTCTTCTCAGTGGTTTTGCTCAGGTGTAGGAATGGTTTAATACTAAGGATGATGTTGTCGAAGGGGGTGGGGGGGAGGGGGGTGTCTTTGACAACCCTAGTGAAAATTCCAAGTAATAAAAATTAATAATGAAAAAATAATAATCACGGTTGATGGGACACTTAATCCAAGCTTAATGTTGGAAAAAACATCCTATTTAGGGTGTTCATTTCAGTTTATTATGGCTAAGGAAATTTTCAAAGGAAATCTCTAAGGCTTTGGAAAGGAAAAAAAGGAACTTTTGGCACATTTATTTATGAAAATAATGGAAAATAGGAGATAAGGAAGGTGAAAGGTCATAGGTTGCATGCAAGGATGAAAATGAAGGAAAATAATGGAAAATGAAGAAGATAGAGGTCTCATTGATAAAAATTCTTTTGAGGATCAGTTGGTAACTTTTGTCAGTTCAGTTTTGGAGCTCTCTCATTATTCTCTCTCTCTCACAATCTTGGTGACTTAGAGTTTTCGTAGATCACTTTACCATTGCATCAAGAAAGAAAAAAAAGGTAAGAGGAAGGAAAGAGAAAGCAAGGGAGGGAAGGATACTGCAACTACAACAAGATTCTTTGTAGGTATCAATTTGGACGTTAAATTTCCTTGCCATATTTCGTATGCATTGTATTTCAAGTGGTTCCTTATTGTGATAGCATGAGTTTTTCCAGGCGTGACAGTGTTTTCAGCCTAGCCTTGCCATTTCCGGATAGCCATGGTGTGATGGGGTTCTCATGTAAGATAAATTTTACCATAGTAAAATCACTTTCACTATAAGATATAAATTTGGTAAAGAACCCTTTATTAAATTATTTATGAATTAAAGCTAAAAAACCCCATGAGAATAATTAAATTAACCGTTATTTATTTAATTTTCTCTATGAATAATTATTAAATCATTATTTGATAATTATCGCTTGTCACATTTGATTAAATCACCTAGAAATAATTTAAAAAATAATATTTATTTACTATTCCTTAATTCCATTTCTAGAATAATTATTAAATCACAATTTTATAATTATTTCATTTTCATACCTTTCTTAATATTTTCTAAATAATTAAAAAATATTTTTATTTGTTAATTATTTATAAATAAAGATATTTGACTATTTTGAATATCTTTTTCCCTCTCCAAAAATATAAAAAAGTATCCCTAACGGTTATATCTCAATTCTGGTTAATAATATTTTACTATTTCCAAATTTCATGATTAACCCAATAATTTTCTATAAATAAGATGGTTTTCATCCATTCCTCACCATGATCATTATCATCATCACGATTATTCTCTCCATACATTTGAGCTCCCATTAGAGTTCTTCAATTTTTTTTGGTTTTTTCACATTAAGAAAGGAATATTTGTTGCTCAAACATCAAGGAAATGAAAGAACACATCCCATTTAGGGGGATTTACGGCCCTTCTGTAATCTCCTTCTCCAGGTTTTTTCAATAAATGATTTTATTTATTTAAAACACGTTTCCATAATTCGGTAAATACATCAGATTTACATTGTTTTTTATTATTTTGGATTGCATACATATATTTTTATGCAGGTTTTTCTCATATTCTTGTTGCATATCTGAAGTATAAATGACAAAAATTGTTGTTAAGGTCACTTGTCATTTGTGACTTAAATTTTTTATTATTTTGGATTGCATACATCTATTTTTATGCAGGTTTTTCTCATATTCTTGCTGCCGATATAAAGTATAAACGAAAAAAAATGTTGTTAGGGTCACTTTTCATTTGTGACATAAGTGAGATTTTTTTGGTACACCTTCTAAGAGATTTCATACTAACATCGCTAAATGAAATTTTGTTCTTTGTCCCTTCCATATTTCCCACTAGAATCTTCATCTCTCCCAAAGACCATGTCTAAGGGATCCTTTGGTAAACATCCAAAGCATGTGTCAAACGATGAGCTCTGAGTGTATGAATGCATTTCCCGATTGTATACATGTTAGACATAAGGAAGTTGATCATACCACAACTTGGTATGCATGCCTCAACAATCTCAGAGTGAGTGTATCACTATGGGGTTGATAACCTATGTTTTTCCATCGGTCTGTGGATGCAATTCCATGCTCCAATTCAACTTGGTGCCTATCATTCTCCGAAAACTTGTCCAAAACTCTCTAAGAAAGAAATAGTATCGATCAAGCACAATAGATGTGGGAAGCCCAAAGTGGACCCATACAAATTGGAAGAAGAGATGAGAAGTGTTCTCTACATTGATATGCTTTTTACAAGGCATTAAGACACACATTTTGCTAAATCAATCCAAAATGACATAAAAATTGTCATGACCTCTCCTATGTAGAGAAAAACCACCATAAAAATCCATTAGCGCACTCTCCCATAGATGACTAAGAACATAGAGTGGTGTGTTGAGCCCCAATTTTCTATTAGTGGGCTTGCTAACTGAACACAACACGCATCCATTTACATATCGAGTCACAATATTTTTCATGTGATGCCAATAACACAACCTCTGTAAATGACACCAAGTTTTTCCTAGACCAAAATGACCTGACACAAGAGATGTACGATCTCTCTCATTACATGTATCCTTTCATTGGTGGGAATACAAAGTTTACCAAAATGGTACAAATGATAATTTTCCACCTATAATACATGAGTCAACTTTGCATATATCTCCTTAAAATATTCATCATAATCTTTTTGTTCATCGTAACTTTGAAAAGATAAAGAATAATTTTGCAAAAATATTGATGCAGAAATTGGAGGGTGAGAAAGCCTATCTTCCACTTTAGTGCTAGTGCCCTTATTTTATTTTATTACCAAGTGAAACTTTTGGAGGAATCCCACCCATCTAAAATAGGTGCTTGTTGAAGCTTGTTTTGTGACTGAAGATACTATAAGGACGGGTGATCTGTGTGAGTGATGGTCTCCATTCCAATCAAATTATGCTTCCACTTTTTGACACTTTAAACCAAGGCATAAAACTCCTTGTTATATGTAGGATAGTTCACAACAACTTTGGAGAGTTTCTTGAAATGGTAACATACAGGTTTCCTCTACTGCATCAACACTTCTCCCATGGTGTTCCCACTAGAATTTGTCTCAATCTCAAAAGGTTGTTGGAGGTTTGGTAGGGCCAACAATGGTGGTGTACTGATCTTCTTTTTCAGTGTTTCAAAGGCTTTATGTTGTGTTCCCCCCCACTGAAAGGTTTGATTCACATTTTTCAATGCATGTAAGGGGGATGCAATGTTGGATAAGTTGGCAATGAACCTTCTCGATTATTGTACTAAATCCAAAAAGCTGCGAGCCTCTATAACATTGGTGGGTTTAGGCCACTTTACAATCACATAAATTTTAGAAGGATATATTTTTAATTTTCCACCTCCAGCAGCATGACACAAGTAAACCAAAGAGGTCTTTCCAAATTCACACATAGACATTTTTAAATACAATTTTCCTTTTTACAAAGCATAAAGCACCTTTTTAACATGACTCACATGGTCTTTCCATGTCCTACTATAGAGAAGAATGTCATCAATATAAGTACAAAATCATCAAGAAGAGGCCTAAAACTATCATTCATCACCCTCAAGAATGTGAATGGAGAATTGCATAGTCTGAATGGCATCACCAACCATTATAAAAACACCCATACTATTTTGAATACAATATTCCATGCATCCTGTTCCACAATCCTAACATAATGATAACCACTACGTAAGTCGAGTTTTGTTAAATAGATAACTTTTACTACGTAAGTCGAGTTTTGTTAAATAGATAACTTTTTCAATTGATCTAATAAATAATGAAAGTAATGGAGAAGGTATGAATTCTTCACCATTATTTTTTTTAGCACTTTGTATTCCACGAACATCCTCCATGCTCCATATTTCTTTGGCACCAAAAACATAGTTGTACCACATGGAGAAGAACTTGGTCTTATGACTCCTTGGTTTTGCAAATCCTACACCTTTTTCTTTATCTCCTCTATCTCAATGGATGAAAACCTATACATACCAATGTTGGGTAAAGGAGCATCCTACTACAAATGGATCACATGTTTGATTTCATGCTTTGGATACAACTCACGTGGTTCGTGAAAACTCCCATCATAGTTAGAAACAATTAACTCATACAATTCATTTTTATGAGTTGGATCACAACCCTGGAAATATTCTGATGTATCGACATATTTTTATCTCGCAACTATGAGAATGCACACTTTGTTGGAATTCACCAACCTATAAATTCAACCTACACTTACAAGTATGACACTAACTTTTGCACAATGAGATATAAAAATGTATTCCACCTCATATTTCATGATATAATACTTTTTTTCATGGCGAAAGAGAAATTATTTCCAATCATACAAATATGGACTCCCCAATAAAATTCCACAGATATACAAACATACAACATCAAGGTCATCCTCGTCTACTAGTTTGGATGCAATCAAAAATCTATCTCGACACTACTTGGTTGTACATGTAATTTGGCTTTATCACACACCCAACCAAAAGGGTAGGGTTTCATATGAGTCTTGGTTTCTATACATAACTTCTTAACCAAGGATTATGAAATGAAACTTCCTTGTGAGCTCAGACCAAACAAGGTTTCCACTTTAGTATGTTTCATTATGACTCTAATGTAGAACAACTCAATCCTATTTATTTCATTAAAAAGAGACTCATTCAAAGAACTTGTAATTACATGTAATTCAGAATTTTCATTAGAATGAAGAGAAAGAGTACCTTGTATTCCCATTGTTGTGATCTATGTCTCATCAGTGGAATCAAATCCAAGGTCCTGCATGTAATGTCCCTAAATTTTTGCTTTTAAAAATAGGCAATTAAAGACTTTGAGGGTCAAAGTGAACCCCAGAGAACATATTGATTGTGGATATATCTTATTAAATTAAATTAATAAAATAAAATAGAAATTAATGTGCAAAGATTATATTATGATTAGAGATCTCGAAACCAAATCCATGAGGATGGATAAGTTTGTAAGAATTTCCCGGTCTTATAAAAATCCTTGGAAGAAATAAACTAAATACTAAATTTATATTTTATAGAAAAATGTAGAAAAAGATTCCTCAGTAGAGAGGAAATTACTGGGAAGAGGTGTAATAAAGCTAGAAAGCAGAAAAGTTAGCTTTAAAAGTACATTTGGGGAAAAAATAAAGGGAAAGTCTAGGCACACGGGAAAACAACATCCTGATTTAACTGGACGCAGTTAAGGGAAATAGGATGAGGGGAAAACAATCTTATATAACCAGATTCCAGATGGACAAGAGGTTTTCTATCACTCGAGGAAAGGATATCTCCTCGGGGGTGAGCTATGGAGAAAGAGCTCTAAGGTTGGGAGGCAAATAGTCTAGCTTAAGTGGTATGCACATCTAATTTAAATTGTCTTCAATAATATGTTAATTCTATGAAGAGTTACTGAAATAGGTAAAGTAGTTGGATATATATGAAATTCCGGTTGATATATGTTATGTTGTGGAAATTATATAAGTTAGAAATGTAATCTGACTGTCTATACATTGCACAGAATTAACTATTGAAATAATAATTTATTCTTTAGTGTGGTACCGGCCTATCCTCTAAAGCACCAACACTTAGAATGTCTAAAACCAAACATTGGGTCTAGATCGGAGGTTAGGTACCTCATAGGAAATTGAACTCTATTTAGAAGTAATAGTTCTATTAAGAAATTATCAAAATTATGAATTAAATTCTAAACATAAATGAATGATAAATATAGATACTATATAGCAATACATATGTTGTGTCATATTATTAGAAGAACTTATGTATTATCTAGAAAAAAATAATCACAAATAAACAAATAATATGTGCTTGTATATATCTGAACCAAAGCAGGAATCAGAAAATATAGCTAAAGCTGAAATTAGAAAATATAGCTAATTGTAGTAAGAAAATTTATTCTGCAAATATATATTGATTATAGACTAAATGAGAATGAGATAGAACTCCATGATAAAATTAAAACACTAAACTCTTTACCTGTAAATAAAGTTAGATATGAAACTTCAAAGTTGTATATAAAACTACTGAAAAAAGAATACATGTTATTCTTAAAGTATGTCTATTATAATTGTTCAACAGAAATGTAAATATGGAAAAACGTTTCCAAAAAAAAAAAAGGATCCATAGATATATATATATATATATATATATATATATATATATATATATATAGTACTGCTATACAGGAATAATAAATGTTTAGAATACTAGACCGTCCAAAAACAACTACACGATACAAATGTCAAAACTTCACTGAAAGGGAATCCAATCCCTTTCCATAAAAATATGATACTCTGGAAACTTCTATGCTTAAAAAGAATGGAATAAACCCAACGAATAGTTGGACCAACCTGTATGGAATTAAACTACCAGTTAAAAATATCGAACCGAGAAACCTGAATGTAGTTCAATATTCAATAATAGATCAAGTATTATCTTACTTGTACACAATGAATTCTGAATTAGATATACAATATTTTATTGAAATAAAGTATATGTATACAAGAAATAAAAAATTTCACCAAGAACCATAGAGTTAATACGTTAAGAAAACTTGATCTCAGGTTATTTTTGCGTTCACAGAAAAATAACGAAGATAGATTTAGTACAATTAATAGCTACCATATTTCAAAACAAAAGCTATAGGACATAGTATAATTGAAACATTATATTGCTAAATTGTTACTAATGATATATATGGAAACTCAGAAAAAGTATCATTCTGAAAAATCCATTAACTTAACCTTTCCACTATACAGTGAGATAATGGATGGTGATTGGTGAATTTTTTTTTTTAAGATATGAAAATTAATAAGAGAGGTTAAACCGAAAATTCCAGTTACATGGATAATATTAGAAAGTTGAACTCTAAAAATGGATAATACCAAAAAAAAAAATCTCCAGTGATTTGAAATGGAGATGTCAACAAGTTCTATTATACTTTACATATGCGTATTGATTTAAAACTTATCAAACCGATATAGCCGTTATTAAAATATCAAACGAATTACATAGTTAAAGATAAAAGTGTTGGGTAGAAGACAACTTAAAAAAAAAAAAAACAACACTATCAATGAACACTAAAAAAGGGTAAGAGTCACTTATGATTATGGTAGTGATGGTGGAGTGCCATACCCAAAGGGTGGGTTACTGGCTCACTAGTCATCTGCGCCTTAAATTTATGTACATTGTTTGAAGGACAATAAGGCATAGTCATTCAATACCAAACCTAAACCGACTGAAGTAAAATAACTAAAAGTATGAATTACTGAGTATAAATTACAAATTCCAATTCCGGAATTAATAGGAAGGGTAAGGTTTGTTTCATTTTTATAAAGGCTACTGAAAATCAAAGATTTTACTACGTATCATAATATTTGAAATAGTAACTGTAAAGATAGGCAGTGCAAAAACATGATAAAGAAGAAAAATGAGAGGTGAGGAAACTTATTACCTCATCAATAATCCAGAGGAAACTATTGGAGTCATTTTAAGGCTTCCTGGAATTGTCATTCGAGTAACAAAGGGAATATGATTTTGGAAATTGTATGAATGCCAGAGGAAGAAGTAAAAATTGACGGACCCTCAAAGAAGGTAAGACTATATCTCTATGCATAAAAATAAAAAGAATTAGAAGTTAATCTATCTGAAACATTATTTAAAAGGGCCAAACAGAACACTACCAAACACATCAATATATAAACAATAATGCAGAACCTTAAAGTTTTACCTGTAGCTAATGGAGAACTTTGTTGTGTATGTTGAGCACCTCGATCTGGTTAGGTTATGAAGTTTCTTTCGTGGCAGAGAAAGGTGGAAAGACTATGGTCTGAGTTTGGTTGGCGTCCAAATGAAAAACGCTGAAACTAAAACTATAACTACTTATGCCAGTCAAAACCCTAAGTGAATAACTATCTACACCATCCATGTGTCAACAGATTTGAGGCTATCCCTTGGATCAATGTGTTGGTAAATAGATGTAGAATCCCATGTGATATCGTACAGTCAAATTAAGGCTACACTATCCCAAGAAGATGACAACATAATTTGGCAGGTTAATGTACGAGCTAGCAGATTGACATTAATGAGGGATAGCTATAACCTCCTCGGAATGATTAATCTCGAAGAGTAGTAGATGGATAAATTTATGACTCTGAAAATGTATGGAAAACTATATATATAAATGGAATTTTGTAGCGTATAAAGATAAAAGGATTTAAGTACGAGTTGTAATGAGAATATTTAAATGTCAAACATATATTGTGTCAGATTAATTAACCCTACTCTACGTAGAGATTGGTAGATCGACTTTAAATGAAGAGTTGTAATAAGTGGCCTTACTATTAAAGTGCCCAACGTTAAACCTAGATATAGTTTCATGCATTTCTACCACATGATATATCATGGCAGTGAGTATGATTAGTAGGGTTAAGTAACAACAAAATTTAATACTAGTCAAACCCTTAGTTCGTGAAGTCCAATTGATATAGGTTGAAGAATGGAATATAATGTTTAATATCATGAAAGATAGCCTAAAGTAGATAAAGGATCATTTAATATATTGACGTCATGATTATAAGAAAAATTTGGGTAGTAGATTAAAGGGAATAACTTCTAAACGTATACCAAATAAAATACTACATGAAGGTGATTATAAACTTAGGCGTAAAGAATTTTGGTAGGGTATTGAAGTACATATATGAAAAAAGGGTATGTTAAAACCATTGTTAATGGGAGGGGAAAAAGTAAGGTAGTGGTAAGAGGAATTACATAGAAATTTGATGTTCATAAATAGGAAAAGGTGAGATTTTTAATACTCCGGCTCCATATTAAATAACGAGAAAGATTTTTTTTAGCAGAAAGTTGTAATTGAATTTGGAAAATTTGATACTTCCCTTTCCAGAAAATAAACATAGTGAAATAAATAAAGCTGTGAGCGACAGAAGTATGTCGTAATGCGACAAATTATAGTGTAATCATAATAGTAATTTAGAGACATTACTATAATTAGAAAAAAAATTAGGAAGAGAGAGGTGTTACAAATGGTATCAGACCCCATGTTAAAACACTGGGAAGAAATGTGTTCTCACACTAGAAGGTTTATGTTGCTCTAAAATTTTGTTAAATTTAAATTTCACTTATGTTTAATTTTGAGTATAGTGAAACGATGCTGAAATATATAGTTGTGAACCATGAGTGAAGGGGATGAGCTATATGTGGATTTGGGTGGTGGAGAAAACCTAGCAGATCCAAATGTTCCATTGATGGCTATGACGCAACTGAAAAAAAAAAAAAAACCACAATGAAAGGCTATCTTTAGCCAGTGAGGAGCAAGACAGGTTAATGAGAGAATTGACCTCCCAGAATAGTCACAAAGGTGAAGGTTCTAAAAGAAAGAGGAAGGGACTTGTAAAGTACTCAAAAGATTCTGAGAAAGATTATTCCTATATGCAACATTCTAGGAGGAATAAGGAATTTCAGGGTGAATTCCAGAAAAAAGTGAATTAAGCCTTCCTCCTATGATGGAGAGAAGGAGGATTATACAGAAGTTTGGCTTCTAAAGTAAAATATGCAAGTATGAAAATAAGTGACAATGTGTCACGTATGATTTTAAATTAGCGTATAAATTATAATGAGAGACATGGCAATGTTATGAATGCTGAGTTCTCATGGTAAATAGAGAAATAAACAATATGTGTTAAACATAATATCGAATGATATAGAATACCAAGCTACCTTACCATGGGAAATTGAAGGAGTTGTATAAAGGGTTCTATTCGTATCTTATATTCATGTCGTTAATTAAATATAAAGGTAGGTATTATAAAATATACTTGATTTTAATTAAAGTGGATGTGAAGGTGGTAAGTGATATTAATAGTTATTAAAAGAATTCAACTATTAAAATACAAAATTTCCATGGAGAATAAGTAAGGAAAATCTCCTCAACCTTAGAATCCCACTTATATATGTGTTATGGAGATTCTGAAAATGGAGGGTTTCATAAATAGAATAACAATGATATAGTCAAGTTGAATATAAGTACAAGATTTAAAAAAAACTGCCTACCTATTAGCTATAAAGAGATTGATGAGGAATTTTGTCTCCTGAATTTCATAAAACAAGTACTACTGAAAGCTACTAATTGCAAAATAAAGTAACTATAATTAACAAGAAAAGAGACTAATGAAATATGTGGAGTGGAAGGACCAAAATTTGAGAAGAAAACCCCCACCAAGTGCAAAGGGAGGAATATTGAACCACTTATCATGGATTAAATACTTTTAGAAACAAAATTTGCTCCAATGAAATCTTATATACATTCTATCAAGAGAAGTATAAAATCTACTATAGGATAAGTGAAAATAAATTTATAGACATGCATGATAAACAACCTATTCGGGTTGAACTTAGATGTGGTTTAACACAAGAAGGAAAGATTTGAGAAAGTTGGAATTATGTACAAAATTGTCATAAAATATTTCCAAAGATTGTTTAAAGGTAAATAAGTATAAAGAACCTTGGTTATAGTTAAATGTTCAGTTATCCATTCCTATTCGATGGTAATATGAATAAACTGGGTAAACAACGATAAGGATCTACCAAATTTTTGAGAGAAAATACTGCAGGGTATCTATGGTGATGGAAAACCAATGATGTTACAAAGACCAACAAGAAAAGGCTGAAGAATGTATATTGTGGAATTAAGGCAACAAACTAAAAACCAGTCAACTGAGAGAGTAAGGAGATAGTTTCAGATGAAATTCCCCATAGTTTCCTCTAAAAGGGAAGATAATTGTTAAAGGAAGTTAAATTCATGGGATACATCAGTCTTTAGATTATATAGGATGGATAAACCAAATTAGTGAGAGTTAAAACTGCAACGATAAAAAAGTTACTAAATAGAAACTAGGTAAGAACATGTATATCCCTGCTGGGAGCACTAGTGATATTGGTCCAAAATGAAAGATGGAACCTGCAGAGTAGGTATATACTACTGAAAAATGAATAAACCAATGTTCAAGAAGGAATAGTCTCGAGATAGATGGTCAATAAACTATCATAAAATGAGAATTAAAGGAGAACTGTATAAAAAAAAAACAATATACAGAATGTATGAAATAGAGGGTCCAAGGGATGGGATGGATAATGTTTTTCTTCTTGAGGTGTAAAGAAAAACATAATATAAAGAGAAATTCATAATTGTCTTACAATTCTGCAAAATCTAGAGGACATAAATGAGATGATACATTTAACAAAAAGGAAATTTATAAAAATCACAATGGTTAAGTCGTGTAAAGTCGGACGAAGAGAGCAGTGGATTGAGGAAAGTCTGAAGTAAGCATGAACTGAGTTGCAGTCCTAGTACTTCCACCATAAAATTTAACCTTGGATATTGAAGAATAATAAGAGATATGGGTAAAGAGATTTTAATCTTCGCAGATATCATAAATCTCTGTACAGCAACAAGGAGAGGAAAAACACATAAGAACGAAAAAGGTCAAGATAGTTTGAACAGTTTTAAACTAATAACTATTTATGTTTTAATGTTTTACACCAATCTGAAAAAGGGTAAGTTATATTAAGGCTTGGGCAGAGGCATTAGAAGTAATACTATTACTCAGTTTTAGCATAGGATTGAATAAAAATTTAGACATGAGAAGAATGATACTAATTTCGAGTTAAGGTTTCTGCTGAAATGTATGTTTTAGGTAAAGTAAGAAGGGGTTTTGATTTCAGAACACCTAAGGTTGACGTAGAAATTCTTCAACAATCGGGAAAATTTTAAGAAAACTAGTTGTTTGTTTTTCCTTATTGATTTTGAAAGAAACTTTAAAACTGAAAAGGGAGAAAAAAATGAGATTTTAGATGTTTTAAGAGAAAAATGTCTCTAAAACTTTGAATAATATTTGAGTAATGAAAGGTCTAGACGTGAATAAGTGAGATTAGTAGAGTGGATGCAATAGTAAAGTAGATAAATACCTCCGAGTAAAAATATAATATACTGAAATATTGATAGATATTTCAAATAAGGAGGAATGGATAATTGCAAAAATAGAGGGTACATTAATAATGTGACCCCAGTACAACATAAATTTTAGAAAATTACCATAATATGTCCTTAGATAGGACATGCTGATGACTCAAATTAAATTCAATATTTAAAATAAGACATGTTGGACCTGGTATGAGGAAAGAGTAGGGAAGAATACTATGTGGAAAATGTTGCTAAGAGACAGCGAGACCTAATCAGTAGACAAAAATATGGATCATATTCCTATTTCAGAATGGAAATAGGAAGTTGATTGAATAAAGAAATTGAAAGTGATTGGATTGGCAATGGGTTGAATTAGTAACCGACATTAATAAAAAAAAGTGGTCAATGAGTCCAAGACTGAAACTGTAAACTGATATGAAATTTCGAGACGTAAGGTAATAATTGGTTCACTTGATGAGGTAAAGTTCAAGTGGAAATTGGAAATTGAGTTGTAGACAAACTAGTACTGAGTTGAAATTGAGGCTGGTTATTACCATATGAATCGATTGAGAAAAGGAAATCAAGTATTAAGTACATGAAGTGCTTGTATGAATTGGAAAAAAGTAAGCAGAACCTATGCATATGACAAAGTTGGTTTTAAAAATTCATAAGTTTCTAATGAAAAGAGTATTGTTTTTTTTTAAGCAAAGTGTAACAGGGATTGAACCACTCTGATCAAAGGAGTTAAGGTGAGAGTACGTGCAAAGAAATAACCAAGAATGTCAAACTAGACATGTTTGCATAAGGAGGAAGTCTCGCCGAAAAACAGGGAATGATAGGTAGTTGTGCTAAAATTTCACTATACTACTATGGACCTTGAAGGGTTTTACTAACAAGTGAATTTATTGGAAATATTAAAGTTGAGAATGTTGTTGTGATTATTTCTAATCAATATGTATATGATACTACTCATATGAATTGATATGAACTGTGGACAGGCGAAAACAAGAATAAAAGATTATTCTAGATATACTTCTTATAATGAAGAAGGAATAAAAGCAAACTCCAGAGTGTAGTAGTGAGTAGAGTAAAGGCAGAAGAGGGTACTCAGAAAAAACTACTAGGAGCCAAGAGAAAAGATGAAGGAGGAATCTTCATCCCGAGTTGATAAATCAACATCGAAATTGGTAACACCGAGGATGGTGTTCAGTTTTAGGGGAATATGTAATTTCCCTAAATAGGAAATTAAATAATTTGAGGGTCAAAGTGGACCCCACAGAACATATTTATTGTGGATATATTTTATTAAATTAAATTAATAAAATAAAATAGAAATTAATGTGCGAAGACTAGATTATGATTAGAGATTTGGAAACCAAATCCATGAGGATGGATAAGGTTGTAAGACTTTCCCAGTTTTCCAAAAATCATTGGAAGAAATAAACTAAATACTAAATTTAGATTTCAAAGAAAAATATAAAAAAATTTCCCCCAGTAAAGAGGAAATTATTGGAATGAGGTGCAATAAAGCTAGAAAGCAGAAAAGCTAGCTTTAAAAGTACCTTTCTGGAAGAAACAAACGGAAAGCCTAGGGACACAAGAAAACAACATCCTGATTTAACTTGATGCAGTTAAGAGAAACAAGCTGAGGGGAAAGAAAGCTTATGTAACCAAATTCCAGATAGACAAGAGGTTTTCTATCACTAGAGAAAAGGATCTCTGCTCGGGGGTGAGTTGTGGAGAAAGAGCTCTAAGGTTGGGAGGCAAGTAGTCTACCTTAAGTGGTATGCACATATAATTTGAATCTTTTTAAATAATATGTTAATGTTGTGAAGAGCTACTAAAATAGTTAAATTAGTTGGATGTATATGAAATTTTGGTGGATATATGTTATGTTGTGGAAATTATATATGTTAGAAATGTAATTTGACTATCTGTACATTGCACAAAATTAACTATTGAAAGAATAATTTATTTTGTAGTATGGTACAGACCTATCATGTAAAGGACCAATGCTCAGAATGTCTAAAACCCAATATTGGGTCTAGATCAGAGGTTAGGTACCTCATAGAAAACTGAAATGAGTTTAGAATTAATAGTTCTATTAAGCAGTTACCAAAATTATGAATTAAGTTCTAAATAGGAATGAATGATAAATACAGATACTATATAGCAATACATATGTTGTGTAATTTTATTAGAAGAAATTCTGTATTATCTGGAGAAAAATAATCATAAATAAATACATAATATGTGCTTGCATATATCTGAACTAAAGAGGGAATTAGAAAATATAGCTAAAGCTGAAATTAGAAAATATAGCTAATTGTTGTAAGAAAATTTATTCTGCAAAGATATATTGAGTAGAGAATAAATGAGAACGAGAAAAAACTCCATGATAAAATTACAGCACTCAACTCTTTACTTGTAAAGAAAGTTAGATATGAAACTTCAATGCTATATATAAAACTACTGAAAAGAAATAGATGTTATTCTTAAAGTATGTCTATTATATTGTTCAAGAGAAATGTAAATATGGAAAAAAATTTCCACAAAACAAAAATATCATTCAAATATATATCTATATATATATATAGTACTTCCCTACAGGAATAATAAATATTTAGAATACTCAACTATCCAAAATCAATTACACGATAAAAATGTCCAAACTTCACCAAAATGGAATCCAATCCCTTTCCATGAGGATATGATACTCTAGAAACTTCTATGCTTAAAAAGCATGGAAGAAACCCAACAAATAGTTTGACCAACCTGTATGGAGTTAATCTACCAATTAAAAAACTCGAACCGAGAAACATGAATGTAGTTCAATCTTCAATAATAGATGAAGTATTATCTTACATGTACACAGTGAATTCCAAATTATATATACAATATTTTACTGAAATAAAGTATATGTATACGAGAAATAAAAAATTTCACCAAGAACCATAGAGTTAATACCTTAAGAAAACTTGATCTCAGGTTATGTCTGTGTTCACAGAAAATTAACAGACACAGAGTTAGTATAAATACTAGCTACCAAATTTCAAAATAAAAGCTACAGGACATAGTATAATCGAAATAGTATATTGCTAAATTGTTACTAATGATATATACGACAACTCAGAAAAAGTATCATTCTAAAAAATCCATTAACTTAACCTTTCCACTATACAGTTAGAGAATGGATGGTAATTGGTGACATAAATTTTAAAGATATGACAATTAATAACAAAGTTTAAACCGAAAATTCCAGTTACATGGATAATATTAGAAAGTTGAACTCTAAAAATGCAGAATATTGAAAATAAATATCTCCAGTGATTTGAAATGGAGACGTCAGCAAGTTCTATAATACCTTATATCTGTGCCTTAATTTAGAACTTATCAAACCAGTATATTCATGATAAAAGATAAAAGGAATTTCCTCATAAGGAAGAAGATAAAAGGGCTGGGTAGAAGAAAACATTAAATTAAAAAACACTATCAGTGAACAGTAACAAAAGGTAAGAGTCACTTACGATTATGGCAGTGATGATGGAGTGCCATAGCTAGAGCATGGGATACTAGTTCACCACTCATCAGCACCTTAAATTTATGTACACTGTTCGAAGGAAAATAAGGCATAGTCATTCAATACCAAACCTAAACCAATTGAAGTAAAATAACTAAAATTATGAATTACTGAGTATAAATTACAAATTCCAATTCCAGAATTAATACGAACGGTAAGGTTTGTTTCATTTTTATAAAGGCTAATGAAAATCAAAGATTTTAATGTGTATCATAATATTTGAAATAGTAACTATAAATATATGCAGTGGAAACAAATGATAAACCAGAAAAATGAGAGGCGGCGAAACTTGGTACCTCGGCAATAATCCAGAGGAAACTATTGGAGTCGTTTTAAAGCTTCCTGGAATTGTGATCTGAGTAATGAAGGGAATATGATTTTTGAAATCGTATGAATGCCAGAGGAAGTAGTAACAATTGACAAACCTCAAAGAAGGAAATACTATATCTCAATGCATAAAAAAATAAAAAAATAAAAATAAAAAAATTAGAAGTTAATTATATAAAAGGGTTAAACATAATGCTACTAAACACAATAATAGATAAATAATAACACAGAACCTTAAATTTTTACTTGTAGCTAATGGAGAACCATCTTGTGTATGTTGAGCGCCTCGATCTGGTTAGGTTATGAAGTTTTTTTCGTAGCAGAGAAAGGTGGAAATACTGTGGTCTGAGTTTCGTTGGCGTCCAAATGAACGCCGAAACTAAAACTGGAACTACTTATGCTAGTCAAAAGCTTAAGTGAACAAATATCTACACCGTCCATGTGTTGACGAATTTGAGGCTATCCCTCAGCTCAATGCGTTGGTAAACAGACGTCGAAGCCCATGTGATCTCGTAGAGTCAAATTAAGGCTACACTATCCCGAGAAGATCACAAGGTAAGTGTGGTTGGTTAATGTACGAGCTAGCAGCTTGACATTGATGAGGGACAGTTATAACCTCCTCACAATGAAAAATCTGAAAGAGTAGTAGATGGATAAATTTATAACTTGGACAATATATGGACAACTATATATAAAAATAGAATTTTGTAGCGTATAAAAATAAAAGGTTTTAAGTACTTGTTGTAATGAGAATATTTGAATGTCGAACATATATTGTGTTAGGTTAATTAACCCTACTCTACGTAGAGATTGGTAGATCAAAATTAAATGAAGAGTTCAAATAAGTGGTCTTCCTATTTTATTTCCCAACGTTAAACCTAGATATATTTGCATGCATCTCAACCACATGATATATCGTGCCAGTGAGGATGATTAGTAGGGTTAAGTAAAAATAAAAATTAATACTAGTCAAATCCTTAGTTCGTGAAGTCCAATTGATATAGGTTTAAGAATTGAATATAATGTTCAATATCATGATAGCTAGCCTAAAGTGGATAAAGGTTCATTTAATATATTGACGTCATGATTATAAGAAAATTTAGGGTAGTATATTAATGAGAATAACTTGTAAACCTCTACCAAATAAAAATACCGCATGAAGGTGATTATAAACTTATACCTGTAAGGAATTTCGATAGGGTATTTAAGTACATATATGAAAAAGGGTATGTTAAAGCCATTGTTAATGGGAGTGGAAAAACTAAGGTAGTCGTAAAAAAAATTACATAGAAATGTCATGTTCATAAATGGGGAAAGGCGAGATTGTTAATACTCCATCTCCATATTAACTAAGGAGAAAGAATGTATTTTGGCGGAAAGTTGTAAATAAATTTGGAAAATTTGATACTGCCCTTATGAGAAAATAAAAATAGTGAAATAAATAAAGTTGTGAGTGACAAAATTATGTCTTAATGGGACGAATTATAGTGTAATCATAATAATAATTTAGAGATATTACTATAATTATATAAAAAAAAAATTACAATGTGAGAGGTGTTACACTGCTATACAGTCTCCACTGTCTTTCGCTTGTTCTTCCCACCAAATCTCATTGGTTTCAATTCTGGATGAAAATTCTAACAATGTTCATCATCATGGGCTTCCTTCTTGCAATGCGTGGGAGATTTCTTTGCTCCTTTCTCCTTCTTGGTTGTAGCAGCCTTCTTGTAATTTCCCTTTCCTTTTCCTTTAAACTTGCCATTATGAGGCTTAAAAGATGATTTATTTGATTGATATTATTTGTCATTATTTCCCCTGATTTTATGGTGAATGGCCTTCACATTGGCCGCACCAATAGCAGTAAGCGCAAAAAATAAAAAATAATTGCTGATGTAACTATGTAAAGCACCAATATATTTTGTTATAGTTTCTAGTGAATCAAGTGGAAAGTTCAAATTCAAATCTTGTTTGCTAAACTCTTCTCTGAATATTTGTACATTTTGACCCTTTCCTTGCCTCAAATATTTCCATTCCATTAAAACATGTTGTCAATAACCTAATGGATAAAACTGATCTTTTAATGTAGAAACATAATTGGATCAAGAAAAAAGGAGCCTATCCAAGTTTTCACTGCCTTTCTACAACTTTCTCTCCCACCAAATGAAAGTGGTGCCACTCAGTCAAAGAGATGCTAATTGGATCTTGGACTCATCTTCCTTGATATTCTAAATATGGAAATGAACCTTGATCTGTCTAATCAAATTTTTAAGTTTCTTTGCGTTACATTCTCTGTTATATGTGGGAAAATAAAACTTTACATCTAGCTTAAAAAATGGATTCTTAGTTACATTTCTATGATGTCTATTAGAATGATGAGAAGAGGAAGAAGAATATTTGTCACTAGTTGATGGATGGGAGGAGGCTCTTATCCTCCACCTCCATGGTTTACTGAGGCATGATCATCTGGTTCATTCTTCTATGGTTTAAGTGTATTCTAATATTTTTCAAACAACTTGTCAACTTTCTCTGCAATAGTATAGAAGACCTTATGATAGTTACACTCCTCTTAGCATCAAGTTTCCTCATATTCCATGTTTTGTCTTCATGGTGCATGCCCCGCTCCAGGGTCAAAGGATTTAATTTTTCCTTCTCCTCTTTGGAGCTTGCTCCTGGTTAGCATTCACTCATGAAAATCACATCAAGAAGATCTGCTATGGTACCAAAAGTGATCCAATCCTTATCCATACCTTTTACTTCATGGATGTGTACATAATTGTATATAAAAAATCATGTAAGAAAGTAACTTAAACACATGAAAACAAGTTAAAATCAAATCAACCATGAGACAAAAGGGACAAAATTAATTGATTATAGATTTCACCGAGTGTGGGCTATGTCTCACGACCCTTCTTAATGTGGGGAGGCATCTTTTGTTACATGGAAACAAAAATAAATTACAAGAAAATTTACTTAAATGAAACTTATACCTACACTTCCTGAAATGGCCTAAAAATGAAGACCTCTCTTGGAGAAACGAGCTACATGGTTTGATTCTTGGTGAAAAATCATGAAAGATGACTATAAATTTTACCCCTTTATGGCAGTGGCACTTATGGACCCCAAAGAAATATTATTAGCATAAAAAATATACCCCTCTTGGGATTCCTCCCTCTTGGACCGCTCTTGGTTATGCTTCACGAGCCTCCAATCTGCTCTCCCTCCCATCGAATGGAAAATTCTAGAGTTTACAAATATTTTTGGGCCAACTTATCAAGGTTGGGTCATTGGCCCGTTGGTGGTGGTATCAAAGTTAAGAATTAAGGTTGGGGGAGGTGTCGAGTTCAAACCGGTGGGACCCCCGTTATGGCTCTTTCGTGTGTTAACTATGGTGTGGGTCAAAATTTTCTTTAACGTTTCAGTGGAATTTACGATGATGTCTCGTTTTTGTATTCTCCAGTTGGTGGGATGACCCACCTAATTTGAGCGGGTTCGACCCTCCCCGACTCCATCCACATGTCTTTGTTCTATTGTGAGTGGGTTGGGTAGCGCCTAGGTCTCCGACACCCCAACCCTTATCTACAAAGTATATAATAGTGTTGACCGGTGGGTCTGGCGGGTCTACCGGTGGGTGGCTCACCCACCACGTTTAATATAATTAACCAATGTCGTGGGTGGGTGGAGGCCCGCCACCCCACACACACACACACACACACACACACAGATATATATATATATATCGGTGGCCATTTTTAAGGGTCACTCACAAAATTAAAGAGGTGATAAATTTTCTCGTTCTGACTATCGGATTCCGTGCACCGATCCTTTTCCAAATTATTTCCTCGTTAGTGACTACCACTAGGCCTATTTTGACCATAAATTTGACCATATATATCTTGAGCATACAAACTGATATTTGAGTTTCATTCACGTCGTTGGAATGAGGACAATGAGCACTATGATCTAGTCTTGGTTTCACTTCAATGCGATGACTTTGATTTTTGAGTTATATTTGGATCCTAAGAATTTCTAGTGCCACCTGGATCACATTACCATATATTAGGTCATACATTAATTATCCATTCAATTATTTAAAAAACTATGATGATATTTGTGACTAATATCTATCATAAAATCATGCTCATAACCAACATATAACCAAAATAATAACAATGATAATAAAACCTTGAAGGTCACATAATAAAAAATTCATATACCCATATAATACAAGAATAAAATAGCTCTAATTAACATCTGCAAAATACAACCATGTATGGGAATTCCACGTACCACCTGACCATATATTAGTCTGACTCAAATCTTTCTCTCAGTCAATCACCCTTGTGCCATATCCCAAGCACGAATGTGGTATCACATAGATTAAACCAAAAAAAACCAAACCAAGGCCTCCAAAGGTCAAACCTCCTGAACCCTTAATCAATGATTCCACCTCAGGGTCAGACATTGCTAGTCGTCACTAGATCAGTCTCTACCCAAGTTGTATAGGGCTCCAGAGTGTTTGTTTCCAACCAATGCTTCCAGGACTAGTAGCCTTACCCATAACTATTATAGGGATTCTAGAGTTTTTTTCTAACCAAGGCTTCCAAGACTAGCAACTAAATCCACTAAAGGATTCCAGAGTATTTTTCCAACCAAGGCTTCCCACAATAATATCTCGACCCAAATTTTTATAGAGCTTCTTGAGTGTTTTTCCAACCAAGGGTTCATGAAACTAATAACTTAACTCGTAACCATAAGGAACATGAGAACTAATTAGAAAAATAAGGTAAAAGCACAAAACCATGACTATTCAGGAAATGGAAAATATATGCAAGCCAACTGCCAATTCAAGAAATCCTCCTTGCTAATTACATATGCTAACCAATAGACCACATGCATGTGCCATGCATGCCAAAAATAGGAAGCAAATCATATATGAAACTCGATAGTTGCAAAGGGAATTTGTTGTAGTTGCTGATCCTGCTATCATCTTGCACTTTCCTTCTTTTCTTTTGTCTTCTTTCTCCAAATCCCATGTATGTGACACACCTCCAAGAGTGCTCCAGGAAAATGCTAGGTGTCCAAGAGTACGAGAGAATAGAATGAAAGCTCCAAAACTAAATTGAGAAAAAGTTACAAACTGATCCTCATAATTTTTTTTATTAATGAGGCCTCTATTTGCTTCAAATTCCATTATTTTCCTTCATTTTCTCCTTCCATGAAACATGTGACATTTCACCTTCATTTTCTCCTATTTTCCATTATTTTCATAAATAAAACGTCAATAAATGTCACGTTTCAATTTCAAACCTCTTTCCATTTCTTTTGCCAATTTCGATAGCCATTAATTAATCACATGTGATCCCCATCATTATGTATTTTCCCAAGATTCAGCTTGGAATGCGTGCCCCATGACCATGGTTATTATTTTTCCTTTATTAAGTTTATTACATCAAGTTTTAACTAGGGGATGTTACATATGAAAAACGTGAACATGGGACCTCTCACGAGTACCCTAATCAAAATAAATAAAAATAAATGAAAATAACATAATGTCTAGGTATGAAATTATAATATAGATTTACTCATTTATAATGGTGGTAATAATAATCAAGTAAGAAAAGAAAAAAAAGTGGGTAAAGTTAGGTGATAGAATTGGCAAATATTAGAGTGGCTCACACCTCCTTCATATTGATATTGGTTGAAATATATTTTTTCTATTAATATGTTTTCAAATTCTCCATGGTAATTCCATATAAAACATTGAAGGACATACACATATTCAAAATCACGTATTGGTAGAATAATATATCTCTTTCAATTGCTTTACACTAGTTAAAGTGCACATTTTAATATTTATTTATGTGTGGCATTGAATTAGTCTTTATTAACATTTTTTAAAAATGTATATGGTAAGCACCTAAGAAGTTACACATATTTCTCATATTGACCTATAAAATATGTCTTTTTACACCTAATATGTCTTACTTTGGATAATTTAGATATAAAATGGATACTAAAATATTTGTTTACCATGAAAAAATGAAATATTTAAATTATTTATGTTTAATATTTTTTTTCCATATTGATATATTTTTAATTTCATATCTCAACTTCATAAACAATTACACACCATTTTTATAGGAAGTCAACAAAATTTAATTACACATCAAAATATAACACAAATAAAATTTATAAAAATAAAATAAAATGTTAGGGATTAAAAAATAAATAAATAAATTATATTACAATATTCTATACAAAATAAAAAAGAAAAAGTTAAAATATATAATTGTATTTAAGCAAGCATTGTGTGGCCACTTAGTTTCTCACTAAAAACAAAAAATATAAAATGAATATTTAAATTCAATATAGCTATGTCCAAAAGTAAAGAATGTCATTTTATTTTTATTTTTAATATAAGTAAAATAAGAAAATCATTATTTATTCATAGAGTATCTAAAGAAGATTTGAATCCTTTTACACTACTATGAAAAATTAATATAATTATACATTATTATTCTAAAACAAATTTATACCATCTCTTATATATATATATATATATATATATATATATATATATTACCATTATGTAACAGAAGATATAATTATTTCAGTTACAAATCGGACACTTAGAACATGTGTTTATTCGCATAAGTTTGGGAAAACTAAGTGTTCACCATATCACTCCTAATGTATTTAAGTATTTTTTACTTTTTTTGATATGGTTTGACTCATGGTGATTTGAACTATGAATCTCATGATTTACATAATACTTCACAACAAAGATCTCGAATTAAACTTCCCATCTTGATCTCTTTTTTAGTTTTATATATATATATATATATATATATATATATATATATATATATATATATATATATATATATATATATATATATATATCACCAGTATATATATGAGAAGATACAATTATTTTAGAAGATACAATTATTTAGTTACAAATCGGCCACTTAGAACATGTGTTTATTCGCATAAGTTTGGGAAAACTAAGTGTTCACCATATCACTCCTAATGTATTTAAGTATAGTTATAGATTTGAACTTTTTTTTTAGGGATAGGTTTTTCTCATACTTTTTTCTCTTTCAATTTATTTCTTTTTAATTTTGTTTTTTCTAATTTTTTCTTTTATTCTTTTTTTTTTTTTCACTTTTTTTGATATGGTTTGACTCATGGCGATTTGAACTATGAATTTCATGATTTACATAATACTTCACAACAATGATCTCGAATTAAGCTTTCCATCTTGATCTCTTTTTTAGTTTTACTTCAGTTCTGCAATATCAATTTTTTTATTATTCTAATATTTTAAATTAATAAAAAGATAAATATATATAAAAAATATAACTAATTTGCAAAATCTAAAATAAATATATTTTTTAAAATTTCTCCTATAGTAATAGTAATAGTAAAAGGAGAAGTTTCAAAAACCAATGTTAATAATATATTTATTAACTCTCGTTTTAAAACTTCTTCTTTTTACTAAAATTTATTATATATATATGTTTACTAACTCTGATTGAACTTATAATCTCAAGAAAGATAACATTTCATTATAAAACTATGGTCAATTCAACCACACCATCAACAAATATATTATATATTTTCAATGAAATTAATATATTTATAACAATAATAAAAAATGGTAAAATAATTAACTTCCCCTTTTTATTATATATTATTATTATATTTCATATATAATAATAATATATGAAATGAAAATGAGTCTTTTCTGTTTCGTATATTAAATCTTTCCCTTAACTTTCGCCGCTCTCTTCCGTGAATAATTGGTATTCTATGTTTCATATATTAAATTATTCCCTTAGCTTTCCCTGCTTCGTTCATCATAGATTTCAGTTACCTTTCAACACTTTTTGCTTCATATATATTTTTCCTTCCTGTTCATTGGGAATATACATAGAAACGTCGAACGAATATTTTTCATCTCATTGAGAACCCGAATTAAAACGACAAACATAGTTAGAGTACACAGGAATTTCAATTATGTTGAGTGGGAATTTCAATTATGTTGAGTGGAATGCAATCAAAACTATTCGACATAGTCACGGAAATAATGATGTTTTCACAGTGACATGAGGGGATTTCAAGCCAAAACATCTCTAATCTCACAACATTACATCAGGACATATATGCTACGCAATGATCGTTTGATGTCTTGTTTTTTTATAGCAAGGTTGTCCACACGTCAGTTAAATTTGCACCTGAACACAAGAAGCCTTAATCTTTTGACTTTTAGACTTGAGCAATTCTCAAATTTATCAAAAGTTTATTATTGAATATTGAAAACTTTTAGGTATAATTCGCTTTCCACACTAATCTCATGTGACGGTAAAAGTTAGCATCCAGATGAAATAAGAGGGAGTGAGTCTTGCTCTTCCATCAAGTTACAAAGGTTATATGAATGCTTACAAATTTAACGATATTATGAATATGAGTTGTTACTTGTTGTTGAATAATTTTATTTCTAATTTGGTTTCTAAGGCTAGTGCTTTAGGGTTCCCTCCTTCTCCAAGTTAGTGAATAAAAGAGGAAGTGGTTTAGTGAATAAATGAGGAAGTGGTGCTTTTTATTTGATGTTATAAAGGTTATGCGTATGTGTTCACATTAACAATAATCAAATGACCTCATGACCTGAGCATTTCATGTTGTTAAAAAAATATGGAATATTCATTTCCAAATAAAATTTAATGAAGATTTAATACAATCACGAGAATAATCTTTACAATTTTATTTTGAAAATTTTTAATACTAAAATAATCATCTAGATTTCCTATATAGCTACTCTCTCTCACTCTTCTTACATTAATCATACAAAATACAATATCTCTACTCATTCAAAAATTTTAATTATCAATTCACTAATATATTTATTATTCATCTACGAACATGTTTTTTCTATACATCATTATTATTTATAATTAATTGAAATGCGTATTATTATTTTCTCGCTGAATAACTTTTCCAATTATTGAAGTTTCCTATTATATTTTCTAACTTTCATGATTTTTCATGTCATATTTTATTTTCAAATAAATAAAAAATGTAAAATAGTATATTAAATTTACACTAATACATATTATTAATTTCTAACTTCTATTTCAAATTCCACAAATAAAACAAAATTATTCATATGTGCACTCTTATGAAATGCATGTAATTATCCTTATAGAAATATTACTTTCATGAATGTAATTATTGATAATGTAATTTTGAATGGGATACACATAAATGATATCCTTCTCAAAATAGTGAATTCGTATCAACATTAGTATTGATACCAATATCATTAGTACCAATAGTGAGGTTATGATCATTTGTGCTAGAAATTTTCATGGTAGGAAGAAATCCAATATAACATGGAATATTGTTATGTTATCTACATTTCATTTATGCATTGTTAGAGGCTAGTGGTAATTGAGGTTTGAGGATTGCATGTAGTTATAACATGAACCGTAGGTACACCTTGTGAGTTTCTTTATATGGTCTTTGCTCATGGAAATGTGTAATTTTTCTATCATGTATCAATGTAATATCCTTGGTAAACCTCATATAAAAATACATACAATTAGAATTTTTTTATGGATTTACTAGCATGTAACATTGTGAATAACTTATTCCATATTCCTTAACTGACCATTTGATAAAATCATCAACATTACATAGAGTAACTTTATAAATGGAATTTAAAGTCACATAACGTAATAACCATTGATGCAATATTTTTAACAGATTCTTTATTCATTTGATTAGGTTAGTCAATCACATGTTTTAGGATGCCAAGTGTTAACATTATGAAATTAAGTAACATCATTAGAATGACATAACAATCATCAATGAACATTGATATACCCTAGAAACCTTGAAGGGAAAACCCAACAAATGCTTATTTTATTAAATGTTTAATGAGGGTGTTCACCCCACACTCAATGGAACTAAGTTAGCCCATCCATTGACCATTTTTAAAAATATTACAAAGAAATATCATCTTAAATTCATCATAACTAGATAGAATCCATTACATTAATCATAATATCATTTACCCCATAATTCCTTCAACATTGTCTTTATGGTCTCGTTATTTGATGCAGTAGATTATCTTGCATCTGGCATCCCTTCAATTTGCATGAACTGTTATTTCATTTCCTACCATAATGTTAAATATAATCCATCCTTCGCATAATTAACAATCAATTCCTATAATTACTACCCTCAGAAAACTGTGACATCATGATTATATAAAACAGTTATTAATCCCAAATAATACGCCTCTATTATTTATACTTTAAATGTCTCTTCATGCTTCACTTTCATGCACAGGTGTTAATTAGAAGCACATAATTTCAGCAACACACCTATTTATCGTTACAGACATAATACTATGACACATGTTTATCCATCTAAATGTCACATGCATAAAGTAAAAAGTATGCTCATCTATCTATATTTCACATGCATTATAAAAAAAATAAGTACATATATTCTACCTCTTCCCATAAGAAAATGGTAATATTTAAAAGATTCACCATGGTTATCATGATAATATTTAAAATAATAGCAATGGTTATCACTATATCTTCTCACAAGAAGAGGGAAATCTTTCCAAAACATAAACACCATAACTACTATTATTTTCTTAAAGGAAAACTAAAACATTAGCTATTATCTTTGCGCATGCAAATACATATTATTTTCCAAAACGAAGCTAATAAAATATCTATTATTCAGGTGCATATGAACACATATTCTCTTTAAATAAATTTAACATAGCAACTATTGTTTCTCTACATGCATATACATATTTCTTTTATGAGATTTCTAGAAAAATAATTATTCTTTTTTGCATGAAAAATCATATTTATTTTCCAACAATTCTAACACGATAGATATTATTTTCGGCACAAAAATTCATATTTCTTCTCCAAGAATTCTAATACAATAACTATTATTTTATATATGCAAATAGATATTTCTTTTCTAAGAATTGTAACATAATAACTATTATTTTCCCTTTATGTATACACATATTCTTCTTCAAGAAAATTAATGTAATAGCAATTATTTTTGTGTATGTATGCACACATTCTACATCAACAAAAATAATGTAATAGTCGTTATTTATGTGTATGTATACACATATTCTACTTCAAGAAAAATAATGTAATAGCCATTATTTATATATATATATATATATATATATATATATATATATATATATATATATATATATATATATATATATATTCTACTTCAAGAAAACTAATATAATAATTACTATCTATGCTCATAAGAACATTACTTATATTCTTAGCACAATAATTTGTTGTGATAAAAATCATCCTCATTATATTCATCCTCAATAAGCTCACCTACTAGGAACAAGACCCTACTGACTACTTTAAGGGAAATTGTTGTCGTCTCATCGTCATCACTGAAGGAGAAATCACTAATAAACTAAGTTGTCATATAGTCTCATTCAGTTGCCTACCTAGTTATTTATTCCTTCACATACCATGCCTCCGGGAATGTCCCTAGAGTGTGAACATAGTTATGCACCCATATATTCTCCGGAAGTCCCTCCTTGATCCACCTGGCTTTACAGTTTCATAGATGTTGTTGATGATCCGTACACTCTTCGTACTTAATAATACTAGATGAGAAACCTTCTGAATACCTAAATCTAGATATCAATGTAGAATTAACCATATGCCACTCTCTCAGATGGTTCCGATGAGAGCCCCACTACTTTGCTGGTGTTTCTTTAAGGGATAAATCCATCAAGGGGACTTTATCTACTTCCAAAATGTTCAAGTCAACTTCATTTATAAAATTGATAATGAAATTGATACCATTAAAAACAGGGATTTATTGTACCTCTATTCCAACCCACCATATACGATGGATAATTTCACATCGTTTGGAGTTGATCTCATTCATGCCTTGATACTAGCCATCCCATGCAGCTTTTGATCTAACTTCGGAAATTTGAACACTTGTCTAGCTAATATACCCTCCCATCGTAGGATTTATGTAGTCATCAATTTTCTTGTTGTGAGCTGGTTTAACTGATTGAGTAACATAGCTTCTTCTCTTTCATCCACCAGCTCAATGAATCAACGGCCTTAATAAGGATCCAAGGGTTGAATCACTCGGACTCCATATGCTTCAAAGGTCGTGGTTTCTCTCTTCATTTCAGTCATTTCATAATCTTCAAACATGCAGTATAATCCAAACAATGCCAAATACGGGTCTTTGTCTCCCCTGATGTCTAGTATTTTAAAATATGCATATGTATTTACCCCCGCTATGTTGAATTGTACATATTACAAGCGTTAACCTAAGAGGATACACTATTGATTTTCCATATGTACCTGAATCATAGAGAATTCCAACTTGGGCCCTCCTAGGGATTCTCAGGTATTTCGTGGTAAAATGTTCACATTTGTACCAAAATCCTGCATCGTATCCTTGATCAAGAATCCAACAATTTAGGCATTAACCTTACATTCCCTCCATGTCATTTTCTTATTCCTCTACACCCGTCTTGAATTCCCTCTCAGAAAAATGGTAGAAATGAGCCCTTCTAAGAGCACCCTATCCTTGACAACAACTTAAGATTTTTACACAACTTCCCCAAATTTTTTTCGACGTTCATGATTTAAAAAAACAACCCAAACCATTCTTCTATAGGTTGGGAATTGGTATGCAGCATTTTCAGGCTTCTGCCCTTTGACGATTCTGGTTGTCCTCCTTGGGGCCTATCATTCGAAATCAACTAGTTAAAAAAATTTGTGGCATATTTTTTATACTTCCTTTGTTGTCTAGAATAATAAGAGTGCTTCAGTGAGGCATTTTTTATGATCCCTAGTTTTCTGGTGGCTCCGAAGTCCGATGCGGTCTTCTTTCCCCCCAACGTGACTATTTTAATGATCCACAAAGTAGCTAGTTTGGGTTCTAGCGGTTCTGCATTAATCAAATTTGTTCCCATATGAAGTTTTTTCTCCTCCAATCTGGTGATTAGTTCCTGGAAATCCTCTACTACATGTGTGTTGATTCTACACTTAGAGCACCAAGTTTTTCTATGTAGAGAGAAATTTCTTGCAACATGTCCCTCCTGATCAAAATTGTAACAACAGATCAAACCTCTGCCTCTTGTTCTACCCCCTCTTATTCCTCCACCTCCTCATCCCTAAGGAGCTTATTGATGATGTTGGAAGAATGATCCAATCAGTCAGCTGGGGCATCTATTTCTCTACACATATTAGTGTGGTGAGTCGGTGAGCCAAAAAACTAATAAAATAATTGTTTTGTAAATTTTAATACTTCAGTAATATTGGATAGAGGCATGCGAGATGTCCATATGTTATGTGGATTTCAAAATATTCATTCAGAGTTGTACCCTATTCTTAGGAAAGGTTTGAAACTCTATCTACCCTTATTACAGGCCTTACATACCAATCTGTGCAACTCCAACAACGGCTAAGGACATGGAAGGCCCTACAGGTACGGAGGGAGTACTCACGCCCTGTAGTCTTAGGAAACCCATGGCGTGGTGCCCCTAAATATGAAATTTGGTATGCCACATGTGACGTTCTGTAGGTCTCTATGGTTGCATGTCCCTCAACTTATCTATCAGAAAAAGGATTTGATGTTGTAGTCCTATGAGAGTGGAATCATGAGAAACCATTCCTCCTCAATGTTCATGCAAGTACCCTCCCATGGCCTCATTCTTGGTTTCTTTCTCAAGTGAATCTTAGAGATTAACAATATTTTTCTCAATCAGCGGTGTGCATGTGAGCGGAAACAAAGCTTTGATGAACCAATCCCGTTGATGATTAGGATCAATGGGATAACTCAACATGCTAATAACATCCCTAAACCTTTGCATCATTTCCCATACATTTTCTCCTTCTTACTTCTTGATTTTCCATAGGTCAGATAACCCACATTGATTAGTTTGCTAAAGTTTAAATTTGTGAAAAAATTCTCGCTAGTCTTCATCTATTGTAGGATTATGCTGTAAAGAGCACAACTTGATGACATATCTCAATGCTCTTTCTCGGAGAGTGGTATAAAATTCAATCATTTTCATGGTATCTGAATTTTTGCGAGCCCTCCAGATAGCCTTACACAAGTACTAATTTTGTTCGACATCCTCATTCCCTTTCCTAGAGAAATCAAGATATCAGGTAAAGGATCTCACCATGTCACCACCCATACACGATTGAACCAATGAGACAAGTATGAACCCTTGAGAACTGGGTTACAAGGCCCTTAGAGACTTGAACTACAAATACTATTTATTCCAACAGAGATACCAACCTTGTAGGTATTATGTTCTTTGTGTACCTTTATAACTTTAAATAGTTTAGATAAAAATAAAACAAGGTTTTGATAAAGTACAGGGGAAGCTCAAGGGAAGGGCTACCTAAACTACTAGGAAATGAGTCACTATTCTTGGGAGACACATAATATTCAGAAAACAACCTTCTCATAGTGAAGTGCAAGTCATCATCTAGGCCAACCCTTTTTCCTGTAGGGCCTGATACATCTGGAGTCTCCACCTCTGATGGCGAGAGGAAATCTCTACTCCTTTCGACTTGTGTCCCTGTGGCAGCCTTGAATTGTATTGTTGTGCTAGGCTTCACTCTATCTCTGTCCCCATAAGTTTGTAGCTCCAGTTGGCTTCCTCCTCCTTCTCATGGTTTTGGGCTACTTAACACCGATCCTACTTGATGTAGGTCCCTTTGTCATTTATGGATCTCCTTCAAAGATTTCTCTTGTGATTCTCTAGCTATCGGTGCCCTCCTTTGTGCCCTGAGTTCTATAGCCTTATATAAGTTATATGCGTCCATATCTCCAACATTTGATAGCTTGTATCTAGGTATCCTTCATCCCCTTATACCCCTCCCCGAGTATTAGGTCTTTAAGCAGTCATGGATTAGCCCTAAATCACCAACATGTTCTCTTCCGCGATTAAAACTTTAACCCATAATGGGATCTCCTTCAACTGTCTTACCTGCAACCCTAACTTAAACATGGCCTAACCATTGGGAAAGGAAATAGGGCCTTCAACAACAAACTCGATAATGTACCCTTCTAATGCAGCTTGTAACCAGAAGTCGACGGCCTGAGTTAGGTCTGTATCGAGCCACTATAACTCAACAAGGTTAGCCTAAGTCCAAGTATGAGGAGATCTACTTTGAATACCGGTATTTTATTTTTTCTACAACATTTCGAATCAATTGTAAAGGTCTCTTTTGGGACCTTACACCAGAATATGTCATACTAATCACTCTCAGGCTCCACATACAAAATTTATTCCTTCACTCGCTTCACACTTTTGTGATGAAGTTGTGCTTGTTGATATGTAAACCATTCTACTTGTTCATTACATTAATCTTGCAAATCCTTCTTAAAAATCCTTGACACCATGTCCCAAATCCATTTTAATAATTTCAGGATCCAGCAATGAAATCATCTGTTGGAAAAAACTATGAAAGGGTAGAGACCATTTGTTCAATTACATGAGTCAACAAAGGATCTGATGTAGTCTAGTGTAACACCTAAATTTTCACCTTAGGGTGGAAATGTGAAGTTGGGTTACACTTTTTTGAGAATCGAGGGTGGAAATTTTTTTTCGGCAATAGTTCGGCCAAAATTTTGACAAAGTTTGGCCGAACTATTAGATAGTTTGGCCAAAATTTATGAGAAAGTTCGGCCAAAATCATTTTTCTGTTTAGATTGACGGCACACTGATGGCTTGGGCAAGCTGAGTTTTCACCAGACATGGGAAAACCGGCAAGAAAATTTCGGCCGAAATTTTACTGTTAAAATAGTTCGGCCGAACTATTTATTATAAATATATCACCAGCGAAGTTCATTTTTTTTCCTGCGTCTGTGTTTCTTTGCTCTGTTTCCTTGCGTGTTTTCTGTGTTTCTTCGCTCTGTTTTGTCGCGTGTTTTTTGTGTTTCTTCGCTCTGTGTCGTGGAGTGTTTTGGTCTTTCTGCTCTATTCGTTGAATTGTTGTGGTGCTGCTGCTGGTCTACGGCTACTTCCGCTCTATTGGTGATTATCTGTGGCAACATCAAGAGAACCACCAGGTAGAAATTATTTCTATTGCTGATTCTCCACCTTTGCATTGAAGTTTATATCAAGTTGAAATGTAATTCTAGGTTTATTTGGCTCATCTCTGTTTTATGATTACAAACTAAGTAAAATTAAACATTTTTAGCTATGGAACGATGTCTCAGTGTATAGCTGTTTTTGTGTTTTTTGATGAATAAGAATGGTCTTTCACTAATGACAATGGTCTTTCCCTTGATCTGTTCCACCAGCTGGTCATCAGTAGGTAGCTTGAGATCATCCTTGGTCTGCATATATTCATTCAACATGCTAACAGAACCATCCCCAGAAATGCCGATTAGCTAATAAACAGTGTGAAAAAATTCTTGTTGTTCCTGTGGATCCATCAATTTCATCCGCTCTAGCTGATTCTTAGCATGTTACGACACGCACTAAGATAGTTGGAGAGCAACTAGATTTCCTCTCTCGGTCGATCTCCTTGGTTATTATTGTGCCTAGGATATCGCTAGCCAGTCAATAGCCCATATATCCAAGTCACATTGTCAGAGGGTTCCCCCTTGCCATACACAGCCAATATGGATTCTCATTAAGTGCCTACCATAAGTTCATTTGTAGCCCCGGTCAGCCAATAATCTATCAGGACTAGAAATTTTTGGATCAACAGCTCCTCCAGAATGACTGGTAATACCACTTAGGGGCAGATATACCGCCCACTCACTTCTGCTACCCACTTCTACCGAGGCTGGGCTTAGTGGGAGCAACAACGAAGGTGAATATTGCCTCTTCCCCAGAGTTTTCTTGGTCATCAAGATGACTTGTCTCTAATAGAACCAATTTTATTATCTGAACAATCAGGATTCTCCACATGTGCATGGAAGTTTACCACCCCTGTTAAGCTTATGTTGTTACTGAGCCTTCTCCTGATTCCTCAACGCTAGAGTCTACAACCTTTAGTATTTTTTGTAATCACTCATGGTGTGGATAGAATTTAGCTAAACGGCCATAATTATGCTTTAAATTTCATTACCTTTTTCTGTAAGGTGTATGTTGAATTTCTGGTAGTATGATATGCATTCAGTTGTTGCAGTTGTTACTGTTCCTATGGATCCATCAATTTCATCCGCTCTAGTTGATTCTCCACCTGTGCATGGAAGTTTACCACCACTATTAAGCCTATGTTGTTACTGAGCCTTCTCTTGATTCCTCAATGCTGGAATGTGCAACCTTTACTATTTTTTGTAATCGATCATGGTGTGGATAGACTATAGCTAAACGACCATAATTAGGCATATGAGGGTGAAGGGAACTTTGTTTTACAAGAAGAATGATTGAACTAGAATGATCTATTGCTGTAATGTGACTACATATTGTCTTTTTCGGATGTATTTCTATATGAGGCAGAATTTGATCTTTTATACTTGATAACCTATTATGGGTATATCAAGAGGATTTTGTATATGAACTATTATCAATATATGAAACATGGTTTTTTCTCCTTTTAAAAAGAAGTTGAAATCATTCTAAATTCACATATTTTCAGTGGTGTCACTGTTTCACTTCTGATATTATGTTGCTTACCTTGATGGACAGGCGGAACTCTGCTGGGAGGCCTCTCTGTTTTTTGACTCTTTTCTCATATTGTCAAAGGCCGTTATATGTTATATGGGTTATACTGTATATTTATTAGACTACATATCTTTATATAGAACTTGCAAATAGTATGATGGAAATCAAACATAATAATGTATTAAGACATCACAACTTGCTAATTAGTTATTAGACTACATATCTTCATATACAACTTGCAAATAGTATGATGGAAACCAAACATAATAATGTATTAGGACATCACAACTTGCTAATTAGTTACTAGACTACATATCTTCATATAGAACTTGCAAATAGCATGATCAAAATGTGAACTTGCAAAAAGTATTTTGGAAATGTGGATCTCATGACTCTTCATGATAAATGCTTCTAGAAACCAAACATAATAATGTAGAAACCAAACATAATAATGTATTAGGACATGCTCCTTTAACTTGAAAATAGTATGGTTGAAATGTGGATCTCATTACTCTTCATGATTAATGCTTCTAGAAACCAAACATAATTTAATGTCTTAGGACATAATTTAATGTATTTGGACATGCTTCTTTAGGCTTGGTGGAATTACTAGAACTTGCAAATAGCATGATGGAAATCTGAACTTGCAAATAGTATTTTGGAAATGTGGATCTCAAGACTTTTCATGATTAATGCTTCTAGAAACCAAACATAATAATGCAGAAACCAAACATAATAATGTATTAGGACATGCTCCTTTAACTTGCAAATAGTATGGTCGAAATGTGGATCTCATGACTCTTCATGATTAATGCTTCTAGAAACCAAACATAATTTAATGTATTAGGACATAATTTAATGTATTAGGACATGCTCCTTTAGGCTTGGTGGAATTACCTTTGCTTTTATTTTCTCTCTTACACACATATATACATATGAAGAGATGATCCCATTTTTTTTTTATTCATAGATCAAATGTCATATAAATACAATATTTATCATAATGTACAATGATTTATTCCATATTCATTTATTCCATATTATTCATAGATAAAATGTCATTTAAATACAATTTTTATAATAATGTTCAATGATTCATTCCATATTCATTTTTAGGATCCATTCCATATTCATTTTTAGATTCAGGAGGAGATTTTGAGAATGTTATGATAATGCCAATAAAGAATGAGCTAGACTCATCTTCAACATCTATTAGTTAGATATGAAAATTTATAATACTACCGTGTACATTTTAGAATATTTATTTACATGTTTATATAAATTAGATATGTTAATGTATGTACTTCTTTTTTTCATAAATTTTTTCATTAAAAAATGAACCCTTTAAATGATGAACCTAGTTAATGCTTCTTCTTCATGAAGAAGACTACTTGATCTTTCAATTTGAATTTGATGATGGTCCTTTGTTATCTTTCTTGACTACTTCAAATTATTGACACAATCATATGCTTCTTGTTACTCTTTTTATTCCTTCCTTGTATTGTATACTCCCCCATAGATATTGTGTACTCTCCCACATAGATATCCTTTGTTATCTTTCTTGACTACTTTTTTATCTTTCTTAACTACTTCAAATTATTGACATAATAATATGCTTCTTGTTAATATTTTTATTCCTTCCTTGTATTGTATTCTCCCCCTTAGATATTGTATACTCTCCCACATAGATATTGCACTCAATTTTGATGGTCCTTTGTTATCTTTCTTGACTAGTTCAAATTATCAAATTATTGATACAATCATATAGATATTGCAGTCAATTTTGATGGTCCTTTTTTATCTTTATTTACTTCAAATTATTGACACTTTATCATATAGATATCATATAGATATTGCACTCAATTTTGATGGTCCTTTGTTATCTTTCTTGACTACTTTAAATTATTGACACAATCATATACTTTTTGTGACTCTTTTTATTCCTTCCTTGTATCTATTCTCCCCCTTAGATATTGTGTGCTCTCCCACATAGATATTTCACTCAATTTCATAGGCTCTTCTTTTGAAGTCAAATATATTGTATTCTCCCCGTTAGATATTGTGTACTCTCCCACATAGATATTGCACTAAATTTCATAGGCTCTTATTTTCAAGTCAAATAAGTGCCATAATTTACAAGAACTATCCCTAATTTTTTTCTCGCATGTTCAAATGGTTCTCTAACAAGATAATTTACAGGAACTATTCCTAATTTGTTTCTCACATATTCAAATTCTTCTCTAACAAGAGGCTTTGTAGGTATGTATTCCATCTTCACTATTTTCTCAAAGACTTGTTGTGTGAGGAAGTGGTACTTTATGATGATATGTAAATAGTGATTGAAGGAAGTAGAATATTTATTTTTGAAAATATTATTACACTTCTTGTAACACCTCCAGTCAAAAAAAAAAAAAAAAATTCTATAACATAAGGTCCTGTTAATAATATCCAATATACTTCATGGGAATTTCCCTTGAATACCTTAACATAATTTCTATCAGTTCTGTTTGTTTTTTTTTTTCCCATTTGTACTGAATAAGATTCAATCTTTTTCTCTTTTGACAGTAGTATACATGCCTTATTTATATTATACATCTTCCACTTACTATATACTACTTGTATATAGAGCCTTGGCAATAACCACTTGATGATATATATATAGCTAATATGTTTGTATATATCATATATATCTCCAACCCTTTTTGTATGATTAAACCTGGCATATATATATAGCCTTGACAATAGTAATTCAACGAACTTATGAATATATATATATATATATCCCAAAAAAAAATTATATATATTCATATATAAGTCCACCATATAGTAAAAGCGCCACTATATATGTATATTCACTTAATTTAAATTAAACCCCTTTATATTTCCCTTGGTCCTTTCACGCATAATGGTCACGTGAATTATTCTTGGTAATGGATTAAATATATCCCATACCAATTATACATGGTAAAAACCTGCCTATATATTTATCATTGAGCGCGTTATAGTTTTCGACTTGTTTGACTCTAGTTGTATGGCAATTTGTCCGTCGGAGTCCACGTGTTATCTCACTCGAGCGGTTTATGATACCACTTTCCAATGTCGATGGTTTGATCGAACCCTATACCTACGCCGCTTAACTTGCACGTATTAACAATTTAGGTGTCGGCTTTTTTTCTTGCAGATGACAGGTTATGGGCGCGACCGTGTGGCGTGCTCACCCATGAGCACTGATGCCAGCTTGTGACGGCGTATTGCAGGTTCATGACAGTGACCACTCCGTTCGATTTTGTCACACCAGCTGTGGTACTGAGAACGCGCTCTACCAACAGCTGGAGAGGGGAAAAGGGGAAAGTCCTTTCGATGAGCCGCTTTTTCTGAACTCGCCGGCATTTAGACTCCCAGATACTACGAATCAGGATTAAAATAATATTAATTGACAGAAGGGTACCCAGGTCGCGGCTCAACGTTGATCCTGGAAATCCCCTTCAGGGTTTCGTAAAACTCGAATTCGCCGGAGTGTACCTGAGCAGATCCTTGAACATGATTCCACCGGTACACTGAGGGATCTCGTATTAGGGTTTTGATTTTCCTTATTAGCCTTTCTCTGCCCCGGATCTCATCACTGGTCGTCTTCTTCATTTCATTGTTTCGGTTCTTGCGGAGTTAAGAGTTTCTGAATTTCCATAGCCTGATATCTCTTTTCAGCTAATCACCTTACCTGGCTATGCATGCCCCGCCTTTAGCGGTTACAGATCTCCTTCTGCGTGGAGTATGCTCGTCTTCCTTTTTTTGTTTAACAAATTTCATTTGTTTGCTATATACCAGTTATTCATTTTTTTCTCTTACCATTTGCTTCCTGTAACAGTTGCAGGTCTCCTGTCGTGAACGAATGGATTCAGGGTTCGTTCGGGTGATGGGTGGTGACTGTTGCTAACTCAGCCGCGAGACAGAGGTCTTATTACCCGAATCTTCGCGGTGCCCTTACCCCGCGTCCACCGGTGAATACTCTTAATTAGTCAGTGCCTCTGTCTGCCCATGGTGCGACTGCACCTGGTTTCTTATCTTGTTTTATAATGTACCCATCGTTCCATTGTTTTGACCTTTTTCTATTTCTCAGACATCCTCAGTTTTATTACTTGTCTTCCCCGCGACTATGGTCACAGGCGTCCATGACCAGTCCGTTTATTATATTTCGATCTGTTGCGTTTCATTCCACTGGCAGAGTGGCTATTGAGTCAACGCTTTCATTGGAAAATCTCTGTGCACTAACAGGATTAACTCCGTGATTAAATAGAGAAGGCTGATAGCGTTCTGGCGAACATAGGTAAGGTTGATTCTCTGAGCTATGTTAACAATTTACTTTACGGTATATCCCAGAAATCTCAATATTCTGCATCTCAACTAATATCCAATATGGAATTCGTATATTCGGCCCTTTAAAATTTCATTCGGTCTCGTAATAACTCTTGTTAACTGTGCAGGTCTCTACGCTATTTCGAAATGATTGTGGTTAGAACCGTTGTTTTCACATCGTTTTATCTATTCTACTTGTCACCTATGTTCGTGTTATATTTACTCGGACTGATCTCCACTGTGCCGTGACATATCAGTGTGGCGACAATCTAATGGATACGTTGAATAGGGTTTGAATACATAGTTTATTTTTTTAAATTATTCACCCCGCATTATTATCATTTGCCCATACGCTCGTTCCATTAGCGATAATGATTTCCATATATATATATTTCATTGATTTGTATAATTCGACCTTACGCTCGTCCATTAGCGATAATGATTTCCATATATATATTTCAATGATTTGTATAATTCGACCTTACGCTCGTCCATTAGCGATCATGACTTATATAGAACTATATAGATTTCATATGTGTGTTTCCTCTTTATCATATATCGTTTGCACATAAGATTTGTGTTTATCTCTTGCTTGGGACATATATAAATTGTGTATATGTATATTGTTTAATGGTAGTCGAGGCTAGCAAGGCCTAATGGTACAGTGTTCGGTACTAGTTAATATCTTGGTTTTTCTTTTTAATGCCTATACATATATAGGTATTCGATAGCTCAAGTAAGGATGTATTCGATAGTTTAAGGGATGATATATATTAAGCATAGATTAACTCTATGGCACTAATATTTATTTCAAGGTTTTAAGATGAAGTTAGACACAAACTATATTTATATGAAGTGATGATATAGACTAAGCAGAGATTAACTCTACACTTGCTATGAGTACTATAGCTATTCTCTAATGTAAAGTTATTTTGTGGTTTAATAAAATTTCAACCTACATGTTCTGGAGCCCTTACTCTTAACTTCGATTTTTTTTTCTCGTGAAGCATATCTAGATGTATTTAATAGCACTTGACTAAGGGCCTTAGTTACAAATTATGTTGCTAGGATATTTGTTTCAAGGAGTAAGGATAAATTTGGATATGAATATATATATCCTTATAAGGGGTATCAAAATCATATAGAGTAGAATTATTCTTTTCTAGCAATAGTATACAGGTTAGAATGCTCATATATCCAATCCATAATTGTTTTAAATGTTAGAATACTAATATATGCAATCTATATTCTAATATCTTGCTTTCTTCCTTTCTGCTACATACCATGTATATTTCAGTGCTACTATAATGTTTCTCTAGCATACACATAAGCATATCATATCATTTTTGGTGTCTACAGGGAACTCCATAAAAATTAATCATCTGTAGAGGCAAAGTAACTTCAGATTTAAACCGACCTTGGTTTAGAGTTTCTGGAGTTTCTACTCTATAGATTTCTGGTCTACAACTAGACAGAATCTGGAAGGTAAATGCCTTAGGATGGATTCTATTAAATGTAGTACTAATATCAAACACACCATTTAATTAATTTTTCTATATGTAGTCAATTCATACCACCAGAAATAGAATAACAAAAATTTCAGAACATACCACAATCTGCAAACATTCGAACCTCCCAGCCTTAGAGTCCTCTTTGTCTCCCAGGGACTCACCCCAAGCAGTCACCTCCTAGAGCAGATCAGCCTTCCAGCCCCGATGCAGCAGGAGGAAGACCCACATTCATAATTCCCCAAAGCATGTTTCTAGTGCACGTCCCGAGAATAGCGAGGATGTTTTCTTTCTGTTAGCCTAGGCTTCCCATTTTGGGATTCTTTAAAGATGTTTACTTTAAGCTTTTCCTCGGCTTTTCAGCTTTTTTCAGGCTTTTTCTCACCTCTTCCTAACTACTCCTCTTCATTGGGGAAATTTAGATTCCTCCTCAACTCTAAATTAATTTCTTTCAAGGATTTTTGAAAGATTTTTGGGGATTTGTTGCCTTATCCATCCTCATGGATTTGGCAAGTGATCTCTAATTCTCATCTTGGTCAAATTGCACAATTATTTTATTTATTTCCTCAAATAAAATATGCAAATACATTCATACCATACTCATCCCTTGGGGTCCACCCCCTTAGGATTAAAGTTCAAATGTCTAACTTTAAAAATTCAACACAAAATTTGGGGGTGTTACATATTCCCCCTCTGAAAATAAACACCGTCCTCGGTGTTCTTATTCAACTACTAGAGTTCATTTAAACAAAAATGGATATATGTCCATCATTTCAGCTTCCCTTTCCCAAGTGGCTTCTTCAGCAGTAAAGTGCTTCAACTGCACCTTTACTCTGACCACTGTTCTGTTTCTCAATTCAATTTCTTCCCGCTCCAATATTTGAAGCGGTTCTGGCAGAAACTCCCCTTCTGGCTCCACCTGTACAACATTCCAATCAACTATGTGAGAAGCATCATGCACATATCTTGTTAATAATGAAACATGAAATACATTATGCACTCTAACATGGGGTGGTAAGGCCAGCTTGTAAGCCACTGGTCCCACCCTTTCGAACACCTCAAAAGGCCCACGATATCTAGGTGCAAGTTTTGCACAATTTCCAGCATAAAGTGTGCTCTTTTTGGGTTTGATGCGTAAATACACATGATCCCCCACTTTGAATTCTCGGTGCACTCTTTTCTTATCCGCATAACTTTTCTGGCGATCTTGTGTTGTCTTGATATTTCTTTGTATTTGTTTGACAATTCTTTCCATTTCTTGTAATGCATCTGGTCCCAACACCAGTTGATCCTCTGGTTGACTCCAACTCAAGGGAGTACGACACTTTCTTCCATAGAGTGCCTGAAATGGACTCATCTTAATAGAGGATTGGTAGCTATTATTATAGGCAAACTCAGCTAGATGCAAATACTCTTCCCATTTTGATGGCCTATCCATCACATACATTCTCAGCATATCTTCTAAAATTTGGTTTGTCCTTTTTGTTTGCCCATCAGTTTGAGGATGGTAAGCAGTACTAAAGTCTTCTTAGTACCCATTCTTATAAACAACCCTTTCCAAAGCAATGTTGCTATAAACAGCATCGATACGAGACAATCACCTTGGGAACTCCATGAAGCCTTACTATCTCTTTTTGGAAAACATTTGCTACTTGAGCGGTTCCAAATGTAGATTTTACGGGTATAAAGTGGGCGATTTTGTTGAGGTGTCTACTACCACCATCACTGAATCATGTTGGTATTTGGTTTTGGGTAATCCTGTTATGAAATCCATAGAAACTGTGTCCCATTTCCATTCTGAAATCGGCAAGGGGTTTAAAAGCCTGGTTAACCAGGGGAAGTGATGCTCAACTTTGAAATAGCGACATTCCATACACCTACTTAAATACTCTTACATCTCTTTTCATTTCTGTGTTCAACTTCTTCTTCAAGTACATTAACATCTTTTGGTATCCTGGATGTCTTGCACAGGGTTGTTTGTGATATTCATCTAGGATTTCTCTTTTCAATGACTCTATACTTGGAATATACAACCTGTTTTTATAATAGAGCAGCCCTTGTTGGTTTTTAGTGAAATCATTTTTACCCCTTGTGTGTAGTTTCACCAAAAGTGCTTCATAATTGGGATCTTGAGTTGCTGCTTTTCCCACCAGTTCTTCTATCTCCATATGGGCACTACTTCCCATGCTGTTTAAATTTTGACAAGCATTTTGACTTAATGCATCCGCAACTTTATTCTCCTTCCCCTTGATATGCTTTATATCCATATCAAATTCTCTTAGAAAAGACAGCCACCTGGCTTGTCTTGCATTCAAGTCAGTTTGGGAGAAAAAATATTTGAGGCTGATATGATCAGTCATTAATGTGAACTTCTTCCCTAGCAGATAGTGCCTCCACATTTTTAAAGCATGAATAACAGCTGCCAACTCCAAATCATATGCACTATAATTCTGTTCATGTACTTTCAGTTTCCTAGATTCATAGGCAATGACTGATTTTTCCTACAACAGGACTCCTCCCAGCCCTTCTCTGCAAGCATCTGTGCATACAACAAACTCTTTATCAGGATCAAAAATTTTTAATATAGGGGCTGAAATAAGTTTTTGTTTCAATTGTTCGAAACTGTTTTGACATTTTTCAGTCCACACAAACTTGACACCCTTTCTTTGTAATGAGGTTATGGGATTTTCTATCGCAGAAAATCTCTCCACAAATCTGCGATAATAGCCTGCAATTCCCATAAATGACCTTGCTGCTGAAACATCTGTGGGAACTGGCCATTCTTTAATGGATTTTATCTTTTCAGGGTCAACTGCAAACCCTTTTTCAGAAATTATATGACCCATATATTGAATTTTATCTCTATAAAATTCACATTTGCTGAACTTGGCATATAGCTGGTTTTCCTTTAAAGTTTCTGCCACAAAATTCGAGGGTGTTCTTTATGTGTTCTTCCTCATTTTTTGGAGTAAACTAAGATATCATCTATGAACACCAGAACAAATTTATCCAAATACTTATTCAACACACTGTTCATCAGGCACATAAATGTGGCAGGGCCATTCATCAAACCAAAAGGTAGAACTACAAATTCATAATGCCCATACCTGGTTCGAAATGGTGTTTTGCTGATGTCTTCTTCTTTAATTCTAAGCTGCTGATAACCAGTCCTTAGGTCTATCTTGGAAAAGACTGAAGCTCCTCTCACTTGATAAAAAAGATCATAAATTCTAGGAAGTGGATATCTATTCTTAATGGTCAATTTGTTCAGTTGACGATAGTCAATACACATCCTAAAAGTTCCATCCTTCTTTTTCACAAATAAAACTGGGGCTCCCCAAGGAGACACGCTTGGTCTAATATACCCTTTATCTAACAGTTCCTGTAATTGCATTTTCAGTTCCATTAGTTCAGGAGGGCTCATTCGATAAGGTGCTCGGGAAACAGGTGTTGCCCTGGGTACCAGATCGATTGAAAAATCAATCTCTCTTTTGGGGGGAACATGAGGAATTTCTTTGGGAAAGACTTCCTTAAATTCTCTGATGACTGGTACAGCATCCAGTAACTCTTCCTCAGTTTGCTGTTCTATTTCTTCTACATGCACTGCATAGACTTGGTATCCTTTTCTAGCTGTTCTTTTTAATTGTAAGGCTGATATTTGTCTTATTGAAATGGATTTTGGTTTCCCTTTTAGTGTAAAAGGTTTCCCTTCCTCATCCACACAATGCAGGGTTTTATCCCAGCAATTCATCAGAGCTTTCTTCTTTTCCAGCCAATCCATTCCTATCAGCAAGTCATAGGATCCTAATGGCAATATGTTCAAATTTACTTCTGTTGTAAAGCCATTTAATTGTAGTGTTGTTTTGGGAAATTTATGTGTAACTTTTCTCTTAGTTCCAGTGGCCAGCTGTACCAACCATGACTGCTGAAATTTTTCACGTTTAATTTTACATTTTTCTACAATTCCAGGACTAATGTAACTTAAGGAAGCACCTGGATCAATCAAAACAGTAACAGGTAAGTCAGAAATCTTACCCTCCATCTTCACCATGGTTGCTTGATGTTCTGCTTGCCGATTTTCCAATGCTGCACTGATAGTTGGTATGTTTCTGGCTATGTCATTGACTGTTGTTGCCTCTCGCTCTCTGCTGATCATGTGTATATTTCGATGGGGGCAGTCCCTCATCATATGGGGTTCTCCACAGCCCCAACATTTCAGAGGTTCCTTCATTCTGACTGTTCCTTCCTTTTTATTGTTCCCTTCTACTGGTTTTGAAACCACTTGGGACTGAGCAGTTTGACTTTCTTTTGGTTTGCTGAACTTTTTCCTTTGATGGTCTCTACCAAAATTCCTTAAATATGTTGGTTTTGGTCTCTTTCCTTGGAACTCACCCTTGTTCATCCAGCCCTTCCCTTGTTCAGCTTTACCTTTAAACTGCTGATAGCATAATCTTGCTTTTCTAACAGCTTCATCCATGGTCTTTGGGTTGTCAAACTCAATTTTCTCCTTGTACACCGTAGGCAAACAATTTAAAAACCTTTGCACTTTTTCCTTTTCTTCCCTAATGTAAGGGACATATCTCAGTAAATTAGTAAACTTAGTGACAAACTCATCAATAGTGAGCTGCCCTAGCCTAAGTTCATGGAATTATTTTGCTTTATCGTCATAATAATGTTCATTCAAATAACGACTTTTGAACTTAGTCTGAAAATCTTCCCAAGTAACTGTCTTTTCATCAATGGCATGCACCATTTTTGTCTCTTCCCACCAGAGTGTAGCTTTTCCTTGTAGCTGGTACACAGCTAATCTAGCCTTCAGATTGCTCTCATATTCATAGACTTGGAAATACTTGATCATGTTCAGCAACCAAGCTTCAGCATCCTCCTCCTTTTCTCCATCATAGGAGGGAGGTTTGATCTTTCTAAATTCTCCCTGCAACTCTCTTTTCTGCTTATGTTGATTTCTAGCTGCATCCTCATCCTCAGATTCATCCATCTTTCTTTTTCCAGAACCTTCGCCCTCCTGGCTGTTCCGGGAAGTTAGCTCTCTGATGAGATTTTCCTGCTCCTTACTGGCTGATGACAACATGTCATTTTGGCTTCTTAATTCAGCCAACTCTCGTTGCATCCGGTGCAACATAGCCAGTACCGGGGCATTGGGATCTGGAGTAGCAAACTCATCACACAGATCCACATAAATCCCTTCACCTTCATCCATTTCAACTGTACACACTCTCAACACAAATTAGCAAAATTTTAAAATAAATTTTCAACAACCAACCACCTATATTATAACAGTGAGCACCAAATGACAGCCCAATTTGTTGTAACTAGGGCTCCGATACCATTTTGTAACACCTCCAGTCAATTTTTTTTTTTTTTTTCTATAACATAAGGTCCTGTTAATAATATCCAATATACTTCATGGGAATTTCCCTTGAATACCTTAACATAATTTCTATCAGTTCTGTTTTTTTTTTTTTTTCCCATTTGTACTGAATAAGATTCAATCTTCTTCTCTTTTGACAGTAGTATACATGCCTTATTTATATTATACATATTCCACTTACTATATACTACTTGTATATAGAGCCTTGGAAATAACCACTTGATGATATATATATAGCTAATATGTTTGTATATATCATATATATCTCCAACCCTTTTTGTATGATTAAACCTGGCATATATATATAGCCTTGACAATAGTAATTCAACGAACTTATGAATATATATATATATCCCAAAAAAAAATTATATATATTCATATATAAGTCCACCATATATATATAAGTCCACCATATAGTAAAAGCGCCACTATATATGTATATTCACTTAATTTAAATTAAACCCCTTTATATTTCCCTTGGTCCTTTCACGCATAATGGTCACGTGAATTATTCTTGGTAATGGATTAAATATATCCCATACCAATTATACATGGTAAAAACCTGCCTATATATTTATCATTGCGCACGTTATAGTTTTCGACTTGTTTGACTCTAGTTGTATGGCCATTTGTCCGTCGGAGTCCACGTGTTATCTCACTCGAGCGGTTTATGATACCACTTTCCAATGTCGATGGTTTGATCGAACCCTATACCTACGCCGCTTAACTTGCACGTATTAACAATTTAGGTGTCGTTTTTTTTTCTTGCAGATGACAGGTTATGGGCGCGACCGTGTGGCGTGCTCACCCATGAGCACTGATGCCAGCTTGTGACGGCATATTGCAGGTTCATGACAGTGACCACTCCGTTCGATTTTGTCACACCAGCTGTGGTACTGAGAACGCGCTCTACCAACAGCTGGAGAGGGGAAAAGGGGAAAGTCCTTTCGATGAGCCGCTTTTTCTGAACTCGCCGGCATTTAGACTCCCAGATACTACGAATCAGGATTAAAATAATATTAATTGACAGAAGGGTACCCAGGTCGCGGCTCAACGTTGATCCTGGAAATCCCCTTCAGGGTTTCATAAAACTCGAATTCGCCAGAGTGTACCTGAGCAGATCCTTGAACATGATTCCACCGGTACACTGAGCGATCTCGTATTAGGGTTTTGATTTTCCTTATTAGCCTTTCTCTGCCCCGGATCTCATCACTGGTTGTCTTCTTCATTTCATTGTTTCGGTTCTTCCGGAGTTAAGATTTTCTGAATTTGCATAGCCTGATATCTCTTGTCAGCTAATCACCTTACCTGGCTATGCATGCCCCACCTTTAGCGGTTACAGATCTCCTTCTGCGTGGAGTATGCTCGTCTTCCTTTTTTTGTTTAACAAATTTCATTTGTTTGCTATATACCAGTTATTCATTTTTTTCTCTTACCATTTGCTTCCTGTAACCGTTGCAGGTCTCCTGTCGTGAACGAATGGATTCGGGGTTCGTTCGGGTGATGGGTGGTGACTGTTGCTAACTCAGCCGCGAGACAGAGGTCTTATTACCCGAATCTTCGCGGTGCCCTTACCCCGCGTCCACCGGTGAATACTCTTAATTAGTCAGTGCCTCTGTCTGCCCATGGTGCGACTGCACCTGGTTTCTTATCTTGTTTTATAATGTACCCATCGTTCCATTGTTTTGACCTTTTTCTATTTCTCAGACATCCTCAGTTTTATTACTTGTCTTCCCCGCGACTGTGGTCACAGGCGTCCATGACCAGTCCGTTTATTATATTTCGATTTGTTGCGTTTCATTCCACTGGCAGAGTGGCTATTGAGTCAGCGCTTTCATTGGAAAATCTCTGTGCACTAACAGGATTAACTCCGTGATTAAATAGAGAAGGCTGATAGCGTTCTGGCGAACATAGGTAAGGTTGATTCTCTGAGCTATGTTAACAATTTACTTAACGGTATATCCCAGAAATCTCAATATTCTGCATCTCAACTAATATCCAATATGGAATTCATATATTCGGCCCTTTAAAATTTCATTCGATCTCGTAATAACTCTTGTTAACTGTGCAGGTCTCTACGCTATTTCGAAATGATTGTGGTTAGAACTGTTGTTTTCACATCGTTTTATCTATTCTACTTGTCACCTCTGTTCGTGTTATATTTACTCGGACTGATCTCCACTGTGCCGTGACATATCAGTGTGGCGACAATCTAATGGATACGTTGAATAGGGTTTGAATACATAGTTTATTTTTTTAAATTATTCACACCGCATTATTATCATTTGCCCATACGCTCATTCCATTAGCGATAATGATTTCCATATATATATATTTCATTGATTTGTATAATTTGACCTTACGCTCGTCCAGTAGCGATAATGATTTCCATATATATATTTCAATGATTTGTATAAGTCAACCTTACGCTCGTCCATTACCGATCATGAATTATATAGAACTATATAGATTTCATATGTGTGTTTCCTCTTTATCATATATCGTTTGCACATAAGATTTGTGTTTATCTCTTGCTTGGGACATATATAAATCGTGTATATGTATATCATTTAATGGTAGTCGAGGCTAGCAAGGCCTAATGGTACAGTGTTCGGTACTAGTTAATATCTTGGTTTTTCTTTTTAATGCCTATACATATATAGGTATTCGACAGCTCAAGTAAGGATGTATTCGATAGTTTAAGGGATGATCTATATGAAGCATAGATTAACTCTATGGCACTAATATTTATTTCAAGGTTTTAAGATGAAGTTAGACACAAACTATATTTATATGAAGTGATGATATAGACTAAGAAGAGATTAACTCTACACTTGCTATGAGTACTATAGCTATTCTCTAATGTAAAGTTATTTTGTGGTTTAATAAAATTTCAACCTACATGTTCTGGAGCCCTTACTCTTAACTTTGATTTTTTTTTTCTCGTGAAGCATATCTAGATGTATTTAATAGCACTTGACTAAGGGCCTTAGTTACAAATTATGTTGCTAGGATATTTGTTTCAAGGAGTAAGGATAAATTTGGATATGAATATATATATCCTTATAAGGGGTATCAAAATCATATAGAGTAGAATTATTCTTTTCTAGCAACAGTATACAGGTTAGAATGCTCATATATCCAATCCATAATTGTTTTAAATGTTAGAATACTAATATATGCAATCTATATTCTAATATCTTGCTTTCTTCCTTTCTGCTACATACCATGTATATTTTAGTGCTACTATAATGTTTCTCTAGCATACACATAAGCATATCATATCATTTTTGGTGTCTACAGGGAACTCCATAAAAATTAATCATCAGTAGAGGCAAAGTAACTTCAGATTTAAACCGACCTTGGTTTAGAGTTTCTGGAGTTTCTACTCTATAGATTTCTGGTCTACAACTAGACAGAATCTGGAAGGTGAATGCCTTAGGATGGATTCTGTTAAATGTAGTACTAATATCAAACACACCATTTAATTAATTTTTCTATATGTAGTCAATTCATACCACCAGAAATAGAATAACAAAAATTTCAGAACATACCACAATCTGCAAATGACCAACCTCCCAACCTTAGAGTCCTCTTTGTCTCCCAGGACTCACCCCCGAGTAGAGATCACCTCCTAGAATAGATCAACCTCTGATCTGCTTAGGAGCAGCTTATTTAAGCTCATAATTCCCCAAAGCATGTTTCTAATTCTGCGTCCAGAATAGCAGGATGCTTTCTTTCCTGTTTAGCCTAGGCTTCCCATTTTGGGATTCTTTAAAGCTTCTTTAAGCTTTTCCTCAGATTTTCCAGCTTTTTCTCACCTCTTCCCAACTACTCCTCTTCATTGGGGAAATTTAGATTTCTCCTCAAATCTAAATTAATTGCTTTCAAGGATTTTTGAAAGATTTTTGGGGATTTGTTGCCTTATCCATCCTCATGGATTTGGCAAGTGATATCTAATTCTCTTTTTGGTCAAAATGCACAATCATTTTATTTATTTCCTCAAATAAAATATGCAAATACATTCATACCATACTCATCCCTTGGGGTCCACCCCCTTAGGATTAAAGTTCAAATGTCTAACTTTAAAAAATTCAACACACAAATTTGGGGTGTTACACTTCTATTGAAACACTTAATAGATATATAGATTTATCTTAATATCTTGTAGAGCCCATTTCATCCAAAACACTCAAAAAGAAGTAACTACTATGTATTCCACTTGTACTCACTCAAAAATAAATTTTCCTTAATATCTTGTAGAGCCCATTTCATCCAAAACACTAAAAAATAAGTAACTACTATGTACTCCACTTCTACTCTAGATAGAGAAAGTAACGACTCTTTCTTGCTTAACCATTAAACCAAAGACTCTTCTAAGTAGAATTATACATTGTCCACTTGTACTTTTCACAAGCCTAGTTGAATCTCTATATGTTGCCAATGTAAATTTCTACTAGTAAATTTGATGTAAATTTGTCAATGTTAATTTCTTAACTTCTACAAGTTCTATAAATTTGTCAATATAAATTTCTTGACATCTACAAGTTCTATAGGAAAAGTTTGTAAATGGCCAGGTAGCCTCTAGATCTCATGTTTTATGAAACGTAACATATCTAGTAAATGCCCCTACAGTCAATCTCTGGAATAGATCTAAATAGAAGTTCTTCATTTTAATATCCATAAAACACAACCACTTTAAGGTAAACTGTGTATATGTGTCATTTCTCCCACAAACTAAAGGCTTCCTCCCATTAATTTTAGATGTGAATTCTAGACCATAAACTTTTTAAGTCAAACTTTAAGATAAACCATGCACATGTCATTTACCTCATGAAATTGTGTCATTTCTCCCATGTCATATATATTTTTTATTGAATTTGTTTTTTTTCAGGGATAAGAAAGCCATTAAATATGGTTGAAAAATGGAAATTATGCATAGAAGTTTCTTTCTATCCAAATCTAGGGAAATTAGTGATTACATATTTGCTTTCCAATATTGCGACTAGCAAAGTCTTCCAAAGGAAAATGAATATACCGGGAAGAACAACAAACAACAAGGCATATTATATTGGATTGATAGAAGGCTTGGGAACAACGATGGAGTATGGATCAAATGGAATTGTATTTTTCACCATTTCTGAACTTGTGTGCAACGAGATGAATGGTGTGTGCCAACTTGAGAATGAGAGGCTAAAAGAACTACATGGAATAGCAAACAATATTGTTAGCCAATTTCAATTTTTTAGTATAAGGCATTGTACAAATGTGAATAAGATGTCTGCTAATCTATTGCGTGGGGCAATTCCAATTCAGGATTCATCTATCAAAGATGAATTAGAATTATACAGAGCAATGCCAATGCAAGATTCATCTCTCAAAGATGAATTGGTTTTGAGATGCTCTTCTTCAAAAATTCAAGATTCATCTCTGAAAGATGAATTAGTGTTGAGACACTCTCCTTCAAAATTTATTGATGGACATTGTAACATATCTTGGATATGTGTGTGTTGTGTACTTATAAATGCATCTTCTTTAATTTCCATGTGTTGTTTTCAATTATATATCAAGTGTGCTCCCACCACACCATGTAAAGCACAACTTGGTGAACTTCACATTTGCAACAACTGGTGAACTTCACATTTTTATAAAATTAAAATGCGGGGACTTGAACAAATTTTTGTTTAAATGGAGTTTGTTTAAATCCAGTTTCACACTATAAAATTTAACCCAATTTCCCACGGCCACTTCGTCTCTATTCCGACACATATTCGTCGCAAGAGCGACAGTTCGAGGCCATACAAAACGTGGTTAGCCATTACGTCAAAATTACGACGCTTTTCCAATGTTTCGCAATACTGACACTTTTTCCGACATTTCCAAACAACTGTCACTTGTTCGATGTTTTCCAAACCATCATTCTTCCGATGTTTGTGAACTGTCGCAATTTCGATGATATGTGGTCCGACGTTTTGAACGTCACTCTTCCGACGTTTGTAAACTGTCACTCTTCTAACATTTGTAAACTGTCGCACTTCCGACGATATGTGGTCTGACGTTTTGAAGGTCGCTCTTTCGACGCTTATTAAAGTGTCGCAATACCGATGCTGGGAAGAAGTGTCCCAATAGCGACGAACATTTAAAATTTAAAAAAAAAAAATGGAACGTCGCAAGAACAACGAAAAGGGAAAACCATCTTTTTTTTGCATTTGGGAATGTCACTCTTCTGACGTTGGTAAATGTCGCCCTTCTGACGGCATAGTAAAAAAAAAATTAAAAGGGACGTCGGTCTTCCGATGCACGACTTAAAACATTTAAAAAAAAATGAATGCGACCAATTTCATTTTAACTCTCACAAGTGACGGAATAAAGTAAAGCTTATATAGGATTTGATATAGTTTAACTCTCACAAAAATACATTATTTGACTTTGTAGGCAGCGATACCATGTAGTACCAGTGTGGATCCTTTCATGGAGCAGAAGCGAGTAAGCCTGATACTTATTAATACTCTTGCTTCGCCTAATATTAATCAATAAATCACCATTCCTGCAGTCTAAATGAGTGGATCATGAGTGAATTTAGTGAACAAGACAAAAAAATTTGTAATATCTGTATCTATGCATTGCTTGCAGATCAATAAATTGATAATCTGTTTATTATCAGCTTTGATTTCATTGTCTTCTCCTCTTTTATTTGTGTCACTGGGAATCATGGAAATTGTTAATATTGAAACCTATGATTTGAAAAATAAAATCGAATGATATATCTTATGTACAAAACCCCATTTCTCTGGACAGTTATATATATGTTGCATAATACATAATCACAAAATAGATATGGACAGTAATCAAGGTTTCAGTAATCAAGGTTGATTTTGTGCATCAAATCCTAGCATATTGTCTTCAACGTTGTTGTCACATCCATCGTGATGTCAGGTAGATATATCAAGTGCCAAACCAGAATGTTCTTCACCGAATAGGTTATCTCAAGGCCAGGGTCACTGTTTCACTGTTAAAATTATTTATGTTCACGAGTTTTCACTGTCAATAAGGGTCATTATTTTATTGTCAACAAAGCATTTTTATGAGCCACATAAGGGATGCAGGTACTATTGATAATAATCCTTTACAGCCAAAATTATAACTCCCAATGAAAAACACCCTAATTTATTAAGTTGGTGTCTCTTCAATATATCACAGAGTTGGTCTCATGAAAGATTGCATTTCCAAGATCCTTGACAGACCATTGATGATCACAGGAATGCCTTTAAGAGCTCTGATGACAAACATATATACAAATGTTTCCATCAGTTGTGTTGTGTGTGTCTATATATATCCATACTCCATAAATTAATTGATTCAAATATGTTTTAGAGATTTATTATTCTTTCTTGCTTCATAATTGAAATATTCTATTGTGCTTTCACTGAATTCTTGGTCAAGTTCATGTTCTAAAGTGTAGAATTTAGTTTGATATATATAGTTGTTTAACTATTGGAAAGGATGTGACTATTGGAGAAATTGAGCCTATTAACTTTAGACATACAACAGTTGCAGGTCTAAAGTTGCTTACACATGTGTCAAAATTATAGGCTTCCACAGAGTGAATTTCGTTGGTCACAGAATCGAGTTGTAGACTACAAGAGGAGTGGAATTCATGATTTTACTTAGGCCTACTTACAGGTTTGTTGAAGGCTGAGTTTCAAACTTGAAAAGAGCTGAATTATGAATTTTTTACAGAACTGAAACCTTACCCACAAATCCAAAATAAATTCATTGTCCAGACTCCATAAATTAATTGTTTAATCAAAATAATTTGCAAAAAAATGGACCATTTAGTAGGAAATTCATATCCCAACATTGGTTACCCAATCTTAATGATATATGTAGCATTCCTGAGTTGATATTTTTCATCAATTCCACTGTCATCCAAAATCTCAACATCATTGCATTCAGAATAAATGGTAAAAGGTTGTGCGTCACTATTTCTTTTTTAAAACAATCAGAAGAGCATCATTTAGATGTGGCAGATAACCATGAAAGTGCATGCAGTTATGCTACTACAAACTCCAAAATCTGATGAGCCTCAACTTGACAATCCTTTCCTTCTACAATAGGTAAATGGTTTTTCTTACCTTTCCTTGTAGTTTCAGATGTAACAGATCCTTACTGGTCAATTGATACAGTACATGTTCCCCCATAATAATCTACCAAGCGTACCATAAGAGTAGATGGCCACTCAGATTTGGCCATACGTTGCATGGAATCTCTCCTGGTGGAGGGAGTTGGTTTGGATACTACAAAACTAGTAGCAAAAGGGGACAGGCAATCAGAAACCCACTTATAAAAACTAATGTACAGAGACATCGAGCAGCTGAGAAAATTATTTAAAAGAAACATGTACTTCAATTTTCCAAGAAAACAGAAAACAAAATATTTGAATTTAGTACAAATACATACAAGAAGGCATAACAATTAAGATTATCCTAATCAAGAAAGTAGAATGCATTTTCTTGCCATATACAGCATAAGAGTCACAATTTGGAATTGAATTAAAGTGAGACAAACTGCAATCTGAAGGTTCACTTGTCCAAACACACCCGATAGGCATGATATATATTTAATACAACATATCCTTGAATTTACCAACAAACCAGAGAGTTGAGTTAGAATTCGTTTGCAATTAAACATAAAAAAAGAGGCATAATAATTTGATTTACATTTTTGGAAAGCATGAATGACATTCTCCAACTATATATAGCATAGCATTGAAAATAACATGCTGGAAATTATCTCTTTATATGATTGTTTGTGGCTTGATTCATTGTGCTAAAATGAATGTCAAAAGGTACATAATGATGCAAATTTTTTAGACACGTTTTCAATAACACAGAAGTAGCCCTCGCTCAAGTAAAACCCTATTATTTGAATATACATGAAGAACAAAGTATTGTGCATAGGTTTGAAGTATACTCTTTCTCCAAGTTATATAGCCCTAAATTTGTACTCAATGCATCACCCTCTTAGATCTAGTTCTAGACCAAGAAATAGAACTAGTTATAGTTCTCCGAGAGTTTGTTTTTACTCCTTACATTATGAAGCTAATCTCCAAGCTAAAATTTAGAGGGACAATATAAGCACTTCACTATGTGATCATATTCTCTGTAGTAGCCATCATTGAAAGACGTTATTGGAAGCCAAATCAATACTCTTGATAGATTCTCTTTCCTTTTACAAGTAATTTATCCTCTATGCTCTATGTCTGCAATCCAAAAGTCTATATCCTAATTTGAGACTATGGTCTGAAGCATCTTTCCAAATTTTTTGTAGGTTGAATCCTAAAGGAATCTAGGACCAAGACTGAAATAATAAATCCTAAATCTCTTTGAAGCTAATCTCTTGACCAAGTTACAAAAACAAGCACTTATGATGACACCAAGCAGTTACATGTGACTATACATGACATTCGATACAATATTCTTTGTGATTTATGGAAGAAGATGAAAGAATATCCAATGAAGTTTGAAACCTCTTAACCATCTATTGTAACTCGCTCTTGCTTAAGGTTGAAGGTCAAGTTTGTAATAAACGTCTTTGCAAAAGGATAAATATTTTAAAGGAAAATGAAGGTACAAAATGAAGCAGAAAATAATTTGGAAGAGTATCATATATATGTGACATGTGATCTGAAGTATCAAAGATCATATGACAATAATTTTTTTGAAGCATCTAATCTCAAAATATGGGGAGAATTGTTTACAATAGAAAAATAGAAGAAACGTTCATGATAGATCTGAACCTATGACTTCTTTGGTGGCATCTGAATCATTTATGGCATTATAGTATACTGAATTTTTGTGACACTCTGACATACAAGTTTTGAAATCTTTGTGGCATTATACCTATGTGGTAGTTGAGTTCTAAGACATATATCTCTCTTTATATGATTCTTTGTGGCCTGATTCATTGTGCTAAAATGGATGTCAAAAGGTACATATTGATGCAAATTTTAGATGCACCTTTTCAATAACACAGAAGTAGCCCTTGCTCAAGTAAAACCCTATTATTTGAAGATACATAAAGAACGAAGTATTGTGCGGAGGTTTGAAGTATACTCTTTCTCCAAGTTATATAAACCTAAATTTGTACTCAATGCATCGCCATATCAGATATAGTTCCAGACCAAGAAATAGAACTAGTTCTAGTTCTCCGAGAGTTTGTTTTTACTCTTTACATTATGAAGCTAATCTCCAAGCTAAACTTTAGAGGGACAATAAACGTAATTCACTATGTCATCCAAGATACATTTACTAAGGCAAATTCCTGAGGAGGGTTGACTTAGGATGTACCAGATCGATAATTTCTCTGGATTGCAACCTTCAGACCAAGTACCAAGTACTAGATCGATACTTTCTTTTAATACTGCTCATCCCTTTTGCAGATACTTTCCAAAGGCTATGGAGGGAATGGGGTTCTTAATTTTATTGTAATTGCAGTCTCGTCTGCTCCACCAACATCAGGGACTTCTCCAACAAATACTACAGGATATGATTTGAACTTTTGTCATACCTTGTTCGATTATTAAGGAATTTTTTACTCATGTCACAATATGTTTGAGACAACACTTTCTGGCATGAATTTAGCTAATTTTTTGTCAAAAAATTTAATCAATAGTGGAATAGTGGAGGTGTTTGAACTGTTGTGTATTTTTTTTTCTTGATTTTTTAAAGATGGTAATGGATTTAGCATTATGGTATGACTTGAGGCTGAGTCCAACCCAAAAGAAAGTCAGCTTGGATTCCAAACAGAGAAGAGTCAAACTTGAGAATCCAACTCAAATCAGAGGGAATGAACATATTTTATTGTAAGAACGAAAAGGCAATTAAGAAAAGCCTATTTAAAGGGAAATGCCTTACCTAGATACCAAAATAAGGAACTGAATGATCGTTTTACAGTACATTGGATTTGATCTGAGTTCAACTGACCAGGAAACCTTAGGCAACAGGTAACTCTACTCATGGTTGCCAAGATCAAGTGGTTCAAGTCACTAAATACATGGACACACAGATCAATAGAATGTCAGTTATGGGTTTTTTCCCCAAAATAATCACTCCCCTGTATCACTCAAGCTGTAGAATATCTTCACATCAATCACATCAATCCTAATATCTTCATCGAAAAACTTCTCACGCCGAGGATTTTTCGCAGAGGAAAAAATATCACAAGAAGAAAATTTTATAAGATACATTTGACATATTAACTGAAAATATAACTGGTGATAAAAATACAGAATCTAGGTAATCAAAAACCCACACAACAAACAAAAACCCAAATCATTTTAGCAAATGAAATCCTACATTTCAAAAACATAAGGTCAAGGATTCGAATCTGAAAAAGACACATACCTTGCAGGCAATCACAGTTCTCAGCCTCCTTCCTAATGACATCAAGCAAAAAACATTAACCCTTTCAAGCTGTAGATCTGAAGTTCTCTCATATCTCCCAGTAGGATCGATCTCGTGTTCTTCACAGACCACTTCCCAGAACTTGGAGCCGATTTGGTTGCCACATTGACCGCCCTGAATGTGAAGGATTTCTCGTATTTTTGCTATCTATCCAACTCAAATTTGGATCAGATCCTCCCTCCTTCTCTGGACAAACCATGCAACCGGAGCGAAATTAACGAGGGAAATTAAAATTTTTGATATTTGAAATCTTTTTACATTTTGAAATGAAACATGTGTGTTTGTTAATAACACTCAAATTAATTTAAAAATAAATATTTTTTAATAATTATAATCATTTTTAAATAATTAAAATAATTTCTAAATAATTAAATATTTGTTTATTTTGATTGTTTAAAAATATTTACAATCAAAAAAATAAAACATATCTTTTGAGAAGCAATTGAAGTTATATGAGTAAATAATGGACTGATTTTTGCATATAGTAATCCTTCTACCCTACTAAATCATCATGGTTTATTAAAAGGAGTTTTAAACTTTACACTATTAAATTATGTTGTATTTTAGATATTTGGAGTTTTAATCTCTCTTTTTTATATATATTTTTTCTTTATAATTTATGTATTATTTTTTCCTTATTTTTAAGTATTACTTTAAAAGTGAAATTTACAATTTTTTTTCTTTAATGATAGTAATATATGTATTCATTCATTCAAATTAGATACATTTTCTATAATAAATAATAGTGTAGTCTAATTAATAGATGAAATGGTTTTTTTGATTGAAACCTCACAATATCAAGATTATTGCTTATAATCAATTTTTGAATACATAAATGAATTAAACACATTAAAAATCTCTTTAGAAATTAAAACTTAATAAATTAAATAATTTAAACTGGTTTCGGTAAATAAGTGGTATTGTTGATTACAAATAATTATTAATGAGATTAAATCTAAGACATTTATTTAAATTATTAATTATATAAAATTGTTGAATTTTTATTTCATAAACTAATGATTTTGGTTGATTTTTTAATATAATTATGTGATATTAAAGATGAATTATGGTAACTTAAAATAATTTTTATGTGGTTAAAAGGGAAGTAGTAATGTTATGGTATGAATAATTATTTTCAATGAAATTTTTTGTTTAGTAAGGATAACTCATCTATGGACATTTTCCATGATTTTTAAGACGGAGTCAATATAGAAAAGGTGATACTTAAAGGGCTCCCACATGCTTTAGAAATTTTATATCGATTGGTTTATAAACATTAGAGGTGGAAAAATATCCTAAGCTCTAGAGCTAAGTTTGTTCCAACTTAGCTATATCTTGAACAACAAATTGGTGTTGACATCAAGGATATGATAGAAATTTGGTGGGTTGTAGGGTAGTCTTGTAATGAAATAAATGTAATGCAGGTACTAAGCAGGTAGGGGGGACCATGATATTCCGTAATAAAGTAAGAGAAGGATTTGAATACTGGACAATTAGAAGAATGATTCCACACAAAACCAAGCGTGGTGCTGCAGCACTTTCTAGGCTAAGGGATTTTGAAGGGGTTCCCCCACCATATGACCAGAAGAAGAGAATGGTCATTGTAGATGCTCTGAAAGCATTGAGGCTTCAGCCAAGCATAAGTATTGTCTGCTAGTAAGGCTTTCCAAAGAATTTGGCTGGCATCACTATGACACTATTACGGAATTAGAAGGGAAGAGAAAGGCAAAGGCTCAGGTATCATATGAGAGAAGAATGAAAATGGAAAAATTGAGATTAAAAGTAGTGGAGTTAGCTGAAAAGCAGCTTTCCCCAAAGATGGAGCTCTTAGCTTCAATAAAGTATTAGATAAGGTGCATGTTGTGCTCAATGAAGCAATAAATTTTGAGAATGACTCATTTAAGCATATGGATTATGCTCAAAGGGCATTGAAAGAGCCTAGCAAGACTATTAATGGGAGGATTACTGTAAGCAATTTGGCAGACGTGGCAAGCACATGTCCTGGTCAAAGTACAGATCAGGCTCAAAGGAAAATTTACATTGGTGGTCTTTCATATGACACAACCAATGATAAGCTTTTAGAAGTTTTTTCCAAATATGGAGAGATAGAAGAAGGTTCGGTTGCATATGATAAGAATACCAACAAATCCAGGGGATTTTCATTTGTGACATTCAAGACTGTGGAGGCTACAAAGTGGGATCTTAAAGAGGTTAGGGGTTTAGAGGTTTACGGTTTAGGGGGTTAAATGGGTTAGGGGTTGGGAATTAGGATTTAATGGGTTAGGGGTTAAGGGTTTATGGGTTAATGGTTAATGGTTTAGAGGTTTATGGTTGAGGGGTTAAATGGGTTAGGGGTTTAGAGGTTTAGGAAACCCTTGAAGCAAAAAAAACTTGTATGGATAATGAGATCCAAGATAAAAATCCCATAGACATGAAGAGTTTCATACGCCTTGTTCAAAAATGAGTAAATGAAATTGTAGATGTAAAAAAGAACTCTAAAGAAGATAACTCTATTTAAATAAATTACAAACCATATTGCAGCAAACAATAACTTCTTCAAATATAATTCGTCGAATTTGGAGGGCTTAGGGGATTGGGGGTTAGGGGTTAGGGGATTTAGGTGCATTTAGGGGTTAGGGCTTGAATAATGAGTTAGTAGTTAGGGGATTAGGGATTAGGTAACGGGTTTGGGCGGGCGCCCTCAAACGAAACGACCGGGCACGCCCGAATGAACGAAGGCACAAGGGAGTAAACGAAAAATGGGCCACACAGATGTGCACAAGGCACCCGTGCGGTCACAACTTAGAAAATTTGATATGGCTGCCCTCAAATGAAACGACGCAACCTGAACGCATTTGGGCGGGCGCCCACACACGGCACGACACGACGCACATGACCGAACGAAGGCACAATGGAGAAAATGGAAAACGGGCCGCACGAACGTCAAAAAGGCAACCGTGCGATCACAACTCAGCAAATTTGATACGGCCACCCTCAAATGAAATGACCCGACCCGACCTGAATGCATTTGGGCAGGCGCCCTCACAATACGGCTCGCCCGATCGAACAAAGGCACAAGGGAGAAAAAGGAAAACTAGCTGGACGAACGTGCACAAGGCACCCTTGCGGTCACAAGAGGTACTTAAGGAGTGTGATAGATTTCGTCGGTCGCCCACACATGGCGCAACATGGCATGCACAACTGTACGAATGCACAATGGAGAAACTGACAAAAGGGGGTTAAATGGGTTGGGTTTAAGGGTTTAGGAGTTAGTGGTTAAGGGTTTAGAGGTTTAGGGTTTAGGGGTTAAATGGGTTAGGGATTTAAAGGTTTATGGTTTAGGGGGTTAAATGGGTTAGGGGTTGGGAATTACGTTTAATGGGTTAGGGGTTAAGGGGTTATAGGTTTAGGGTTTAGGGGGTTAGATGGGTTAGGGGATTTAGCAGTTAAGGATTTTAGGGGTTTGAAGTTAGGGGATAATGGGGTTAGGTTTTAGGGGGTTATATGGGTTATGGGTTAGGAATTAGGGTTTAAGGGGTTACGGTTAAGGGTTTAATGGTTTAAGGTTTAAGGGGTTAGGGGTTAAGGGTTTATAGGTTTAGGCTGGTTTAGGGGGTTAAATGGGTTAGGGGTTTACTAGGGGTTTAGGGGGTTAAATGGGTTAGGGGTTAAGGGTTTATGGGTTAGGGATTAAGGGTCTAGAGGTTAATGGTTTATGGGGTTAAATGGGTTAGGGGTTTAGAGTTTTAGGGGGTTAAGTGGGTTAGGGGTTGGGAATTAGTGTTTAAGGGTTTAGGGGTTAAGATGATAGTTTCATTGGTCTCTGTTTGTGTACATTAGTTGATTATTCTTTGTGTCTCAATGTAACAAGGATATAGTGAGAGGATTGGAGGGTAGAGAGAGAGAGAGACAGAGGGAGATTGGGGAAGAGAGAGCGAGGTATAAGGAGAGAAAGGGAGAGAGAAGAAGGACAAGAGATAGGACTTAAGAGAGATATGGAACTAGTATCATAGAAGAAAGAATATGTGAACAAATTACTCTAGATGGAGATGGGAGATAGGGGCACCCTACCTACCTACCTACCTACCTACCTATGTGTTTCCTTGGGCGGCCTCAGACGGCACGACCTGACCCGACCCGACCCGCCAAAACGTGTTTCCTTAGGTGCCCTTAATTACAATACGGCACGAACCAACCTGGCCTAACCCAAACTCGTTTCCAGCTAATTGGGCACCATCACACGACTCAAACCGACCCGTATGAATGTGTTTCCTTGGGTGGCTTCACACGACAAGACCTGATCACGGTGAGACACGGCGACGTCACATAGCGTGACACGGCGAACGATGCCACAGGGGAGAAAACAATAAAAGGGTTTCCCGAACATGCACAAGGCACTCGGGTGGTCACAACTTAGCAAAGCTAATACGGGCACCCTCGAACAAAACGACCTGACCCGAATGCACCCTGTCGGGCGGCCTCACACGGCGTGACATGGCACCCCCGACCGAATGATGTCACCAGGGAGGAAATGGAAAACGAGCCACCGGAACATGCACAAGCTAGCACCCGGGCCATCAAAAATTAGAAAAAATGATATGGGCGGCCTCGAACGCGCCCCATCGAGCGACCTGACATGGTGTGACACGGCACACCTAACTGAACAATGCCACAAGGGAGAAAATGGAAAACGGGCCATTCGAACGTGCGCAAGGTACCCGGGCAGTCACAACTTAGAAAAACTGATACGGGCACCCTCGAATGAAATGGCCTAACCTGAACGCACCCGGTTGGGCGACCTCACATGGCATGACACGGTGCGCCCGAATGAATGATGCCACAAGGGAGCAAATGGAAAACATGCCACCCGAACGTGCACAAGACAACCGAGTGGTCACAAATTATAAAAACTGATATGGGCGCCCTCGAACGAAACGGCCCGACTTGACCCAAACGCGCCCAGTCGGGTCAAATCACACGGCCCGACATGACGCGCCTGAACGAATGATGCCACAAGGGAGAAAACGGAAAATGGGCCACCCGAACATGCACAAGGCACCCGGGCAGTCACAACATAGAAAAACTGATATGGGTAGCCTGGAACGAAATGGTCTGACCCGACCCGAACGCGCTCGGTCAGGCGACCTCACATGGTGCGCCCAACCGAACGATGGAACAAGGGAGAAAATGACAAACGGGTCGGCCGATCATGCACAAGGCACCCGAGCAGTCACAACTTAGAAAAACTGATAGAGGTGCCCTCGAATGAAATGGCCCGACCTGACCCAAACACGCTCGGTCAGGCGGCGTCACATGGTGCGACATTACGTGCCTGAACAAATGATTCCACAAGGGAGAAAAAGGAAAATAGGGACTCCGAATATGCACAAGGCACCTGGGTGGTCACAACTTAGCAAAACTGATACAGGCAGCCTTGAATGAAACGACTCGACCCGAACATGCCCAGTCGGGTGACATCACACGGCGCGATATGGTGTGCCCGAACGAATGATGCCATAATGGATCAAATGCTAAACGGGCCACCCGAATGTGCACAAGGCACTCGGGTGGTCACAACTTAGCAAAACTGATACGGGTGCCCTTGAACAAAATGGCCTGACCTGAATGCCCCCGGTCGGGCAACCTCACACGGCGCGACACGACACCGTGCCCAAACGAATGATGCCACAAGGGAGCACACGTAAAATGGGCCACCTGAACATGCACAATGCACTCGGGTGGTCACAACTTAACAAAACTAATACAGCCACCCTCGAACGAAACAACCCAACCCGAACATGCTCAGTCGAGTGATCTCACACGGCGTGACACGGTGTGCCCAAACGAATGATGCCACAAGGGAGAAAATGGAATATAGGCCACCCGAACATGCACAGGACACCCGGGTAGTCACAACTTAGCAAAATTAATACGGGCTCCCCGGAACGAAATGGCCCGACCCGACACGAACGCGCCCAGTCGGGTGACCTCACAAGGCACGACACGACACTGCGCCCAAAAAAACGATGCCACAAGGGGGAAAATGGAAAACGGGCCACCCGTACATGCACAAGGGACCTGGGTGGTCACAACTTAGCAAAACTAATACCGGCACCCTCGAATGAAATGACCCCACCCGAACGCGCCCGGTCGGGCGACCACACACGGCGTGACACGGCGCACCAAAATGAACGATGCCATAAGGGAGAAAATGGAAAACAGGCCACCCGAACATGCATAAGACACCCTGTTTGTCACAACTTAGCGAAACTGATACAGGTGCCCTGGAACGAAACGGCCCGACCGGACCTGAACGCGCCCGGTCGGGCAACCTCACACGGCGCGACATGACGTGCCCAAACAAACGATGCCACAAGGGAGAAAACGGAAAAAGGGCCACCCGAACGTGCACAAGGCACCCGGGTGGTCACAACTTAGCAAAACTGATATGGGTGCCCTCGAACGAAACGGCTCAACCCGACACGAATGCGCCCGGTCAGGGGACCTCACACGGCGCGACACGGTGTGGCCGACTGAAAGATGCCATAAGGGAGCAAACATAAAATGGGCCACCCGAACATGCACAAGGCACCCGAGGGATCACAACTTAGCAAAAATGATACGGGCGCCCTCGAATGAAACGGCCCAACCTGACCCGAATGCGGTCGGTCAGGTGACCTCACACGGTGTGACATGATGCGCCCGAACGAGTGATGCCACAATGGAGAAAATAGCAAATGGGCCACCTGAACGTGCACAAGGCACCCGGGTGGTAACAACTTAGCAAAACTGATACGGGCGCCATCGAATGAAATGGCCCGACCGGGCTCGAACATGCTCGGTCAGGCGACCTCACAGGGTGCGACACTGCGTGCCCGACCGAATGATGCCACAATAGAGAAAATGGAAAATGGGCCACCCGAACGTGCACAAGGCACCCGGGTGATCACAACTTAGCAAAACTGAAACGGGCGCCCTCGAACGAAATGGCCCGACCCGACCCGAACGCGCCAGATCGAGTGACCTCACATGGCGCGACATGACACGCCGAACGAATGATGCCACAAGGGAGAAAATAGAAAATAGGCCACCCGAACATGCACAAGGCACACAGGAGGTCACAACTTAGCAAAACTAATACGAGCACCCTCGAACGAAATGACCCGACCTGAACGCACCTGGTCAGACGATCTTACACGGCGCGACATGACGCGCTCGACCGAATGATGCCACAAGGGAGAAAATGATAAACGGGCCACCCAAACATGCACAAGGCATCCGGGCAGTCACAACTTACCAAAACTGATACGAGAGCCCTCGAACAAAACGGCTCGACCCGACCCAAATGCACCTGGCCAGGCGACCTAACACAGCACGACACGACGCGCCCAACCAAACGATGCCACAAGGGAGAAAATGGAAAATGAGCTTCCTGAACATGCACAAGGCACCTAGACGGTCACAAATTAGCAAAACTGATACGGGCGGCCTTGAACGAAACGGCCTGACCTGAACACGCCCGGTCGGGCGACCTCACACGGCGTGACACGACGCGCCTGACCGAACGAATATGCCACAAGGGAGGAAACAACAAACAAGTTGCCTGAATATGGACAAGGAACTCGGGCAGTTACAACTTATCAAAACTGATACAGGTGCCCTCGAGCAAAACGACCTGACCCAAACACGCCTGGTTGGGCGACCCCACATGGCGCGACACGGTGCGCCTGACCGAACGATGCCACAAGGGAGAAAATGGCAAACGGGTTGCCCAAACGTGCACACGGCACTTGGGTGGTCACAACTTAGCAAAACTGATACGGGTGCCCTCGAATGAAACAACATGACCTGAACGCGCCCGGTCAGGCGACCTCGCACGGCGCAACACGATGCGCCCGACCGAGCGATGCCACAAGGGAGCAAAGAGAAAATGGGTTGCCCGAATGTGCATAAGGCACGTTGGTGGACACAACCTAGCCAAACTGATACAGGAAAACTTGAAAGAAACATCCCGAACCGAACGCGTCCGGTTGGGTGACCTTGCACGGTGCGACACCGTGCGCCCGACCGAACGAGGCCACAAGGGAGGAAACGGAAAACGGGCTGCCCGAACATGCACAAGGCACCTGGGCGGTCACAGCTTAGAAAAACTAATACGGGCACCCTCAAACAAAATGGCCTGACCCGAACGTGCCTGGTTGGGCGACCTCACACGGCACGACACGACACGCCTGACCGAAGGAATATACCACAAGGGAGCAAACAAAAAAACAAGCCTATGGTGTATGATTGTAGATGAAGCCACTCGATGGTGTATGACTACGGGTGCTTTGTGGTCCATAGGCCTAGCTAATTTAGAATATCTGCTAAAATGAGGTTGTTTTGGTTCTTGTTTTTGACAATGAACTGCAGCGGAGAACCCTTCACCCACATCTATGAGTGGAAGAGGCGATCCCCCTCCTCTGGATCTTTGGGCTCATCCTTACGGATCTTGGTGGTGGTAACAGTGACACTGGGCTCTGCATCAATCATATGCTTCCCTTTTTAATTCCCCTTATTGGGTTCTAACTTAGAATTAGAGCATGCATCTTGTTAGCACTCATTTTTTCACCCTCGAAAGTTGTCTTTCATGATCATTTTTTGGCTATGATTCCTTATGCCTTCACTATATTCACCATTTTTCGTCGTTATCATATACCTCGATTTTTCTAAAAAGAGCTAAATTACCCCAATCTAGCCATTTGCATTCTAAAATATATGAAATCCTATTTTTCCTAAACTACCTTAATGATTGTCCTATCTATTTCCCTCTTTTGCCATTTTTGTAAAAAATCTCAAAATGCCCTAATCCTATCGTATTCTAGCTTATTTTATTGGGCAAATAAAAAAGTGTATATCAATTTTATATTTAATATAAAATTGTTCGTATTCTAGCTTATTTTATTGAGCAGATAAAAAAGTGTATATCAATTTTATATTTAATATAACATTGTTTATATTTTTAATAAAATTGTGGGCTTTTTACAAATTGTTTATATTTTTAATAAAATTATGGGATTTTTACAAATTGTAAATATATTTTTGATAAAATTGTGGGCTTTTTACTCCCAATAAAAAAATGTATATAAATTTTATATTTAATATACAATTGTTTATATTTTTAATAAAATTGTGGGCTTTTTACAAGTTGTTTATATTTTTAATAAAATTGTGGGCTTTTTACAAATTGTTTATATTTTTAATAAAATTGTGGGATTTTCACTCTGTTGAGCCCCTGGCTCAGCCCAAGAACCTACACTAATCACCACAGGACCGAGGCCAAGAACCACAAGCTAAACCACAACCAAATCCAAGTCATGAGGAGAGGGGTCGAGCGCATGCGTTGAGTCCCAATTGATTTTATGAGTGTGCATAGCCTTTGGCTCATAGTCGAAACATGTAAAACCTCAACACGTATATAAACACAAATATCGCTTATACGCCGAGTGAATGTGGGATTATCCCACCGAACACCTTTGCCACCATTTTCAGAGAGAAAATTTATGTATAAAAACAAAAAATTGTTGCTCCTTTTTAACCACATCAAAATCTCGTGTTTCTTCTCTATTTAAAAAAAAATACAAAACACTATGTTGTTCTAAGAGAGAAAAATACCCTGCTCTGCTTTGTTTTGTTTTGCCAAAGGAGAAAACACCCATGTGCAGCTCTGTTTACAAACTGCAGAAAGTACCCCTTTCCAAGTTTTTTTACAAACAGGAAAAGAGAGCATAAACTTCTCTCTATGTACACAGCAAATAGGAATATAAAAAAAAAAAATTTCACAGGGATGCATATATGCCCAACCATAGAAGGAAAGTTACATCAATCAAAATTCACTTAATTAAGAGTAGTTTCAGCCTTAAAAGAAAATCTGTGAGATGGTTTCTTGATACACATGGAGTGGCAAGAGTATGGAGATTGAACCAGGCTTTCCTAATCTAGTTAGCCCAAATGAAAATTTTCTTTCATAACCCAATTAACCGAATTGAAAATTTGGATCATCAGAAGTGCCCAACTCCTAATCCAACTAACCCAGTTGCAAATTTCGGTTATCAGAAGTGCCCAAATACAGAGCCAAGGGTTCTACAACATAATTGGGTTAAGCATTGGGAGTTATAATTTTGGCTGTAAAGGATTATCATCAGTAGTACTTGCATCCCTTATGTGGCTCATAAAAATTATTTGTTGACAATAAAATAATGACCCTTCCTGATAGTGAAAAATTGTGAACAATATAAATAATTTTAACAGTTAAACAGTGACCCTGGCCTTGAGATAACCTGTCCGGTGAAGCACATTCTAGTTTGGAACTTGATATATCTACCTGACAGCAAGATGGATGTGACAACAACGTTGAAGACAATATGCTAGGATTTTATGCACAAAGGAAACCTTGATTACAGAAACCTTGATTACTGTCCATATTTATTTTGTGATTATGTATTATGCAGCATATATATCATTGTCCAGAGAAATGCGGTTCTGTACATAAGATATATCATTCGATTTTAATTTTCAAATCATAGGTTTCAATATCAATGATTTCCATGATTCCCAGCGCTGCAAATAAAAGAGGAGAAGACAATGAAATCAAATATGATAACAAAAATATTATCAATTTATTGATGCGCAAGCAATGCATATATATGGATATTACAAAAGTTTTCCTCTTGTTTTCTAAATTCACTCTTGATCCACTCATCTAGACTACAAGAACAACAAGTTATTGATTAATCTGAGGCGAAGCAAGAGTATTAATAAGTTTCAGGCTTACTCGCTTCTACTCCATGAAGGGATCCACATTAGTACTACATGGTATCGCTGCCTGCAAAGTCAAAGAATGTATTGTTGTGAGAGTTAAACTATATCAAATCCTATATAAGCTTTACTTTATTCCGTCACTTCTGAGAGTTAAAATGAAATTGGTTACATTCCTTTTTTTTAATATTTTAAGTCGTGCGTCAGAAGACCGATGCTTTGTAAGCATCAGAAGACTGACGTCCCTTTTTAATTTTTTTTTACTATGCCGTCGAAAGAGTGACTTTCCCAAATGCGAAAAAAATACATTTTTCCCTTTTCGTCGGTCGTGAGACGTTCCATTTTTTTTTAAATTTTAAATGTTCATAACTATTGTGACACTTCTTCCTGGCGTCGGTCTTGCAACACTTTTCCACCAACCATTGCAAGAGCGACACTTTGCCACCAACTGTCGCAATAGCAACGCCTTCCTCTAAACGTCGTAATAGTGACACCTTCCTCTAAACGTCGCAATAGCGACACCTTGTATCTGTAACGTTGCAATAATGACATATTTCATAAATATGTCGCAATTATGACACTTTTTTGAAAATGTCGCAAGACCGACACTTACCTCTAAGTGTCGCAATACCGACACTTGTCTCCAAACGTCATTATAGCGACACTTTGTGGCGGGATTTGAAAAATATATAAAATTTGGGGAAATTTCTGACATTTCGTCAAAAGTGTCGGAACTAAAGTGTCGGAATTTCCGCCAAATGTACTAGTGTCATTTCTTTTAATGAAAATGTGTTTTTTTCAATTTTATACCAAGTGTTCTCCCATCATGTAAGGCGCAATTTGGTGAACTTATCATTTTTATAATTTTTTTTTCTTAAATTGAGTTTCGCACATCAATTAGTGCTTTGAAAGTTGTGTTTTACATAATTTGTGTATACTAAATTACATTAATTTTCTAAAAATTATTTTGTGTAAATGTCCACCAATAGATATATATATCATGGAGAATGAACAACGAAGATCAACAGAATCCCATATGGGGGATCAGCGATCGGGTGATGTTCATGGTATTTAAATATAATCTTAAATCTCCATACATGTGTGTACATATGGAATTGATTTTTTATTAACTTTGTGAGTTAAATTAGTTGTTAATAAGTTTCATTTTTTATTTTTTAGGAGCTAAGGGGAGAAGGGTCTCTACCCCATCCATGGAGCATGCCCATGGTGTGAAAAAATTCATGCAAAATTGCAGAGAGATCTCGTGGCTTTGAATCTACCTGCTGAGAGTCCACAAAGCCTTGAAATAGTTACACATTCATTGGGCAAATTGTAAATGTGTATAGAACTCTTAGGCCAACGATTGATACATTTGTAGAAGTGATGAGAAAGAGAAAGGAAACAATAATGGGTCCAGATAAATGGGAGGATGTAAAAAAAGAGTTACAAAAGATGTGTCGAAGTCAATGTTTAATTTCAAGGAAGGGCCAAAAAGAAAAATGCTGAAGGTGCAATATTTCAAGCACCCAAATATAGCTCGCTATTTGTATGATAGGCACCTTGCGGCCTATGGAAGGCTCCCATGGAACGATGAGGTTCCTGTTTATTTTACACAAATGTTTTACGCAGAATTTTTTTTGGGTATGAAACCCAACTACAATGACCTTCCGTCAGAATTTTTTGGTCTTGGGAAAGGTCGATTATATGACCGTAAGGGCGCTAAGTGAGATGTGGAGTTGCCTCACCCTGAGCCGCCATTGGTGAGTCAACCTTTTCGGGTCAAAACTCTGCGGTCAGAGATGGATGCGACTTCTCAAATAGGTCGAGAAGCAAGGGATGTCATGATCGACAATGTTTACAGTGGATTAGGTGGAGTCGATGTTTGTCTAAATCGACAAAGAGCACGTGAAAATGCACATGCCAATTTTGTGTATTGTACAGATGAAGAGATTGACAACATGAATGTTGAAGATCTCCGAATATATGCAAAAAATTGTCGCAATGGTTTTCAAGACCTAATTCTTCATGAGGAAGAGGGCACGAGAACGGTATGTGTTAATGACCTTAGGGTTCAATTATTTTAACATGTATACATGTATACAATTTGTAATAAATACATGTGTATGTACATGTATACATTTATTTGTATGTACATTAATCTAACAAAAATGTATCATTATATGTTAAAACACCATTTGCAGTTGTCACGCATGATGAATGACGAAAATGTTAATATCACATTCGGGACCTCTGGTTCAAACAATGCAGATGGGTCTCACCATCAAGATATGTTGGAAAATGTTAGTGTTTTTTAAGTGATATTTTAAAATAAATAATTGTGCACACATGTACATGTATGTATATATAATGATAAAATGTTTTAACAGATTCTGATTCCGTCCGATGTTTTTGGGATGGCGGTACCTTCTTCTTCCTTGGGAGATGTACCTTCTACTTCCTTAGGAGATGTGCCACATCCACAACAAGTATGGACAATTTTTCACTTTTAAAATTTATGTTTAAGTTATATATATATATATATATTCCACCTCAAAAAGTTCCATTAAAAATTGAGATATATATATCTATATCTTGAGTTATTTTAAATTTTTTGAATTTTAGGTTCTTGGAGATTTTCATTTGGAGCCTCTCTTAGGAGATGTCCCAAATTCACTTGCAGAAGTATTCAATTTTTCACTTATATATATATATATATATATATATGTTTTTTTTAATTTAGTTATAATTTATAAATTGTTGTTTATTTAATAAATTGAGATCTTGATCTTGAGTTATTTTATATTTTTAAAATTTTGAATTTTAGGTTCCTATAGAAGATTTCTTTAATCCACAGACTCTAGCGACGGAGATAGGAACATCCACACCATTTCAACCATTTGAACAAGTTGTCTAACTTTTTTTTTAATATTATTAAAAATAAGTTTATATATGTACACGTGCATTTTCATTTGAAATTTTTTAATATATTTATTTATTTATTTAACTACACATGTATATTGTACAGTTTACCATTGCAGATGTTCCCATGGGGGAGGAACTTGTAGCAGGTGAACAAATGGAGAGGGAACCTCATGAGGTATTGCATGATTTTTTATTTTTTATTTATTTACATGAAGTTCTATATATATTCTCACTCATTTTTAAAACATCAAATTTTAATGTTCAAGTACATGTGCATTGTGTACATGTTTCCTATGCTTCACATGATAGTGCGCGGATTGAGACCCTAATAGGAAAGATGCTACATCCATCTCTATTTGATGGACATGATTTGTAGATTTGATTTCAAGATTTAGATAGTCTTAAATTTAATTTTTTATATATTATCTAGATGCACTGTCATATATATATAACTTGATACAGTTTGATACTTGTGAGATCTACAATTTTTGGACATATTTTATTACAATGTTAATATAATTTGTTTTGTTCCAAAAAGTTAAGTTTTGGATGGTTTTAGTACTTTTGGCATGTGAATGTGAAGTAATGTTGTTAAATATAATTTGTTTGGTTTTTAAAACTTTTATGTTTTGGATAATTGAACTACTAGTAATGTTGTCATCTATAAATTAATGTTTTTCTTATGAACTACATTTGGCATGTTATGTAATGTTGTGTTATAATTTGTTTTGTTTTTCTTCTGAACTACATTTGGCATGTTATGTAATGATGTGTTATAATTTGTTTTGTTTTTAAAATTTAAGTTTTGGATGCTTGAAGTACATTTGGCATGTGAAGTAATGTTGTGATCTATAATTTTTTGTTAAATCAAAAGTTAAGTTTTGGATGGTTTCAATCTACATTTGGCATGTGATATAATGTTAAATGTTTTTATTGGATAGTTGAACTATAATTGGCATGGCATGTGAAGTAATGTTATGTATGAATGATATAATCAAAAAGTTTTTAAAACTCAAGTTTTGGATGGTTTCAATCTACATTTGGCATGTGATATTTAATGTTAAATGTTAAATGTTTTTATTGGATAGTCAAGAACTACAATTGGCATGGCATGTGAAGTAATATGTGCATGTGAAGTAATGTTGTGATCTATAATTTTGGATGGTTTCAATCTACATTTGGCATGTGATATAATGTTAAATGTTTTTATTGGATAGTTGAACTATAATTGGCATGGCATGTGAAGTAATGTTGCACGATATATAATCAAAAAGTTTTTAAAACTTATGTTTTGGATGGTTTCAATCTACATTTGGCACATGTGATATAATATTAAATGTTTTTATTGGATAGTTGAACTACAATTGGATGGCATGTCAAGTAATGTTGTGATATAATCAAAAAGTTTTTAAAACCCAAGTTTTGGATGGCTGAAGTACATTAATCATGTGAATTAATGTTGTGATATAATCAAAAAGTTTTTAAAACTAAGTTTTGGATACCATTTTAATCTACATTTAATGTAAATCCCTTTAATTTTGATTTAATGTTAAATGTTTTAAATGTAAATCCCTTTAATTTTGATTTAATGTTAAATGTTTTAAATGTAAATCCCTTTAATTTTGATTTAATGTTAAATGTTTTAAATGTTTTGATATATTGTTAAATGTTTTGATCTAAGTTTTGGATGGTTTCAACCTACATTTGGCCTATGGAAGACTCCCATGTGTAGACATCGGATGTGTTGCAGAAAGGGAGGTGGGGGTAGGGGTGGAGGGGGAAGGAGTGTTGGCTCTCGCCCACCTTTTTCAATCCAAGACACAAGCAGCCACCCTCCTCTGGCAAGAAGTGTCGCACAATTTCACTTCACCAGCGCTATGGTCAGACCTCGAATTAGGGCGACCATTTCTGTCTTTTTTCAGGAGGAGCCGCAAGATGAAGGTGCCTCTCGTTCCAGGAAGTGGCAGAGAAATTCCACCATCCCAACCCATTAGCCCCAAGACACCAGGAAGTCAGCAACTCTTCCAGTCAAATCCGGATCGACGAGCTCCAACAGTGGTGGCGCAAGTAGCGACAGCTCGGCCTGTGTGGAGAAAAAGCTCAAAGATGACTCTGGCTCCTCTTCCGCTTCAGAGAGCTCCTCCCAGCACTCCAAGGGAGTAGATGATGATCCGGAGGACTACAGTTGTACAATTATGGAGGAGAATCCTCCTACACACATCGATAGTTAGCTTGATGTCAGGTCCTCTTTAGTTTTTTTGAACTTTTGTCATGTTTTGCAATCACTGTGCTTCTGAACACTCAATGTCTGGTGGTTTCCCGATATTGGGCAACATCTTTTGGGCTGGTTTCCCGGTTATGGGAAGCCCCTTTTCTGTTTTTTTGATTCAAACCCCCTTTTCAGGTCCCCTTTTCTAAGTTTTGGATGGTTTCAATCTACATTTGGCCTATGGAAGACTGAGGACTCCCATGTGAAGTATTGTTTTGATTTAATCAAAAAGAGTAAAGAAGTAGTTATATGCAAATCCATTTAATTTTGATTTAATGTTAAATGTTAAATGTTTTGATCTAAAAACTGGACATGTATTCAGTTCATGTATGTATCCAGTACGTGCAACATTTTTCATCAATGCACATAGAAAAACTAGTTCTAGTTAATTGCATTCTAGAACATATATATTGGGTACATGAATCATTTCTCATCAATGCACATAGTAAAACTACTTGAAAAATTAATTTCATTCTAGAACATATATATATCCAATACATGTAACATTTTTCATCAATGCACATGTATAGAAAAGCTACTTTCAGTTGATACTAGAGCACGTGCATGTACCAAAACAATTTGTACATGTGCAAACACTTGCACAAATAACATAAGTAGCTCAATTTTTAGTTGAGTACTGGAAGTTCTAAAACATATTTAATCCAAAGAGAATAAATTTTTGGGCAATTCAATCAAAAAAATTCCAATGGAATGCCATCTTCAATAATCCGTTCATGATCGGATTTTGACATTTTCCATTTCTTAATTTTCGTTTTTTTCTTTGATTGAACCTCTATCAACTTTATGCGTGTTGCACACACCAAGTGACTATATTGACAACTTATGAAATTAGGTTCATAGTCTTCAAAGTAAACAAAATCCCCACTTTGATTAGTTTGTCTAAAAAAATAACCTTTCGGTATAATAGATCCTCTTTCATATTGAAATCCGTGATCATTATAGTTTTCTAATAATTTCATTTTTCATTCAGTGCAACACATCAAATAATACTTCACATTTTAATCGTTGTCAATAGGTGCAATTACATCAAAAACATCTCCTACACAATAAAACAAACTTAACAAAATTATACATATTTAAATTTATTTCTAGATCTTTAAATCATTAGAAAGAAATTCAAATGTTACCTTCTCTAACAAGATCAGAAACTCGATCACCATCGGATGATATTGTAGTTTCCTCTGATTGCATTTCTTCAAACATTGCAACATAAATTTTTCCCTTTGTATTTAGCTCTGTATGTTTCCAATCGTTCACATACATTTTGTTTTCACAAACGTCATTGGATTTTGTGTTGTCTATGCAAACATCACAAAAACAAGAATATTTTCTTTTATCCCATGCAAACACATTTCTGGACGACTTTGTTTGAATTGAATGCAATTTTCGAGTCACTTTTATTGTTTCAACGTCATTTCAAATTGATCTATCTACGTCTTCGATTCCAATATGCCAGAAAAACCTTTATATGGAAAATTAGAAGAAGAATTTGTAAATATGATATCAAAATACAATCAAAGATAATCATTACATGATAAATGTACAATGTTTAAAATTAGATTTCCAATATAAATTAAATTGAATGTACCTTCGCACTTCTCTTGATGGGTTTCTCTCATGGCTTAGAGCAGCGATGCACCATTGAAAAACTTCTTCAGCGTTCACAAGTCGGCTTGCAGAGTGGTTCATTTGATATCTTCGAAGTGCTCGTTTTATGCATGCTCCTGCACCGTCATGTTCTCCTTTTCCATGGCCAGTCTCAAAGAAATTCCAACAATTTTTAATGCAGGTTTTCTTATGAAGACAACACAACCAAAAGAATGATCGTGCAGATTTGAATTGACCTGTGCATCCGTCTGACCATATCCAATTTTCATTGAATGTTATTCCACGATTTTTCAATGAATCATAAATTCTTCCAAAACAATGTTGTACAAAACATGTATCATGTGTACGATCGTCACTGATATAAAAGTGATATTCTTTAATGATATGTTGATTTTCACTTGTGCTTTCTATATGATCGACATTTTGTTCAGCATGTCTATATAGAATATGGACGAGCATGGAGACTTGGTCAGAGTGATAGTATTCACTCTGAATTTCCTTTTGTGGAACAAATGTGTAGTTTTCTGCAAAATCAATCACTGACAAAATGGTTCCTGGTGGAAAAACTTCACGAGATTTTTTGAATTGCAAGTCTTTCCATCGAGCTCTATGGGAATGCATGGTGTATTTGTAAATTTCTGCTTCAAACTTTCTCAAAAAGTCTATTAGAAAAATTTTGTCTTCTCGTAATTCGATTCTTTTAACACTATCTGCACCTTGAATCGATGTACTGATATATTCATATCTCTTCCATTTCACTTTCATGTTGGACAATTATTGATCATTTATATCAATACGATATTTGTTTTGAAATTTAGTCAAATTTCCACAATCATCGCATTTTTTACCACCAACGCATTTCTTTTTGTAAAATAGTTCATCGCTTTCTCTTTCACATAGAATTTGAGATATGAATTCACGGATAGTGGAAGGAGGAGGTGAATCCTTCCATAATTTTCTACCAAAATCAAGGAATGTGTCATAATATAACTCAAATTCCACATGATAACGGCAACAATAAGTGTCGCGTACGGTGATAGGTTTTACATACCATGGTTTTTGTTGAACAAAAGCACTGATTGAAACATGAATTTCACAATTCTCTTCTTTGAACTTGTTGAATAACTCTATCTGAGTGGTTTCCAAGAAATATTTTTCATGTTCTTCGTACTGATTTCGTGTTATTCTTCTTCGCATCACATGCTTTGCAGTTGGCGAAGCACGCGAATTGTTCTTCCAATATTCATATATTATTTTTTTAACATTTTCTCCAAGTCTATATTTATATGGTTGCCTACAAATAGCTCTCCAACAAGCGAGTTCATCATTTACATCTATTTGTAGCCGAAATTTCTGATGTTTGTGCAAAGTTTTTCGTGAGGTTCCTAATGCTCGTGCCATAGATGTTACCAAACGATTCTCTTTAGTACTTGATGAAACCATTGCCATATGTATTCCTCTACGTACAATTGAAACATTTTTCTCTCTAGATCTCTTAATTGAATTTATAGCACTACTTATATTTTGTATCACATCTTCCTTCATTTTTTTATCTTTGGTTGATTTTCGAATACCCAGTAGTGTCATAGCTTCTTTTAATTTCCTTAATGATAGGAGACCTTTCAACATTTGAGCTTGAATTGTCACCTACTCCTTTATGAAATACGTTTCAAAAATGCGGTAATGGTCAGGTTTTTTATCTCCATATGTGTGATTGTCAACATTTTCTAGCATCTCATCATCGACACTGATTTCATCTGTACATATTCGAATAAATAGTACATAATAAGTTTACATATTCAATAAATAACTAAATTAATAAATATATGTATAAAATTTCAATAATACTTGCATGTGTTCAATATATATATATATACCTTGTGATTCAATTTCTTCACTTGAATTTATTTCAATATTTTCACCATCTTCAATCATTGGTTCAATATCTCTTTCACTTTCTCTTTCAAAATTTTGTATCTCATCATCAATGTTTTGAGGAATATCTCTGTCTGTTTACATTAAACAAAATATTTTTCAAATTAGTTCATCAAATAAAAATTAAGCTTCACATTTTACACTAGGAAAACTTTAAATATATCAATAGATCATAATATTTACATTTACATACCTGCTTCAGTTTCTAGTTGAGGTTGATTTTCCCTTTCAATATTTGAGAGTGCTTCTATCTTTATTTTGCGATATTGTCTCATCTCTTCTCTACATTCCTCAGGGTCTCTTTTTCGATCATATTTTCTCACACAATTCCTTCGATTTCCCATGATAATAGAGTATGAAGTTAAAAAAAATTCCTTCAAAAATTTAGACAATAACTCAATTAGAAAAAGCATCACAAAATATTTAATTTAAAAAAAAACTCATTTTAAAATTTTTTAAAAAAATACATACTCCAATCCAAAACACTTACTTTAAAAAATCCGAGAAAAAAATGTCTTATAAAAATGAAACGAAGCTCAAAAGATTTACTTCAACTCAAAACACGTACTCTAAAACAATGTCACTTCAAAAAATGCCTCCAACTTTAAAAAAAAAAATTTGTTACTTTAAAAAATACTTCAAAAAATACTTCCAAAAAATGTCTTTTCGAAATTAAGCCCAAATCCATACTTTCAAAAAAAACAAAGCACAAAAAATATCCAAAAAAATGCATTACATGCCTCCAAGAAATGTTCTTTGAATGTACGTCCAAGAAAATTCCTTAAACTCAAAATAATTCTTTGCAAAATCATACCGCCTCCAAGAAATGTCCTCCAAGAAAAGTCTTTAAACCCAAAACAATTCTTTGCAAAATCAGACCACCTCCAAGAAAGTACTCCGGAGGAATAAGGTGTTTCACCTGAGGTGTGTCATGAAATTATTTGGTTGAGGGATTAGAACCAGACATCAGGGGATTTGTGCAAGGACTAACAATTACATCTAATTTAGAAATCACAACATCAGATGTATAACCACCGTAAAAGGGATACATGAAAAGAATGCAAGTAAAGAAAGGATATACCCATAAATTGACAATAAAAAGTTTAAATATCCCCATAGAAAAAATACATGCAAATCCATAAACAACCCCACAACTCTTTTACATTTTCTTCAAACATCATTACATCATTACATTCATGTTATGAGGCATTTTAGATACGAACGAGAAATCAAAACATAGAGTAACTTAGAATCAGGTAAGCACAAAAAAATGCTAAGCCTACTAGACTTAATAACAACATATCGGTACACAAGACTTTCTCTCTTCTTATTTTTTCCTTTGCCTTCAACTTTTTTGCACACCACCCACCTAAATTATTGGTTTCTTCCTCAGATGCCATGCCTTTTCCTTCTTGGCTACTTCTTTGGCTTGACCGCGACTACTTCCTCTCTTGTTGATGACTATTGTGACTCAACTATGACTACATGTATCTGTATTTTATGCTAGCCAACCTTCAACAACTAATGAATCCTGGCGCATTTCTTCTCTTTCCTCAAATTCTTTCTCTACAACTTCCCATTGATTAGATTTGGTCAAAAAATGTCAAAAACTTTGTCCCCCAAAATGAAGGACCCAATAGTTAGAGGTATTTATGTTTTAAATGGAGGTTAAGTGACAACGAAAAAGATGTGGTGGTGAATAAAGAACAATTTTTGCGTGATTCTATAATGGATGTGAGTGATGATGAAGATCATCAAGACTAATGTGACTTACATGTGAATTGTAAATTTTTTTTTTTCTGTGTTAATCTTTGTACTAATGTAATGTAATCATTAAAGGGGACTAGAAATCATGCTTACATTAGTAAATAGATATATTTTTTTGTTAAGTTGATTGTGTCATTGAGATAAAGTTCTCAACAACAATCTCTTAGTTTAGAAATTGTTGGATCTCATAAAGGACTATTTATGAGGGTTGTATATGGTTTTTGTGATTGAATATACTAATTAATTTGTGAGCAATGTATGCACCATATCTTCTTTGTGCACCATGTCATCTCCTCTAATCTATTTCTAATAGACAGTGATGGAGTGTATTGTTAAGGAACTCCTTGATGTGAAGGTCACCGGTTCAAAACTCTGTGTGAAAAAATCAATCCATGTTAAGGGTTGGTGTGCAATTCTCAGGTAATTTTGACGGATTAGATTCTCGTGTGTTACTATTTATCAAACCAAAAATGAAGTGTGCAGTCATCTCGGGTCTCACACACCCTAGCAAATGAAAAAGAAATTGGTAACTAAAATAAAATAAATAAGCTTATCACATAAATATAAAACATAAATAAGGATAAATAATTTTAATCATTTCCAATTATATTTATTATTTGTAATTACATTTTCAATTTTTTATTAATTATATATATATATATATATATATATTTATATTATTTCTTGATCTGGAAGGATCGGAGCTCTGGTGATGGCTCTGCATCCTAGGGTTTCCTGGCAATCCCTGTAACGGCACTGTCCATTCACCCTCTGTCACTTTTTTATGTTCGTGACCCTCCGTGCTTCTAAATCCCACCAGATTTGATAGCTCTACCATGGCTGACCCTTAGGGGGGGGGCGCAAAGCCTTCCCCTTCTGCCGCGAAAGAACATCAAGCACAAAATCTGACAAGTCCTTCAGATCCAGCTCAAGGACACACAACTACAAGAGATTCCCTACGGCAAGATACGACAAATGCTACCACTGAGCAGTCAGATAAGCGCAGTGAAGAGTAAGACGGAGAAAACGGCCAAAAGGAAATGCCCAAGGTCACATCAGCGACATGCAAGCCCGTAGCAGCGGAACGACCCAAGATAGAGCTTCCTAGCCATAGAATCAATGGAAAAATCCAGTACATGAGGGACCATGCAGTCATCAGAAAATTTATTGGGTACTGGCCAACTGAAAAAGCTTTGCACAGATGGATCACGGTCAAATGGAAACCCAAGGGGTATGTCACTCTACAGCTAGGCCCAAAGGGATTTTTCACTGCGATATTCATTTGCATCGAAGATCGGAATAGGGTCATGGATGGAGGCCCTTATTTTTTCAACTCCGCAGCTCTGTATTTAAGAGAGTGGATTGAGAGATTTAACCCTGACAAGGAGGATTTCAGTTGGGCACCCGTTTGGATCTGAATGTACTCGCTCCTGCTGGAATACTGGGATGAAGATTCGTTGAGAGATATTGGAAAGGGGCTGGGAGAATTCATTAAAATAGCTGAAGAAACGAAGCTGCGCAGATACACCTCCTATGCCCGTATATGCGTCTTCATGCGCCTGCAAAAGCCACTTCCAGATTTGGTAAGTCTCTACCATGATGACTTTGAATGGATTCAGCCCTTAGATTTTGAACATGTACCCTTCCGCTGTCACAAATGTCATGCACTTGGTCATATTTTCAGGGACTGTCCTTTGATTGCAAAACCCCAAACCCCTGACCACTCTGATCTGTCGGCCCAAGATGGCTTCACCAAAGTAGCCAATCGAAGAAGAGCGCATAAAAAACCTTCCTCCGAGAAAGAGCCCCAGCAGGACGGCGCCTCTATTCCTTCCACTAGCAATAAATTCGAGGTTCTTGCAAAAAACTCAGATGACCTGCCTCAGCACACTTCGCCAATCCCTCCGATGACCCTTCCTACCTCTCCCCCACATCGGTCGAGCCACTCTCCCATTCCCTCACCCCATAATGATAATTCTGGAATCCCTAAAGCGACTTAGAAGGACCTGGATTGGAAGCCAAATGGCATGGACATGGACTACATCCCTAGTCAGCCTCTGCAATCTACATTCCCCTCCGCCGAAAGTAGTCAAACGCAACATATAGAAGAAGAACCAGAAAGCATTGATTTGGGTGGTCTTGACATTTTGGAACTGGAACAAGCATGCAAAAGCAGAGAATACGAAAATATTCAAGAGCATCAACTCAACACCCTAGAAGTCATCATCTCCAGGGCTTACCAGTGGCAGCAAGTGGGCATACAGTCGGGCAGTCAATGGGATGGCAACTTCTCCCCTAAAGATTCTAAAAAACTGGGAAGAAAGATTGATCTACAAAGAACTATCACAATAGAGAAAATCCTGGTGGACTCAGGCCGATATGATAAGTTGACAAAGTATTATAAGCCCACCACTAATAGTGAATTATGAAGCTCACTTCATGGAATCTAAGAGGGCTCAATAGCCCCGGGAAACTCAGAATGATAAAAAACATGATAAAGCAGGAACAACCCCAAATCTTCTTCATGTAGGAAACGAAAAGTACCAGCAACACACTTGGTCAAATCCTTTCTAGAGCATGTCCAGGTTGTCACTCGGTTGTAGTGGATGCCTCAGGTGCCTCAGGGCGATTGGCGATTGCCTGGAATACGCAAGCCATCACGCTCTCATATTTTCATGCTTCCCATCATATCATTCACACCATATTTCATATCATTGTCACTAACATACATGGACATCTCACCAACGTCTACTTCCCTCAGGAAGCAGGCAACAAAATTACTCAACTTGACACAATCGAGGAACTCAACCTCAATCGACTCCATCCTCTCTGGATCATTGGAGGAGACTTCAACATGATTACCAAGCTGGAGGGAAAGCAAGGAGGATGAGCTAAAATAGATCACGAGAATAGCCACTTTAAATACTTTATCGAAAATAATTTGTTAATCGATCTACAATTCTGCAATGGAACGCACACCTGGTGCAATCGCAGGGCAGGACGGCAACAAATCGCATCCAAACTTGACAAATTTCTTATAACCGACAATGCAGCTCATCTTGGAGGCGACATCACGGCATCCATCCTTCCATTTTCAGGCTCAGACCATTGGTCGATTTCTCTCCAATGGCAAAGACCAGGCGACTCCACCAAACTCCCTTTCTGCTTCGAAGCTTTTTGGCTTACCCACCCCGCTTTCAATGACCTCATCAGAACCACCTGGACTAACTTCCCCATGCCAGAGGGATCAAAAATGTATCAGTTTCAATAGAAACTTAAATTCCTGAAATCTCAGATCAAGCGCTGGAATCAAGAGACTTTCGGAAATATCTTCCAGGCACAACAAGACTTAAACAAAGAAATCAAAGAACTCCAGCAAGAGATAATCATAGAGGGACATATGGAAGGGACATTGGAAAAGGAGAAGCTCATTCACAAACAATTGGAGGAGCACAGAAAGCAGGAAGAAATTATATGGAAGCAAAAATCCCGTATCAGATGGCTGAAAGAAGGTGAAAGGAACACCAAATTATTCCATAGAACTACAATACAGAGAAGAATGCACAATACCATCTCTTTGATACAAAAGCGAGAGGGGGATAGAGTGGAAATCCATGTAGAGATCGAACAGGAGTTTATCAATCACTTCAAAGAGGTTCATCAAGAACCCCCAATCGATAGATGGCCTGAAATTGACAAGATCACTCATAATGTGCCAATACTCATAACAGAAGAAAACAACCAACTTCTTCTTAGACCTATCTTGCCTCAAGAGGTGGACTTAGCCATGCACCAGCTCAAGGAAGGCAAAGCCCCTGGTCCGGACAGCTTCACCACTACCTTGTTCCACTCTTTTTTGGATCTCATCAAAGAGGAGGTATGGTCAGTGGTGGAGGAATCACGCACTCTTCATTGGCTTCTACCAGCACTAAACTCAACCTTCATCGCCCTTATCCCTAAGGAAGAGAACATCAGCACTCTAGACAAATTCTGTCTGATCGCTCTATGCAATGTAATTTATAAGGTGATCTCCAAAGTCATTGCTAACAGGTTGAAGCCGCTATTGCCTTTACTCATATCTTCAGAACAATCTGGATACGTTGAAGGATGACAGATCTTGGACGGCATCATACTCACTCATGAAATCATACACTCTCTCAAGCACTCCAAACAGGCAGGTATTCTTCTCAAGATTGACCTCTCCAAAGCCTTTGATAAATTAAGCTAGATCTATATTCAAAAAATGCTAATAGCCTTTGGTTTCTCCCCAATGTGGGTTCGGTGGATTCTAAGCTTAATTTCCTCTACTTTTTTCTTGATCCTCTTAAATTGAGTTCCCTCACGACCATTCAGACCTTCCAGAGGTATTCGATGAGATCCTCTTTCCCCTTTCCTTTTTGTCCTTATGGCAGAAGGTCTGGGTCGCCACATTAAACATGCTCTCCTCTCCCAGCATCTCAAGGGTCTGTCTATCCACAACTCTCTCGCCATTACTCATCAACAATTTTTCGATGACAACATGTTTTTTGGGTACCCCTCGGTTCAGGAAGCCTCCATCTTTAAATCCATTCTGATTGATTTCTCTGATGCCTCAAGGATGAGTATAAATATGGCCAAATCGTAGATTTTCTTCTTTCACACCCCCCTTGTTACTCAGAATGCCATTGCCCGCATCCTGGGCTTCTCCATCGCCTCCCTACCCTCCAAATATCTCGGTGCTCCTTTAATAGACTCTGCCATCAAGCACACCTCATGGCGTTTGCTCCTAGAGAACCTTGAATCACGTATCACCCTTTGGATGCATCGGATGCTGAATATAGGTAGCAGATCTGTGCTAATCAAAGCAGTGCTTCAGGCGATGCCCCTCTATCTTTTCTCTATTTTGGAAGCACCAAAATGGGTTCTAAAAAAAATAAAATCTCTACAACACAATTTTCTTTGGGGTGCAACAGGCACACACTGCAAATGGGCTTTGGTAAAGTGGATGATAGCATGCTAGTCAAAAGAAAGTGGGGGCATAGGGCTAAGAGATCCACATCACAGCAATGAAATAATGGGTGCAAAAATATGGTGGCAATGGCTCTCTTCTCCCAACAAGCCATGGGAAGCCCTCTGGACTGCCAAGTATGCCAATCATATACCAACGGAAGAGCTCATCAGATTCATTCCCACTAAAAAAGGATCACTAATATGGAACACGGCCAGATAACAATACGCACTCATCCAAAAACACAGCTTCTGGGAAACAAGAAATGACCGCTCTGCAAGGTTCTGGACGGACGCATGGTAACAAATTCCAAAGCTCAACAGCATCTACAGTCCGCCTCCAAGCCAAGGGTGGGAGGAGTAACAACAGGAAACAATTCAGCAACAATGGACGCCGGAGACAGCACAGAGGTACAGTAAATGGAAGCAGATCGACAGACTAATGAGAAATGCAGACAATCAGGCCAAGGAGGTCATGGAGCGTGAACTCCAGAATCGGTGTATAAGAGCTTCCAATGGCAGGGATATCCTAAGATGGGGATATACCCCAAAAGGGTATTTTTCCACCGAAGAGGCGTACAAAATTATAAGCAATGATCCAAGGCCCTTGGATCCCATATGGAGCCGAATATGGTTACTGGGCACCTGGCCCAAAGTCTCTTTCTTTCTCTGGCTTTTGGGGCACCGGAAAATCCTCACTTGGGATAATCTTCGGAAACGAAACTTCCATGGGCCCTCCATTTGTCCCAATTGCACCGCTCAGGAAGAAACTCTCCAGCACCTCTTGAATTCCTGCCCTCTGGCCATCCAATTGTGGGAGAAGGCCAGCTTCCGTTGCCAAAAGAATTGCAGAGTGTCTGATGATATAATCAATTCCATTCGACATTGGCACCAGAACCCTTATAAAAGTGAACTTCTCAACCAGCTATGGAGATTGATTCCCGGTCTTCTCCTCTGGACAATTTGGAAAGAAAGGAACAAGCGTATATTCAAAGATCAAAGCACTCCTTTAGACATTATTTGGGGCAACCTCTATCTTAATCTCAAAGAGACCTTGGATCTTCAAACCTGGCAACCAGAAGATTATCCCACTCTTGCAAATGAGAAAACCATCTGGGAGAACTGGAGCATACAACTTTCTCAAAGTACGCATAGTCACATCCCTTCAAAAGGCCATAACATCATAGAGTTCTCTTGGACCCCCCCTCCTAAGTTTTGTTTCAAGCTCAACTTTGATGGAGCTTCAAAGGGCAATCCCAGCAAAGCTGGATTTGGAGGCGTGTTCAGAGATCATGAGGGTTTGCCTCTTTTATTCTTTTACGATAACATTGGATGGGATACAAACAATTCCGCTGAATTGGAGGGTCTCTGGCAAGGTCTACTCCTTTCCCAGCGACATGGCTTCCATCCTCTGGTGGTAGAAGGTGATTCCCAAATCCTCATCAACATGGCCAATAAAATCCTCAATGGGACACATGCGCATAAAATTGCTAACAGTTGGAGACTTGAAGCCATATTGGAAGCGATTGAACAATGGCTCCAAACCAATCGGGTTTTCATCTTCCAACATGTAAAGCGTGAAGGCAACAAGGTTACCGACCTTCTGGCCAATGTGGGGGTGGATACTGAGCACACTCTACTCACTGGAGCTATTGACATAATTCAGAACAATGATCAAAATCAGGAATGAAAAATACTCATCCAAAGGGATGCAACTCTCCTGGATGTGGGTGCTCTGATGGATGTTTAACATGATGGGACAGAGGTGCGGCGAGGTGGATCGAAACCTGCCCACCGAGGAAAGTGAATATTGCTGGCTGATACGTGACGAATTACTGCATTTGTACATCGCAAATATCAAAGGCTCCGTTCCAACTAGTTTAGTACCTCACCTCACGCCCACCGAGCTAGTCTCTGCCATCACTCTCTCCTGCTCGGCTCACTTCAATGCTTCAGTAATGATGGGGGATTTACGATACGTGAGAGGGAAGGTTAAAGGTCGGAGTAACGATGAGTCCATTGTGCATCTATCTCAGGCGCATTGCGTCCACCTCCTTCTCGTCTCTGATACCATTTCTTCTTTCAACCTGTGTGGAGTTGTTTTTTCCAAATATGGCGTCTCGAGATGCCAGGAGGGGGATTTTCTCTTGAAGCTGCACTCTAGTCCGTCAGAGGTGCTGCCTCTTCTAAACACTCGGCACTTTTCTTGGGTCACTGGAGTCGTTTCGAGTTATTACCCCCCCTGCCATTGTTGTTGCCTAGTTTCATTTGGCTCCTGCAATGCCTTGATTGTGCCACAGGATGTGGAGTCACAGAGGCGAAACCAGAGGTCATCCTGTGAGCGCCCAGTCTAGCCCTTCTTCGGTTTCACCTTCTCTCTCCAGTGGTATGTTTCCCGGTCATTACCCTCGGACGCGCAGTGGAAGGGGTCATTATCTTGACACTCATCATTGTTGGAGTTCCCCTGCTCCCCGACCTCCCGCCACCTCGCCTCCTCCCACTACTGGCTCTGCATGCTTTACTTTCACCAGCTCCCTGAATCGACCAATAATCACTGCGCTCTTCACGGTAGTTTTTCACGAGGAGTCAAGCGCCCATCCAGCAAGCCCTGGGGTGGATCTTGCCCAGACCTCGAATTTTCAGATGGGGGTTGGAAGTGCATCGATGCAGGTTCCAGAGGCTCCTGCTTGCAGTGTTCCTGATGTGGCTATGGCTCCAGCTGATCCCGGTCCCTCAGAATCCGAGGATGCTCTTGCCAGAGACTTGATGGCTTCAGGTTGGTGTCATATTGTTGAAGAGCCTCCTGATGATTAGTAGGCTTACTGCTAGTCTTTCTTATTTTCCTACTGCCCATACTATGGGGCATGCTTCTGTGCAAACGGTTATGAGGTTTTTTAGCTTCTTTTTGTATAATTTTGGTCCTATGTAAACTCAGGAAGATCACAACTGGCTCCCCTGCGTGGATTTAGACTATCTTTTTCTGACTGGTTTCCTTGTCAAAGGGTAGTCTCCATATCTATTTTTCATGACATTTCTGCCTCCAAGGCAATAGTTTTTTACTACGGTCTCGATGTAATATTATCCCTATATATATATATATATATATATATATATATATATATAGTAAATGTTTAATAATTATTAATAATTATTAAAATTATTTATATTTAATTTTTCTTTGAGTGCATATTAGTTTGTCTTTGATCCAAAATGTATGTGTCTTATCGATTGGTTAACATAGGGAATTGATTTTTTTATTAATTTTTATTATTATTTAAATTTGTTCATTTATAAAGTGATTGGTTGAAGTTTTATTATAGGGTGTTCAATGACTTCCATTTCTATTAGTTACTAATTGTTAGTTTGATTTTATTTTTATTTAACTTAATTATTTTGTTTTTTTTTTCTATTTCTATGATTTCTATTTTCATGAATTATAGTTTTGTGTCTATATTTTTCAATTTAAGACGACTTATTATTATATGAAAAACATATTTTAATAAATCTAATTAAAAAAATTATATCTTTTAATAAAAAATAAAACATAAATATATATACTAAAAATAATCATATATATTAAAATTTATATGTGTTAATATAAACCATACTAGTTATTTATATTTTTAAATTTTTGGTGATGAAATTTAACAATATACTATTTTATTAATTGTTTTATTTTTGTAATAAAATCTTATCTTTATTACTTTTTAATTTAATTAATTTATTTTTAAATTAAACCATAAATACTACTTACTATGTAACCCTTGCTTAATAATGAAAAAAAGAATAAGTCAAAATATTTAAATTAAAGATAAATACTGAATTTCAACTTATATCATTCATATATACCTTAAATGTTTATTTATATAAAGATTTTAAATATAGCATGAGGGATGAATATATTTGTATATAAAAATAATTTAAGATTTTTAACATATTTAAATTAAAATAAGTATAAATATGAAAATTCATATTCTTAGTTAAATAAAGGTTTTAATTTTAATATAAGCAATAGGTCTACCTTTATACTTAAAATGAATCTTACTATCTCACTGTGTGAAAGTAAATAAAGATAACTATAAAGCATAAATGATGATGTGCTATCATTAACTTATCGTGATAAGAAATTATTATTTATATGTAGTTTTTTAATATAACACAAGCAAACATAAAAAGTGTTACAATGATCATATATCTTTACATCAATATTTTTCTTATATTAAGGATGGTTATTAAAGTGGTATTTTGGAAAAAAATAATATCCACTTAAATGTTAATGTTATAAATATTTGTCTACATAAATTAAACTCAAATATATTATTATTTACTCGTTTCAAATATCTTTATTGATATTTATATAAAAACGTTATCAAATTTTATAAGATAACTTTTTCTTGTTCACTATTCATCAACTATCTCAATCCCCTCTCAACCTAGAATACTGTTACATCTTTCAATTGGCGTGGCTGTTTTCTTCTTGGCATTCGATGGGCAACCGCTCCACAAAAATAGCAAATCAACAAGCAAGAAAAAGCAGCAAATCCAACTGCATCAACATTCCACCCTTTAGATCAGTCACTTCATTGGTTTTGGTAATGTTAGTAAAAATGTTTTTCCTGATCATTTCGTTGCGAATGCATCTCAATTTGCTTCAATTACGTTCATGAATAACTATTGGAAGAAACAAAACTATTGGACGTCGTGATGGAAATACGGTTGGAGACTCACGTTTTCAAAGTGATATGAGGAGTTTTCAAACCCAGGCAGCCCTAATCTCACAGCATTACATCATGACTGATATGCAACGTCATGATCGTTTGATGACTTATTGTTCGCTGGAAGATTTTCCACATGTTCGTTAAATTTGCATCTCAATACACGAAGCGTCGATCTCTTGACTTCTAAGCCTCACACATTTCCCAAATTTATCAAAAGATTAACGAATATTCTATCTTTTAGGTATCGTTCGCTTTCCACGCTTTTCTCATGTGATAGTTAAAGCTAGAATCCACATACACTCTTCTTCCAAGTTACAAATAGGTTGTATGAATGTGTACAAGTTAGCAATAGGCTAACCAGCTATAAAGGCTATATGACAAGTTAGCAATAGGTTAACCAGCTATATGAACGTGTACAAGTTAGCAATAGGCTAACCAACTATAAAGGCTATATGAAAGTGTGCAAGTTAGTTGTAGTTTAGCATAAAGCTTCCAAAGTTATTGAAATAAGCCCCATATATATATAAACAATTTTTATTAGGATTTGTTAGGATTATGCTTACTTTAGTATATTTTGGATTGGGTTTGTTGAGGTTATTGAGAGATTCTCTCAACCTCTCTCTCCAAGATTAGAATCAATTGGATCTCACTCCAACTATATGTATCTCTTGTGTATGTGAGTAATACAATTAATTATTGTGTGTTATTCCTGTGGAATGGCTGCTCTCACCAATTTTAATATGGTATCAGAGCTTGGCTGGGCTTAATCCCTCATGGGAGTGCCTAGAAAGACGTGTGAGAGCGGAGTGCTTGTGAGTAGTACATTGTTGACCATTTCAACATCCATGGATTCCAGATTTGCTTCTCGCTTTAGTGAACACTGGATTGTGTGAGAATTATTGGCTGAGCAAAGGCAATTAAATGTTCCGTGATCATTCCCCAGAATTTCGAAAAATCAGTTTTGGGTGGAACGAATCAGTCCGAGTTCGAATCACATGGCGGGATTGATATTAATATCAATTTTAATACCTGTCATGAGGAGGATTTGAAGGAGCACGAACATAAAAAAGGGGTTTACTGTGGTTTTCAACGTTTTGAACATATCAAGCAACGTTGTAGTCTCTATATAATCAACGTCTTTTACAGAACGTCTTGAAGATGATACTCAAGCATTTGCACATGCATGGGAGGCAGCTTGCAAAGTGACGTCCAGAACTTTGCTTGTGCCACGTGGTAAAATGGATCTTTCTAAATTTCCATATTGCTAACGATTCTGAGGTGGGCATATGCTCAGCATTTAATGTCACTGGAGGACACGTTTTGAAGGAATTTTTCTGTGAGGAGATGATGATGTCTGGTGGGAGAATGTATGGTGGGCCTAACATCCTTATGATGGGCAACAAGAACATTTCCCGCTCTGTCGATCCACTAGAGAAGAAGAGAAGACTAACTGCTAACCAAGTGCAGTTCTTGGAACGAAGGTTTGAGATCGAAAATTGAGCGGCAGATGGTGGCAGCTTTAACGTTAACAGCAAGTCTCATACCATGGGTGTAGTGGCCAGGTATTCTGTAGATGAACTACATGTTGCCGGGCTTTGAAAGTGTGATGGCAGAGGTGTAGTTTAAATCCATTAATTTGTTGTTGGACGAGGTTCACTGCATGAGCAATGGGCAGCTATATATTAATGTATATATTAGTGTGTATGTATTATGATTGTAAAAAATTTATATTGCAGAACCAATTATTGAACAAATTAGCATTATTTAAATTAGTCGTTCTCGACGTTCTTCGGTGCCGAGAGAACAATTGGCTAATTTGATTTTGTGAATTTGTTATATGCTGATGGGTCTTGTTGTTCCTCGGGGCTTCAAGAGCATCGGTTACAGGTTATACAATGAGATCCTTGTGTGTAAATGTCACTTTGTAGGACTGATCGCTGATCATATTCTATACCTAGAATATTTTCCTATAGACTGTTGAAATTTATTCTTCAGGGTTATTTCACACATGGAAATATTTCCATAGGGTAGTTCAATGTCGAGACTCTTCTTCGGGGGTGTCAAGAATCTTTAATCTTACAAATTCAGCATTGATGGTCAGAAGCAAGTATACTTTAAATGGGTTGAAAGGTAAGCTCGAAGCTGTGGAGAAAGAAAGAGCGATGTCCAAAAGACCGCAGAGTGGGTAGAGTTGCTGATGAAGACCAAATTAGACAGAGCGACGAAAGTTCAAAGTGTTGTCATTCTTTTGTAATTGTGATTAAGTATTACATGTTTTGTAAAGTAAGCATTAAGGGAGGGTATTAGGATTTGTTAGGATTATGCTTACTTTAGTATATCTTGGATTGGGTTTGCTGAGGTTGTTGAGAGATTCTCTCAAACTCTCTCTCCAAGATTAGAATCAATTGGATCTCACTCCAACTATATGTATCTCTTGTGTACGTGAGTAATACAATTAATTATTGTGTGTTATTCCTGTGGAATGGCTGCTCTCACCAATTTTAATAATTTTATGAATAGAGTTTAATTTGTTGTTGGAATAATTTTTTTATTTCTTTAAAGTGAAGATAGGATAGGGTTTTTAATGTTAGTGATTTAGGTTCTTTATTTTCTCTAATTTAATGGATAGAAGAGATAGTAGGACTCATTTTATCATTTTATTTTGAAAATTTTAAAAATTAAAATAGCCATTTTAATATGCTATATAATCATTATTTTTTACTTTTCTTATATTATTTATACAGAATACATGTCTAATTATTCAAAATTTGTAATTATTAACTCATTAATTTCCTTATAACTGAAGCACCCAAATGTCTTTTTGTAGGTAATTCTAATTTCTAGTAATTTAAATATATAATCTTATTTCTTATCTCAATATTTTTTCTTGGTTTTTTTAAGTTATATTTGATTTTTTTCTTTTAGATAAATTTAATATTTAGCATAGTATATTAAATTTAATATAATACATATTTCTCATATCTCTCAAAGAAATCAAGTCTACTTTTACCCTAGATGCTCAATATTATGAAATGCATGTAGTTATCCTTGCACTTATTCATAACATAGTTTTTAATGGGATGTGCATAAAGGATATTATTTTTGAAATAGTTAATGTGTTTCAATATTATTATTGAGACTATTATAATTAGTACCAATGTTGAGGTTATGAACATCTTTTCAAGTGACATTTTTATGGTAGGAAGAAAACCATTATAATAGGGAAAGTTTTTGAATGATCTATATTCCATTTACTCATGATGAGAGGTTGGTCCTCTTTGAGGTATGTGGAATGCATGTAGCTATAACATGATAGTTAGTTATACCATGTGAGGTACTTCATATGCCATGCCATCATGGAAATTTGGAATATCTCTGGCATGTATCAACTTCTCTTTAAAATACTTATACATGTCTAAGATTAATTAGCAGTGATTATTTATATATCTATAACCATTTACATATACAGGTCAAATAGCTCATTTTTGGAGCAAGTTTTAAATCATATTAGCATGTTCACAATATCATATTCATATCCTCTTGAGAGGTCATTAATATATTTGAATAATTAGATTAGTTCAATAGTACAAATCATATATGTCCACCTTCAAATCAAGTCACTTGTTCATATACCCAATCAAACTCTCTAACAACATTAAGTAACACTTGATATATTCATGATTCATATATATTTATGACATGAAGAATTATTAAATGATATTATAAACCCAACGAGTGTCAAACATCATTCTAGTTAGAAGAACATAAATCAAGAAATTTATGTAATGAATAAATCTAGAATGCAATCAATTATTATTGAAAATTATAGTGAAAAGAAATGCATTACAATACTTAAAAAATTATATTATCTTTATCAACATACAATATTGATGAACTCATAATATAATACAAAATATAATTGGTTTCAATTTTTCTTAATTATTTTTCAAATCAGTAACAACAATTATTTATTTCTACTTATATTTATCTTCGTGTAAGAGAAACTATCTTTTAAAAATGTAATTTGTAGTGGATGCACAAATTCGATAGAATTGTAAGTAATGTGGATGTTTAATAAAATGTTATATAATAAATGTTGAAAATATAGTGTGTTATATAAATGACGATATATTTATAAATATGAGAATTTATGATGTTTTATGATTTTCTTATTACTCTTATGTAAAGGGGAAAATGTTTCCTAGAAATGATTAAGATACCTTCCTACAATTTCAAGAATTTAATGCATCTAAGAAAAAATTAAACATTATGAATGAACAATGACTATAATGTATTCCTCTATTTTTCAAGTCAATGAAGAATATATAATACATAGCTTAAAAGAAACATATATGAATTAGAAAAAAAAAAAATTGATTAAGAATGGATGTGTAATAAATATATTCCACTTTAAAATTAGGAAATATGAAAAATTTTAGTGTGAAAAAAATATTTAAATTTAGATTTTGAAAAACACCTACTTTTATATATATATATATATATATATATAGTTTTTCATCATATTTTTATGAATATTTGAATTGGTTAAAATTAAAATTATATATATATATATATATATATATATATATATATATATATATATATATATATAATTTTAATTTTAATTTTAACCAATTCAAATATTCATCAAAATATGATTAAAAACCATATGTATAATAAATTTTTTAAAAATATTAGAATAATTAATTATTGTGATGTATAAATAATTATCACACTCAATCAAAAATTATTGCGATTATAAATTAAGACTAGTAAAAATATTCTTAACTTATTAATTTTATGACAAGAAAAAATGTTTCATGTCTTTCAAATAAATATATTTATTTGAAAGACATGAAACATTTTTTCTTGTCTTTCAAATATTTGTATGATCTTTTTATTTATTATATAAGAGATTTAAATCTATTTCAAAAATGATATATTGAATAGAATGAGACAAATTTTGCTATTTCAATTTATATTAGATATTTTATTAGTAAAATTTCATATAATATTTAAGCATACAAAAAAATGGTATAACTTATTTTCCAAATAAATTATAGGAATAGAAGATTAGTTGAGTAAAATTATGAGACAAACTAAGAAGAAGGATCAAAGCTTGTGGATACATTCTAGATAAGATGTTGAGGTAATATTCAATGTCCTCTATCTACCTTCATATGACATTGCAGATGCTCAAGAGAATGCATGGAATCCACCCAATGCTCATGCTATTTCAATAAGGTTTTTCCAAGGAGGAAATTCATGTGCCAATACAGATCAATTGTGTGCATATAATGATTGAAACATCTACAAGTGTGTGCAGGCACCGAGTATGGCATATCAGCGAGAACCTCTGTGTTTCAAGAGTTGGATCCTATGAGAGGTGTCCTTTGTGTCAACATGGGTTAGTTCCTCTAGGATGGGGTTGTAGGTAAGATTGCAGAAACAAGAGAATGCTATAGGTGCCACAACCTATGGAGACTAGTAACAATATCCAAAGAAGAAGGAAAGGAAGCCATCTGAGGAGAAATGATACCCACTAGAGATAAAGGGTAGCGGCTTGGGCCTCAAGGAAGCAACCTATAAGGGAGAAAGAAGAGAGAAGAGGTTTGAGCGAAGGAATAGAGAAAGAGGAGAACATCATGGTCAGAGAAACACTAGAGGAAAAGTGAGGGGGCACAGAGCCAAAGAAGGAAACTACGTTTGGAGAAAAGTAGTGATGATGTATTTGAAGCTTGCTCCCAAGGATGGGTGTATAAACATTGAAAGTGAAAATGTTTGCCGGGATGGGTGTTTGACTGGATTTCTAATTTGTAGGATGGAAGCAAGTACAAAAAAAACTGCAGGATTTTACTTTGGCAATTCTCATGCATATGTTTCTTTTGTGCTTGTTTTGAATGACAAAGTTTAGAGTTAACATTAAAATTCTATAATAACAAATAAGGTCATAGTTATTTAAGAGGTCAAAATTTATTGTTTGGATAGAAATAGAGATATCATATATCACATAATCTACAACACTACTTCCAAACCCTTAAATAAAAGTCAATTAATTAGAGTTTGGATGAGTGATTACATCATTAAAAATTAAATAGTCTTAAAAATTATAAAATCTTCCAAATAAATTTTCAATTAAATTTTAAAAAATTGTTTTAAACTTAAGAACTATATAAAAATAATAAATAATTAAAATATCAAAATAGAAATATCACAACCCAAAAATATGATGATGAGTGTTATGATAAATAATTATGAATAATACTATTAATTTATTGTATATCTATATATAAAATCTATGTTTTATAGATTTCAGTTTTAATCTTAATTAATTTAAGCTTCATTTTGATTAAACTAATGAAATCAATTATTATAATATAAATATGTATGACTTTTAAGGCCACTTAAATAGCTATTTATATATTAGACTCTGTCTTAGTTAAAAAATACTAATTAATAGACTTTGCTCGCCACTTTTTCATTATGAAAAAAAAACAATGAACTTCATACTCTAATTTCACAGGTACTTGAATATGATTTAGTCGTTCTCTTCTGCCTGTTTGGAAATGGAAACGTTTGACACGTACGATATTAAACGTCAATTTCACGATGACATGTGAAAAGAGTGTTTGATGGAGATTTGAAGGGAAACCGTGAGGATCCGTAAGCCAGTAGTCAAAAGTTTAGACTATGCCGTGTTTTGATTGGTGTTTCCCTTCACCATTTCCATCACCGATACAGTGGTGCAGGTTCTGTTGGGAAGAGTTCACCATTTTCATTGGAGTTCAGTTTCTCGTATCAAAACTTTGACAAATGCTAATGAGACCGCGTTCAATAAGCCTTCAGAAAGCCGCTAGTTGAATGATTTCAATATCTCATACGACGAAGTGGTTTTAGATTTCTGACGATTAAACCCCACGGGAACATAAAAATATGTTCGACATCAAACTTCGACATCCAAGTGTGTCTTGTGTTTAGAATTCGCAGCTTACGTTTTCCATCTCCCTCTAGTCAACGTACGTTGCTAGATTCGTTAAGCCATGATAAAACATGCGCAAAGGAAATTCCAACCCTATTTCACCAAGTGCGACGAAATGACATTAAGTACAGAGCGGTGGATACTATAAGAAAGAACGGGAACAGAGCAGAGGCAACCAGCAGGAGTATTGTTGTTTATTTGAGAAATAAACGTGAGTGGTGGCTGTGAAAATGAACAATCAAATTCGTATTTTAAGTTGCATACTGTTGATTGGAATGCTCCACTGGGTTCATGGCGAGGCGCCCAATCCATTTGGATCAAAGAATGGAGCGAAATTTACGGGACGGAAGATAGGGACAGCGGGCAATATAACTAGATCCAACTTTCCTGTCGAGAAATATGAGAGCGACGTAGCGAAAATAGTTCAAAAGTAAGTAAATCGCTCACTGCAACATTACATTTCGTTTCGTTAATTTTTTTTTATTTGATGTTGGAGGCTGAATTGACAGGAGAATGCTTCGTTTCATATGTGTATTCAAACAGAAGCAGAAGCATTATTAACAAAAGTACAAGAGGAGGAGAGGAGTTGACACTGTTGTCATGTGTGTTGAGATATTAATGTCACTGTCCGTTAGGTTCAGTTCATTTAATTTATTGTTTGCTAAGTGTCATAGGTAGTTTAGTTTTACTTCAGTTTACTTCAGTCATGATGTTTCCAATGTATTCCTATTTAACTATTTGCTAATATTGAGATGAGCAATTTCTCTGCTCCAGTTCACGTTAATTTATTCTCTGCTAGGTGTCATAGGTAGTTTAGTTTTACTTCAGTTTACTTCAGTCATTTATTGATGATGTTTCCAATGTATTCCTATTTAACTATTTGCTAATATTGAGATGAGAAATTTCAGTTCATGTTTCAGTTACTCCTGGAGAGCAGCAACAGAGCCACGAAGGAGCAGAAGAGAGGAGCAGTTGATTGGCGCCACTGTGAAGCTAATACTCACGCCAACGTGCCAAAACAAAGGATTGGCGCGAGAATACATGCCATACCCATGCCATTTTGATTTGAAAATTGATTTTTAAAAATCGATTAAGTTTTAAAGTAAAAGGCCTTTTACATGAAAGCACAGTTTTTTTTTTTTTTAAGTTTTTCTTATAAAAAAAAATTAAATTTTTTTTTCAAAGGTTTTTATAAAGAAAATTTCGAAGAGCATGTGGTGAAGTTTTTTAGAGGAGATTTATAAAAAGGCATATTAGCATCTAAAGAAATAATGGCTTCTTCAAGCTCTTTGCCACAGACACCAAATCTAATTGGCAAAAATTATGAATTCTGGAATTTGAGAATGAAGATTTTTTTACAAGCACAAGATTGTTGGGACACGCTTTTGATTGCTTATGTAGAGCCAACCCAAGAAGCATGGGCAGCCATGACCAATAATCAGAAAAATGCAACTATTGAACTCAGAAAGAAGGAGCACAGAGCCAAATGTTGGATACAAAATTTAGTCGATGATTCTATTTTTGACAAAATAACTGGTGCAACAACAACAAGAGAATGTTGGAATATTTTGCAAGCTGTGTATCAAGGAAATGATACAGTAAAGACTGTTAAACTGTAAACATTGAGAGCTCAGTTTGAAACCCTAAAGATGGCTGACACTAAAAATGTGGATCAGTTCATGACTAGAGTCATGGGAATAGTGAATCAAATCAAACTCATTGGCGAAACCATTACAGATCAGAAAGTTGTTGAAAAAGTTCTTCGAAGTCTACCAAAGAAATATGACATGATTGTCAAAGCCATTTTGGATTCCAAAGATTTTAAAAATTTCTCAGTAGAACAGTTGACTGGATCGCTTTTGGCACATGAAACAAGCTCAATCTGACAAAAGATTTCACGGAACAAGCCTTCAAAGCACACCTCTCATTTGACAGAGGCAGAGGCAGAGGATACAGAGGCAGCAACAAGCGAGGCAGAGGTAGAGGCAACGGCAGATCTGATCATCATCATGCAACAGAGCAGTGGAGACCTCCACAAAACTGAAATCAGAGAGGAAGGTCATGGAACAGATCGAGTGTTCAATGTTACTACGAGTGTAAGAAGTTTGGCCACTACGAACACGACTGTAGAAAGAAATAGTCAGATCAGCATATAGGCTATATCAATCTCTCCAATAGTGAAGGAGAATCCTCAGAGACCATGTTTCTTTCATGCCATCTCTCAGAAGACAAACAGAGTGAAGATCTTTGGTTGCTCGACAGCGGATGCAGCAATCACATGACAGGCAACAAGAGACTTCTTTCTTATCTAAATGCTTCCATAACATCAGAGATAACGCTTGGAGATCATACAAGTATTAAATCTAAAGGAAAAGGTACTGTTCCTATTCTTACTAATCAAAATCAAAACAAATACATCCCTGATGTTTATTATGTTCCTTAGCTCAAACATAACCTCCTTAGTGTAGGACAATTAATGGAACATGGCTATGATGTCTTGTTTCAAAAGAACACCTGCTATATATATGACAAAGATCCTCATAAAAGGTTGATATAAAAAGTTGAAAAGACCAAGAGTAGGATGTTTCCATTGACCCTTAGAAGCCAAAATACCAACCAATCTTTAGTCCACAATATATCAAGAATAGATGAAACTCGTCTATGGCATTTTAGGTATGGACACATTCCAGTCAAGAGTCTTGGTCTACTTCAAAAGAAATCTATAGTCATTGGTCTACCTACTATCAGTGAAAAAGTCTGTAATTGTGAATTTTGTGTCTTGTCCAAGCATAAAAGAGATAGTTTTCCCTCATCAACCTCAAGGGCGAAAGAGCCTTTGGCACTTGTCCATACCAACATCTGTGGTCCAATGCAGACATTGTCCATTGGTGGTAGTTTCTACTTTCTAACATTTATTGATGACTTTAGCAGGAAGATATGGGTGTATTTTTTAAAAAACAAATCAGATACGTTCTCTAGATTTCCAGAGTTCAAGGAAGAAGCAAAAAAACAGAGTGGAAAAATCTTGAAAGTACTCAAATTAGACAGAGGATGAGAATACACTTCAAATGAATTCAAAACATTTTGTCGAAAAGAAGGTATCCTAATGTAGTACACAACCAGATACACTCCACAGCAAAATGGAGTAGCAGAAAGAAAGAATCAGTCGATCATGAACATGGCGAGATGCATGCTACGGGAGAAGAAGTTGACAAATAACTATTGGGCTGAAGAAGTGTCGACAGCAGTGTATGTTCTTAACAAATCTCCAACATCCAGCCTACAAGATAAAATACCTCAAGAAGCATGGGATGGAAACAAGGTAAATGTGTCACACTTTAGGATCTTTGGATCAGTAGCTTTTTCTCATGTTCCTGAAAAACTAAGAAAAAAGCTTGATGATAGAAGTGAGAAATGCATATTTGTAGGTTACAGTGAGTAGTCGAAAGCCTACAGACTTTATAACCCCATTACCAAAAAGTTAATTATAAGCAGAGATGTGAAATTTTTCGAAAATAAATCTTGGTTTGACCATATAGATGAAACTTCAAATCAGCCTTTTTATCTACCATAGACTCCATGATTGTAGGTTCAAGAATAGCTAGAACATTCTGAAAATGGAAGATCATCAAGTATTGATTCAGCTAGTGATCAAACATCTTCAGAAGAGGGACATAAAACAAGAAGTATCAGAGAGATATATGAACAAGAGCATGAATCTGAACAACAAAATATGTTTGCATTCATTTAAACTCAGCCGACTTATTTAGAAGAAGTAGTCAAAGAAAAGCATTGGGTCGAAGCAATGAACCAAGAAATTGCTGCCATAGAGAAAAATCAGACTTGGGAATTAGCTGATCTCCCAAGAGAAAAAACAAAAATTGGTGTAAAATGGGTTTACAAGACCAAGCTAAATGAAAAAGGAAAAGTTGAGAAACATAAGGCAAGGTTGGTTGCCAAAATATTCTCACAACAGTTTGGTGTCAACTATAGTGAAACATTTTCTCCAGTAGCAAGGTTAGACACTGTCAGAACCATTTTGTCCACAGTAGCTCAACACAAATGGAAAGTCTATCAGCTTGATGTAAAATCTGCCTTCCTAAATGGTGTATTACATGAAGAAGTTTATGTAGAGCAGCCTCTAGGTTTTGAAGTAAAAGGACAAGAGAATAAAGAATATAGATTGAAGAAATCTTTATATGGTTTGAAACAAGCTCCAAGAGCTTGGTTCAATTGCATCGACACCTATCTCATCAAAAGTGGTTTTTCTAGAAGCAGCCATGAACCCACTTTTTATACCAAATCTCATGAAGGTAAATTTATTATTGTATGCCTTTATGTAGATGATCTTCTTTATACAGGAAATATGATGTTAGAAGATTTCAAAGCAATAATGCATGAAGAGTTTTATATGACAGATCTAGGAGTCATGAAATATTTCCTAGGAATTGAAATTCACCAATTTGATAATGGCATTTTTGTTGGTCAACAAAAATATGCCACTGATATCATTCAAAAGTTCAGAATGACCAATTTCAAATCAGCTGATACACCAATTTCTCAAGGTACCAAACTCAGCAAAGAAGATGTAGCACCATCTGTTGATCCCACATTGTATAAAAGCCTAGTTGGTAGTTTGTTGTATCTAACTGCAACTAGACCGGATATTATGTTTGCAGCAAGTTTTGTCTCCAGGTTTATGCAGTCACCAAAGCTTACTCATTGGCAGGTTGCAAAAAATATCTTAAGGTATATTGCAGGGACCACAGACTATGGTTTGTTTTATACACATTCTGAAAATTGTTCACTTTCAGGTTATACAGACAGCGATTATGCAGGAAGTTTAGATGATCACATAAGTACCTCAAGATATGTTTTTCATATTGGAACAAATCTTATTTCGTGGGCATCTAAGAAACAGTCAATCGTTTCAATATTTTCTACAGAGGAAAAATATGTAGCAAAAAATTCAACAACTTGTCAAGCAGTGTGGTTGAGAAGATTATTGAAAGACATTTTAGATATTCATAAGGAGCCAACTCCAATTTACTATGAGAACAGTTCAACAATTTCTTTATCAAAAAATCATGTTTTCCACAAAAAGAGCAAGCACGTTGACACACATTTTCATTTCATTTGTGAACTTGTCAATCATGGGGACATCACACTTTCTTTTTGTGGTTCCAAAGATCAGCTTGTAGATATTTTCACAAAGGCATTGGGAAAGAATGTATTTTAATTTCAAAGAGAGAAATTAGGAATTGTTAGTGCCTCCACTTGTAACAGTTGATATTAGGAAAGGATGTTGAGAAATTAATCTCACTGTCTGTTAGGTTCAGTTCATTTAATTTATTGTCTACTAGGTGTCATAGGTAGTTTAGTTTTACTTCAGTTTACTTCATTCATTTATTGATGATGTTTCCAATGTATTCCTATTTAACTATTTGGTAATATTGAGATGAGAAATTTCTCTACTCCAGTTCACGTTTCAGTTTCTTCAACTCTTTTCAATGTGAAATGGGTAATCCTATCGATGACTGTTGGAGGTGCGACCCCAATTTGGAGCGCAACAGAAAATGACTGGCGGATTGTGGAATTAGATTTGGCAAGGGAGCCATCGGGGCAAAAAATGGAAAGTTTTATGTGGTTACAAATGTCGATGATGATGTCGTGAATCCATCCGATGGCACACTACGTCATGTCGTCATTCAGACGAAACCTATGTGGATCATCTTCCACAGTGACATGGTCATCTAGCTCAAGGAAGAGCTGGTGATGAATAGTTTCAAACAGTTGATGGATGAGGTGCCAACGTCCACATTGGTAACGGGCCATGTATCACCCTAAAAAATGTGACAAACGTCATCATTCATGGCATCCACATTCATGACTGTAAGCGTCTATGAAAAGCTACAGTAAACACCTTTCCTGTGGATAGAAAAATAAATCACGGAGATGGGATTTCCATCTCGACAGGAAAGTACATATGGGTGGACCATTGCTCTATGTATAACTATGAATATGGCCTCATTGACGCAGTCAAGTCATCCACCTATATCACCATTTCCAACAATTATTTCACTCACCACAACAAGGTAATTAGCAACCTCACATACTCATTCTCTTATTAATTTCAATTCACTCTATTCTATTTTATTCCTTGTCTTCTAGCTTAACTTGACAATGGTTTGCTTTTATCCCATGGTAGGTGATGCTATTGGGTCACAGTGACAACCACCATCATGACAGAGTTATGCAGGCAACGGTTGCACTCAACCATTCTGGCGAAGGTCTCCTTCAACGAATGCCAAGGTGCATTCATAATTAATTCTTATTTCATTCATTTCCCATCTTATTTTGCATTTTATTATGAAGGAAAAGTATGAAGTATTACTTATTATATTATTTAGATATTAAATTATGAATTAAATGGATGTAGGTGCCGATTTGGATACTTCCATGTGTTTAACAATGATTACATTGAGTGGGAAATGTATGCCATCGGTGGAAGTTCAAACCCTACAATACTGAGTCAAGGAAATAGATTTATGTCATCTACAAAACCTTTTGCTAAAGAAGTGACCAAGAGGAAAAATGCCACAGAAAGTGAATGGGAAAAGTGGAACTGGAGATCAGAAGATGATTTGTTGCTAAATGGTGCATACTTCACACCATCAGGATCGCAGGTTTTTTCCACCTATGCAACAGCATACAGTGCCACACCAAATATTTCAGCCCCTGTGGAATAGCTCACCAAGAACGCAGGCGTGCTCTCATGTAATAGAGGAACTCCCTGCTAATGGCAACTTCTTACCCACAATTATCACAAATGAATTTGATTAGCAGCAAACACTGCTTTTACTTTTCAAAACTGTCTTCTTCAATGTCTCCCTTTTTACACTTCTCAATGTTGCCCTTCTTATACTTCACATTATATTTTATAATAATAAGTGATCCAACATGTTGATATTGATCTGCAATTTATTATTTTTTCAATTTAGCAAGTATAAAAGATTCATGTTTATACCCAAACGTAAATTTTAAAAACAATCATCTTAAATTTTATGTGGAATGAAGGACTTAATCCGAAGAATTATCTATTGGGTTGGGATAATTTAACATCCGTTTTGTGGGACAAATATGGAAAAAATGTATGTAAATTAAGACTACTTATGAAAAGAGAGTTTGTTTTATCTTTCAGAGAAAATATACATTAAATCTATAAATTATTTAAAAATAAATAAAAAATTATGTAACTTAGGCTAATTATATTCAATTTAAATAAATTATAATAATAATAATAATTTTATTTTAAAATAATTTAAAGGTAGATATTAAATTTGTGTATTTTATTTTTTTATTTGTTAGAATATGAAAAGACTTTTTATATAATAATTATAATTAAATTTTATTTTGATATAGCTTTAGTGGTTGGAAGCATGATTACGATTACGGCATCATTCATGGCATCCACATTCATGAGCGTAAGCCTCTCCAAAGAGCTATGGTCAACACCTTTCCTCCTGTGAATAGACAAATAAATCATGGAGATGGGATTTCCATCTCGACGGGGAGGCACATATGGGTGGACCATTGCTTTATTTCTAACTGTGAAGATGGTTTCATTGATGCAGTCAAGTTATCCACTTCTATTACCATTTCCAATAATTATTTTACTCCCCACAACAAGCTAAACAACCTCACATATTGATTATAGTTCATTCTATTTTATTTGATTTCTTGTAACTTATAATGATTTTTTTTTTTTTTAATTTCGAGTCTTACCATTTTCTATTTATCAAAAAGAGAGCAAATTTCCATACATATATATAAGCAATTAGTGGCCTCAAACCACATTGGGATTTCCTTATATTTCTTGCATACCGGTCATTGCCTTAGCAAAAACACATTTACGAATCAAATACCTATGGATAGATTGGTGAAAGAGAGATAGCCTCCCTCTTTTGTTCTCGCGGTCTGAGATAAAATCCATATTGGACTCCTGTTGTTCAATGTCTTCGTATTTGTGATTACTTTCTCTCTCCCAGCCCTTAATTAAGTTGCGAACCTGAGGTGGGTTTCCTGTGGAGTAGATGTCAAATATATTCTCCATGACCCCTTTTTTAGTTTTCCTTTCACGCTTGCTTGGATCAGCATTATGAGATGGAATCTTCTACTTCCCTTTTCCCGTACCCTGACATTAGCCAGATTGAAATTTTACCATGTTTTTCAACTGACGAACACACGCTAACAACTCCTATGCGGCCCCTGTGGAAATATGAAATGAGCTTATTTATGGCAAGGTAAAGTCAATAGAAGTATTTGTATGTTCACTTATAGGGCCCACTACTTCCTTCTAAGGTATTTGAACCACTAAATTTGTTACAATGCAATCACTGTTGTGGATAACAGCAGCATGATGAGAAAATAGAGAAATCACAAAGACCGTAGAGCATGAATGAATATTCAAAAATCCATAACAACATTTAGGCTAGTTAACTGGACTAGGGTAACATTTACCAACCCTACTAGAGTGGCCAGAACTATGAAATCGAGCAAAGGTTACCCTCATTCCCCATGACAGAGAATTATTCTTAGGAGGTCGGGTTTGGGAAACAAAGTTATCCTGCCTTGACATATAGAAAAAGTCATAGGATTCGGATATTTTAACATTGTTGATAAGCATAAGCCACAAAACCCATATTTTAATTTGAGCTTCACACAGAAAGGAGTATGAGAGGGTATTTAATTTTTCTCAATACTGAAACGAAGAAGGGCTTCTAAAACAATGGTCTATTGGGCAAGCCGAAAAAGCGAAATACAACATGCATGAAACTTTGACGGACCCTTCAGTGCAGTCGAAATGCGAGAGGGTCTCTAATTGAGGCTCATACTCAAACGAAGAAGGGGTTATAAAACAAGGGTCCACTGGCCGAGCCGGAACAACCGAAAACAACATGCATGAAATATTGAAGGACCTTTTGGTACAATCGAAATAGAGGAATTTCAAAATCTAACCTTTGCCATTGATTTTTTTTTTTACTTTGATTTCTTTTTTGAGTACACATATATACATTTTTTGAATATATAACGAAAAGTAAAATGAGCCATAACAAAACCCATAACCCCAAGCCTATCCCCAATCCCCACCAAGCACCACCAAAACAAACCAAACACTATGAACCCAGAAACTACGCACGCTACCAACTGACCACCCTCCACCATCAACCCAACAATCCACACAATGAACAGTGAAGCAGAGGTAACCCAATTCCACAGGTCACCTTGACCTAAGCTTTGGGCTCAAAAAACACAAATCTATGTTGGTACCTGCAAATAATCCATTGCCTAGGAAGAATACAAGGAGACCTCCTAGGTACACACAGTATTGATTAGAAATTTAGGTTTCTAGAAGCGCGACCGACGCTAATGCCACTGGGAAACACGGAAGGGAATTATTGTTTAAGCAACCCCAGGAGGGAAAATCGAAGCAATATATTCTCCAGAAAGCCAACACAATCCAAGGTCCAAAACTTCCACTTGAAAAAAATTACCACCACCGTAAGTCTAGGCACCACTTATAAAAAAATAGACATCTTACAATGATAAACAAAGAACTACCACCCATAATTTCATGGAAATAAACCATGCAGGCCCAAAACATAGACGCTTAGAACAAACCAAATCCTCAAACAACACACCCTCTAGCTAGGGAATGATAGGGAATGTTTCACCTAGAAAAATAAGGAAAGAGTTGTTACCTTATTGAGCGTGCAAAAGAAGAGATAAATGGATGACCACCACCATACCCAAACGAACCTTAGAAATGAGAGCATATGGAAATTTGTATCCCTCGATGGGCCAAAGGAGAACCAAAAAGCTCCATACACCAAGCTACTTAACCAGTTTAAAACTGGTGCCATTGAACCTCGAGACAGTGCAAATTCGTTTCACACATATGAAAGAGGATATTTCATATATTCGAACACAAAGCAATTAATTGCATCATTATAAAGTGGTTGTATGTCTACCCTCCTTCACTTGAACCTTATGCCAAGTGTCATTAGTCATGTGACACATGGATCCTTTAGTCTAACACCCCATTAGGGATTATGGTGGTATTTTTTTTATTAAAATGCTGATGTTAATTTTGAAAATATTTGTCTTGAGATGTTAATTTCAACTTCACATGTTTTTGAATAGTGTTGAGAACGAACAAAAGTTAGAGGAAAATTCTGAAACCTCAAAAGGATTGACACCTAAGCCGGAAGGTAAACAGGTTCCATCACGTACAACCTTTAACCCATAGTGAAACAATGTGCAAAATAGAAACTAACTTCAGTATACGGAACGTCAAATGCGTGGGAACAAAAGAAGGCACACAAATACAAACTTATTTTCAAAGTTAAAAATAAATTGATTCTCACCTAATTTTCTTATTTTCACCTAGTTAACATGTACCATCGTTCTATGAGACATAGTGGCCTCCATATTCTGAGAAAACAATAAATTAAAATCCCTTCATAGGAATTAGAAACATCATTTTATTGCAGAGAATCACTGACATGAATTCGATATCTAAAAAAGGGTTAATGTGGGTGCTAATAAAGGTCGCCCAAGAATACACACATTTCAAAGATAAGGAATAAATTAGAGAAGAAAACTTATAAATATAAGTTATTATTTTTTTAAGTTACAAAAATATGTATTTTCAAGTTAAGGAATAAATTTGAAGCTAAAGAATCAATTTGAGAAGAAAATTTATATATACTAGTATATGTTTTTAGGTATTTAAATAATTTATTTATTAAGATGTATATTCTATAGTATAGTATGAGGGGGATGTGTAATTCTTTATCTACTTAATTTTGAGTAGACACTTGTCTATTTTATAATAAAAATAAAATATGCTCTAGATAAAAGACAATGTTCAAAGTAATAAAAAAACAAAAATGAATATAAATATTTGGTTTCTTTTAATTAAAATTATTCTCAAAACATCAACGAGTCTAATTTTACTTGCTTACTTGATATTATTGATATTAAAAGTGATTCTAAAAAAAATGTATTAAAATTATTTCACTCTCACTCTTAACTATAAATAAAATATTTAGTCATTCATGTGAAATACAAGCAGCATGGTTAGGTAACAACAGAATCTTAAATTGCTTCAATTATGTTAATCATGAATAATTGTGATCAATGAAAGAAAAGAAACTATTAGACGTAGTGACGGAAATACGGTTGTAGAGGCACATTTTCAAAGTGATATGAGGAGTTTTCAAACCCAGGCACCCTTAATCTCACAGCATTACATCATGACTGATATGCTACGTGATGATCTTTTGATGACTTATTGTTTGCTGGCAAGATTTTCCACAAAGTGATATGAGGAGTTTCCAAACCCAAGCACCCCTAATCTCACAAGAATTACATCATGACTCATATGCTACGTGATGATAATTTGATGACTTATTGTTCACTGGGAATATTTTCCACATGTTCATTAAATTTGCATCTCAATACACGAAGCATCGATCTCCTAACTTCTAAGCCTCGCACATTTCCCAAATTTATCAAAATATTATTGAATATTCCATATTTTAGGTATCGTTTTTCTTTCCACGCTTTTTTGAGGTGATAGCTAAAGTTAGCATCTAGGTGCATTCTTCTTCCCAGTTACAAATAGGTTATATCAATGTGTACAAGTTAGCAATAGGCTAACTAGTTATAAAGTATATATGAAGGTGTACAAGTTAAAAATAGGCTAACCAGCTATAAAGGCAATATGATATAAAGGCTATATGAATGTGTGCAATTAGTTGTAGTTTAGCATAAAGCTTTAAAATTTATTGAAATAAGATATATATAGAATATAAACAATTTTATGAATATAGTTGTAATTTGTTGTTGGAATATTTTTTTTTTATTTCTTTCAAGTGAATATAGGGATAGAGTTTTTAATATTAGTGTAACACCCCTAGTTTACGTGTTTGAATTTCAAAACTAGACATTTGAACTTTAATCCTAAGGGGAGTGGACCCCAAAGGACAAGCATATTGTGGATGTAATTAAATATTTAATTTGAGAAAATGAATAAAATAATTTTGTACAGATTGACCAAAATGAGAATTATGAGATCACTTGCTAAATCCATGAGGATGGATAAAGGCAAATACTTTCCCCACAATCTTTCAAAAAAATCCTCGAAAGAATTTCTAAATTAGATTTTGAGGAAAATCTAGTTTCCCTAATGATGTGGAGAGTAGTTGGGAAGAGGTAAAAAACTGGGAAAAGCATAAAGAAGCTTTAAAAATATCCCTAAAATGGGAAGCCTAGGCAAACAGGAAGAAAAGCATCCTGATATTCTGGACGCAGAATTAGAAACAGGCTTTGGGGAACAACAACTTAAATAAGCTACTCCTAAACAGATTAGAGGTTGGTCTCTTCTGGAGGTGGTATCAGCTCGGGGGTGAATTCTGGAGATAGAGGAATTCTACGGTTGGGAGGACTGGTCAATTACCCAAGTGGTAATTTCACAGTATTATGAATGATTAAAACTAATTTTTATTAGGTGTACAAGTTGATGATTATAGTTGCACACTAGTTAAATGGTTTATTTTGTGTTGGTGTTCCATACATTTACAGAATAGTAGAGTAATTAAACTCTTTCAGTTCTGTATAGCTGTAGGAACCATAGAAATAAGGACAAATCTGCTAGAATCTCTAAACCAATTCTAGTTTAAATCTGGAGATTTTTTTATCTCATAAAGGGTGTTTATGTAACTTTAATTTGTTTCTGTGTGAATAGGATTAATTTAGTGAATAGTGGTAAAACTCAGAATACTGTGAGTAGGAGAAATTAATTACATATAGGGCAGATCTATACACATCTGTCGGAATTGCTAAGAAAATTACTGACATGTAGAACTACAAAATAGCAGTGCATGTTTAGCTGTAAAAATTTCTTCTATAATATGGAATGAATGCAAGAGTGTATAGTTGATACTATAAATGCAAATGTCGCTCCTATATATATATATATATATATATATATATATATATATATTAACACATCAATATGTAGGTATTCAAGAAACATAACAAGAGATGTTGCTAAACAAGTAAACAAATGTCATTTGACAATTATCTATAAGTTGCTTACTACAGTAAGGGACAGATTTGAAAGGGCATAGATTTTAATGCTTTATACAATTCAAAAAAAAAAAAAAAACTGAAGAGATCTAGCTAACTGTTATTGGAAAATTTGTAACCAGTTGTAATATGAGAAACATATACCTATATACTGGGTGACTAACATTCCTTGTGCAGGAATGGTCCAATTAGAATGATTACTCTAGAGTTAGAATAAGATGTGAATTTCTACATAATGCATGTGCCAACTGAATTACACTGTGAAAGAGAACAATTAAACTCTTCATCAAAGTGTTCCTATGGTTATAGGTATAGTCTAAACAATGCATAGCCTAAAAGTATTATGGCAAATAAATACGAAAAAAATTGAATATATGTAATTGCAGGAAATGCCGTAAGTAACTATTACAATGGAACCCAAGCTAAGAAAAACAAAGTGAGTTCACTGTTGGAGTCATAGAACCCACTTTTACTGTCAATGGGAAATTCTTCTTTACTGAGAGATTTCAACTTGATAAATGTTGACATAATAAGACTTATAGTCAAATTTGCTATCATGTGAACAAGAAACAAAAAGTCAGTTGATATGGAATACATATCATTCAGTTCTCCCTATTACTAGAGACAAGAAACAGACAATTCCTGAACAGAGATATATAAATATAATTCAAACGTTATAGTCCACTATGAAATTAGGACAGTATAGTGCGATCATAATGTTCCAGAAATTGAGATAAAGGAATATTCAGTGTCTGAACTAAAATTTATTAATAGTCACAGTTATACAATTTCCTCAACAAAAATGTTAAACTATCAGAATAAATTTTATAGAACAATGTGATGAGAACTGGCTTCTTCCAACCAGCGTTCGGTGAATACTGACCTGAAAATGACAAGAGAGTTAACATTAATGCCGAAGGAAACCACACCTTTCATGGTTGAAGGGAAAGGAAGGAAGTATTTGGAAATACCTGTAAGAGAAAAATCAACAATAAGAATACGATTCGGGAAGTTCTAAAGAAGAATGCTATCAAGAATGAAATGATAACTACGGAATAAATAGTTACCTACTGAGGGAGAACCTCGTTCCTTCAACGACCTGTCGTATGAATAGGAGCAGGACATAAATAAACACAAATGTGGAGGGTAGGCGTTCAATATGGAATAACGAAGCCACGGCTTCTATGAACGAATAATTGAATTTGATACTTACATAGTCCAGTGTAAGGATCGAAGAAGAATGCCGAGAAGAGTAGAACCCATATATCGCCATACGAATGACCTCGGAGAAAACCCTTGAAGGACGTAGAGGAGAAGGTAAACATCCATCCAAAATAATAAAAGTATTAGTTCCCAGTTTCGATCTTAACAAGACATACAAGGAAGCATAAGAAATGTGGAATTAACAAAAACAAATCGAAACACTCAAATACAGAAACGATTTATCTGCTATAAATTAAATTAACTGAAGCAACTGAAAGAAAAACGATGGGAAAGAATTCATCGTAGTCAAAAACCTAAGCTCTCGCTCGAGTCACCGAGTGAATGTCTAAGGAAAGAGAAATCCATATTAAACTGTAAGCATAGAGCGAGAGTTTCACAAGAAGAATTAGAGCTACACCGGAATTATCATACGAAGTACATGGATACGTTGAAGGCGGGACGAAGCTACGCTCAGTTCTCCAAGGCGCAGAGTTTCGCCATCGGGAGGAAATTCGAGCAAGTGTAAAGGGAAAAGAACCGACTCAGCAAATAACACAAAGAATTTATACCAATGTCCCTCGTTGAGATCAATGAAACCCTAACGATCAGGATGAATCTTCACCATCCACATTGCGTTGAATCCATGGTGAAGCCACGGATCAAGTTGGGGAATTGGAAATTAATACACATTAAATCCAAACGTAAATGTCTATCTACGAGAACCACGCCAATGTACCATCGAATTATTATATGTCAGGCATATTAAAACGTATACAGGCGTGGCATATTACATGTCATTCTACCAAGACTATATATATAAATACATACAACTTCCAGCATGGACATATGCGGAACAATTGAACTGAAAATTCAACAAGCTGTCACGAAGAGTGCGATGGGGAGGATCGCATCGGTAACGTGGCCATACATGTTAGCAACCATGTCAGCGATACCCATTGAATGAAATGAAAAAAATTCATACGCTTATCTCCACAGTACTTAGCCTCAGAATGATATACGTAAAGCATAAAACGAGGAGAGAGTCACACTCACAATTAATTCGTATCCTTAACATATGATGGACCGTGAAGGGTTCGAAATTCCATGGTGAGGTGACAAGGAATGAGATTACATCAAGACAAAAACCAAACCCATTGAATGCTATGTAATGCTATGTGAATCGAACCTTAGAGTTAATAAATCTACAATGGTGTGCAAAATATTGTGATAAAGTTGTCATGTAAGAACCATATAAATGTGTTAGAGAGATAGGTAGAAATTACCATATGCCTAAATAGATAAATATGGAAGTAAAGACAACCCTACTATAGAAGTAGTAAAATATATATGTAAAAATTAATAGAGATGGTGAAGAGTAAGGGAAAATACCATCAGCCACAATCATTAGTGGAAACCAGCAGCAAACTACACCCCAAGAGTAATAAAAGGACTAGTAGCTCTACTCCACACCAGATTCTATGTGACGAAGTTCGAAAGTAGAATAAGAAAAAAGAAAATTCATGGGTATAAGGAAGAGATGTTACAAATGGTATCAGAGCCCAAGTTATATAAAACTGGGCTGTTGTCATTGTGCTCACTGTTGCTGTGTGTTCACTGTATAAATTAATTTCTGTGGAAAAAAAATATTTTATTTTTACTGATCTGTGTTGTGTAGTGTACAGTGGTGCTGGAATGGCAGAAGGTGAGGAAATTTATGTCAATATGCATGATTAAGATAATACACCAGATCCCAACACTCCGGTGATGGCTATGTTGCACATTTTTCAACGAGAAATGGTTGAATTAAGAAGCCAAAATGACAAATTTTCATTAGCCAGTGAGGAGCAAGAAAAGCTCATCAGAGAGCTAACTTCACGGAACAACCAAGAAGGCGAAGGTTCCGGAAAGGGGAAGACTGATGAGTCTAAGGAAGATGATGCTGTTAGGCATCAGTATAAGTAGAAAAAGAAATTACAGGGGGAATTACGAAAGATTAAACCTCCCTCCTATGATGGGGAGAAGGAGGAAGATGTTGAAGCCTGGTTGATGAATATGATTAAGTATTTCCAGGTCTATGAATATGAAAGCAATCTGAAGGCCAGATTAGTTGTTTACCATCTACAAGGTAAGGCTACCTTGTGGTGGGAGGAGACAAAAATGGTTCATGCCATTGATGAAAAGACAGTTACCTGGGAAGACTTCCAGGTTAAGTTCAAAAACCGCTACCTAAATGAACGTTACTATGATGATAAAGCAAAGGAATTTCATGAAATTAGGCTGGGGCAGCTTATTATTGATGAGTTTGTCACTAAGTTTTCAAATCTGTTGAGATATGTCCCTTACATTAGGGAAGAGAAGGCAAAGGTACAAAGGTTTCTGAACTGTTTGCCTACTATATAAAAAGAGAAGATCGAGTTTGATAACCCAAAAACTATGGACGAGGCAGTGAGGAAGGCGAGATTATGTTATCAACAGTTTAAAGGAAAGGATGAACATGGAAAAGGTTGGATAAACAAGGGTGAATTCAAGGGGAAGAAACATAAACCAGCTTATTTGAAAAACTTTGGCAGGGATCATTAGCGAAAGAAATTTAATAAACACAAAGAAAGTCAAACTGCTCAGTCTCAAGTTGGCTCCAAACAACTAGATGAAGGAAATAAAAAGGAAGGCACAGTCAAAATGAGGGAACCCTTGAAATGTTGGGGCTGTGGAGAACCCCATCTTTTGAGGGATTGTCCCCATCGAAACATTCAGATGATTATGAGAGATTGAGAAGCTACAACAGTAAATGACATAGCAAGAAATATACCTACCGTCAGTGCAGCCTTGGAAAATCGACAAGCAGACCATCAAGCTACTATGGTTGAAATGGAGGGTAAGATTTCTAATCAATATGTTACTGTTTTAATTGATCCGGGTGCTTCTTTGAGTTACATTAGTCCAAAAATTGTAGAAAAATGTAATCTCAAAACTGAAAAATTTCAGCAGTCCTAGTTGGTCCAGTTAGCCACTAGTACCAACAGGAAAGTAACTCATAAATTACCTCGAACAACCATCAAATTAAATGATTTTCAAACAGAAGTGAATTTAAATATTCTGCCATTAGGTTCATATGACTTGCTGATAGGAATGGAATGGCTGGAAAAGAAGAAGGCCATGATGAAATGTTGGGATAAGACCCTGTATTGTGTAGATGAAGAAGGGAAACCTTTTATTCTCAAGGGAAAACCAAAACCTATTTCTGTAAGACAAATATCAGCACTGCAATTAAAACGAACAGCTAGAAAAGGATACCAAGTTTATGCAGTACATGTGGAAGAAACAGAACAGAAAACTGAAGAAAATCTATTGGATGTTGTACCAGTAGTAAGATATTTTAAGGAATTCTTTCCAGATAAGATTCCTCATCTTCCCCCCAAAAGAAAGATTGACTTTTCAATTGATCTGGTTCCGGGAGCAACACCTGTTTCCCGAGCCCCTTATCGAATGAGTCCCCCCGAACTCATGGAACTGAAAATGCAATTACAAGAATTGCTAGATAAGGGCTATATCTGACCGAGTGTGTCTCCTTGGGGAGCACCGGTCCTATTTGTGAAAAATAAGGATGGAACCTTTAGGATGTGCATTGATTATCGTCAACTGAATAAGTTGACCATTAAAAATAGATACCCTTTACCCAAAATTGATGACCTTTTTGACCAAGTGAGAGGAGCTTCAGTATTTTCGAAGATTGACTTAAGGACTGGTTATCACCAACTCAGAATTAAAGAAGAAGACATCAGCAAAACATCTTTTCGAACCAGGTATGGTCACTACGAATTTGTAGTCCTACCTTTTGGTTTGACGAATTCCCCTGCCACTTTTATGTGCTTAATGAATAGTGTGTTAAATAATTACCTGGACAAATTCTTGCTTGTGTTTATAGACGATATTTTGGTTTATTCCAAAAGTGAGGAGGAGCACAAAGAACACTTAAGGATAATATTGCAAACTTTGAAAGAAAACCAGTTATATGCCAAATTCAGTAAATGTGAATTCTATAAAGATAAGATCCAATACTTGGGTCATATTATTTCTGAACAAGGGATGGCTGTTGATCCTGAAAATATAAAGGCTATTAGAGAATGGCCAGTGCCAACTGATGTTTCAGTAGTGAGATCGTTTATGGGGATTGTAGGTTATTATCGCAGATTTGTGGAGAGATTTTATGCCATAGCACATCCCATAACATCACTACAAAGGAAGGGTGTCAAATTTGAGTGGACTGAAAAATTCCAAAACAGTTTTGACCAATTAAAAGTAAAACTTACAATAGCCCCTATACTGAATATTGCAGATCCTGATAAGGAATTTGTTGTATGTACAGATGCTTGTAGAGAGGGGTTGGGAGGAGTCCTTTTGTAGGAAAATTCAGTTATTGCATATGAATCTAGGAAACTGAAGATACATGAACAAAACTATAGTGTCTATGATTTGGAGTTAGCTGTTGTTATTCATGCCTTGAATATGTGGTGACACTATCTCCTTGGAAAAAAATACACATTGATGACTGATCATATTAGTCTCAAATATTTCTTTTCCCAAACTGACTTGAATGCTAGACAAGCCAGATGGCTGTCTTTTCTGAGTGAATTGGATATGGACATAAAACATATCAGGGGAAAATAAAATAAAATTGCTGATGCCTTGAGAAAAAATTCTTGTCAAAATATAAACAGCATTGGAAGTAGTGCACAGTTTGAGTTAGAAGAGTTACTGAAAAAGGCAGCAAACCAGGATCTAAATTATGAAACACTATAGGTGAAACTACTAAAGAAGGAGATGACTGATTTCACTCAAAACCAAAAAGGGTTGATTTGCTACAAAAACAGATTATATATCCCTAATGTGGAGTCTTTGAAAAGAGAGATTCTAGATGAATATCAGAAACAACCGTATGCAGGGCATCCTAGATATCAGAAAATGTTAACAGCTTTGAAAAAGAAGTTGTTCTGGCCAGGAATGAAAAGAGATGTAGCATAATACTCTACTAGATGCATGGAATGTCAACTAGTTAAAGTTGAGCATCAGCATCCTGCTGGTCTTTTAAACCCTTTCCTGATTGCAGAATGGAAATGGGACACAGTTTCCATGGATTTCATAATAGGATTATCCAAAACCAAATACCAACATGATTCAGTGATGGTGGTAGTAGACACTTTAACAAAAGTTTCACACTTCATACCAGTGAAATCTACTTTCGGGACAGCCCAAGTAGCGAATGTATTCCTGAAGGAGGTAGTAAGGCTCCATGGGGTCCCAAAGGTAATTGTTTCAGACAGAGATGATAAGTTCACAACAGCTTTTTGGAAAGGTCTATTTGGAGGTATGGGTACTCAGCGGAATTTTAGTACTGCCTATCACCCTCAGAGTGACGGTCAGATAGAGAGAACTAACCATATTTTGGCGGATATGATGAGAATGTATGTGATGGATCGACCCTCAAAGTGGGAAGACTACTTGCATTTAGCTGAATTTGCCTATAATAACAACTATCAATCCTCCATTAAAATGAGTCCGTTTGAGGCACTCTATGGGAGGAAGTGTCGTACCCCTTTGAGCTAGAGCCAGCCAGAGGATAAACTAATGTTGGGACCAGACGTGTTACAAGATATGGAAAGAATTGTTAAACAAATACAAAGAAATATCAAGACAGCACAAGATCGCCAGAAAAATAATGCTGATAAGAAAAAGACACATCGAGAATTCAAAGTGGGTGAGCATGTGTACCTATGTATTAAACCCAAAAGAGCACAATTTATGCTGGAAGTTGTGCAAAACTAGCCCCTAGATATTGTGGGCCTTTTGAAATATTAGAAAGGGTGGGACCAGTGGCTTACAAGCTGGCCTTACCACCCCATGTTAGAGTGCATGATGTGTTTCATGTTTCGTTATTAAAAAGATATATAAATGATGCTTCTCACATTATTGATTGGAATGTGATACAGGTGGAGCCAGAAGGGGAGTTCCTTCCAGAACCACTTCAAATATTGGAGCAGGAAGAAATTGAATTGAGGAATCGGGCGGTAGCAAGAGTAAAGGTGCAGTGGAAGCACTTTACTGCTGAAGAAGCTACCTAGGAAAGAGAAGCTGAAATGATGGAAAGATATCCATTCTTATTTGAAAAATGAACTCTAGTAGTTAAATAACAACACTGAGTACGATGTTTGCTTTCAGAGGGGGAATATGTAACACCCCTAGTTTATGTGTTTGAATTTCAAAACTAGACATCTGAACTTTAATCCTAAGGGGAGAGGACCCCAAAGGACAAGCATATTGTGGATGTAATTAAATATTTAATTTGAGAAAATGAATAAAATAATTTTGTGCAAATTGACCAAAATGAGAATTATGAGATCACTTGCTAAATCCATGAGGATGGATAAAGGCAAATACTTTCCCCACAATCTTTCAAAAAAATCCTTGATAGAATTTCTAAATTAGATTTTGAGGAAAATCTAGTTTCCCCAATGATGTGGAGAGTAGTTGGGAAGAGGTAAAAAGCTGGGAAAAGCATAAAGAAGCTTTAAAAATATCCCTAAAATGGGAAGCCTAGGCAAACAGGAAGAAAAGCATCCTAATATTCTGGACACAGAATTAGAAACAGGCTTTGGGGAACAACAACTTAAATAAGCTACTCCTAAATAGATTAGAGGTTGGTCTATTCTGGAGGTGGTCTCAGCTCGGGGGTGAATTCTGGAGATAGAGGAATTCTACGGTTGGGAGGACTGGTCAATTACCCAAGTGGTATGTTCACAATATTATGAATGATTAAAACTAATTGTTATTAGGTGTACAAGTTGATGATTATAGCTGCACACTAGTTAAATGGTTTATTTTTTGTTGGTGTTCCATACATTTACAGAATATTAGAGTAATTAAACTCTTTCAGTTCTGTATAGTTGTAGGAACCATAGAAATAAGGACAAATATGCCAGAATCTCTAAACCAGTTATGGTTTAAATCTAGAGATTTTGTTATCTCATAAAGGGTGTTTATGTAACTTTAATCTGTTTCTGTATAAATAGGATTAATTTAGTGAATAGTGGTAAAAATCAGAATACTGTGAGTAGGAGAAATTAATTACATATAGGGCATATCTATACACATCTGTCGGAATTGCTAAGAAAATTACCGACATGTAGAACTACAAAATAGCAGTGCATGTTTAGCTGTAGAAATTTCTTCTATAGTATGGAATGAATGCAAGAGTGTACAGTTGATACTATAAATGCAAATGCCTCTCCTATATATATATATATATATATATATATATATATATATATATATATATATATATATATATATATATATATATATATATATATATATATATATATATATATTAACACATCAATATGTAGGTATTCAAGAAACATGACAAGAGATGTTGCTAAACAAGTAAACAAATGTCATTTGAGAATTATCTATAAGCTGCTTACTACAGTAAGGGACATATTTGAAAGGGCATAGATTTTAATGCTTTATACAATTCAAAAAAAAAAAAAAAACTGAAGAGATCTAGCTAACTATTATTGGAAAATTTGTAACTAGTTGTAATATGAGAAACATATACCCATCTACTGGGTGACTAACATTCCTTGTACAGGAATGGTCCAATTAGAATGATTACTCTAGAGTTAGAATAAGATGTGAATTTCTACATAATGCATGCAACTGAATTACACTGTGAAAGAGAACAGTTAAACTCTTCATCAAAGTGTTCCTATAGTTATAAGTATAGTCTAAACAATGCATAGCCTGAAAGTATTATGGCAAATAAATACGAAAAAAATTGAATATATGTAATTGCAGGAAATGCCGTAAGTAACTATTACAATGGAACCCAAGCTAAGAAAAACGAAGTGAGTTCATTGTTGGAGTCATAGAACCCACTTTTACTGTCAATGGGAAATTCTTCTTTACTGAGAGATTTCAACTTGATAAATGTTGACATAATAAGACTTATAGTCAAATTTGCTATCATGTGAACAAGAAACAAAAAGTCAGTTGAGATGGAATACATATCATTGAGTTGTCCCTATTACTAGAGACAAGAAACATACAATTCCTGAACAGAGATATATAAATATAATTCAAACGTTACAGTCCACTGTCAAATTAGGACAATATAGTGCGATCATAATGTTCCAAAAATTTAGATAAAGGAATATTCAGTGCCTGAACTAAAATTTATTAATAGTCACAGTTATACAATTTCCTCAACAAAAATGTTAAACTGTCGGAATAAATTTTATAGAACAATGTGATGAGAACTGGCTTCTTCCAACCAGCGTTCAGTGAATACCAACCTAAAAACGATAAGAGCGTTAACATTAATGCCGAATGAAACCACTTCTTTCATGGTTCAAGGGAAAGGAAGGCAGTATTCGGAAATACCTGTAAGAGAAAAATCAACAATAAGAATATGATTCGGGAAGTTCTAAAGAAGAAAGCTATCAAGAATGAAATGATAACTGCGGAATAAATAGTTACCTGGTGAGGGAGAACCTCATTCCTTCAACGACCTGTCGTATGAATAGGAGCAGGACATAAATAAACACAATTGTGGAGGGTAGGCGTTCAATATGGAATAACAAAGCCACGACTTCTATGAACGAATAATTGAATTTGATACTTACATAGGCCGGGGAAAGGATCGAAGATGAATGCCGAGAAGAGTAGAACCCATCTATCGCCATACGAATGACCTCGGAGAAAACCCTTGAAGAACGTAGAGGAGAAGGTAAACTTCCATCCAAAATAATAAGAGTATTATTTCCCAGTTTCGATCTTAATAAGACATACAAGGAAGCATAAGAAATGTGGACTTAACACAAACAAATCGAAACACTTGAATAGAGAAACGATTTCTCTGCTAGAAATTAAAATAACTGAAGCAACTGAAAGCAAAACGATGGGAAAGAATTCATCGTAGTCAAAAACCTCAGCTCTCGCTCGAGTCACCGAGCGAATCTCTAGGGAAAGAGAAATCCATATCAAACTGTAAGCACAGAGCAAGAGTTTCACAAGAAGAATTAGAGCTGCGCAGAAATTATCATACCTGAGTTATCATACGAAGTACATGGATACGCTGAAGGTGGGACGAAGCTACGCTCAGTTCTCCAAGGCGCAGATTTTCGCCATCGAGAGGAAATTCGAGCAAATGTAAAGGGAAAAGAACCAACTCAGTAAATAACACAAAGAATTTATACCAATGTCCCCCGCCAAGATCGATGAAACCCTAACGATCAGGATGAATCTTCACCGTCCACATGGCGTTGAATCCATGGTGAAGCCACAGATCGAGTTGGGGAATTGGAAATTAATACACATTAAATCCAAACGTAAATGTCTATCTACGAGAACCATGCCAATGTACCATCGAATTATTATATGTCAGGTGTATTAAGACATATGCAGACGTGGTATATTACGTGGTATCCTACCAAGACTATATATATAAATACATACAACCTCCAGCATGGACGTATGCGGAACAATTGAACTAAAAATTCAACAAGCTGTCATGAAGAGTGCGATGGGGAGGATTGCATCGGTAACGTGGCCGTACACGTTAGCAACCATGTCAGCGATACCCATTGAATGAAATGAAAAAAAATCATACGCTTATCTCCACAGTACTTAGCCTCAGAATGATATACGTAAAGCATAAAATGAGGAGAGATTCACACTCACAATTAATTCGTATCCTTAACATATGATGGACTGTGAAGGGTTCAAAATTCCATGGTGAGGTGACAAGGAATGGGATTACATCAAGACAAAAACCAAACCCATTGAATGCTATGTAATGCTATGTGAATCGAACCTTAGAGTTAATAAATCTACAATGGTGTGCAAAATATTGTGATAAAGTTGTCATGTAAGAACCATATAAATGTGTTAGAGACATAGGTATAAATTACCATATGCCTAAATAGATAAATATGGAAGTAAAGGCAACCCTACTATACAAGTAGTAAAATATATATGTAAAAATTAATAGAGATGGTGAAGAATAAGGGCAAATACCATCAGCCACAATCATTAGTGGAATCCAGCAGCAAACTACACCCCAAGAGTAATAAAAGGATTAGTAGCTCTACTCCACACCAGATTCTATGTGATGAAGTTCGAAAGTAGAATAAGAAAAAAAAAAATTCATGGGTCTAAGGAAGAGACGTTAAAATTAGTTGTTTAGGTTTCATACTTTCTCTAATTTAATAGATAAAAGAGAGAGTAGGACTTTATTTTTAAGCTAGAAAGGTTATATGAATTTGTACAAATTAATAATAATAAATAGGTATGAGAATTTTATTGATAAATTATGTATATATTAAAGAGATATGGAATAATTTATTTTCAAGAAAATATAATCAAGATTTAATATAATTAGAGAAAATTATTTACCATTTTATTTTGAAAATTATTTACCTTTAACAACATTATTGAATAAATATGCATTTTCATGGACTCTTGAAGCAACTAAGGCCTTTTAGCATCTTAAAGAGGCAATGTGCCTAACACCGGTCTTAGCTACGCCAAAATTCAAAAAAAGTTTATTGCGGAATGTGATGCCTCATGAAATGGAACTGGTTTTTTTTTAATTAAAAAAGGAAGACCAATTGCTTTTGAAAGTTGTCCAATCAAAGGAAATTATTTACAGAAAGCTATTTATGAGAAGGAAATATTGGAAATACTACATGCACTAAATAAATGACGACCTTACCTAATGGGAAGACACTTAAAGGGAGAAAACGATCATGATAGCCTTAAATATATTTTTGGAACAAACGCTATCTTTAGAAGAGAAAAAAAAATGGGTCATAAAGATCTTGGGTTATGACTTTTAAATCATCTACAAAAAAGGGCAGCTAAATGTTGTTGCAGATGCACTCTCAAGAAAGGATGGAGATGTCGAATAATTTCTTTGTTCCATTTCTATTATCCAACCAGATTGGATAATCGAAGAAAGGAATGAATGGAAAAAGGACAAACATGTGTGTATAGTCATTCAAAATTTGCAACAAGATCCTACTACATCTGATACATTTAGTTGGAAAAATGATTCCTTATGGTACAAATATCGCTTATATCTTTGTAAGAATGCATAAATAAAACAAAATATTCTTTCAGAATTGCAGATTTCTCCCTTAGGAGGACACTTAGGATTTTTTAAAACTTACCACAAGGTGAAGAAATATTTTTTTTTGGGATGGCCTTAAATATGATATTCAACATTTTGTTGTGGAATGTTTGATTTTCCAGCAAAATAAAATTGAGACAATTAATACTTCGGGTCATCTACAACCTTTATCCATTCCAAGTCAACATTGGGAGGATATTTCAATGGATTTTATCACAGGTATACCAAAGTCCGAAGGAAAGAGTGTCATCATGGTGGTAGTTGATAGACTTACCAAGTATGCACAGTTTTGTGCATTGTCTCATCCATTTAGAGCAAGTACAATTTCTACTGAATTTATTGAAACAATTCAAAAGCTACGTAGAAACCCAAAGATTATCATAAGTGAAATAGATCCCATTTTTATTGGAAATTTTTGGATGGAATTATTTTATTTTTTGGGTATTCAACTAGCTCATAGCTCATCTTATCATCCTAAATCCCATGGGAAAAATGATATAGTGAACAAATGTTTGGAAGGATATCTTCATTGTTTTCTATTTGATAAACAAACACAATGGGTCAAGTGGTTACCTCTGGCTGAATGGTGGTATAATACTTCCTTCCATACTGTAGCAAAAATGACCCCATTTATCGCACTTTATGGATATAATCCATCATCCATCACATCATCTTTAAGAGAAATTTCTAAGGTTCAAGAAGTGGAATATCACATCGAGTATCAACAAAAAATTCTCCAACTCTTAACGGATAACCTAAATTTGGCACAAAAATGAATGAAACAACAGGTAGATCAACATCACAACTAGAGAACTTTTGATGTAGGAGATTGGGTATTTTTAAGACTAAAAAACTACAAACAAATGTCCCTCAATCAAGCTAAGAAGGATAATAAATCACCACCAAAGCACTATGGTCCTTACAAGGTGTTCCAAAAGATTGGTACTATGGCATAAAAATTGGAGCTTCCTACTTCTTCTCGAGTGCATCCAATTTTCCATGTTTTGTGCTTAAATAAGGTTATAGGTGACAAAATTCTAGTTCAAATAATATTGCCAGAACTTGATGAGGAGGAAAATTAAATATTGGAACCTGAAGCAGTCACAGAAACAAAAACTCGACAGCCACGAAATCGATTAATTTCAAAGTATCTCATCAAGTGGAAGAAATTACCCACTGAAGGTTCTGCATGGCAGGATGAGAATTTATACAGAAGCATCCAGAGCTACTCAAGCATTGAGGACAACACTTTTTTGAAGTAAAGGGGCATGCTAGGTTCCTATATTACTAGTGTAGTCCCTTAGTTTTGTTAGTGTATCCCCCTTATTTTTATTGTTGTACCACTGTAACCACCATATTGTTATTATTTTTCCCTTACATTATTATTGTTGGGCCAGATAGGATTACATTGTGACCCCATGGACTCCTATGTATAGAAAGGAGGTTTTTTAATTTGTATCATCCAATAATTTTTCATTTATGTAATGTAAATGAGGTTGCACCCTCGAAGTGGTTTTCCTCTATTTTTGGAGTTGGTTTCATAATATCGAGCCAGTGTAACTCAACTAGGTTAGGCTAAGTCCCACTATGAGGAGATCTACTTTGACTACGAGTATTTTCTTTTCTCTACAACTTTTGGAACCAGTTGTGAATATATTTAGGGAACTTACACTAGAATATTTCCTACTAATCACTCACAGGATCAACATACAAAATTTATTCCCCTACACGCTTCGTGAATTTTTTGATGAAGTTGTGCTTCTTCATAGGTAAACCATTCTACTTGTTCATGACACTAATATGTCAAATCCTTCTTAAAATCCTTGGCACCTTGTTCCAAATCCATTTTAATAATTTTAGGTTCGGGAAATGAACCATTTGTTGGAAGAATATTATGTAAGCATAGAGACACTAGGTTCAGTCACAAGTGCAAGAAAAGGATCTGTTGTAGTCTACCATAACACCAAAATTTTCAACTTACTAAAGATGAATAAGGTGTCTCACCCAGGGTGTGCCACGAACTTACTTTGTTAAGGGATTAGAACCATGCATCAAGGGGATTTGTGCAAGGAATATCAATTCCATATAACTTATAAATCATGACATCAGATGTATAACCATCACAAAAGGGAAATATGCAAAGCATCCAAAGAAAAAAAGGATATACACATATATTCATATCAAAAACTTTAAAGATCCCCATAAAACCAACACATGAATATACATAACCAACAACACAACTCCTTTTCATTAGCTACAAACATCATTACATCATTACATTCAGACTATGAGGCCTTTTAGATAGGAAAAATAAATCATAACATAGACAACTCAGAATCATTTAAGAAAAGAAAAATATTAATCCCAATAGACTTAACAACAACATCGTGCTACAAAATCCTTTTCTCTATTCTTTTGTTTTCCTTTTCCTTCATATTTTATGCACTTCGTTAACCTAAATTGTTGGCTTCTTCCATGGATAAAACACCTTTTCCTTTTTTGTTGCTTCTGTTGCTCGACCAAGACTGCTTCCTCTCCTGTTGATGACTGTTGTGGATCGACTGTGGATACATGTATCCCTATTTTCCGTTGGCAAACATTTAGCTACTAACAAATCCTTGGGGATTTCTTCTCTTTCCTTAGATGCTTTCTCTGCAACTTCCCATCATTAATATTTTGTTAAAACATGTCAAAAAAATTGTTCCCAAAAACGAAGTACCTAATAGTTAGAGGTAGTTACATTTTAAATGGAGGTTAAGTGACAATTCAAATATGTGTTGGTGAAGAAAGAACAATGTTTACGAGATTTCAGATTGGATGTGACTATTGATGAAAACGAATAAGACTAATGTGACTTAAATGTGAAATGTAATTTTTTTTTTCTGTGTTAATCTTTGTAATAATTTATTGTCGTAACTAAAAGGGGACTGGTAAATAATTCTTACATTAGAAAGTAGGTAGATTGGTTTGTTGAGTCGATTGTGTTGTTAAGTTATTTTCTCAACAATGATCTCTTATTTTAGAAATTGTTTGATCTCATAAAGCACTATTTATGTGGTTGTATAAATTATAAAATATTCATATATATCTTGGATTCTCCTGATCTAAAAATGTGCTACTGTTAAATACATAATCACTTCTACAAATCTTTGCAGAATTAGAAAACACAATTGTCAATTGCATAATCATGAAGAAAGATAAATCATACACAACAGATATAATTTACCGAGGAAAGCTTACAACTAAAAACCCCACTATCTTGTATTCTATATTATAATATGGATCATGAAAAAATTACATACAAAGCTCCAATCAAAATAGCCCTCGGTACATCAGCCAATTGTCTCACATTATCATGCAAAAATTTGCAAATCACTTGCTCAATTTATTCTCTCCAAACAACCCACCTCCACTGTGAAATCCTTGTTGATAGCAATCCCTGAACGAATGCAATCTTGATTTCCTTGACTACGCAATCCTCATGGGCACATCCAATATGTATGTGGTTGCATGTGTGCAATCAGATAATGTCACAACTGATATTTTACTTCCCTTTTACCTAGAGATCAACTGGGTCTCCACTGGATCTGGCATGCATGAAGTTAATTATAGTAAATATTCAATTGCATGTGAGACTACTGATTGTAAATTAATTAATCTTTAGTTATAACTATCACAATTGAGTTTAACTCACTTAACTGAGTTAAAATACTTTAAAACTTACACAACTACACTTCCAACTCTATTACAACTTCGAATCACTCAGTTACAACTAAGCCAACCTGCATGTCCCACCAACCAACCACTTAACTCGAAATTCCTTTAGCTAACAAATTCTCCACTTGAGTTAACTATTTCCAAGTGCTCGTTGAGAATAGATTATAGTTTATTTTTCAACTAATATTAAGGGATAATAATATTAGACATGCATCTATAAATAGACATGCATTCTATAGATTATGCACATACATCTATAAATAGACATACACCTAAAAATAGCCTGAGGCCCCATCCTAGTGTAGGTGCTTAATTTTCACTAGGATCTTCTTCTTGAATCTCAATGCTCCCTCTCAACAAGAAAGGGATTATCCTTCACCCCAATGTTGTCTCTATGGTATTCTAATTTTCTCCCGGTGAGAACCTTTGTCAGAATATCTGCATCCTGATCTTCCATGGGAATGTACTGAAGCAACATGATCCTCCTTTCCACACAATCTCTGAGATGATGATACTGGATATCTATATGCTTGGATCTATCATGAAACACATGATTAATTGAAAGTTTAATGCAACTTTTATTATCACAATGAATCGTTGTCGAATCCATATGAGAACCAAACAAACCAACCAAGATATTTCTCATCCAAATAACCGCACATGCGGATTGACTCGCTGCCATCGATTCCACTTCTGTTGAACTGTGTGCCATGGATCTCTCCTTCCTGCTGTACCAAGAAAAAACTATAGAACCGATACTAAATATCCCCCGTGATCTTCTCTTTCTACCTGATGGACTACCCGCCCAATTTGCATCTGTGAAGCCATGCAACTTCACTCCATCCATCTATTTGTACCATATACCATACTCTGATGTGCCCCTTAGGTATCTCAGGACATGCTTCCCCACCTTGAAAAAGAGCTTCATAGGCTTAACCATAGCTTGACTCAGCTAGTTAACCACAGAAATTTTTTTTTGTCTCACGTTCACTAGATACATTAGTGAACCCACTAATTGTCAATAGATAGTAGCATCCACTACCTCTCTAGAAGTAGCATCCTCTTTCCTCCAATTTCCTTGAAGAGGAGTATCCATGGGTTTGTAGTCGTCCAAGTGAAGCTTACCCAGTATCTCCCTTGCATACTTGCCTTGAGACACAAAAATTTCACCATCTCACTGCCATATTTCCAATCCAAGGAAATAATTAAGGAGGCCCATATCCTTCATTTCAAACTCCCTTACAATTCCTCCTTACATGAGTGTATTAGCTGCTCATCACCAGTCAATATTAAATCATCAACATAAATAAAAATTATTAAAATATTACCCTCCACCACAATTTGGTATAGGTTTGCATCTACTTCACTTTTGGTGAAGCCTGGTCCAGTGAAATAGATGTCTATCTGAGTGTACCAAGCAAGAGGTGCTTGATTCAGCCCATACAACGCTCTTTTGAGTCGTCATACATGTGACTCCCTGTTGAAGATCTAGAAACCTTCAGGATGCTCTATGTACATCTCTTCCTCAATTATCCCATTGAGAAATTTAGTTTTCACATTCTTCTGATGAATGCATCATCCCTTCTGTGCTCAGAGAGAAAGGATGGTCCTTATGGAAGAATACCTTGTGATAAGTGCAAACGTATCCTTAAAATCTATCCCCTCGATCTATGAGAACCCCCGAGCAACAAATCTTCCCTTGTATTTCTCCACACTACCATCAATATCTTGCTTTACCTTGTAGATCCATCTCGAACCTACCACTAGTTTATCAACTGCCCTTGGAACAATTTCCCAAGCACTTTTTTTGACAATGGAGCCATACTCCTCCACCATTGCATCTACTGATGTGGGCTCCTACACTGCTTCCTGAAAAGAAGATGGTTCAGTCACAATACATTTTATCATGAGAGCCATGTATCCAATAAATTGGTTAGGATACTATCTTTGTCTGCACTGTGAAGTACGGGCTCCTACATTCTGTGCAGCATCAAGTATCATCCTATTAGCTTCCATGGTATGCCTTCTTCAATTTCTGATTGATGGCTTTATGTAAGTGGACTCCTCCACTCCATGAACCTACACATGTGGCTGATCCAGATCTTGAGACTCATCTTTGCGAACCAGCAGTTCCTCCTCTACATGCAAGTCCAGCTCCCTTTCAAGCGACAACATCATGGCTTTCCCCTCATCAAATTTTACATCCCGTCACACAACACTAATTTTTTTGTTTGGAAAATACACACGATAATTATGGGGTGCTTGTTTTACCCCACTATTATAGCATCATTTATCACCATTATATACTTGATGACTTGTGCATTGGCCTTGGTCAACCCATCTATTCAGACTTGGTCATATTTCTATAAAAAAAATTCTCAAAACCCATACACAACTCTGCCCAGACTTTTCCACGTATAAACACGAGTCCATACATAGAGAACCGAATATGCTATTTAAAATATTAAAAATTATATAATTTCGCTACTTTTTAGGTGGGGTTTACTATTGTTCCTGTGACTTAACTAGCCCAACCCATGGCCTAACTATTCCCAAACTGAAAGAACTAATTTGAGGGAGTATAAAAACCCCTCAAGGGAATGGCCTAATGGAGGAAGAGAGAGAATTATAGCTATTATACCCTGTTATAGCTCTATCCAAGTGTCATATTTCCCCTGTGCCTCCTGCACTTCCCAGATTTTTAGGAAACCCTTGTTTCCTTGAGATGTTCACTCATGCTATGTGACATGCATTGTGCACTATTCTTGGAAGAAGTTTTTTGAGGCTAGGGTTGGACAGATCTAGAGGATGGTATGCTTGAGACTATAGAAGATTTCAGGTGATCTCTCTACATGTTTTTATTGTACATGTTATCAATGAAAAGAAGTACCATCTTGTTCCTGATGTTCACATGTCATTTATCTCTTATAAATGCTTAACGATCTTAAATAGTTCATTTATTGTTATTTTTATGAGATTATGCATGCTTTTCAGTAACATTTAGAACTTATATATGTTGTACAACTAGGTTTTTATGCTTTTTCTTTGCTGGTTTAAAATTTTTGGAGCACAAGGTGTTGTAGGTGGTTTTTACCCCGCAGGATCTACTACAACCAAAGGATTAACAGGTAAGTTCTGCAACCCTTAGCTTTTATTTTAGAGAATAGAAGTTGGTTAATCAAGTCCTTCTTCTGATGAAATCCCACTAATATGTGAAGGTTATCAACCCAAGACCTCAGGGTAACATTTCCCATAATATAACTGGTGAATCCACTGGGATTACATCTGTGTAATACCTAGTTCAGGTTGTTTTTATCTGTCTTGTAGGTTCCATAATAGTTTTATCACTTTTTACATATGCTACTTAGTCTTTGCACAGTCATGTATACCTCTTGTATCTTCCAAAAGAACCCACGTATACATGATTTTCTTTGGTTACAGTCACGTATACATGCTTGCTCCATACTACAAAACCGCATATGCTGGGAAAATTTTGAAAATTTGAGTTTTAAACCTCTGTGTTGAACCATTCATGTGGTGTCTTTAAGGTGTATGGACTGTGTATATTGTGGTTGCATATCCATTTCTCTCATGTTCTTGTGAAAACCCAGCGATTTGTTAAATTTCCTATTTTGTGTGATTCCAATTGTGACTGTAGCACCAAGATCTCTTCCTGGAGTTCTTGGTTGTTTTGACCATTTATAACAGTGAGCCTCTACTTGTTTGCTCTTCTTGGCCTTATGCATTGCTTCGATTTTGGTTTTTTCCCTTTTGGATTATCTTGGTTTTCTTGACTTCTTAGACTAGCTTTGTAGCGAATCTTGGAGAATCCATTTTTGGTTTTTTGAGTTTTGTGCACTGAAAGATTGTGCTACTATAATGAATCAGTTTTTTGAGTCTGTGTTGCTTCTTCTTTCTCATTTGGGTCACGCTACAAAAGTAGCATAGTTGGCTTGAGAACTTTGAAGCCTTGTTTATACTCATTTTTCTTTATTCCAGTCTTGGGTAGTTTTATTCTTGTCTTCTTGAAATATTTTTCCTTTCATTATAAGTGAAAAACCCAAAGACAATTTTTGTTTTCTGTTGATTTTGGTTTGAGTTCATTTTTACGATTTCCTCATATCTCTTAAAGCTTTTTGTTGGTTTCTAGTCTTTGGTTCTTTGGATTGGTTTTTAAAGAAGTCTTTTCTTGATTTCTCTCTTTTGCATCAAGTACATTTTGGCATTTTTTATACATAGGAGTTATGTTTGGAACTAGCCTTGTTTTTTTGTCAAAAGTGATCGAACCATTTTCTTTCTAGACACTATTTTTTCTTCTTCAAAGTTAGCAATCTTAGAATTTGCATGTCATTGGTAGTCTGCATTAAATGCATTGAAGAATTTTAGTCATTTTCATAGTTTTATGGATTGTGTGAAGTGTGAGCAACTGAAAAGTAAAACAAATTTTTTTCTTACTTATTTTCATAGAACCCATATAGAGATCTCTTTTCATCAAAAGGAAATCATTGCATTTTCATGTAGTGAGGTTTTCATTGATTTCTTTTGCGTTGACAAACACCATCAGTTTCACTTCCGCATACCTTTGACTCAAGTAACAACCAATTCAAAATCAAGTGCTATAATTAAAAGCAACTAGAAGTTGTTGTATCATTTTCATTAATCATACACCAACTAGCTAGGTTATAGGGCCTTGGAATAGGTGAGTGGAGAGTTAACTCTCTAAGGCCGCTCAAACTGTTAAACATACAACGTTTATTAAAGAGTGAAATCCAACTCTTTTAAGTGTACCGGGAAAGCTATCCTCCAGAGAGTCAAGTGTGAGGGAGAGTGTAGGCAGAGAAGAGAGATACCCGCTCTCCTATTTGTTGAATCTTGACCTAAGACTGTTCCGCCCGGCTGGCGATATGAATTGCTACCATTAGTTGTCTCTCCTAGGGACTACACAAGTGACTATGGGAAGGAATACCCATGGTACCTAAGACAGACGTTGCATCACTTCCATCAGTACTTCTGGAGGGTGACCTTGCAAAGCTTGGGGACTTGCACCGTAAAGGTTGTTGTTAGGAGGTAAGCATAATTTTTTATATTACCTTTGCTAGTAGGCCTGGGGCGTAATTACCCCAGACTATTTTGGGAAGGTCTTATTACTTCTCTTTCTTGTATTGTGGTGTCTGGTCCTCGTCACCCGGAGCGGAAATACCTAAGAGATGTTTTTTTTGTTGTATCTTAAGAAATTTTTAGAATGTTCTCTTTACTCCTATATTGCTTAGCTTCTTATATTTTTTCATTCTAAGATTAATATCTTAAAGTGGTTGATTGATCACCTCATTGATTGAGGAGGCTTCACAGGCTTTCTCCTACGAGTGTCGAGCCTTCTTCAAGAAGGTGTAGGAGTAATTCAGTGGGTGATTTTCACTCGGTGGTTTTGAACATAGGGAAGAGTGATCCTTCGTCCGGGCTTGTTGTTTCTGTGGGTGGTCCTGGTTTTAGTGTCAGTTTAGAGAGGAGTGCTCCACTCATCTCTAGAGTTTTATTTCCAGCAGAAGAAGTTGAAGTAGAGGAAGTTCCTCAGCCTACTGAGTCTCTTCCATCTCCACTTCCTGGTAGCTTTCATGACGTCCTTTTTTACATCGGGCCTGAGTCTTAGAAACTGGCTAGTCCTTTTCCGTCATATCCCTTTCTTTTGATGGCCATGACTGGGAACACAGTTTCAACTATGAACACTGCAAGTGTTCATACTCCTCTTTTAGTTGAGGGAGGAGGAACTATTGCCACATGAAAAATCACTTCTAGTGTGTTTGTGCTTGGCTCTGCTTTTATTCCATATTTGAGTGGAAACACCCAAGTACATGCTTCTCAATCTGGTCCCTTTCCTTATGGAATGCCCCCTAGTAGAATTCCTTCTTTTTCCTTTTCTGCTGCTTCAGTTGTCTCCACACCCACACCTTCTATGCCTAGTGGATCATCTTCATTTCAAGGGTTCCACTTTGGAAATGGTCATATCGCTCATTCAAACCATTCCTTAGGATCCATGCCCTTCATCTCTCAGAATCAAGGTTTTAATCCTTTTTCTGGAGGTCAAGGCTCTAATATTTTTTTGAGATGGAACCCTACTTTTACAACATTGGGAGCAGGGAGTCATTTTTTCTATAGTTAGAAAGGGAATGTTCCTTTCCCTTCATCGGGTACTTCTCAGGCTTTTTCTCCATTTGCAAATGCTTTGAACCCTTACTAAGGGGTTTCTTCTTCATTCAATACCTAGGTTGGAGAAAATATTACTATATATAGTAACTCTATGTTGGGAGGGGGTCCTTCTCCGAATGTTGGGTCACAAGGATTTTCTTATGGCCCAATATTTTCTACGAACAAAATCTAGAAATGTGGTGCCTCAAAAAATCTAGGTTATTCTTTTCAGAATGTGGGGAATCATTCCTATGGGGAATGTAATTGCTAAGCTCCTCCTCGCTTACCATTTGTAGCAACGTTAAACTTGATAGATCTATAAAAATTGACTAATGATCCTATACGATATAGTTTGGGTTAGCCTATGTGACGCAGCAACAAGGTGAATTTGGATTCCAAGGAGAAGTTGGTCAAATGTGACGTGGCCCTGGTCGTATTCCCTTTCCTTTTTCCTACATGGTTCTTTTTTTCTCTCGGCAATTTTATTTATCAATTTTAGAAAAATTGATAAATAAATATAATTTGACAACCTTTGAAAATTTAAATATATCTTTCGCTTTATATAATACCCTGACACCTTATAACTAATAATTAAACAGTCGGGCTTTATAATTGCACTCCACGCTTTGTAAACAGAACATTATAATAGAGCCTTTGAACCGGCCCCACCTATACATACGTATGCACCATACCTTAGTTAACCTTCGGCCTCTTTTATTAAACTTCACACATCTTCAAAAAACAGTCACCGTCCGATCGCCTTTGCCCAGATCTATGGCTTTGAGCGATATTGCTCGGCGTCCAACGTCAATCTTTAACGCGCGAAGGCGCAGGTTAACGAGTGGTTTTGGAACAGTGGCCCAAGCCACGTGTCCAACATTCTATGGAATTGCTCGCCCTCCAGACAATACCGCTTATGGTCAAAAGGTGGTGTGGAATGGGGCAATCCGCCCTCCAAAACCACTCGTTGTTTTGCTACAGTGCTTTATAAAGGTTAATGGTCGGTTGCGTTATTCTTCGTCTGCCTTACTCAGGTTTTCAACTCGGGTTAGGAATTCTAATTATCAACAAAAAAAGGTATTTATTTTGTAAACAAAGAGAAACTTCTGTTATCATAAAAAAATATTAAATGGCCACAGTTTCACGCAGAGACCTCGCCTGCGGCGGGATTGAATTCGCAAGGTTTTCAATAAATAGAAGAGAAACGACAGATAGACAGACGCAGAGTTGATACAGTGATTCGACTCAGGAATTATAGCTATACAGAATTCAATTTCTTCGGAATTAAACAATCCTTTTATAGACAAAGATTCAATTCTCTCAAATGGCAAACAACCTTGGAACCATTTAACTGGAAACAATTGTAACACATAGAGTTTATTGCAAAAAAAATTCCCCTTCCCCCTCAATGCATCCGAGGATTCAATTTATATACATTATAGTGTGACTCTTTGGTTCCTCTATGAGGACCGTTTCAGGAAACCAAAAGCCTAATTACAATTTACTCAATAACTGAACTGACAACTGGATCGAATCCAAATCTATTCGACTTCTACAACTCTAACTAGTCTAAACATTCAGCTGAGGTATTGACACCTAGCTGTTACAATTCGATGGATTTCGAACCCTCCTAGCCACAACATGTGGAAAAAACCTCCTACATTGCTGGCTAGTGTCTAATGCCCCTACATCAGACTCCTGAGGGCAATTTTCTTCATGGGCTCATGTCCATGAGCTCCTCCACTGATCTACCTATCTTCTGCAACATCCCTTCAGTCATCCAAGTGGCATCTTCCTCTGGTTTATCCCTCCATTTGATCAGGTACTGTAAGTACTCTTGTCCTCTGGTCCTTCTGAATGGTCTTCTATCCAATATCTTCTATGGTTGCAATGGTTGTGCTGGAGGTAGCTGCTCTTTCCACTCAATCTGTTCCTTGTCTGCTGATCCTTCTTTTGCACCATCATCTTCATACTTGTACAAATCTGCAACATTAAAAATGGGAGATATTCCAACATCAGGTGGCAATTCAATCTAATAAGCATTTGCAGAAAACTTTCTAAGTATCCTGCATGGCCCAATCTTTTTTAACTTAAATTTATTATACTGCTTCTTTGGGAACCTCTCCTTTCTCAAGTGTGCCAAAACCAAGTCTCCTACTTCAAAGTGAACTTCCTTTCTGCTCAAGTCTGCTCTGTTTTTGTATTTGATGTTGCTGCCTTGTAGTTTCTGTTTCACTTGTTCATGTATGGTCTGGATCTCAGAAGCAAATTCCTCACCATCTGCACTCCTTAGCTCTGCTCTTCCCAGATTTCTTAATTTTGATATTCCTCTGGGGTGCATTCCATAAAAAATATGGAATGGACTCTACCCTGTGCTCCTGTTTGGTGATTCATTATATGCATATTCTGCCTGAGGCAAAATATGATCCCACTGCTTGGGATGCTCTCCGGCAAGACTTCTCAACAAGTTTCTGAGACTCCTATTCACTACCTCAGTCTGTTCATCAGTCTAGGGATGATAAGCCGAGCTGAAACTTAGTTTGGTACCAAGTTTCTTCCACAATGTCCTCCAAAAGTGACCCACAAATCTGGTGTCTCTGTCTGAAACAATACTCCTGGGCAACCCATGCAATCTAACAACTTCTTTGAAAAACAAGCTAGCAACATGGGTGGCATCACTAGTTTTATAACATGGAATAAAATGTGCCATTTTGGAGAATCTGTCCACCACAACAAAGACTGCATCATTCCCTCTCTGATTCTTGGGTAATCCTAGAACAAAATCCATACTCACCATGTCCCAAGGCCCGTCTGGAATAGGCAAGGGAGTTTACAATCCTGCATTCTGGCTCCTTCCTTTGGCATATTGACAAATCTTGCAATTCTTCACAAACTTGTCTACTTCTGTTCTCATCTTAGGCCAGTAATAGAAATGACTCAGCTGCTCATAAGTCTTTTCAGTACCAAAGTGTCCAGCAAGTCCTCCATTATGCTTCTCCTTGATCAAATTTTCTCTCATGGAACATTTTGGTACACATAGTTGGCTTATTCTGAATAACAAGTCCTCCTGCAGGAAATAGTCCAGCCACTGGCTTCTATCTGTTAAGACAGGGTTACTACATGCCTCAAATGCTTCTTTAAAATCTGGATCTGTTTTATACAATTCCTTGAGAAAATCAAATCCTGCAACTTCAAAATTAGTTTCTTGCACAAGCATGTGTCTCCTACTCAAAGCATCAGCTACTTTATTGGTTTGGCCACTTATATGTTTCCAGAAAAAATTAAAACTTTGGAGATACTCAACCCATTTAGCATGTTTATGTTTCAACTTGGGCTACTGTACAATATATTGCAAAGCCTGATTGTCAGAATACAATACAAATTCCCTGGACATCAAATAATGTCTCCACTTCTTCAGTGCCTAAAAAATTGCATAGAATTCCTTCTCATAAGAGGAATAATTTCTCCTGGTGTCATTTAGCTTCGCACTGAAATAGGCTACAGGCCTATCCTCCTGACTCAACACAGCTCCAATGGCCTCTCCACTAGCGTCACATTTTACTTGAAATGGTTTAGTAAAATCAGGCAGAATCAAAACAGGCTTCTCTGTTATCTTTTGCTTCAAAATTTTAAAATTTCTTTCTGCTTCAGCAGTCCAATTAAATGGCTGGTTGATCTTCTTTATTATCTCAATTATGGGTGCATTAATCTTACTAAAGTTTCTTATGAACTTTCTGTAGAAGCTAGCAAGTCCATGGAAACTTCTTACCTCAAAAACATTCCTGGGTGAAGACCACTCCACAATTGCTCTAACCTTTTCTGGGTCCATCTTCAATCCTTCTGCAGAAACAACAAAACCAGAATACACCAACTCTTCCTTCATGAATGAGCATTTCTTCAAATTTATCAGCAGCTTCTCTTGGTGTAGCTTCTTCAAGACATGATTAAGATGCCTTAAGTGTTCTTCTTTAGTTCTGCTGAAAACCAATATATCATCCAAATACACTATCACAAATTTACCAATGAATTCTCTTAGTACTTCATTCATGAGTCTCATAAAAGTGCTTGGTGCATTTGACAACCCAAAAGGCACTACCATCCATTCATATAATCCTTCATTCATTTTAAAGGCAATCTTCCATTCATCACCCTCTCTTATCCTAATCTGATGGTATCCACTCTTCAAATCTATCTTTGAGAAATATTTGGCACCGCTCAAACAATCCATTAAATCCTCAATTCTGGGCAACGGAAATCTGTACCTGATTGTGATCTTATTAATTGCTCTGGAATCAGTACACATCCTCCAACCTCCATCTTTCTTTGGGCTCAATACTGCTGGTACTACACATGGACTCAGATTTTCTCTGATCAGTCCTTTGTCCACCAATTCCTGTACTTGTCTTCTGATTTCCTCATTTTCTTTGGGAGTCATTCTGTAGGCTGCCTTATTTGGCAGATTTGAACCAGGGATAAAATCTATCTAATGGCTAATCTTCCTCACAGGTGGCAGCTCATCAGGTAAATCATCCACAACAATGTCACAGTAATTGTCTAACATGTCTTGTATCTCTACTGGTAAATCAGAAATCTTTGTAGAAGTAAGAACTACCTTAGGTTTGCAAACCAAAGCAAAGCTTACCTCTTCATCTTCTATATGCTGCAGATATTCCTTTCTGCTCAGAAACAAGGTCTTTGGATCAATCACTCTACTGGATGGCTCTCCTTCTTCTATGGGTATCAATGTATGGTGTACCCCATCCTTGAAGAACTTGTAAGTGTTCTTCTTGCCATCATGCACTACTGCTCTGTCAAACTGCCAAGGTCTACCCAGCAGTATATGACACACATCCATGGGCATTACATCACACAAAACTTTGTCCTTGTACTTGCCCATTTGTAGCTCTATTTCACACTGTTCTTTCACAACCAGCTGGTGCCCTTTATGTAGCCAGGACACCCTGTAGGGAGTTGGGTGCTCCCTATTCTTCAGCTTCAACTTTTCTATCACCTCAGTGGAAGCCATATTTTCTGTGCTACCACTATCAATGACTAACTGGCAGCACTTCCCTTGGACTTTGGATATGCTCCCAAACAAAGTATTTCTTTGTACAAGCTCAGTGACCTCCTTAGCTTGCTTCAACAGGACCTTATTTACCACTAAGGATTCTCCCCTTTCTGGAAGAATGTCTTCTTCAATTTCTGCCTCCTTTTTAGCCTGGGCAACAACAGCATTCCTTGGGCCAGCACCCACATTCTCTGGGCATTTAGAGTGCTTGTGTCCCACTTCCTGACATCTATAGCACCTCAATTCTCTACCTCTGCCTCTGTCTCTGCCTCCACTTCCCTTTCCTCTGTAAGAACCCCTTCTGCCCCTTTCATCATCCTCTGTAGATGCATTATGAGGTGAGCTACTATTAGCTCCATCCTTGGGTGTAGCAGGCTTTCCTCTACCACCCTGACTTCCCTTCCCCCAGAAAGTACCCCTCTTCTTGGCAGACTGTTTCCTCAGGAGTTTCTCCTCTGCTTTCAAGGCCATCTGGTATGCCTCTTCTACTGTCTTGGGAGACAGAAGACCAATCTCATCTTGGATCTCTAGCTTGAGACCATTCACATATCTGGCAGTCTTCTCTGGTGTGTCTTGGAATTTCCCAGCTCTTATGCTCACTCTGTAGAACTCCTCTGTGTATTCTTTTACTGTCAGCAACCTCTATCTCAGGTTCTGCATATGTCTATACAATGTCAGATGGTAATCACTAGGCAGGAATTTAGCCTTCAACTTGGCCATCATTCTGGTCCAGCTCTTGAAAGGTTGCTTTCCAACTCTCCTCCTTTCTGCCTGCACTCCATCCCGCCAAAGTGCAGCATGTCCGTTCAGCTTTGTTACTGCAAACTTGACTTTCTTATCTTCACTTATTTCTTCATAATCGAAGCACTTGTTTAATTCATTTATCCAGTCCACCAGCACCTATGGATTCAGTCCCCCTGCATAGCTTGACACTTCAATCCTGGGCTTAGCTGCAGACCCCAGAATAGTCCTAAGGAGCCTCATTTTAGGAGGAATTTCAACATTTTCTTCAGCTTTTTCTGTTTCAGGTTCACTGATGTCTTCAGGATCTCTGGTCTGTCTTCGCTCCACGGCATCCATTCTGGCCTCGACCCTCTACAACACCTCCAATACCTCTGCGTTGGCTACAGGTCTCCTTCTGCCGGCACCTCTACCAATTCGGATTGCCATGTCAGCAAACAACTTGAACTTCCTGCTTTGATACCACACATGATGCAGCAACAAGGTGAATTTGGATTCCAAGGAGAAGTTGGTCAACTGTGATGTGGCCCTAGTCGTAGTCCCTTTCCTTTTTTCTACGTGGTCTTTTTTTTCTCTCGGCAATTTTATTTATCAATTTTAGAAAAATTGATAAATAAATATAATTTGAAAACCTTTGAAAATTTAAATATATCTTTCGCTTTATATAATACCCTGACACCTTATAACTAATAATTAAACCTTCGGGCTTTATAATTGCACTCCACGCTTTGTAAACAGAACATTATAATAGAGCCTTTGAACCGGCCCCACCTATACATACATATGCACCGTACCTTAGTTAACCTTCAGCCTCTTTTATTAAACTTTACACATCTTCAACAAACAGTCACCGTCCGATCGCCTTTGCCTAGATCTACGACTCTGAGTGATTTCGCTCGGCATCCAACATCGATCTTTAGCGCGCGAAGGCGCAGGTTAACGGGTGGTTTTGGAATAGTGGCCCAAGCCACGTGTCCAACAGTCTATGGAATCGCTCGACCTCCAGAAAATACCTCTTATGGTCAAAAGGTGGTGCGGAGTGGGGCAATCTGCCCTCCAAAACCACTCGTTGTCTTGCTACAGTGCTTTATCAAGGTTAATGGTCGGTTGCGTTATTCTTCGTCTGCCTTACTTGGGTTTTCGCCTCGGGTTAGGAATTCTAATTATCAACAAACAAAGGTATTTATTTTGTAAACAAAGCGAAACTTCTATTATCATAAAAAGGGATTAAATGGCCACAGTTTCACGCAGAGACCTCGCCTACTGCGGGATTGAATTCACAGGGTTTTCAATAAATAGAAGAGAAACAACAGACAGACAGCCGCAGAGTTGATACAATGATTCGACTAAGGAATTATAACTATACAGAATTCAATTTCTTTGCAATTAAACAATCCTTTTATAGACAAAGATTCAAGTCTCTCAAATGGAAAACAAGCTTGGAACCATTTAACTGGAAACAATTGTAACACACAGAGTTTATTGCAGAAACTTTTCCCCTTCCCCCTCAATGCATCCGAGGATTCAATTTATATACATTATAGTGTGACTCTTTTGTTCCTCTATGAGGACCGTTTCAGGAAACCAAAAGCCTCATTAAAATTTACTCAATAACTAAACTGACAGCTGGATCGAATCCAAATCTATTCGACTTCTACAACTCTAACTAGTCTAAATAGTCAGCTGAGGTATTGACACCTAGTTGTTACAATTCGATGGATTTCGAACCCTCCTAGCCACAACATGTGGACAAAACCTCCTACAATGCTGGCTAGTGTCTAATGCCCTTGCATCACTGCGGTCCCCACCAAACTACCCTCATACCTTCCAAAGTTTGAAGGGAAGACTGGTGAGGATCCAGACGATCATGTCACCGCTTTCCATTTATGGTGTTCGTCAAACTCCCTTAACTGGAAATGCAGCCAAATGGTACATCAAGATGACTGGGGGGTAGTTTTGCTACTTTTGGAGAGTTGGCTACCATGTTCTTAAATCATTTTCAATTTCCTATTCGTTATGACATCGAGACTGGCCTCCTGGCCAATTTTCAGCAGGACAAGGCAACTCACATTTTTGATCATATGCAGGAATGGCGAAGAAGGAAGAGGCTTATCAAAACTGAAATCCCGAATGAATTCCTTCTTGAATGGTTTTTGAAATCTTTACAGCCAGAAATTTTGAAGGATGTATCCCTTTCAGGGGTATTTTCGGAAGAGCAGGCTATTTTTAGGGCTTAGTAGCTAGAACTGATTTATTCTCAGTCTGGAGTCTTTAATAATATTTTGCCAGATGCTCCTCACTCCAATCTAGATTTAGCCAAAACTAAACCTGGTCCTCATGGTGACGAGCTTATCGGTTCGATCCATAGTGGTACAGTTAACCTGCTAAGTCAATTGCAACAGTTGTCTATAAAATCTGCTCCTTCTGGTCAGGTTGTGCCTTCAGTATCAAATCCTTCTCAACCATTGGCAATTAATGTTGTTCAAACTTCTAACCCCAAAGGAAATCAAAAATACGATGGGAAGAAGAAGGGATGAAATAACAAGAAAAAGGACAAGGATAGAAAGGGGAATGCAAACAAATACAATGATCATGTTCGAGAGGGTAAGAAGGATAATAAAAAGAAAGTTAATTTTCCATGCAAGCTATGCACTAGAGACCATCGTATGCACCTCTGCCCTAAAATTAAAGATGCACAGTGCTTGTTAGCTCAACAGGTTTGTTCCAATTCCCAGGCTGTGCTAACAAACCCTTTTCCCCAAGGGCAGTAATTACTTGCTGGTGTGAATGAAAATATTAGGGCTCCCTCTGGGGGCAGTCAGGATAGGGAAAATAAATCAAACATATAAATGATGAATGCTCACACAGATATCGATATGAGATCTCGTGATTATGGAAAATTCAAGTCTTCGATAGTTAAGGGTGCTCCCATTAGTGTTGAGCCGCTCCATATAGAGAGGCCTGCAGTTTAGCCTATACCTTGAATGCCGAAAGGGTCTACAAAGCATATGACAACCAATCCTAATAACAAGGCTGCAGAGAACTACTCGATTGTAGAATATCTGGCTCAAATTCCTTGTGCCATGTCTGTGTTAGAGGTACTCCAGTTGTGTCCTGCACAAAGGAGTGCATTGCTCACTACCATTGCGGTTGTTGATCCGCCGAATTTTCTGATGATCACATTTGACATGTTGACTTTTAAAAAGAGACTTTCTCATCATATGGATTTCCACATCAGGTCAACATATCAGTAATTTAATATTTTTTGAACACTTGTTAATGAGGGCGCTTCCACCTGTGTAATGTCTCTTGCACGCTAGAAGGCCATTGGATCTCCCTTAGCTGCCCCTTCAGCCACTCTTCTGACTGCGTTTGATGGTCATTCTCATAGGCTACATGGTATTCTTCCAGCTCTACCCATATTTGTTGGGGGTAAAACTATAAATATCGAAATTGAGTTAGTCGGTGCAAGCTTAGACTATAACCTTTTCTTGGGGAGAAACTAGATCAATGAGATGGATACTATTGCATCCTCATTATTTTGTATTTTATTTTTCCCGCACGAAGGGAGAATTGTCACAGTTGATCAACTGGATTGTTCTCTTGTGGATCTGAATGCATCATTCGACTCAACTGTTCCTTTTGTGAAATATACCAAGCAACCTATTGAAAATATCGGGGTTGGAATGTATACATCCCTGATGGGTACTTTTGATCTTCTACCTCCTTCAATTCATATCATTTCTATTTCATCCTCCAAGGTTCCTATTTAGAGAGAGTTCTTAAAAGATCATTATTTTTTGTACCCTTGGACCTTGCCTTCTCCTACCTCCACATAAGAAGAAGGTCAAGTGGGTGGAATTGCATTTCCTATGTCTGTAGCTGAGATTGCTTATAGATCTATTGTTGACTCTGCAGATTCCATTTCAATTTCTCTTTCATCGGAGGAATTAGATGGATATGTGGCGCTGGCTTGGACACTTAGTTCATCTTTTTCTTAGGATTTCCTTGATACCACTCTTCCATCTGAAGAGGCCATCCTTGTAGCAATGACTAGTGTAGAGAGACCGTGGGATGGTTTGCATAATCAGTATTACTTTCTACCAGACTTGCAAGAAGTTGAATCAAGTTTCCCTAGCCTTTAGTGTTCTGGTCCTATTCACCCAGTCCTAAACCCTTTAGCACTAGCATAGGTATTAGCTGAAGGGAACATGGTTGTTATTTCTGCTACTACCCCGGTGAACAACTCCAGAGATCCCAACATTATAGAGAATGTCTTCATTGGAGATGAGTGTTTCCTTGAATAAATTCAGACTTACACCAATCTCTTTCGAGAATTTTAGGATGTTTTTTCTTGGTCTTACGAGGAAATCCCTGCTATAGATCCATCTATTGTCCAACCTGAGATCAATACATACGAAAACGCTAAGCCTATCAGGTTGAAGCTTCGTCTAGTCAACCCTAGGAAGGCAGCAGCTATTAAAGCTGAGATGGAGATGTTGCTTAAGGCGAGTTTCATTTACCCCCTTCCATTAACTGAATGACTTTCAAATCCAATTCCTGTGGACAAGAAACAAGGAACGAACTGAGTTTGCATCAATTTCAGGGACCTAAATAAGGCATCCTAAATATAACTACCCCATGCCATTTATAGATCATATCATCGATGAGTGTATGGGGAATGAGATTTTCTCCTTCATGGATGGATTCTCGGGATATAATCAAATCACTATCCATCTTGAAGATCAGCATAAGACTACGTTTATTTTTCCCTAGGGTACCTTTGCTTACAAGAAGATGCCTTTTAGCCTTAAAAATGTTGGAGCTAACTTTCAGTGGGCCATGTCTTACACCTTCCATGACACCAAACATATTATTGATGCATATTTGTATGATTTAGATGCTCGTTCTCGTAAGGGAACTCATCGTCCTTCCCACCTACGTCAATTTTTTGAATGATGTAAGTATTAAAAATTTTGGTTGAACCCTACTAAGTGTGTTTTCGCTGTCACATCCGATCGATTGTTGGGATTCATCGTGTATATGAGGATTCAGGTAGATCCCCGCAAGGTTGAGGCAATACTTCAGTTTCCTCCCCCATCTTCAATTCGTCAACTTCAAAGTCCACAAGGAAAATATAATTTCCTGCGGATATTCATTATAAATTATACTGAGATTACAAAGGGATTTATGATTTTACTAAAGAAAGGAGTTCCATTATTTTGGGATGACTTTTCTCAATTCTCATTTATGCTTTGAAAAAAGCATTGACCTCTGCTCCTTTACCGAGTCCACCCGATTATAGTGGGGATTTCCTCTTGTATCTTGCTGCAGCAGAATCTACCATCGGTATGATTCTGGTTTAGGAAGATGATGCTCTTTCCGAGCATGTTATATAATACCTTAGTCGAGGCTTGGTAGGTCCTGAACTCTAGTATTCTCCGATAGAGAAACTTGCTTTCGTAGCTGTTCATGTTGTTCGACGACTCATACATTACATTGTCCTTTGCAAAACATATGTTTTGTCAATTTTTTCTCAGTAGGCGAGTGATTGGGGGAAAATAAAATCGATGGATTCTTATTTTGCAGGAATTTGATCTTGAATTTTTGTCTTCCAAGTCTAATAAATCGTTAGTATTTGCGTAGTTGATTTCTAAGTTGCCTTGTGGAGAAGAGATTGTTTATGAAGAATCATTTCATGATGAACTTCTTTTTCTCATTTCTTCATAAGATCCTTGGTATGGGGATCTCATAGTTTATCTCTAGACAATGAAGTTTCCCTTAGCTTTTTTGAAAGATGAGTGCAGAAATTTACATCACTTAGCCAAAAGTTATTTGATTATTAGTGACACTTTATATCGTCACGGGGTCAATTCGATCCTTATATGCTAGTTAAATCCCGAAGAAGATGAGGTTTTGCTAAAAGATTACTACAGTGGAACTTGTGGTGGTCATTTACTTGGGCTTGCTAAAACCTAAAAAATCTTGCATGCATGATACTTTTGGCCCTCGATTTTCAGAGATCGTATTGAATCGGTCAAAAAGTGTCATCTATGTCAGGTTTATACTCGAAAGATGTGTGCTCATCCAGCTGTACTCTTTCCTGTCATCACTGTTGGTCCGTTCAAAAAGTGGGGTATTTATTATACTACTTGTAACCCGCCTTCGGCTAAAGCTCGCAAGTACATTATTGTAGCCATAGACTACTTCATGAAGTGGGTTGAGGCCATGCCAACTTTTGGGAATGACGGTGAGACAACGACCATGTTCCTTTTCAATCAAGTCATTTCTCGCTTTGGTATCCCCAAAGAGATTATCACTCACCATGGTAGGCATTTTTAAAATAGCATGATGGTTGAATTGGCTTTGAAATTAGGTTTCTGGCAGGAGTATTCGTCTCCTTATTATCCTCAAGCCAATGGGCAGGTTGAAGCCGTTAACAAATCCTTGAAGACCATTCTTCAACGGAAGATTTATAAAGCCCAATCCAATTGACATATCATGTTGTATCCTACACTTTTGGAATACTGGATGAAAGTGAAAACTGCAATTGGTTTTACTCCATTTCATCTAGCTTATGGGTTGGAATCTATTTTTCCTATTGAAGGTGAAATCCCTTCCCTTAATTTACCAGTTGAGCTTCTTCATGACACTTCCAGTCTCAAAGAATTCCTTCTCCATATAGAACATCTCGATGAGCAGCGTCGAGATTCAGCCACGATGAATGAGGCACATAAGCAATGGGTAAAGGTCTACTACAATAAGGCAGTAAAACCTAGGGTTTTCCCTAAAGGTGACCTTGTCTTGGTTTATGCCCACAAGAAGGATTACTTGGGGACAGGCAAGTTCAAATATATGTGGTATTTCCCCTTTATTTTCAAAAAGGTCTTGAAGAAAGGGGCTTATGCCTTGATTCATTTTGATGGGAACGAGTTGGTGGAGCCCAGAAATGAGCTCTATTTGAAAAAGTATTATCCTTAGGCTTAGGCCTAGCACTTGCTTTGTTATATATATTGTATTTTTGTACATATCTATGTTTCTATTTTTGGTTTGGTTTTGATGAATTTGATCTGCTTTGGCAGGTAATATTCGATGAAACGAGTCACTTTCGCTTTTCCGATTGTGCTAGTAGACATACCCAGAACTTGGCTTCCACGGCTTGGGTAATCAATTATCCATCCGATTAGTTGTTAGTTTCAAGAGGTGTCTGCATTGGTCCTGATTTGAACAATGTAGCAGAATACACTGCAGTGATCAACCTACTCTTGGAGGAAATATCTTTGGGTGTTGATTCGTTAGTACTTTACTTGGATTCACAGCTAGTGGCTTCATAGTTGAACAAAACCTATCGTGTCAGAGACCCATTTTTGCATCAATTTTTTTTAGGGTACGTTTGTTACAACAGTCATTTAAATTTATCACATTCATTCATATTCCTTGATCTGATAATTGGTTGGCAGACTCATTAGCTAATCAAGCACTTGATTGGCATATTAATCATTCAATACTTTAAAAAAATATCAAAAATATAATTCATTATTGTATATTTGATACATCACATCATATAAAATCACTATATATATATATATATATATATATATATATATATATATATATATATATATATATATATTAGAGTGTTAAAAAATATACAAAATCTAGACCATCATGTCCTACAAAATTGGGGCTTATGCCAGATCATGTCTATCATCAAAAAATATTATAGTCATCCGATAAAATCTATAATATATTCATGAGGTCCCTGCCCAACATTTTTTTTCCTATAGAACACAATGGAAATCGCTACACAGAAGAATAACCGCACCTAGTCTCATGGTACCCCTACCACCTGCCTATGGATAGCCTTGGGTAGGTCCTCTATAGCAGCCATAGGCACTTGGCGAGTCAAACTCTCCAAGTTTCTTTGTACTGAATGGAGGGTCTTTCAGGGGTCTTCAACATCTGCCTCACATCTGCTGCGCTTATGCCTTAGGTACCCCTCTAGCCTAACTGGTCCCATGTATGCATCATGCTCATTATAATTTTGTAATTCATTTTGTCCAATCAATTTTTTTTTCATTTTCCATATAGTTTGAAAAAATTAAAAAATTTCATATAATAAAAAATCAAAAAGTGAAATCTTACCAATTGCGCCCCATGCTACTCTAAGTGGAAGGAATAGATCAGCATCTCCTTGAAAGTCCATCCTAGCATAGGGATAATCCTCCATTGGGATGAATTTTTCTTCCCGCCATTGGAAGAACTCATCATCCCAGGTGGTTAGGGGAACCTCACTTCCCCCCAATCTCTTCACCATATTTTCCCATCAGGCTATTCTTAGATATCTCGGGCTACTTATAGTAGAGATGATCTTGGGTTGAAGCCCTGGGACCCTCTCAAAGAAGAATATCAACAAGATTGTATCGTATCCAAAGTGTTTATTTTTTTTCTTCCGAATTGAAGTCAACTGTCTTTTCAGATTTCACAACAAGGTTGTGCACCAATAAAAAAGGTGAATCAATCATTCCACTGCTATACTCATGTGTGTACGTGAAGCCTGATGCAGAGAAGTTGATCATGCTACTTTGTCAATGGTAAAGAGAAGGACATTCATGTACAAATCCTTCATATCTATGATCGGAATCTGGGTTCCCATCTTCTTTGTATCGTCCACGTAGTAGACTTGGACATAATATTCCATGTTAAGCCCTTCAACAGGCTTTTCGTGCAAATCTATTGGGTCTCCCCTTCGAAATTGTCCAGTAATGAAGTGTATGTCTTCCACTTCTATTCACAGTGGCATCTGATCAATTATGAAACAATATTCTTCTAGTTCCCAATGATAAACCAGCATTTGAAGAAAACGAACATTACTTTTCATATTTGGAATTTTGAAAATTTTGAGAAAACCGCAATTCCGAAGAATATCTAAGGATTTTCGGTCCTCCATCACCCCATTATCAATTGAACTATGTTCATGTTCTCTTCAACTGATTGACATCCTAGGAAAAATAATCAATTGATTGATTAGATACAAGTTTTTATTTTTCACTCTGCGCACACGTGACCTCACTTGTACACATTCACGTATCATATGCAGCTTCCTCCACATGAACCCGCGTATGCGTAGAGGGTTTCAATGAAAATATCTTTCCTATGGTCAAAAATCGAAAATTTTTCTTCAAACAGGAATGAAATTGACGAATAGGATGATTCTAAGGCTTACCTAATTTATTTGACGTGATTTGGTGGCATATTTATCCATATTTGAGAGGATTATTTTTTTCCCCACAGCTCCTTCTCCACTTCTGCAACGTAAAAATGACCAAAATGTGAGTCAAATTGTTTATTTATGCCGAGAATTTGAAATTTCTTCAAGAATTTTGTTTGTGTTTATTTTTTGAATTTGATTAAGGTTGTTTAACTATTTGGCTTGAAAGTGTTGGGAAAAGTATTTTTCCAGGTACATTCTACTAAATTCGAGATATTCCTAGTTTTCCTTCAGATCCATAACCGCTGACCTGTCATGGCAGGTATTTGATTTTGATTTAGCATATAGGTTAAGGGAATTCACTTTCCGTAGCATTTTTGCATACTAGTGTCCATTCTTATCACTTGCGATATGGTCAATCCCATCATGTCATGAATATTTAACCCATTTCACTTGCCGATTTTTTTTTAATCATGACTTGGTGGTAGAGCCATCCTTTACATTGGCTTCCTAGTTAGTTCCTCACTAGCATTTTTCACCCATGCTACAATTTATGTGGGATTGGGAGTCCTCTTTAGTCCCGCCATGAATTATCCATTGAAGCTTCATTATTCTTCTTCTTCGCTATCTTTATTTTGTCCATTTACCCTAGAGGCTCCCATATGTTGTCCACTTGTATTAATGCATTGCATATTGACTACTTTTTTCTCTTGGCCTTTAGCTAGCTTCATCTAGAATCATGTTTAAGCCCCCTTTTGACCGTGACATTTTGTACAAGTTAACCATGAAATTACTTATATTTTGCAACTTGACACCTTTACCCATGGATGGAACATTCCTTTGAGTGTCACTTACCAGTTTTTGCCACCTTGCACTGAGCATAGGATTGTTGCCATCCCAAGAACTAGTGCATCTATTTTTCAACACTCGTTCTATCCATTGTACTATAGGCATTCTTTTATTCTTTTTCAGTCTTTGAAATATGAAAAAAGAAAAAAAAACAATATTTGAAAAAGAGCTGGAACAAGAAATTAATTCCATACTTGATGGTTGCTTTAGTGTCAGTTGTTTCGCCCTTGAACAAAGAAAAAAAAAAGCTAAGTCTTTCTCCATTTGGGATGGTTTTACTTTTTTACCTAGGAGAAGCCATAACCTTGTTTTTGAGTCAGTACTCCCCTAGTTGGTTATCTCTTCCAATCATAGGAGGGTTTGTTTATGCCTCCTGCATGACAAAATTATACAAAGTTATCATTTGTTTCCATAGTAAACATGAGTCGTGCTTTTGTTCAAGGGAATTTAACCTTATTCGACATTTCTGTGGTGTCTCTTGACTCATTTTTCAATCAACCTTCTCGGTCTTGTCAGTATCTTGTTCTATCACATTAGATATTTGGTCCTTTGCTCATGTCAGTTTGAGAAGATCTCCACTGACTTCTTGCTGGCGGGTTTGTCTCTTATCAACTATGACATATTGCTTTGAGAGTAAACATAGAGATGCACCTTGGCCCTATTTACATCATTGATAAGTGACCTTGTGCTCGACATTCGATCAACACCATCGGTCTTTGACTGAGTGGTTTCCCTTGTTTTCGACTTCAGTTTACATTATCACACCTAGGATTCATGCAGTACCTTGATTTCCATTTGTCCCTATTGATGGATATCTCGCCTCTTTGTCAGCTTTCATTATTAGTTGGTTTAAGGGGTTTTTCCATCCGCTAGCTTCATATTTTGCATGCAAAAAAATGTACTTCGAGTTGGTTACTTCACTTTACTTTGTTTGATTCCTTCCAAATCTTGTCATGTGGGTTACACTGGCATTGGAATATTGTGGGATGCCTTAATTACTTCCTTCCAACAAATATTTTCCCATCTGCTTCGACTCATTTCTTTGGGAATAAGGTCTAGAGTCCTTTTTTCAGTACCTTAGGGTTTGCAGTCACTAGTGGCTGGCTCTTAACTATCGACAGTGAGGATACATCATTTCCTTCTGATTGATAGATTCTTTCAAGTGTTTTACTTCAACTCATTCATTCGCACTTGCTATATTGTAATATGGAAACTTGACTCTCATTATCATTATCGGTGGGTTATCTCGCGTTTGTTAACGATATGCATCAATGACCGATAATAAAATGATTTCTCACATGGTCGACCTCAGCTCATTCATTCCCATTGTGTAGAATTGCGCCATGGTGATCGGTGAAGACCTCAAGTTTGCATCAACATGCTTTGGTTCACTTTGACAGTTCCTTCAGTTTTCTGCCAGTGACACCATCCACCCTTATACGTTGCAGTTTCATCACAACAACATCTTATATGTTGGCTCCTGGGTTGCGTGTTGTACCATTTTTTCCACCAATTATGATTTGGTACTTGGAGATTCAGTTCTGAAATTCGTGATCACATATCTTTTGTAGCATCATTCATCAATCTTCTATATGTGATACTTGGACATGATTTTGACTTATACTTCAGATAAATGATCAGATGATTCACTATGTACTTTACATTTCAGCTATACTTCTATACATATTGGACCTGATACATACTTCATATGTGGAAATGCTTTTCTTTCACTAAGCATGGCTACACCCACCTTAGACATGAGATACCTTTCTGAATTCTATCACTGGTTTTTTGGCAAGCTGAAATTTGGTGAAATCCTCTCTAGTCCTCGCAAGATTCTTTCTATGCACATAATACATTTCGACCATCATGTACCCCTTCTGACCTCATATATTAGGGGGCATTTTTTATAGCATAATTTATCACCATTATATACTTGATGACTTATGCATTCGCCTTGGGCAACCCTTCCATTCTGAATTGCTCATATTTCTCAAAAAACAGTTTCTCAAATAGATGAGCCAAAAATATTAAAGTGTGAAACATATAGTTTCTTACCAGTGAAAGCTTCTTCACATGTACTCCTGCCAAGTAGGCTAGGAGGACAACGGTTTTTCACATAAACCACAATTTTGAATGCTTCCACCCACAAATGCATTGGTATGCCATGATCATGCAACATCACTCATGGTGCACCCACGATCGTTCTGTTCTTCCTCTCCGCGACCCCATTTTCTGTGGGTTATGAGGCGCTATGAGTTTTCTTTGAATTCCTTCTTTTCTGTAGAAGTCCTTGAATTCATTAGAGATGTATTCTCCACCATTATCGCTCCTAAGAGCCTTCCCTTGCTTCCTAAATCTTTATCCAGCAATGTATTAAACTCATAGAACTTTGATAATGTTTGATCCTTCTTCTGCATGAAGAGGTTCCAACATTTAAGAGCAAATTCATCAACAAAGATTACATAGTACTTATGTTTTTTTGTTGAAGCAACCATGAACAGTCTTCACACGTCTGTGTGAACTCTCTCAATGATCCCCAAAGCATTGTTCTCCTTCTCATGAAAGGTGGACTTTATATACTTCCCCATGGTGAAACCCTTGCACTAATCTAACTGAGTAATTGTTCCCATTGGAAGTCCACTAGATATTTGTTACATGACTGTCAAGGCTCCATAATGAAGATGGCCCAACTGCCTGTGCCATAATTCGCCCTCATCTTAGCCCACCACTCTTTCTTCCTTGCCCATCATGGCAGCATAGCCATCTACCTCCAGATTTTAGATATCCTTGACTTGAATCCCTATCCTCTTGGCTTGACCCATTGTTTTATGTCTTAGGAAAGCTTTTCAATCACTAAAAACAACGTCATGGCCTTTGTCCTCCAACATTGCAAGTGAGACCAAATTTTTCTTCAGACCTGGAACATGAATTACATATTTTAATTGAAATGGTTTACTTGAATCCCTATAAAAGGTAATGGTACCAATCCTAGTAGCATTGTACTATTCATCGTTGCCCATATTTATATGCATTTGGAGATCTTTCTCCTCCAAGTCATTGAAAAGTTCTTTATCTCCCATCATGTGAAAGGAAGTGCGACTATCCAAATAGCACACCAATGCTAATGCAATTGACACCATGCATGAAATCAAGGAGAATTCAAGCTCAAATTGTGAGGCAAGGGCCTCACCAGCTGCAGCTCCAACATCCTTCTTGTTATTCTTCTTTTGTGGATAGTTAGTAGCAAAATGCCCATATTTGTGACAGTGAAAACACTTCACCTTGGACATATCTAGCTTCTTTCCTTTAGAATCAGATTTAGAATGAAATTTATTCCCCTTCCCCTTCTTCACCTTGGTAGCCAAAGAACAATCCTCTTAATAATCATGCTTTGATGAAGAGCCATCTCTCGTGTTTTTTCTGAACTCCTCCTGCACCAGATCCGACCACAGTTGTTCCCAATCTGGCAATTTTTCCCGTCCGTTGACTAAGTCTTCATAACTCTGCCAACTCTTAGGAAGTCCCAAGAGAGCCAAGAGAGCCAAATCATCATCAACAACAGTTATTCCCACACTCCGCACTTCATGCTGACATTGCAAAAACTTTGTGAGATACTTTGGAATGGTGTCGCCCTTTTCCATCTTGATCTTTATGATTTTATATTTGACCGCCAATTTCCTATGGTCACTGCTAATTTGGAATAGATCCGTCAAAGCCTTCCAAATAGCATATGGTGTGCATTTCCCATGGAGGATTTATACAATGTGGTCTGGTACTCCCTCCAATAGGATCCTCCTCACCTTTTCCACTTTATTTTTCCATGCATCAAGAAAGGCAACATCTACCAAAGAAGGCTTAGGAACATCATTGTGAATGAATTCCTTCAAGTCATTGTTTTTGAGTACTGCTTCCATATTTTCCTTCCAACCAATGTAGGTTGAGCTGCCCTCAAGTGCATACACTAACCTCAAGCCATTGAAAGCCATTTCGATCTTGAATCAGCTGTAGCACCAAAAAATTCTTTCTGCAAATTTGAATTCTATCCACCAACAAAATCAGCTCTTACTTCACTTCTACAATTTCCTATGCTCTGATACCATGTATAAATTATACAATATTCATGTATATATTGGATTCTCCTGACCTAACAATGTGCTACTGTTAAATACAAAATCACTTCTACAAATATTTGCGGAATTAAAAAACACAATCGCAAATTATATAAGCATGAATAAAGATCAATCATACACAACACAGATAATTTATCGGGGAAATATTACAGCTAAAAACCCTACTATATTATATTGTATATTATTTCATGGATCATGAAACAATTACATAAAAATTTCCAATCACAAGAACCCTCAATACATCAACTAATTGTCTCAAAATATCATAAAAAAATTGGCAAATCACTTGCTCAATTTATTGTCTCCAGACAACTTGCCTCCACTGCGCAAATCCCTACTAACATAAATCCATGAATGAATGAAATATTTCCTGCCTTGACTGCTCAATCCTCATGGGCACATCCAATTTGTGTCTGGCTGCATGTGTGCAATCGGATAATGTCACAACTGATAGTTTACTTCCCTTCCAGCTAGAACGCAACTAGATCTCCACTGGATCTGACATGCATGCAGTTAATAATAGTAAATATTCAGTTGCATGTGATACCACTGATTGTGAATTAATTAATTGTTAATTCACTTTATCTCTCACTAGTGTATCTTCAGATACAACTATCACAACTTGGTTTAACTCACTTAACTGAGTTAAACTACTTTACAACTTGCACAACTCCGCTTCCAACTCTGTTACAACTTCAAATCACTGAGTTATAACTAATTCAACCTGCATGTCCCACCAACTAACCACTTAACTTGAAATTACTTTAGCTAACTGATTTTCCACTTCAGTTAACTATTTCCAAGTGCTCATTCAAAACAAACTATATTTTATTGTCCAACTAATATTAAGGGATAGTAATAGTAGACATGAATCTATAAATAGACATGAATTATATAAATAGATTATGCACATACATCTATAAATAGACATACACCTAAAAATAGCCTAAGGCCCCATCCTAATGTAGGTGCTTAATTTTCACTAGGATCTTCTTGTTGAATCTCAACATTGACTTGTATCTAGATTTTGTGATTGAATATACGAATTAGTTTGTGAGTGATTTGTGTACAATGTCTTCATCGTGCACCATAGCATATCCTCTAATTTATTTTTAATATACATTGGTGGGGTGTATTTTTAAGGTACTCCATGATGTGAAGGTCACTGGTTCGAAACTTTGTGGGAAAACATCTATCCAATTTAAGGGTTGGTGTGTGATCCTCAAGTAATTTTGACAACTTAGATGTGAGTGTGTTGTAATTTGTAAAGCTAAAATTTAACCGTGTAGTCATCTCAACCCTCATACAACCTAGGAAACAAAAATAAATGGTAACTAAAATAAAATTATGAAAACCATGTTCCAAAATAAATCTTCTTATCACATAAATTTTATTCAAATTTTATTATTTATTAGAAAATGTTCCAATTTTATCACATAAATATTCTTATAATACTTGTCATCTGCATGGTATTAGGCATTCAATTTTTCTTTGACTACATATTAGTTTGTCTTTAACCAAAAATTTATGCACTTTTCCTCCTATTAACATTGGGAATTCATTATATTCTCACTCCTGCTCCAAAAACCCTAGCGCTGCTCTAGTCCTTGCGCTGTTGCCCCTGCGGCTGCTCCAAAACCTTAGCGCTGCTCCAATCCTTGCGTTGCTGCCCCTGCGGCTGCTCATGCTCTTGCAGGGCCCTTCCTCTCCACTCCTCGCTTGTCGTTTCCTTCCTCTGGCATTTTCTCCTGCCTCGGGCTGGCCGTTCTGTCTGTGCCTCTGACCGCTGTGGGCCTCTCTGCTGGGCCCGACTTCTTTCTTTCTGCTCTATGACTGCTTTCGAGATTGTGGCTTGTATTTGAGGTTGTTCTTGGGCATTTCAGCATGGAGGGTCTGGACACCCCCCTTCCTCCTCTACCTCCTCCTCCGCTCACTGCCTCCGAAGCCTTCAGCAAACTCCTAGCCTCGCTCCCAAAGAAGAGGACTTCTGAAGCTGCGAAGTTTGTCAAAAATTTGGATGACATTCCTGAGATCTCTCTGCCTAGTGAGGGTCCTATTCAGGTGGCCCTCTCTCTGGCCGATCACGCTCTCGTTGGCCATTTCACTGGCCTATGGCCCTCACCCAAATCAACTAAGATCTGGGTTGCTAAGAACTGGGCTCCCCTCATTATGAACGGCGTGTCCTCCTACTTCCTAGGTCCAGGATATTTCATGTTCGAATTCATCGATAAGGAGGATAAAGAGCTCATCTTCAGAAATGGCCCCTATTTCATGGGTCCTCAAGGGCTCTATCTCAATAAATGGACCCCTGATTTTGATCCAGCAGTTGATGTTCCAACCGCTATCCGAGTCTGGGTCAGACTCCCGAATCTGCCCATGCATTGCTGGAACTGGGAATCGCTAAAGCATATCGGAAACACCCTGGGAAAATTCATAGATTGCGCAAATAACAAATATCAGTACGATTGTGCTCATATCTGTGTCGAAGTCGACCTGGAAGTGGGTCTCTCGAAGGCCATCAAAATCAAGGTTGGGAGCTGGTCTCATATTCAAAAGCTTGACTATGAGCAGCTTCCTTTCAAGTGCCGCAAATGTCACGTCTATGGACACTTCGCTAGAGGGTGCCTGAGCAATTCTGAAGAAAACAAAGGAAAAGATGAGGGTTGGAACCAAGTCAAAAGGCCAAAGACCAACAAAAAAAATGTTGGAGCTCCGGCAAGCAAAGGACCTCAACACTCCGCTGGTCAGCAACCCCAGACTTCTAAAGGGAAAGGTAATAAATTCGAACCTCTCAGTCTAAATCAATAGAGTTGCATGAGGATGAAACACAAAATGACTCCTTAAGCAAAGACACTACTCCAGATTCAAAGCAAGGTGTTAATACACCAAGCGAATCCAAGGGGAAAAATCCAGAGACAGAGGACATGGTACAGACCTTAGAGGAATCTGAGGAGGAAGGAGAAATAAGGGAATCACAAGTCTCGTCGAGAACATCAACAAGGGGACGAATGCCTGAGCAGGAAAAAAGAGAGCAGGAAACATACAAAGAGAAACTCCAAGGCACCCAACCAACTCTTGAGAAACTATTGGAAAAATCGGCCAAGAATACAAGAAACCAAAGTGGCCCCACGGGAGCCCAGCACTCCCAAAATCGTAAGTAATGAAAATCGTCACCTGGAACTGTAGAGGTTTAGGCAGTAAAGCGAAAGAAGAAGCTATAAGTAGCACAATCCGAATAGAAACCCCAGACTTTCTTTTAATCTAGGAGACCAAGATGGAGGAAGCTGCTTTTCTCCAAACAAGTCAGAGTTTTTGGAATAAAGGTGGTGGGCTGATTGTCTCTTCTAAAGGAGCTTCTGGCAGCCTGGGTACATTATGGAATGCAAACAAACACTTGTGGCGCAAAGAAATCCCAAACACTCATTGGCTGCTCATGAAACTTCAGCTCATTGAGTCCAAGGATGAAAGCAGTCTTCTTAATGTTTATGTTCTGGCTAATGCAGGAGAGAAGAAGTCCTGTTGGGACTCCATCAGAAATATTGCTGAGACTGAGAACCTTGAAAACATCATTGTTGTTGGAGATATTAATATCACCCTGGCACTGTCTTAAAAGCGTGGTGGAAGCATTGTGAGAGATCCAGCTAGGGAATGGGTGGAGGATCTCATGCAAGAGTGGGATCTTATTGAAATCAAGCCCTTAAATAGTAAGTACACTTGGTCCAACAAAATAATTTGCCCTGGTCACATAGCTCCTAGATTAGACAGATTTCTGGTCCAAAGCTCCTTCCTTCTTTGTGGGCTAGAATCTAGATCGTGCATTCTCTTTTGCAGTGCCTCAGATCATATGCCTATTATGCTTGAGCTCTTGCCGCATAAGGATCTGGGGCCTGTCCCGTTTAGATTTAGTCCTCTTTGGATCTAGCTTCCTGGCTTTATGGAAAGATTCAAGAAAGTTTGGGAGATCCCAGTAAATGGCTCGCCTTTATTTGTGTGGGAAGAAAAGCTCAGAAGGCTAAAAAATGAGCTAAAATGTTGGGCCAAATCTATCCCAAATCTAGCTTCAGAGCGGAAATATGCTCTAGTATCGTTAGAGGCTCATCATATTCATATGGAGGACGCAATCACTACTCCTGAAGTTATTAATCTGGAAGCGGACCTTCAACAAAAGTTTCACAGGGCCTGCATGGCGGAAGAATAACTTTGGAGGCAAAAATCCCGTAGCCTTTGGCTCAAGGCTGGGGATAGAAACACCTCTTATTTTCATAAGCAAGCTAATGAAAGAAAAAAATTCAACACAATCTCCGAAATCAAATATGGGAATGCTATTCACAAGGATTTCGTGAGCATTAAAAAGGCTTCCCACAACCATTTTAAGAATATGTATGGCGAGGAAGAAGCTGGGATTCACTCTGACCCCTTCTTAGAAGGGATTCCCAATGAGATAACTTCCAACATGAACAAAACTTTGGAAGATAAATTATCCAAGGAAGAAATTAAGGCTGCTCTTTTTGAGATGAATCCAGACAAAGCCCCCGGCCCTGATGGATTTACTACCAGATTTCTTCAAGTATGCTCGCAAATAGTTGAAAAATATTTATGTAAAATGGTTAGGAAATCTCAATCCTGCCAAAAAATTGGGGGCAGTACAAACTCTGCTTTCCTTTCCCTCATTCCGAAGGAAAAGGGAGCTAACGTTTTTAACAAATTCAGACCTATTTCGCTATGCAATATTGGTTACAAAATCATAACCAAGGTCATTGAAAACAGGTTGAAAGGCATTCTTCCCAAAATTATTCCGGAAAATCAAGGAGGATTTGTGCAGGGAAGACAGATTGTCAAAAATTTCATTCTTGTGCAGGAGGCAATCCACTCTAGCATCCAGTGCAAAGAGAAAGGAATGGTAATAAAGCTAGATCTTACAAATGCATTTGATCAAGTAAATCATAGTTTCCTCGTTAGAGTCTTACGAAAGTTTGGCTTCGAGGAGAATTTCATTAACTAGATCAACGCATGCATCTCTGAGCCTTGGATCACCCCTTTAGTAAACGGGAGAGCTACTTGTTTCTTCAAAGCCTCGCGTGGGCTATGCCAGGGATGTCCCCTTTCCCCTCTTCTTTTTGTCCTTCAAGCTTCCATACTAAGTTTCTATTTGAATAAGGAAATGGAAGAGAAGGAAATTATGGGTCTAAGAATTGCTAGACGTGTAAGAAAAATTAATCATGCTTTGTTTGTTGATGAAACCTTATTGTTGGGTGCAACCTCACTGCACTCTGCCTCTAAATTCAAAGATGCCCTCAACAAGTTTTGCGATGCCTCTGGTAGAATGCTCAACAAAGGAAAGTGCCATGTTTACAGTTGGAATATATCATCCACTCTGCTCACCGCCATCTCCAGGTGCCTTGGCTTTGCAGGCTTGACTTTCTGGTCATCTTTTAAATACTTGGGTCTTCTAGTCTTTTTCAAATCTTCTTTTTCAGAGACTAGGCTCCTCCCATTGGTAAGTTCAAATCTCGTATTCAGGCTTGGGGTCTTTCTTGGCTGAACTTGGCAGGCAAAATTTTTTTGGTCAAATCGGTGCTCAGTAGTTTACCCATTTTCAAATTCTCAATTCTGTTAGTGCCCTCTGGTGTTCTCAAGAATTTGGATGATCTCATTCGGCACTTCTTCTGGAAAGGGGGCAAAAATAACGAAAAACACATTCCCTTGGTGAGTTGGGAGAAGATCTCCAAACCTGTGCTAGAAGGTGGTTTAAATATGAATTCACTTCGGGCATAGAACTCTGCTATGGGTGCCAAAATCGTCTGGCGCATCGTTGACACCAATCTGGGTTGGGCGCAGAAGGCTTTGTGGTGAAAATACTTCTCCGGCCCAAGAAAGCGCTGCCTGGACAATCCCCGTCCTGTTTCCTACTCGTAGCTGGCAAAAATATATTTTATCTTCGTTCCGCTAATCCAAAAGCATGCGTTTTGGGTGCCCAGGAATGGAAAATCAATTGACTTATGGCATGAAAGGATTATGATGAATCAACCGCTTGCTGAGATGACCTCTCTGTAGCCCCTTCGTTGCTAGATGTCTAACACAGGTTGAAACTCACTTTGGGACCTTTCGAGATGGTCGGAGAATAGATGGATTGGATGGATCGACATTCAAGTGCCACCAAATTTGGAAAATATATGGGATTTTTTATCGTCTCTCCTTCACGGTCGAGCACCGATTCGCTGCAACCAATCTGAAAAGCGAGGTTGGGGTCCTTCAGGCTCCTACTCTGTCGCTATGGGCTATGTAAAGATGTTGGAAATACCTCACGTCCCCCCGAAACCTGTTGTCTGGAAAGGCTAAAAACAATCCCTAAAGTCGATTATTTTTTTTGGCTCATGTGTCATAACAGAAATCTCACCGATTACAGGCTTAAAAAAAGAGGATTCCGTGGCCCATCTAGGTTCCGGATGTGTTGGACGGATGAAGAAAGTATCAGTCATATAATGCTAAGTTGCAAGTTCGTTGTTGAGGTTTGGCACGAGCTTCTGCCCCCTTGTGGTGACAACTTCCCTTTTCCTAGCTCTATCCCTGAGCTCTTTGCCTCTTGGTCCTTTAATTATCCTAGAGGTTCCCCTAAGAACAATAGCTTTGAAGCCATTTGGCTTTCGCTCCCTAAATTTACCTGTTGGAACATTTGGCTTGAACGGAACAACATAACCTTCAGGGATAAGGATCAGAATTCAAAAGCCGTAATAGCTAAAATAAAGGCTCAGCTTAAATAAAGATTGGATAGCTACCTAGACACCTCTAATCTCAGCCAGAGCGACAAGGACTGGAGTAGCTCGATGGGCTTCACCATCTTGGCAAATCCAAAGAAAAATAAGATTAAAGAAAGTTGGCAGATTAGATTCAATCAGAATGACTTCTCCGTTTGGCTCCTTAATCATTCCTCTCCACTCTTGTTCTTTGATGGAGCTGCTAAAGGTAACCCTGGGAAAGCTGGGGTGGGTGGTGTGATTAAGAACAATGAAGGCATTGTTATTCACAGGTTTGCCTAGGGATTGGATCACTCCACTAGCATTCAAGATGAGGCGCTTGCTCTCCTTCAAGGCCTCATGCAAGCTAAAAATCTTGGCATCAAAGATCTTGTAGTGGTTGGTGACTCTCAATAAATCATCAAATGTTTGGTGAATGGCATTGAACTGAAGGATATCAGCTTTTCTAGATTGATAAATCGAATTACTGCTATCTTCAAAACTCTCCAAAAGGTCACCTTTTTTCATGTGCTCCAAGAAAATAACAAGGATGCTGATCTTGAAGCAAACAAAGCAGCCCTTCTCCCCGCTGGCTCTTTGTTAAAAAATGGACATGAGGATTGGGCTCCCATTCCTTAGTTTATTTGTCAAAGTTCTCCTGTTTTAGCTTCTTAGCCCTTTTTTTCTGCATTCTGTTACAACAATTTGTCTGCATTCATAAAGCTGGGAAAATTGTGGAACTTGCTGCAAGGAATATCTGTAAGAATCAAGGGTATAGCACAGTAATTTTCTAAATACTGTGGCAATTGAGAAAGACAATGAAGCAGGGCTTCAGTTTATAACCTCTTTGAAGTCTTTTTTGCCCAAGTTCTAATACAATATCATAACCGTTCTTGTTAAAAAAAAAAAAAAAAACATTGGGAATTCATTTCTTAATTTATTTTATTAATATTTTAATTTATTTATTTATAAATTCATTGGTTGATGTTTTATTATAGGGTGTTTAGTGGCTTATATTTCTATTAGTTACTAATTTTTAGGTATTAAGGCTTTCCTCTTTGAAAAAAACTCCCGTAGGTGCCACTGTGTCCATGTCCCAGCCATTGTGTTAGATTGTAGATAGAATTTAGGTTTTGGTGGGACTATGTCAAATTATACAAAAAAAATAAATTAAATTAAAATATTGACATAATGTAGTGAACATTTTAACTAGGTCAAAATCCAATAAAAAATAAAAATAATAAAATAATAATAAACATTTTAACTAGGTCAAAATACAATAAAAAATAAAAATAATAAAATAATAGTAAACTATAAAAACAACCCATGGTATTGACCCATGGTATTCATGCCCAATGTAGTTTATTTAAAATGGGAAATTAAGATGGCCTAGATCAATCTTAACTATGGATCTACCAAGGGCCAAGAGCGATCAAATGTCTTCATATGCAACCCTCTTTGAGAGTGAAAAGAGAATTGATACATCTGATAAATAATATAGATCTAAATTAATTATTTAATAAAATTATTTTTAATTGTTTATAACCATTATTATTTTAAATTTTACTTAATAAAATGTATCCAAATTTTCATACATCCAAATATACATAGTTTTTTTTGTTCTATATTAATTTTTTTACAACTATTTTATTATTCCAAAAATACATTGGTTTTTTTGTTATATATTATTTATTTTACAATTGTTTTATTATTCATGAGTAGTATGTCTTAATATATAAAAAAAATAAAAGGCCCCAAGGGTTAGCTCAATTGGTTGAGTCCCCACGTGGAAGTACTCCCAAATTGAGAGGTCACAGGATCAAATCTCCTAGACGCCCGCGGGGTTAGGCCTCAGTGTTAGGCCGACAGTAGATCCCTTCGGGAGGATTTACTGCGATATATTAAGACCGTGGATGTAGCTAGTACATGTGTGCGGGCACATAGGAATGTGAACCACTATGAAATATATATATATATATATATATATATATATATATATAAAATAAATTAATAATGAAATTTTTATGTGATCTTTATTTAAATTTCCAAACTATTTCACACAATATGATTTATAATGAGAAATAATGATGAATGTAAATAATTCTCATTTCTTAAATAACACTAAATTTACCTTTAATTACTTAATTGTAATAGTTTGTAACTACATAACACTTTTTAACTACATACATACTCTTTCTGAAATTTTTTTGTTAATGAATATCAAATTTCTTCTGTTCAAAAAAAAAAAACTATATACATATCTTTAATTACCTAATTGTAGCTAAAACATCTTACATGTTATTTACTTTATAATCATAAAAAAAATTCGTATTATATTATGTTAAAGTTACTCAAATTTTTATAAATTTTAAACAAAGTTTTTCACTACATAATTTTAGCGTACTTACAAAAGAAAAAACCCACTCAATCCTTACTGTAGATTATAGTTTTACAAAATTGACACTATGTGATTAACAATAGAGTAAGTTGAGACAACCCTAAGGGATATTTTGTACAAATTTTATCATAACCCTTCCCTCCATCCAATATGTACTATAGAGTCTCCTGAAGAGAGAGTGTATTCTAATTTATAACCTGATCAACAATCAAAGACAATGGCCAGGGATTTCACAACTTATTAGTATGAACTTGAACCACAATCAAAGAAAATGGCCAGGGATATCACAAGTTATCATTCACATAGTGATATATTGATATTTTCAGTTGAAATGGATCCTATTTGATGCATGGGGTCAAGATACACTAAAAAATTCAAAATAGATATTTGTTACGACATCTATATTGTCTACAAACCATCCAAATTTCCAATCTTATACAATCATTTCTGACAATAACCTCTCAATTTACTCTCCAATTTTTTATACCCCCACCCATGCTTGGGAGATCACAATCTAAAATCAAATGTTCCTGGGGGTTTTTTAAAGGGTTCATCAACAAAACAGGCAATGAGAAAGTCAATATTGTGGTATAATAACTGTTTTTTGAATTATTGTGACAAAAATAACATCACATTAGCTCCCAGAATATATCTAATGCTATAAGGATCTAAGATGGTAAAAAAATTTTGAATCATGATAACTATGTGACAACCAAAACTATGTTTTAGCCACAAGAAAAAAATCACAACAACTCATGGAATATATCCAAGGTTGCAATGAACCCCATACATTGTGATGGAGACCATGGGAATTTTAGTATACATAGAACACCACCCTAGAAATTATATATACTCTTGATCAATTTAGAATAAGCTAAGATGTCTAGATTGGATGTCAAGGTGGGTGGTACAATAATTGAGGATGCTTCTTAAAGGGTAAGGAAATTGAGATACTCTATCCTTCCACCAAATTTATAAAATTGATACTTGTAGATTATGGTTTTACAAAATTGACAGTATCTCATTAAAAATAAGTTACAAACATCAGGTATTGAAAAAGTAATAAGAGGAAGGTACACTAGGGTCATTCTAATTAATGTGGTTCTTTGTACTATTTTTTTTTAAATAGTAATTTGTATTTGTAATTTTTTAAATGAATATTGTTAAATGTGTTGTAGTATTTCTATTTGAAATAGTAGTTTATATTTGTATTTTTTTAAATGAATGTTGTTAAATTTGCAATTGAGTCAAATGTATTAAATTTATACTCTAATTTTTAAGATATTTATTTTTTAAAAATCAAATTATGGTGAGTTTTGTTTTATTAAGCTTTACTCTAAATGTGTAGAGAATGAATCTATCTCAAGTCTCAAACATGGTTCTCATGTCCCAAACAAGATTCTTCTTTCTCTTGTTATTCTAGCTTGCTCCTTAACACTCCTCTCCTCCTCCTTCCACAAATTTAAACTATGAGGCACAAGGTAGTTGTTGCATATATGAACATTTATATATGATAAGAAAAATTTGATACTCTATTGTAATTTTCTCTACAAATGTAATGATAAGTGTGCCCTAAATGTTGAAAATTTCATGGTTAATGTAATATAAGCTACACCCAATTGTATATAATATCAAGAAAGCTATGCCTAATATCCAACACCATAGAGCAAGACATGTTAACCAATTCAATAGTTTCTTCCAAATATCTCTCAGTGCTAGAGTTTTTTTCTCAATAAACTTGTTTTTGCTAGAGTTTTTTTCTCAATAAACTTGTTTTTACTACTCTTGAACTGATCAAAACCATGATTGTTGCATATAGGAGAATTTAGTTGTGATAAGAAAATTGTGATACTGTTTTATAATTTTCTCTACAAGTGTGATCCCTATGATAAATAATATATATTTAAACTAATTATTTAACAAAATCATTTTTAATTGTTTATAACCATTATTCTTTTAAAAATTTACTTAATAAAATGTATCTAAATTTTCATACATCCAAATATACATAGTTTTTCTTGTTCTATATTATTTTTGTTACAACTATTTTATTATTCCAAAAATACATCTTATCTTTTGTTATATATTATTTATGCTACAATTGTTTTATTATTCATGAGTATTATTTATTAATATATAAAAATTAGATTAATAATGAAAAATTTTAAAATATGTGATATTTTTTTAAATTTCCAAATTATTTCACACGACATGATTTATCTTGAACAATAATGATGAATGTTCATAATTATAATTTCTTAAATAACACTAAATTTACCTTTAATTACTTAACTGTAATAGTTTGTAACTACATACATACTCTTTTTTTTTTTGTTAATGAGTATTAAATTTCTTCTGTTCAAAAAAAACAATATAGATATCTTTAATTACCCAATTGTAGCTAAAAAATATTACATGTTTTTTACTTTATAATCATTTTTAAACCATGCTATGTCAAAAACACACACATAGGAAAGATAATCATGAGACACTATTACCAATAATATGATGCATATTTATAATACAATGTGGTGACCCTTGGATTCCACATTCCAAGGTCACTTGGACTCCTCTTTGATTGTTTTCCTTCCACACCTACCCATAGAGGATTAGGTGTCCAACATTCCCCCCCTTAATCTGAAGGGGTATGTGTGAGTACAAGAAGATATTTGTAATACAAATCTACAAAGTATGCATTGTAACACTTAGGTTGAATGAGCTCTCTAAAGTGTTGGCATAAAGAGGTGGTTTAAGGATGACCACCAACACTGGAACGCTTGGTGGAGTTCCAAAAACTCTTCCAAATCTTGCAAGAAGTTGAGGTCTTCTGCTAGAGGAAGTTATTCTCATATTTTGAAGAGGGAGACCTTCAACCTAGAAGAAGGGAGGTATACAACCTGTAATGGTTTAAGGATGACCGCCAACTCTATAATGCTTGATGCATTTCCTAGAAATCTACCAAAACTAGCAATAAGTTGAAGTCTTCTGCTAGAGGGAGTGTCCTGAATTCTTTGAAGAGGAATAATATCAACCTCGCATAGATGGCTTAAGGCTAATCACCAACCAAAGCCATGCTCGTGGGCATCCTTGTCTCTGGCTACAACTCTGAATATGGAATGACAGATTGTGGCTCAGGCTCGCTTGAACTACTTTGTCTCTGGCTACAACTCTGAATTTGCAATGACAAGTTGTGGCTTAGCCTTGCTTGACTTGTTGTGTCTCTAGCTACAACTCTAAATCTAGAATGAGAGATTATGGCTTAGGCTCGCTTGATGTGGCTTAAAAGCTTGTAGATCACCTCCATTTCCCCCCTATCATGTACAAGGTGAGATGTTGGCGAAAAATCAACGAAAAGATTATTCAATATTCTAGAACAAGTTCTGACATATGACTTAAACATCTTCTTGGTTGTTGATGCCCATTTCCAAGAAGTGATCAATTCAAGATGAATCTTTTTTCTTGCAAGAGGCTTGTTTCTGAAGCATCTGCGTGAAGAATGGGTGTGCCGACCACAATTCTTGTATGGGCGAATATCAAAACTATGATCTTTCATATGGCCAACTCGATGACAATGTTGGAATTTTACAATATTTTTTTGCTGTTGTGGAAGAGGAGTAAGATCTGGAACAACTATAGGTGACCTATCATTAAGAAATCTGACACTCTGAAATTTTATGGGCTTCGAGTAGTCCAGAATATTAAAGGACAACTCCTTGTCATATCTAAGACATGTTCTGTGCTTGTTATGGAAAATCTATTCCCAAGGTTTTATGATGGGCTTGTGAAGTGGAAACTGAACATCAGAATGAAAATATTCTGCTAGATTGGGAATATGATGGGAGTCAACCTCAACCTAAACCATTCTGATCTGATTCATTTTTGGCAGCTTATGGGAGTTAACTTCAGACTGAAGAAGGGAATTGCTGTGAACAGAAACAAGTTCAGAAGGAAAAATATTTTGTTCTAACTCCTCATATTTAGCTCTAGCTCAAGATACAAAAATTCAATCTTTTCTAGTGCATTTTTCAGGTAGGTTTTAATGTCAAAAAGAGTGTTTTTCCTGATTTCTACCATCTCATCAACATTGGAATGGATTAGGGTATTCAACGTTTCTAATGCATCATCAAGTTTGGCCATTTTTTTTAAGCTCAACAAATGATAAACTGATGAGAGGAAATATACCCACTTGTACTTTTAGCACATTAAAAATTAGAGAAGATTTCAAGTCTATGACAAGCCTTCAACATAATGAATGGAATCACTACTGCAAAAAAAATGGAAACATGTTAATCTGACAATTTGGTTTGAACTTCAAATGGAAATATGTTAGCCTCACACTTTTATTTCGCTCCACAATGTAATGTCGAATTAGGAGGCTAATATATGGATTTTTTAAGTCAAATTCTAAGAATATCTCATCATATGAAGCCTGTAATTTTGTGCATAAATGGACAATGTACATAGCATTTATGGAGCCATGACTTCAACGATATATTAGAAATTACATATATAAAATTAGTGATAGATATAACGATACTTCTAGAAGTTCAATACTCCGGTCATGGTGAAACATCGCACATATATAAACATCTACTGTGGTGCTCGTTCAGGCTATCTGTGAGGCACAGGAGCCCTGAAAGTTGCAGGAGATTTCTGAGTGATTTTTAAAAGTGGAAGCCCTTGCCATTCCCAAGAAGAAGAATACAAATGGAACCAGAAAACAAAAGGTCCATCATGGCCTTTCCGAGCCTCTCAAATCTTGCCTCACAGATAATGAGCATTTATACAACGTTTGAGCTTCTTGTTGGTGGTGGCAGAAATAGATAATGAACATTTTTTTTTTATGCAATGTTTTTCTACAGGCCTTGGCCCTTGTTACTTGGTGCTCACCGTCGGCCTGGTTCATGATGCAAGTCCTAGCTTCTTCCCACTGTGTACACTCTCCTCCAATACACCACACAGTACACGTGATGGAGCACCACACTATAATATGCACTCAACTCTCTCTTCACGCGCCCTCGACTCTCTCTTAATAGTTGATCACCATGGCTCTTTGCTTATGACAAGCACAGGTCCATGGTTCCATATGCCACCTGCATATTCAATTGTACTTCAGGAATCTGAGATCGGCTCGTGGCACATACCCATAGTGGGTGGACATGAAATTGACACCCCAAGAATATGGATATGTATTACAAGGCCTAAACAGATTGAACTTGAAAAGTGTAGCATTCTTTCATCTTACAAAAGGAGAGCTTAGAGTTACTCGCCACCCTCAGCTTTGAAAAATACTCGTGGAGAAGTAATTGATGCATCAAACATTCATGTGAGAACGAGAGATCATTCGAGTACTTATCGTCAAGATTTTCAATCAAGGAATACATGGAGAGAGCAGGTATTTTCCTAATCAACCCATTCTTCTACTCCACCATCAATAGGGTGGAGGATTTGAATAGTTCAATTGCATGTGGATCACCTAGTTGGGAAGGAAAGAAATTATTTTTTTCTCCTCCATTCAACCTTGTTATAGGAAATTTTGGTCTAACCTTAACCTTGTCAAATAGATGCTAGCTCATGAATTCATGTTGGAAAACAAGAAAAGAGGAGTCAAAAATTATTCTGTGGAGCAAAGGATGGGCAATGGTCAGTGGAGTATTGGCTCCGTGGGAGCTCGACAGTTTTGAATGGAACACGATTTCTTCAACGGTTAACACACTTAAAAAATTATCGCATCAGAGAGCAGAAATATGGAAAAGAATGTAGGATATAGAGAAAATTAATATGGAAGAGAGAAGGAAAAAATAGAGCTCGAAGAATCTGAAAAAGAAAAACTCACAGTCATACGTTATATGGGGGAGTTACAAGGCAAAATACAGAAATGAAATTTACATAAATGGAATAATGTTAGCTAGAATTAGAGAGCATAGTAATATATTGTGAATTGGTTTACAAAGGCCACACATCATGGCACTGATACCATGTTAAACCATGTTATGTCAAACACACACACATAGGAAAGATAAGCATGAGATATTATTACCATCAATAGGATGTATATTTATAATACAATGTGGTGACCATTGGATTCCACATTCCAATGTCACTTGGACTCCTCTTTGATTGTTCACCTTCCACACCTACCCATATATGATTAGGTGTCCAACAAACATAAACAATTTTCATATTATATGCTGTCAAAATTACTCAACTTTTTATTCTGAATTTTTAAAGAAAGTTTTTCACTACATAATTTTAGCTTTTATAAAAAAATTATTTTTCAATTCCAGGAAAAACTTACAAAAGAAAAATCCCACTCAGTCCTTACTGTAGATTATGGTTTTCAAAATTGACACTATGTGACTAACAATAGAGTAAGTTGAGACAACCCTAAGGGGTTTTTTGTACAAGTTTTATCATAACCTTTCACTCCATCCAATATATATTGTAGAGTTTTATAAAGAGAGAGTGTATTCTATTTTATAACTTATCCACAATCAAAGAAAATGGCTAGTGATTTCACAAGTTATTAATTTGTAAACTAGTCTACAATCAAAGAAAATGACTGGGATGTCACAAGTTATCATTCTCATAGTGATCTATTGACTTTCTCAGTTGAAATGGATGCTATTAAATGCATGGTGGCGAGAGACAGTAAAAAATTCAAAATAGATATTTGTTATTACATCCATATTGTCTAAAAATGGATCCTATTATATGCACGGTGGCGAGAAACACTAAAAAATTCAAAATAGATATTTTTTATTACATCCATATTGTCTACAAACAATCAAAATTTTTTATCTTATACAACAATTTCTAACAATAACCGCTTAATTTACTCTCCAATTTTTGAAACCCCCATCCATGTTGTGAAATCAAATGTTCCCATCGTTTTTTTAAAGGTTTCATAAGCAAAATAAACAATGATAAATTCAATATTGTGGTATAATAATTAATTTTTAAATCATTGTCACAAACAAAACATCACATTAGCTCACATAATATATCTATGCTATAAGGATATGAGATGATGACAATGTTTTGAATCATGTTAACTAGGTGACAACCAAAACTAAGTTTTAACCACGAGAAAAAAATCACAACTCACACAATATACCCCAAGTTACAATGAACCCCATACATTGTGATGGACCTCATTGGAAATTTAGTGCACATAGAACACCACCCTAAAAACTATATACTCTTGATCATTTTAGAATAAGCTAAGATATCTAGATTAGATGCTGAGGTGGGTGGTACAATAATTGAGGATGCTTCTTAAAGGGTAAGGGAATTTAGATACTCTATCCTTCCACCAAAGCTATAAAAAGTGAGACTTGTAGATTATAGTTTAAAAAATTTCACACTATCTGATTAAGAATAAGTTACAAACATTAGGTATTTAAAAAGTAATAAGAGGAAGGTACATAAGAGTCATGGTAATTAATGTGATTCTTTGTACTATTTTTATTTAAAATAGTAATTTGTATTTGTATTTTTTTTAAATGAACATCTTTAAATGTGTTGTAGTATTTTTATTTACAATAGTAATTTATATTTGTATTTTTTTAAATGAATGTTGTTAAATGTGTAATTGAATAAAATATATTAAATTGATATTTTAATTTTTAAGAAATTTGTTTAAAAAATTCAAACTATGGTGAGTTTTGTTTTATTAATATTTACTCTAGATCTGTAGAGAATGAATCTATCTCAAGTCCCAAACAATATTCTCATGTCCCAAACAATATTCTTCTTTTTCTTATTATTCTATCTTCCACCTTACACTCCTCCTCCTTGGACAAATGTAAACTATGAGGCACATGGTAGTTATTGCATATATGAACATTTAGGTATGATGAGAAAAATGTGATACTCTAATGTAATTTTGTCTACAAATGTGATGACAAGTGTGCCCTAAATGTTGACAATTTCATGGTTAATATAGTATAAGATACATGGAAATTTACAGTGTATACAAGGTCAAGAAAGCTATCGCAAATATCCAACACCATAGAGTAAGAGGTGTTCACCAATTCAACAATTGCTTCCAAATCTCTCTCCCTGCTAGAGTTGTTTTCTCAATAAACTTGTTTTTACTAATCGGACCATTTAGTTCCGATAAGAAAATTGTGATATTGTGTTATAATTTTCTCTACAAATGCGTTGGATTTTTTTTCCCCATAAACTTGTTTTTACTGCTCTTAAGTGATGAAATCCAGAGTTGTTGCATATAGGAGCATTTATATCTCATAATAAGATTGTGATAGTGTGTTATAATTTGCTCTACAAATGTGTTGGAGTTGTTTTGTCAATAAACTTGTTTTTACTGCCCTTAAGTGGTGAATGAAATTGGCATATGTAGATGGACTTGGAGTAAACTCTATTTCTGTTAATAAAAATTATCTCTATTTATATCTATGCTAGATAGATTGTACTTGAGTGTATTCAAAATATCTTATTTGAGTTACATTCTCATTTCATGGGCTTGTTTCAGAGGATTATTAATCACCAAATTTTTTCACCCCTAATTTCCTATTTCAATATTTATAACAATTTTTTTATATATGTGAACAGATTATGTTGGTTTACATCGATGTTTTCATCCCCAATTTCCTATTTCAATATCAAAAACAAAATTTTCTGGTTGATAACTCTTATCATCAATATCTCTGAAACATCCACCACCCATTTTCCTTTCATTCCTTCATGATGGCTCATTCTCCCCAACATCTTATTTCTTCTAGGCTACTCTTTCCTATGTTATTGCTTCACTGTATTTCTTTTGCAACATGTGATGCAATTGCTAGGTAGTTTTATTTTATTTAACTTTTTTATTTTCTTTTTCCTATTTCTATGATTTCCATTTTCATAAATTATAGTTTTGTGTCTATATTTTTCAAATTAAGATAACTTATTATTCTATTAAAAATATATTTTAATAAATTTGATTATAAAGAATTATATATATTAATAAAAAATAAAATACAAATATATATATTAAAAATAAACATATATTAAAGTGTATATATGTTAATATAAATAATATTAGTTAATCATATTTCTTAATTTTTGGTGATGGAATTTAACAATACAATGTTTTATTAGTTGCTTTATTTTTGTGATGAAATTTTATATTTTTTAATTTTTTAATTTAATTAAGTTATATTTAAACTAAGCAATAAATACTAACTACTATATAACCCTTACTTAATAATGAAAAAAAAATATTATAAAAACATTTAAATTAAAAATAAATAAAGATTTTTAACTTATATCATTCATATATATATATATATATATATATATATATATATATATATATATATATATATATATATATATATATATATATATAATTTTTTTTTTTTTTTTTTTTTCTGAATCAGACTAATTTTATTAAGAAAAATATGGTACATGATGATGATACAATCAAGAGAAACAGAAAACAGGCAACCGGAAATGATAAGACTATCAACCTTGGTCCCGGAAATGGAGTGAAACAAGCAAGGAGATACAACATATGACTAGAAAGCAAAAACACCGACTTCTACCCAGAAGGGTAGAAGCCTCAACACGAAGCTTTTTCCCTTTCTTTTTATTGACTTTAACCCATCCATCCTGGGGTGTATGAGTTAAAACAACTTGAAGACTTGAATTCTCCAAAGGGGGGCTCTCCTTTTTGGATTCAGAAGAGGAGGTCACATGGACACGTTTCTGGGTGATGACAGTATCAGGGGGATGGACCGGTGCATCGGTGGAAAGGTCCATCGTCTAAAGGGCATGATCTGATTCTACATCGCTACCTTCATCTTCTGAGCTAGAGGATTCAGAATCCATGGATGGTGGCAGTGAGCATGGAGCCCATTGTTTGGCTTTGGGCTTGGAGATGTTATCCTTTTTCTTTTTTGCCAGGAGAGATGGGCAGGAGTTCTGTAGATGCCTTATTTGGTGGCAATGGCGGCAACGGAATGCAGTATTCTCGTAATCCAGTGTCTGAGTCCAAAAAAAATTGTTTATCTTGAGATTGATTTCGTCTGGAAGTCCCTTGCTTAAATCTAATTCCACACATATTCTAGCATATGTGTGAAGACCTTTATTTTCCTGCTAGCAATCTCCTATTATGAAACTGCCCAAGGTGTTTCCTATGGCTTTATAGACTGCAACATGCCATAAATGGGTTGGTAAGTTTGGAAGCCTGATCCATACAAGTGTCCTAGTGATGACTGCAGTTGCTAGATCAAAATCTAGGAAGCATGGAGTTAAGAAGAGCCCTGCAGTTCCCATGAACCAAGGACCTTCTTGTAAAGCCTTTTCATAATGCTTAATGTTATAAAAAAAACTATGAAATATCCTTTTGAACAAAAGCTAACCTTGCAATGATGATTCCAGTTTGCGTGGATCCATTCATAGAGTTCCTGAGAGTTCAGCCACAGTCCATTAAATTTGCATATGATGGCTCTTTTTGCAAATTTTTAAAGTACATTTGTGAGACCTTCATGGGTGATCTCAACAGAGGGAACTTCCTCTAGCTTTTCAACCAAAAAAGGCTTGGGTTTAAGGGCTCCCGGGGGTTTGGGGTTCTCAGAGTGTACTGCATCTTTGTAAGAGAAAGGAGGAGCAGAGGATGACTTTCCCACTGTGCGTCCTCTCAAACGAAGGGTTAACACTAAAGAGTCATTTCTATTAATGTTGTAAGTAGAGAGGGGAAGAAGGGCTTCAAGTTGTTTATCTTGAAAGATAAGTCTCTAAAGGCCTGAGGGGATCCCAATCCATTGTTCCAGATCTAGTTTGAGATCCAGAACCAAGTCTAAAGAGCTGACCCATTGTAGAATGGTCTTGCCTGTAGGTTGAGAAATTTGGATCTGATAGGAGGCAGAGAAGTTCCTCGATGCCTGTTGGATCAACACAGTGCCAGGACCTTTTGTGTCTCCGAGAGAAAGTCTGCCTGGGCGGTGTTGGGGAGGATATTTCTCCTGCGTAAGGAGACAGTCACTTAAAAACAGAAACAGATCCGAGACAGAGGACAGTGAAGCAGAGCGGTTAAAAAGCCGATCGTTCTTCCCCTACCTTCTAAACCCTGCATTGCTGCCTGCGCGCTGGGAGATAAGAGGGGTTGTCGATTCACGTCTATTCAGAGGCTCTAGATCGTGGTAAATTCCAAGTTTGCCAGCATACAGAGCTACAAAGGGGCGAAAGGGGCCCTTGAAATGCTGAAACTGCCGTTGGTTTTCTGATGGTTGCAGTGGCCGCTTCAGATCAGCAGGACAGGGACAGTGCGGAGCATGAGGCACATGGACGAGATCATCTGTTGCGAAGGTAAATGGAATCGGTCTCCCAAGCTGTTGCGGCGCAGGAGCTACAGAGGAAAGAGCGGTCGCCTGTGAAAAAAATTGAACCCTAGTCTCCATTTTCCCCAAAACCATTTAAGTTCGAGAGGATGTGTGGAGTTCCATCAATATCATATTTATATAAATCTTTTAAATATAGCACTAAGGATGAATATACTAGTATATAAAAACTAATTTAACATTTTTAACATATCTAAATCAAAATAAATATAAAATATGAAAAATCATACTCTTCGTTATATATGGATTTTAATTTTAATATAAGCAATAGGTCTACCTTTATATTTAAAATGAATCTTAATGTGTAAAAGTCAATTAAAATCATGTACTATCATTAACTTATCGTGAAAAGAAATTAGTAAATATAGAGTTTTTTAATATAACAAGCAAACATAAAAAATAAATATTTCCATATAAAAATTACAATGATTATATATATATATATATATATATATATATATATATATATATATATATATATATTACAATGATTTCCATATAAAAAAGTAAATATTTCCATATACAAATTACAATGATTTTAGGTAACAGCAGAATCTCAAATTGCTTCAATTACGTTCACGAATAACTGTGATGAATGGGAGAGACAAACGGTTAGTGCAAACGAAACTATTGGACGTAGTGAGGGACATACGGTTGTAGATGCACATTTTCACAGTGATATGGGGGGTTTTCAAGGAGGGATGAATATATAAAAATAATTTAACATTTTTAACCTATTTAAATTAAAATACGTATAAAATATGAAAATTCATATTCTTTGTTATATAATGGTTTTAATTTTAATATAAGCAATAGGTCTACCTTGATACTTAAAATGAATCTTACTGAATCTTATTGTGTAAAAGTAAATAAAAAATAACTATAAAGCATAAATGATCATGCGCTATCATTAACTTATCGTGATAAGAAATTATTATTTATATATAGTTTTTTAATATAACACAAGCAAACATAAAAAGTGGATACTACCATATAAGAATTACAATGATCATATATTTACTCGTTTCAAATATCTTTATTGATATTTATATAAAAACGTTACCAAATTTTATAAGATACTTTTTCACATTCTATTCGTCAACTATCTCAATCCCTTCTCAACCTAGAATACTGGCACATCTTGCCATTGGCGTGGCTATTTTCTTCTTGGCATTCGATGGGCAACCGCTCCAAAAAAAAATAGCAAATCAACAAGAAAAAAAAAACAACAAATCCAACAGCATCAACATTGCACCCTTTAGATCAGTCACTTCATTGGTGGTGGTAATGTCAGTAAAAATGTCTTTCCTGATCATTTGGTTGCGCACGCATCTCAAATTGCTTCAATTACGTTCATGAATAACAAAACTATTGAACGTCGTGACGGAAATACGGTTGTAGACGCACGTTTTCAAAGTGATATGAGGAGTTTTCAAACCCAGGCACGCCTAATCTCACAGCATTACATCATGACTGATATGCTACGTGATGATCGTTTGATGACTTATTGTTCGCTGGAAGATTTTCCACATGTTCGTTAAATTTGCATCTCAACACACGAAGCGTCGATCTCTTGACTTCTAAGCCTCGCACATTTCCCAAATTTATCAAAAGATTAACGAATATTCTATCTTTTAGGTATCGTTCGCTTTCCACGCTTTTCTCATGTGATAGTTAACGCCAGCATCCACATACACTCTTCTTCCAAGTTCAAAATAGGTTGTATGAATGTGTACAAGTTAGCAATAGGCTAACCAGCTATAAAGGCTATATGACAAGTTAGCAATAGGTTAACCAGCTGTACAGGCTATATGAACGTGTACAAGTTAGCAATAGGCTAACCAACTATCAAGGCTAGATTATAAAGGCTATATGAATGTCTGCAAGTTAGTTGTAGTTTAGCATAAAGTTTCAAAAGTTATTGAAATAAGCCCCATATATATAAACAATTTTATGAATAGAGTTTAATTTGTTGTTGGAATAATTTTTTTATTTCTTTAAAGTGAAGATAGGCTAGGATTTTTAATATTAGTGATTTAGGTTTTTTATTTTTTCTAATTTAATGGATAGAAGAGATAGTGGGTTTTTTTTTTTAAATTACAAAGATTATATGAATGTGTATAAATTAATAATAATTAAATGGTATGAGTATTTCATATATAAATTATGTATATATAATTTATATATTAAAGAGATATAGAATAATCTATTTTCAAAAAAATAATAATCAAGATTTAACATAATTAGAGAAAATTCTTTACCATTTTATTTTTAAAATTTTAAAAACTAAAATAACCATCTTGATATGTTATATAGTCACTCTTTCTTACTGTTCTTATATTATTTATACAAATACATGTCTACTTATTCAAAATTTCTAATTATTAACTCATTAATTTTTTTATAACTCAAGCACCCATATGTCCCTTTACAAGTAATTCTAATTTCTAGTGATTTAAATATATAATCTTATTTCTTATCTCAATATTTTTTCTTGGTTTTTTGAATTTATATTTAATTTTTTTTAGATAAATTTAATATTTAACATAGTATATTAAATTTAATATAATACATATTGCTCATGTCTCACAAAGAAATCAAGTCTACTTTTATTCTAGATGCTCAATATTATGAAATGCATGTAGTTATCCTTAAACAAATATTATTTTCATGAATTTACTTATTCATAACGTAGTTTTTAATGGGATGTGCATAAAGGATTTTTTTTTTGAAATAGTAAATATGTTTCAATATTACTATTGAGACTGTTATAATTAGTACCAATGTTGAGGTTATAAACATCTCTTCAAGTGACATTTTTATGGTAGGAAGAAAACCAATATAATAGGGAAAATTTCTAAGTTATCTATATTCCATTTACTCATGATGAGAGGTTGGTCCTCTTTGAGGTATGAGGAATGCATTTAGCTATAACATGACCGTTAGTTATACAATGTGAGGTACTTCATATGGCATGCCATCATGGAAATGTGTAACTTCTCCTTAAAATACTTATGCATGTCTAAGATTAATTAGGAGTGATTATTTATATATTTACAACCATTTACATATATAGGTCAACTAGCTCATTTTTGCAGCAAGTTTTAAATCATATTAGCATCTTCATAAGTAGATTAGTTCAATAGTACAAATCATATATGTCCTCCTTCAAATCAAGTCACTTGTTCACACACCCAATCAAACTCTCTAACAACATTAAGTAACACTTGATATATTCATGATTCAAATATATTTATGACATGAAGAATTATTAAATGATATTATAATCCCAAATAGTATCAAACATCATGCTAGTCAAAGTAACATAAATCAAGAAATTTATGTAAGGAACAAATCTAGAATGCAATCAATTATTGTTGGAAATTATAGTGAAAATAAATGCATTACAGTGCTTAAAAAATTATATTATCTTTATCAACATACAATATTGATGAACTCATAATATAATATAATATAATTAGTTTCAATTATTTTTAATTATTTTCCAAATCACTAACAACAATTATTTATTGCTAGTTATATTTATCTTTCTCTTAGAGAAACTATCTTTTAAAAATGTAATTTGTAATGGATGCTAAAATTTTAGAAAATTGTAAGTAATGTGGATGTTTAGTAAAATGTTATATAATAACTATTGAAAATATATTATGCTATATAAATGATAATATATTTATAAATATGAGAATTTGTAATGTTTTGTGATTTGTTTATTACTCTATGTAAAGGGGAAAATATTCCTTAGAAAGAATTAAGATACTTTCCTACAATTTAAAGAATTTAATGTATCTAAACAAAAATTAAACATTATGAATGGACAACGACTATATTGTATTTCTCCATTTTTCTATTCAATGAAGAATATATAATACATATCTTAAAAGAAACATGGATGTGTAATATATTCCACTTTAAATTAAGAAATATGAAACATTTGAGTAGTGTGAAAAAAACATTTAAATTTAGATTTTGAAAAAGCATCAAGAATTAATTATATGAATAAATAGTATATATATATATATATTATTATTATTATTATTTTTATTTTAATTAATTGAAATATTCATCAAAATATGATTAATAACCATCTATATAATAAAATAGTTAAAAATATTAGAATAATTAATTATTGTGTTGTATAAATAATTACCACACTCAAAAATATTGTGAGTATAAATTAAGACTCCTAGTAAAAATATTCTTAACATATTAATATTATGACAAGAAAAAATGTTTCATGTCTTTCAAATATTTGTATTTTTTTATTTATTTATTATATAAGAGATTTCAATCTATTTGAAAAACGATATATTCAATAGAATGAGACAAAGTTTTCTCTTTCAATTTATATTCCATATTTTATTACTAAAATTCCATATAATATTTAAGCATACAAAAAATGGTATAATTTATTTTCGAAATAAATTATAGTAATAGAACATTAGTTGAGTAAAATTGTGACATAAACTAAGTAGAAGGATCAAAGCATGTGGATACATTCTGGATAATATGTTGAGGTATTATTCAATGTCCTTTATCTGTCAATACACGACCTTCATATGACATTGCAGATGCTCAAGGGAATGGATGGAATCCACCCAATGCTCATGTTATTCCAATAAGGTTTTTCCAAGGAGGAACTTCATGTGCCAATAGAGATCAATTGTGTGCATATAATGATTGAAACATCTACAAGTGTGTGCAGGCACCGATCATGACATATCAAGAATAACCTCTGTGTTTCAAGAGTTGGATCCTATGAGAGGTGTTCTTTGCATCAACATGGGTTAGTTCCTCTAGGATGGGGTTGTAGGTATGATTGCAGAAGCAGGAGAATGTTATAGGGGCCACAAACTATGGGAACTAGTAACAATATCCAAAGACGAAGGGAAGGAATTCATTTGAAGAGAAATGATACCCTCTAGAGAAAAAGGGTAGCAGCTTAAGCCTCAAGGAAGCAACCTATAAGGGAGCAAGAAGAGAGAAGAGGTTTTACCAAAGGAATAGAGAAAGCGAAGAACATCACGGTTAGAAAAACACTAGAGGAAAGGTGAGGGGGCACGGAGCCAAAGAAGGATACTAGGTCTGGAGAAAAGTAGTGATGATGTATTCGAAGCTTGCTCCCAAGGATGGGTGTATAAACATTAAAGGTGAAAATTTTCGGTGGAATGGGTATTTGGATGGATTTCTAATTTGTAGGATGGAAGCAAGTAGAAAAAAAATTACAGGATTTGACTTTGGCAATTCTCATGCATGTGTTTCTTTTGTGCTTGTTTTGGATGACAAAGTTTAGAGTTAACGTTAAAGTTATATAATAAAAAATAAGGTCATAGTCATTTAAGAGGTCAAACTTTACTATTTGGGTAGAAATAGAGATATCATATATCACATAATCTACAACACTACTTCCAAACCCTTAAATAAAATTCAATTAATTGGAGTTTGGGTGAGTGATTGCACCATTGAAAATTAAATAGTCTTAAAAACTATAAAATATTCCAAATAAATTTTCAATTAAACCTTAAAAATTTGTTTTAAATTTAAGAACTATACAAAAATAATAAATAATTAAAATATCAAAATACAAATATCACAACCCAAAAATATGATGATGAGTGTTATGGTAAATAATTGTGAATAATACTATTAATTTATTAATTTATTGTATATTTATGTAAAAAATCTATGTTTTATAGATTTAAGCTTTAACCTTAATTAATTTAAACTTCATTTTGATTAAACTAATGAAATCAATTATTATAATATATATATATATATATATATATATATATATATATATGTGTGTGTGTGTGTGTGTGTGTGTGTGTGTGTGTGTGTGTGTGTGTGTGTGTGTGTGTGTGATGGATGCTGGTGATGATGCCATGAATCCATCCCATGGCACACTACGTCATGCCGTCATTCAGACGAAACCTCTATGGATCATCTTCCACAGTGACATGGTCATCCATCTCAAGGAAGAGCTGGTTATGAACAGTTTCTAAACAGCCGATGGACGAGGTGCCAACGTCCACATTGGTAAGTGGCCATGTATCATCCTAAAAAATGTGACAAACGCCATCATTCATGGCATCCACATTCATGACTGTAAGCGTCTACGAAAAACTATAGTAAACACCTTTCTTGTGGATAGAAAAATAAATCTCAGAGATGAGATTTCCATCTCGAAAGGCAGGTACATATGGGTGGACCATTGCTCTATGTCTAACTGTGAAGATGGCCTCATTGACGCAGTCAAGTCATCCACCTATATCACCATTTCCAACAATTATTTCACTCACCACAACAAGGTAATTGTTGAAAATATTAAAGTCACCTGCTGGCCTTGAGCAGGAAGAAAAGAGTACAAAGGCAGAAGGAGAAGTTATTGAGTGCACAGCACTCTGTATTTAAGAAGAATTGAAAAATCCGTAAGGCTAAATTTAATCTTTGATGGTCCGCAGCAACAAATGATAGAGGAAAATTAAATGGATGATGGGCAGAGCCGTTTTACAGTGGAACGAATATTTTCCCATAGATTTGAACTACGGAGGAGTAGAACTAATTAAAATAGTCGTTTCGGGCCTTTAAGCCCTCAATAACCAAATATGAAGAGAAATTGATTAAAATAGCCAAAGAATTAAAGTTTATGAAGAGGCAGGACAAGTGGTCCCTACCACTTGAGCGAAAATCGCAAGATCGCAATATTTTAGTATTAGTGTCTTGTTGACATGGAAGTTTGCGATGTGCGATTGTTGCGCCATCACACCATCGCAATATCGCAACTGTTACCTCCGCCCATCCATATGTTTTATCGCAAATGCAGATGTTTGCGATGCAATTGTCGCGCCATCGCACGATCGCAGATCGCAACATTCATGTTTGAACCGTCGTTGATAGCCATGATGCGATCGTGCCATCGCAAATCGCAGAATCGCACCGTCACATTTTTTTTGTACCACCGATCTACCGATCGCAGATTGTCGACTGCGATGTGGTCCCCACTCGTACGTCATACATTTGATATGTTTTGTTGTTCTGCAAAGGTTTTTCCTTTGTAATTTGTTTTATTTTTTTTTATTTCTTTTTCATTCCCGCCGCGCCATATAAAGTGAAAAAGGCTCGAGAGCCTATGTATCATTTTGAATTGTATTGTTTTGTTCGGTTTTGCACAACAGTGCATGAAAAAAGAAGAAAACACAGCAGTGTTGTTTTTAAAACAGACAGAGTGTGTTGTTTGAAGAACTGAGATTTGTTTTGAGAAGCACTGTGTCTGTAACAGTCGATCATATTTTTTAAATCCCTATGTGTGAGGAAGAATCTGTAATAGTTTTTGTTGAAGTAATAGAAGTTGTTTTCAGTTTGAAAACTCTGTCTCCTGTCAAAGAATTTTTTATATTTCTCTGTGTTGAAGAGGGGAGTTTTACTCTCTCCATTTCTATTGTTTGGAATTTCTCAAAATTCCAACATGGTATCAGAGCTAGTTCAGGCTCTTTGAAGGTTTCAAAGAAGCTGAAGAAGAAGAAGACTTGTTGCAGCGTTTTCTCCAGCAATGTAAAAGCTCAACAGAGGTCAAAGTCAGGTATTTCTCAAAGATAACAGAGTTGTTGTTTATTTAAAAGAGTTTGTTCTTTCAAAGAAGGAAAGATAGTTTGTTTAAGTTCAGAAGTTCTGTTTAAAAGAAATGGCTAGACCAAGTACAGGAATGAGTATTGGAAATACTCAGCTTCCACAATTTAATGGAAAGAACTATGATTATTGGGCCATTACCATGAAAGCCCTATTTGTCTCACAAGACTTATGGGAATTTGTAGAATATGGTTTTGTTGAACCAACTGATGAGCAGGCTTTTAATGCCTTAACTCAAGCAGAGAAGGACCTATTGAAGAGAAATAGGAAGAAAGATGCTAAATCCCTCTACTATTTGTATCAAGCAGTAAATGAGAGTGTGTTTCCAAGGATAGCAGCAGCTAAGAGATCCAAGGAAGCATGGGAAACTCTGAAAGTAGCCTATCAAGGCATGGAGAAAGTTAAGACAGCAAAACTTCAGTTGCTGAGAAGAGATTTTGAAACTCTTTGCATGAAAGAGTCAGATAATGTAGACACATTTTTTACACATGTGATTGGGATTGTAAATCAGATAAGGTCCCATGGAGAAACTCTTGAAGAAAGAAGGATTGTGGAGAAACTTTTGAGGAGCTTACCCTCAAAGTTTGATGTTATTGTTACCACCATAGAAGAGACCAAATATCTCTCAAATTTCACAGTGGATGAACTTCATGCCTCACTGATAACTCATGAACAGAGATTGAGCAGAGATGAACACTCATCTCTTGAGCACGCCTTCAAGACCCAGATGCCTTCAGGAAGAGGAAGAGGTCAAGGCAAAGGAAGAGGAAGAGGCAGAAGCCAAAACAGAGGTGGAAGGAACAACCCTTCACATTCACATGGAAGGAGCAACAGTCAAAATCAGAGCCACGGCCAATGCAACAGCCAACAAGGTGGACATCAACACCAACATGCTCATGGACAAAGGTATGACAAATCCAATGTCCAATGTCATTATTGCAAGAAATATGGGCACTATGCCAATGAATGTAGAAAGAAGCAAAATGACATGAAAAATAGGCAGAATGCTAATGTAGAAAAAGAAGAAAAGAACCCAAGTAATGTGCTATTAGCTTGTAATGTAGCACAAGATAAAGATGATGATGTTTGGTTCTTAGATTCAGGTTGTAGTAATCATATGACTGGCAACAAAGCAATGTTTGCCAATCTAGATGAAGAAGTAAAATCTGAAGTGACCACAGGGACTGATACTAAGATCTCTGTCAAAGGAAAAGGCAGAGTTAGTATTCGAGCAAGAAATGGGGAGCAAAAATTTGTTCCTGATGTGTATTATGTTCCAGGTCTGAAGTGTAATCTTTTGAGCGTTGGGCAGCTCATAAATAAAGGTTACAATGTAATTTTCAAATATGATGTGTGCACAATAAAAGATATATCTCCAAGCAAGAAAATCATTGCTGAAATACAAATGACCAGCAATAGAATGTTTCCACTCAAGCTCAACATTGACTTGAAGGGAAAAGGGAAAAGCATAGCAGCTGTAACACAAGAAGCCTTCCAGAAGGAAGAGAAAGATGAAAATTGGTTATGGCACCTGAGATTTGGACATCTCAATTTCGGAGGATTAAATTTGTTGCATAGAAAAGGAATGGTAAGAGGTTTACCATTGATTGAAAAGCCTGACAGCCTATGTGAAGGCTGCATCTTGGGAAAGCAACACAGAGAAAATTTTCCTTCAGGGAAAAGCATAAGGGCGAAAGCACCTTTGGAGATAATCCACTCAGATTTATGTGGGCCGATGCAGACAGCATCAGTTTCAGGCAGCAACTACATGCTGACCTTCATAGATGATTTCACAAGAAAAGTGTGGGTTTATTTTCTGAAATATAAGAGTGAAGTCTTTCAGAAATTTTGCCACTTTAAAGCTCTTGTAGAGAAACAAAGTGGGTTGTACATTAAAGTCCTCAGAACTGACAGAGGAGGAGAATACATATCAAAGGAATTTCTGTGTTTTTGCAGAGAGAACGGCATACACAAGCAGTTTACCACAAGGTACACACCGCAACAGAATGGAGTTGCTGAAAGAAAGAATCGAACCATAATGGAAATGGTGAGAAGTATGCTAAAGGCAAAACATTTGCCGAATGAGTATTGGGCAGAAGCAGCAAACTGTGCTGCGTATATTTTAAATAGATGCCCTACAAAAGCTGTGATGAACAAAGTTCCAGAAGAAGCGTGGAGTGGCAGAAAACAGGGAGTCACCCACATGAGAGTTTTTGGATGTGTGGCATATGCACACATTCCTGACAAGTTGAGAAAGAAGTTGGATAGTAAGGGGGAGAAGTGTATTTTTCCTTGGATATTGTGAAGATTTCAAAGGATACAGATTATATAACACATCCACAAAGAAGTTTGTAATAAGCAGAGATGTGCAATTTATTGAAGAGGAAGCATGGGATGGAAGCATTGAGAAAACAGTTAATGTTAAAAGTTGTTTATCTCATGATGAAGATGAAGAAGATGTGGTTGAAATTAACAACCCATCCGTAGCACAACCTCCACCAACACAGGGACAGCAAGGGACGCCTCAAGCGGCAGTGAGAACACCCTTGAGAAATAGCGGGAGTGCATCTCCGTGCACACCACGTGGAGCAGAATTGAGTGCTTCATCAAGCACGTCTACACCAAGTGAAAGAGGAACAAAGTTCAGAAGTATTAGAGAAATCTATGAGCAGGGAGCAGCAAACGAAGGTATGAATTCCCTATTTTCTTTGTATTGTCAAGTTGATGATCCTATTCATTTTGAAGATGCTATTAAAGATAGAAAATGGATAGAAGCTATGGATGATAAAATTAAAGCCATAGAGAAGAACAAAACATGGGAGTTGGTTGATCTCCCAGAAGGTAAAGAAGTCATTGGAGTTAAATGGGTCTATAAGACCAAGAGCAATGCTGAAGGAAAAATAGAGAGACATAAGGCCAGACTTGTTGTCAAGGGATATAAGCAGAAGCATGGGATAGATTATGAAGAAACTTTTGCACCAGTTGCAAGAATGGAGACAGTAAGAGCAGTGTTGTCCATAGCAGCACAAAAAAAATGGAAAGTATACCAGATGGATGTAAAATCTGCATTTTTAAATGGAATCTTAATGGAAGAGGTTTACATTGAACAACCTCTTGGATATGAGAAGAAAGGCCAAGAGCACAAAGTCTGCAAATTGAAGAAAGCTCTTTATGGGCTGAAGCAAGCACCAAGAGCATGGTACAGTAGAATAGACTCCTATCTACTGGAAAATGGATTCGAAAAGTGTGAGGGAGAACCCACCCTCTACATCAAAGAAAAGGATGGTAAAATGCTCATTGTTGTTTTATATGTTGATGATCTAATATTTACAGGTAATGATGATTACCTTATTGAAAATTTTAAAACAGTCATGAAAGATGAATTTGAAATGAATAACATGGGCTTGTTGAGATACTTCTTAGGAATAGAAGTAGAGCAAAATGAAAAAGAAATTTTTATTTCACAAGCAAAGTACGTGAATCAAGTTTTAGAAAGATTTAATATGCAGGAGTGCAAAGCTGGAATTCCTCCCACAGTAATGGGATTGAAGTTGAGTAAAGATGACAGCAACAAGGATTTTGATCCAAGTTTGTATAAAAGCATAGTTGGCAGCCTCATGTATTTGACTGCAACTAGGTCGGATATTATGCATGTTGTTAGTCTAATTTTTAGATTTATGGAGAAGCCAAAAGAAGCACATTGGCAAGAAGAAAAGAGAATTCTGAGGTATTTTAAAGGAACTAAAAGATTTGGTATTTTATATACTACTTCAGAAAATTCAGAATTAGTTGGATACACTGACAATGATTGGGCTGGAAGTGTAGATGATCGGAAGAGCACTTCCGGTTATGTTTTTCATATGGGTTTAGGAGCCATTTCATGGGCTTCTAAGAAACAGCCTATTGTAGCATTATCTACAACAGAGGCAGAATATGTGGCAGCTACAGCAGCAGTGTGTCAAGCAATTTGGATGAGAAGAATGTTGATAAGTTTATGCCAAGAACAGGTAAAAGGGACAGTGATTTATTGTGACAATAGCTCAGCTATTGCATTGTCAAAGAATTCAGTATTTCATAAGAGAAAGAAACACATAGATAAAAAATTTCATTATATCAGAGAATTGGTGAACAATGGAGAAATTGTTTTACATCATTGTAAAACATAGGAGCAATATGCAGATATTTTGACTAAGCCATTGGGATAGAAGACCTTTGAATTTTTAAGAAAAAGCTTGGGTATGATTGATAACCCGGCAGCTAACTTTAAGGGGGAGTGTTGAAAATATTAAAGTCACCTGCTGGCCTTGAGCAAGAAGAAAAGAGTACAAAGGCAGCAGGAGAATTTTTTGAGTGCACAACACTCTGTATTTAAGAAGAATTGAAAAATCCGTAAGGATGAATTTAATCTTTGATGGGCCGCAGCCACAAATGACAGAGGAGAATTAAATGGATGATGGGCAGAGCTGTTTTATAGTGGAATGAATATTTTCCCGTAGATCTGAACTACGAAGGAGCAGAACTAATTAAAACAGTCATTTCGGGCTTTTAAGCCCTCAACAACCAAATATGAAGAGAAATTTATTAAAACAGCCAAAGAATTAAAGTTTCTAAAGAGGCGGGACAAGTGGTCCCTACCACTTGAGCACAAATCGCAAGATCACAAGATTTTAGTATTAGTGTCTTGTTGACATGGAAGTTTGTGATGTGCGATCGTCGCGCCATCGCACCATTGCAATATCGCAACTGTTACCTCCGCCCATCCATATGTTTTATCGCAAATGCAGATGTTTGCGATGCGATCTTCGCACCACCGCATGATCGCAGATCGTAACATTCATGTTTGAACTGTCGTTGATAGCCGCGACGCGATCACACGATCACGCCATCGCAAATCGCAAAATCGAACCATCGCATTTTTGTTTGTACCGCCGATGCGTCGATCGCAGATTGCTGACTGCGATGTGGTCCCCACTCGTATGTCGCGCATTTGATATGTTTTGTTGTTTCGCAAAGGTTTTTCCTTTGTAATTTTTTTTATTTTGTTTTATTTCTTTTTCATTCCCGCCGCGTCATATAAAGTGAAAAGGGCCTGAGAGCCTGTGTATCATTTTGAATTGTATTGTTTTGTTTGGTTTTGCACAACACTGCGTGAAAATAGAAGAAAACATAGTAGTGTTGGTTTTAAAAGAGACAGAGTGTGTTGTTTGAAGAACTAAGATTTGTTTTGAGAAGAACTAAGTCTATAGCAGTCAATCATATTTTGTAAATCCCTCTATGTCAGGAAGAATATGTAATAGTTTTTGTTGAAGTAATAGAAGTTGTTTTCAGTTTGAAAACTCTGTCTCCTGTCAAAGAATTTTTTATATTTCTCTGTGTCGAAGAGGGGAGTTTTACTCTCTCCATTTCTATTGTTTGGAATTTCTCAAAATTCCAACAATAATTAGCAACCTCACATACTCATTCTCTTATTAATTGCAATTCACTCTATTCTATTTTATTCCTTGTCTTCTAGCTTAACTTGACAATGGTCTACTTTTCTCCCATGGTAGGTGATGCTATTGGGTCACAGTGACGACCACCATCATGACAGAGTTATGCAGGCAACGGTTGCACTCAATCATTTTGGTGAAGGTCTCGTGCAACGAATGCCAAGGTGCATTCGTAATTAATTGTTATTTCATTCATTTCCCATCTTATTTTGCATTTTATTGTGAAGGAAAAGTATGAATTATTACTTATTATATTATTTAGATATTAAATTATGAATTAAATGGATGTAGGTGCCGATTTTCATACTTCCATGTGTTTAACAATGATTACACTAAGTGGGAAATGTATGCCATCGGTGGAAGTTCAAACCCTACAATACTGAGTCAAGGTAATAGATATATGGCATCTGCAAACCCCTTTGCTAAAGAAGTGACCAAGAGGCAAAAAGCCACAAAAAGTGAATGGGAAAAGTGGAACTGGAGATCAGAAGATGATTTGCTGCTAAATGGTGCATACTTCACGCCTCAGGATCGCAGGTGTTTTCCACCTATGGAATAGCATACAGTGCCACACCAAAGAGCTCACCCCTTGTGGAACAGCTCACCAGGAACGCAGGCATGCTCTCATGTAACAAAGGAACTCGCTGCTAACGGCAACTTCTTACCCACAATTATCACACCTGAATTTGAGTAGCAGCAAACACTGCTTTTACTTTTTAAAACTGTCTTCTTCAATGTCTCCCTTTTTACACTTCTCAATGTCGCCCTTCTTATACTTCACATTATCTATTATAATAATAAGTGATCCAGCATGTTGATATTGATCTGCAATTTACTATTTTTTCAATTTAGCAAGTATAAAAGATTCATGTTTATACCCAAATGTAAATTTTAAAAATAGTCATCTTAAATTTGATCTGGAATGAAGGACTTGATCGGAAGAATTATCTATTGGGTTGGGATAATTTAACATCCGTTTTGTGGGACAAATCTGGAAAAAATGTATGTAGATTAAGACTACTTATGAAAAGAGAGTTTGTTTTTTCTTTCAGAAAAAATATATACTAAATCTATAAATTATTTTAAAAATATTTTATTTATATAACTTAATTTAATTATATTCAATTTAAATAAGTTATAACTAGCAATTGCACCATCACCAGATGTTGCAAAGGAAACGCCGTTGGATTCTTAAAGAGATCCAATAGTTTCTAGGAAAGATATCTATAGTGATTTTGGTCAATTTTAGTAAAGGAAGGAAAAAAGATTGTGCCTTGTCCCAATTTTTATTTGTAATTAAAAGAAAAGTTATAGAAAAAAGCATGTTCAATCTGCAATAGTTTTCTCTCCAAATGCAAGATACATAAAACAATTCTTTTAAACAACTATTGACAATTGAATCACTCGGTAAACCAGGATTTAGAATCACTATAACCATACTGATGACACCAAACAATGCTATGTAGAATTAATAGAAATGTGCTACTAAGTACAAAACTGTATGTCAAATAACTGATCTATGAAGACTGTGAAATGTGCTACTAAGTACAAAACTATATGTCAAATAACTGATCTATGAATACTGTGATAACCAGAAAAGTGACACAACTATGTCAAGTGGACTAAGTTTCCAATTCGAATAATTATTTAAAAAGAAACATTGCACAAATGAAAATAGTTGAAAAAGAGCATAAACAACTATCGAATGCTATCATATAGATAACACCACATAATTCTAGACACGTGATCTTATTAACAGCTAGAAATCTAAATTTCATTTTAGTCTAAAATCTATACTATTAGCTCTAACCATATTTAACAACAGAAGAAAATTGCATCATATAATACATGTGAAGACAATGCCTAAAGCACAAATAAAATATAACTTAAAATCTCAAAAACTCCACAAGAAAGAGAACAAGGGTTACTTCCCCTTAATCCCCCTCCTCTTTCCTAGCTTCTTGAGATGAGGTTCCCATGAGGCCACTATTAGACAACGGCTACTAGGTTTTGCATCTGAGAGAGCAAAAAATATAAATTCAAATAAATAGCAACCTACTTCAAAATTTCTCAATGTTGAATAACCTGAGATGAAGTTGCTATCAAAATGAAATATTCCCCAAAACAGGAACAATGATACTTACATGATCCAATCATCTAACAAAGGATCTAATGGCACAAATTATGACAAAAAGGCAGCTAGGTTAGTTGTTTTCAAATAAAGACGCCTTACAGTGTAAAAATGTATGGAGAGGTGGATTTCAACACTTCAACAACAGTAAAAATAAGGCTATTAAGAAAACAAATCCAACACCGAGAGAGATTCAGTAGCATTTATGGAATTGGCGAACCTGTCTTGTTCTGTGGTGTTGGATACTCAGCATATCTTTCTTGATCTTGAGTAGAAGAAATGAATTTGTATTTAGCTTATATTACATTAACCATAAAATTTCCAACATTTGTAGAGAAAATTAATATGACAGTGAGTAAGTTTGAAATCATATAATATGAAAATTGTTTATGATTATAAAGTAAAAAGCATGTAATATTTTTTAGATACAATTACGTAATTAAAGGTATGTATATAACTTTTTTTCAAGGGAAGAAATTTGATATTCATTAACAAAAAAAATCAGAAAGAGTATGTATGTAGGTATAAATTGTTATGTAGTTACAAACTATTACAATTAGGTAATTAAAGGTAAATTTTCTTTTATTTTAAGAAATCAGAATTATGAACATTCATCATTATTGCTCAAGATAAATCATGTGTAATTTGGAAACTAAAAAAAGATCACATATTCTAAAAAATATTCATTATTAATTTAATTTTTTATATATTAAGAAACTCTACTTATGAATAATAAAACATATGTAACATCAATTATATTAACAAAAAAAACCATGTATTTCTAGAATAATAAAATAGTTGTACCAAAAATAATATAAAACAAGAAAAACTATGTATATTTGGATGTATGAAAATTTAAATGCATTTTATTAGGTAATATTTTAAAAGAATAATGGTTATAAACATTTAAAAATAAACTACATTCCACATGAATACCATGGGCTATTTTTATAGTTTATAATTATTTTGTTTTATTTATTTTATTTTTTTATTGTATTTTAACCTTGTTAAAATGTACATTACATTATGTCAATCATTTTATTTAATTTACTTTTATTTTTATTTTTGTGTAATTTGACATAGTAAAAATGTTAAACATGACATTACACCATTTATATCATACTTTGTTTATTAAAAAGAAAAAAATTAACATTATAAAAAAAGTATATAAAACTATTTACTTGATCTAATGGCCTAAAACATTTCAGTCATCTAACATTTGTGGCTCAGACATGGACACATGGGCAGCTAGGGGAGTTGTTTTCAAATAAGAACGCCTCACAGCGTAGTAATAATAATAATTTTATTTAAAAATAATTTTAAAGTTAAATATTAAATTTGTGTATTTTATTTTTTTTATTTGTTAAAATATGAAAAGACTTTTTTATATAATAATTATAATTTTCTTTTATTTTGATATAGCTTTAGTGGTTGGAAGCATGATTACGATTACGACATCATTCATGGCATCAACATTCATGAGTGTAAGCCTCTTCAAAAAGCTATGGTTAACACCTTTCCTCCTGTGGATAGACAAATAAATCATGGCGATGGGATTTCCATCTCGACAGGGAGGCACATATGGGTGGACCATTTCTCTATGTGTAACTATGAAGATGGTCTCATTGATGCAGTCAAGTCATCCACTTCTATCACCATTTCCAATAATTATTTTACTCACCACAACAAGCTAAACAACCTCACATATTCATTATAGTTCACTCTATTTTATTTGATTTCTTATAACTTAATAATGATTTTTTTTATTTTTTTTTTTTTATTTTTTAAATTTCGCAGAGTCTTACCATTTTCTATTTATCAAAAAGAGAGCAGATTTCCATACGTAGATATAAGAAGTTAGTGGCCTCAACCTACCCGAAGGATACCGGGTCTTTTGGCCACCTTAAAGAATTAAAAGTCAACTAGTATTGAAACAATTTCTTCCTTCTACTTGATGCTATATCTACTTTACTATGTCCATCAAAGTATAACTGAAAACAATATAAACATGGCACAAAAAACATTAAAAACTATTAACATCTAAGGTCAGCCATCTGATGAGTCAATAGGAGCTGGATCCTTTGTAGTAGACCCCGACATATCTACTTGCTACATGGATTGAAGTTGTCGTTCAATTCTGCCAATTCGAGCCATTACATGATACTGAGATAATCCAATCTCTTGAATTTCTTGTTTGATTTCCTGCAAAACTCAAACCAAACTGGGGTTTCCTTCCATTTCTTGCACACCGATCATTGCCTTATCCAAAACACATTTAAGAATCCAATACCTATGGATAGATTGGTGAAAGAGAGATAGCCTCCCTCTTGTGTTCCCGCGGTCTGAGATGAAATCCATAGTGGCATCCTATTGTTCAATGTCTTCTTATTTTTTATTTCTTTCTCTCTCCCAGCTCTGAATTATGTTGCGAACCTAAGGTGGGTTTCCTGTGGAGTAGATGTCAAATATATTCTCCATTACCTCTTTTTTATTTTTCCTGTCACGCTTGCTTGGACCAGCATTATGAGATGGAATCTCCTGTTTCCCTTTTCCCGTACCCTGACATTAGCCAGATTGACCTTTTACCATGTTTTTCAACTGACAAACAGACGCTGACAACTCCTGTGCAGCCCCTGTGGAAATATGAAACAAGCCTATGTATGGCAAGGCAAAGTCAATAACAATATTCGTATGTTCACTTATAGGGCCCACTACTTCCTTCTAAGGTATCTCAACCACTGAATTTGTTACCATTTAGTCATTTTTGTGGATAACAGTAGCATGAAGGGAAAATAGAGAAATCACAGAGACCGTAAAGCATGAATGAATATTCAAAAATCCATAACAACATTTAGGTTGGTTAACTGGACTAGGGTAACATTTACCGACCCTACTAGAGCGGCCAGAACTATGAAATCGAGCTGAGTTTACCCTCACACCCCATGACAGAGAATTATTCTTAGGAGGTCGGGTTTGGGAAACAAAGTTATACTGCCTTGACATACAGAAAAGCTCATAGGATTCAGATATTTTAACATTGTTGATGAGCATAAACCACAAAACCCATATTTTAATTTGAGCTTCACACAGAAAGGAGTATGAGAGGGTATTTAATTTTGCTCAATATTGAAATGAAGAAGGGATTCTAAAACAAGGGTCTACTGGGCAACCTGAAAAAACCAAATACAACATGCATGAAACATTGACGGAACCTTCAGTGCAGTCAAAACACGAGAGAGTCTTTAATTGAGCCTCATACTCAAACGAAGAAGGGGTTATAAAGAAAGGGTCCACTGGCCTAGACGGAAGAACCAAAAACAGCATGCATGAAATATTGAAGGACATTTAGTACAGTTGAAATAGAGGAATTTCAAGATAGTCCCAAATTGAAAATAATACCAGCAACTAATTCAACGAACCATATACATGCCAAAGGAACCATCCATGAAAATGACGTCACCTTTGTTACAATGAACAGGAACAGGTAAATTAAGTATGTAAGTTACGAGATCCATAACATACCAAGTTAACTGGAGACACCACAGACCAAACCTCCTTGTCCTCAGACTCCCCTGGAAGTAGCCTGCCAATAAAACTACCTTGTTTCCTCTTCTCAAGCTGCCTTAACCTGTTTCTCGAGCAATGTTTTTTCCAGCGGTGATTTGACAGGCTTTGCTGGTAGCCAAAATTATCATATAATTCCATTATGATGAAGTATGTTTAGTACCTACTTCTGGCCAGCTACAGGTTAAATCCGTTACCATGTTTAATTGTCGTTCTAGTGCACATCGTCGCGTGACATTAGCCGCATCCTATTAGCCTCGACATGGCACCCCAATCGGGGGTCATTATATTTTTCTTTATCTCTTTATATAATGATCTGTAGCAGGTTTAGCTCTATTCCCCATGCCGTATTAGCTTGATTTATGTATAACTGGTGGCCTGCGTTACTGCAACCCCAATTAGCTAAATAATCTGCATCCTCATTCCCCCCTCTGCGGACATGCAAAGGAATAGGGCAACCAATGTCCTGTATTACTAAACTGATCTCCTAAATGAGTCTCAATGTTTTCCATCTTTTGCTTCTTTTTTCCCAGGAGATTCCTTGCTAGATTTTACATAATACTCTTGTAACCATTGTGGAATCTCCTTCTACAATAACTTTGTGGTAGTTTTCTCAGACCGCAATTGAAATCCCTTGTTTAACTGCCATTAATTCGGCTTCATTATTCATTTCAAACCCAACATCCATCACATACACCCCACACACTGAACCTTAAGAGTTTCTGAATATACCTCCTATTCCTGCTTGCCCTAGATTTCCTTTAGATTCCCCATCATAATTGAGCTTTAAAAACCCCACTTGTGATAACTCGAAGATGTCTAATGGGTTTTCCCTTGGTGGTTTGAATTTCCATAAGGATTTTGCCCGCATTTGGGGTTTTAAATTCAACACAGCAAGGATTGAAACTTCATTGCCAATCGCCATCCAATCTTCATCAGTCCATTGTTCAACTAGGATGGTCTCCCGAATATTGTCCAAAATCACCTTCCATATATGGTTTGTATCTCTCGCTTCCTCCCTAATGATTCGATTATTTCTTTGTTTCTAGATTCCCAAGAGAATAAATCCCGGAGTCAGCCTCCATGCTCAATTCAAGACTTCACATTTGTATCCCCATTTTCTCCATTTTATGATAGTCTTGTCAATTCTTGTGAGGTCTTTATCAGATTGTTGAAAAAGCGTACCATAGTGAAGCAAGTTTTCAAATATTTGCATGGCACTAGTGATTATGGTTTTTGTTACCCAGGAAGACCAGTATTGGACAGAGTTTTAGACATCTGTGGTTTGGTTTATATAGACTGGGCTGGAGATTTGGACCAAAGAAGATCTACAAGTGGATATGTGTTTAGCCTATTTGGAGGTGCAGTCATTTGGATGAGTAAAACACAATCTGTAGTGGCTCTTTCAACTGCAGAGGAAGAATACGTGGTAGCCACTCATGCAAGTAAGGAAGCAGTGTGGTTGCAGAGATTGTGTTCAACTATGGGGTTGGTGCAGTGAACTATAAGGATACACTGTGATACGAAAAGTTGAATTTTCTTGTCTAAGAAACTGGCTTATCATTCAAATACAAAGCACAGTGATGTTCAATATCACTTTGTGAGAGATATGGTTGACGATAAAAAGGTGTTGTTGGTAAAGGTGGACACTTTGAAGAATGTTGTAGATGCATTGACGAAGTTTGTGAGCACTCAAAATTTCTATTGGTGTAGATAAATAATGGGTGTTGCAGGGTTGGACTAATGACTAAGCTTTCACATTTTCCCTTCGGTAAATAAAACAACAAGTGGGAGAATGTTGGGTATGTGTTATATTCTTTCCACGAATAGTCGCACACGCTCGTAGTCCCTATTTGGGATCCAGGAGAAAAATCTATGTGTATATATGTTTTATATTTTATTCTCTTGCTATTATTTGCTTTATGTTTTTAAGAATTCCTTTGCAAATAATTTATGTACAGGGTTAAAACCTACACATATATAGGAGACTTAGCTTGGTAGAGAAGAACATGCTGGTAAATTTCCATGTAGTTAATGGACCAAATTGGGTAAAATATATCCATTTCGATGTCCATTACTAAAATATGGGAAGAAGAACATGCTAAAAGGGATTTCTTGGACATTTTGATAACCTTGGATGTAAAAGTGGTCACATAAATACCCGAGTGGTGAGGAGTGATGATGAATGCATCTACAATTTGAACTATTTGAATCCATGGAAGCAGGAGAAGGGGACAGTGACAAATTGAATGAGTAGGAGTAACAAAATTTAAAGAGTGAATGGACAAACAGGAGGGAAAAATGGAATTAAGGGCAAATGTGGAGCTTTTTAATGGATTTCACGGTGATAATATGGATGAAGGGATGGATGACAGGGCTCATAAGGTGGCAGAGGAGTATGGTGACAAACGATTAAAATTGAGCAAGAATGGATACAAGAATACCGCGCTCACTTGGTGACGTATTACGAGGCAAGGCTCATGTACGAAGGAAATCCGATGGAGTCCCCCCATATGGATTGTGGACTGTTGATTTTTAGTGATGTAGAAGTATGAAAATTTGTTTTGGAGGAATTCGAAGATCTAATCGCCAGGCATGTAGTGTCATTGTGTTTTCTCCATGCGATGGGCCCCGCTTGTATTCTCCATTGCGCCCAAAAATTCGAAAAACTCTTAAGACTGTCGACTTCGGTCAATGGGGACCCAAAATAATGTGATTAGCCTTAATATTCCATTATAACTTGATCAACACCCTTAATCCACCACTATAATTTAAATAAAATTCAAAATCTAACCTTTGCCATTGATTTCTTTTTTTTACTTTGATTTCTTTTTTGAGTACACATATATACATTTTTTGAATACATAGAGAAAAGTAAAATGAGCCATAACGAAACCCATAACCCCAAGCCTACCCCCAATCCCCACCATGTACCACCAAAATAAACCAAACACTGTGAACCTAGAAACTATGCACGCTACCAACCGACCACCATCAACCCAACAATCCACACAATGAACAGTGAAGGAAAGGTAGCCCAATTCCACAGGTCACCTCGACCTAAATTTTGTGCTCAAAAAACACAAATCTATGTTGGTACCTGCAAATAATCTATTGCCTAGGAAGGCTACAAGGAGACCTCCTAGGTACACACAGTAGTGATTAGAAATTTAGGTTTCTAGAAGCGTGATAGACGCTAATGCCACTGGGAAACACCAAAGGGAATTATTGTTTGAGCAACCCTAGGAGGGAAAATCCAAGCAAAATATGCTCCAGAAATCCAACATAATCCAAGGACGAAAACTTCCACTTGAAAAAAATTACCACCACTGTAAGTCTAGACACCACTTATAAAAGAAATAGACGTCTTACAATGACAAACAAAGAACTACCACCCGGAATTTCATGGAAATAAACCATGCAGGCCCAAAACATAGACGCTCAGAACAAACCAAATCCTCGAACAACACACCCTCTAGTTAGGAAATGACAGGGAAAGTTTCACCTAGAAAAATAAGGAAAAATGTGTTACCTTATTCAGTGTGAAAAAAGAGCGATAAATGGATGACCACCACCATACCCAAATGAACCTTAGAAATGAGAGCATATGGAAATTTGTATCCCTCAATGGGCCAAACGACAACAAGGAAGCTCCATACACCAAGCTACTTAACCAGTTTAAAACCAGTGCCAATGAACCTCGAGACATTACAAATTCATTGCACACACATGAAAGAGGATATTTCATATATTCGAACACAAAGCAATTAATTGCATCATGATAAAGTGGTTGTATGTCTACCCTCCTTCACTTAAACCTGATGGCAAGTGTCATTAGTCATGTGACGCATGGATCCTTTTGTCTAACACCCCATTAGGGATTATGGTGGTCTTTTTTTATTAAACTGCTCATGTTAATTTTGAAAATATTTGTCTTGAGATGTTAATTTCAATTTCACATGTTTTTGAATAGTGTTGAGAACGAGCAAAAGTTAGAGGCAAATTCCGAAACCTCAAAAGGATTGACACCTAAGCCGGAAGGTAAACATGTTCCATCACGTACAACCTTTAACCCATAGTGAAACAATGTGCAAAATACAAACTAACTTCAGCATACGGAACGTCAAATGCGTGGGAACAAAAGAAGGCACACAAATACAAACTTATTTTCAAAGTTAAAAATAAATTGATTCTCACCTAATTTTGTTATTTTCACCTAGTTAACATGTACCATCTTTCTATGAGACATAGTGGTTTCCATATTCTGAGAAAACAATAAATTAAAATCCCTTCATAGGAATTAAAAACATCATTTTATTGCAGAGAATCACTGACATGAATTCGATATCTAAAAGAGGGTTAATGTGGGTGCTAATAAAGGTCGCCCAAGAATACACACATTTCAAAGATAAGGAATAAATTTGAGAAGAAAACTTATAAACATAAGTTATTATTTTTTTTAAGTTACAAAAATATGTATTTTAAAGTTGAGGAATAAATTTGAAGCTAAAGAATCAATTTGAGAAGAAAATTTATATATAATAGTATATGTTTTTAGGTATTTAAATAATTTAGTTATTAAGATGTATATTTTATAGTATAGTATGAGGGGGATGTGAGTCGACACTCATCTATTTATAATAAAAATAAAATATTCTTTACATAAAAGACAATGTTCAAGGTAATAAAAAAACAAAAATGAATATAAATATTTGGTTTCTTTTAATTAAAATTATTCTTAAAACATCAATGAGTCTAATTTTACTTGCTTACTTGATATTATTGATATTACAAAGTGATTCCAAAAAAATTGTATTAAAATTATTTCACTCTCCCTCTCAACTACAAATAAAATATTTAATCATTCATGTGAAATACAAACAGCATGGTTAGGTAACAGCAGAATCTTAAATTGCTTCAATTATGTTAATCATCAATAACTGTGATAATCATGAATAACTGTGATCAATGGAAGAAACAAAACTATTGGACGTAGTGAAGGAAATACGGTTGTAGAGGCAGGTCTTCCAAGTGAAATGAAGAGTTTTCAAACCCAGGCACCCTTAATCTCACAGCATTACATCATGACTGATATGCTACGTGATGATCTTTTGATGACTTATTGGTTGCTGGCAAGATTTTCCACAAAGTGATATGAGGAGTTTCCAAACCCAAGCACGCCTAATCTCACAAGAATTACATCATGACTCATATGCGACGTGATGATAATTTGATGACTTATTGTTCACTGCGAATATTTTCGACATGTTCATTAAATTTGCATCTCAATACACGAAGCATCGATCTCCTGACTTCTAAGCCTCGCACATTTCCCAAATTTATCAAAATATTATTGAATATTCCATATTTTAGGTATCGTTTCTGTTTCCATGCTTTTATGGGGTGATAGCTAAAGTTAGCATCCAGATGCATTCTTCTTCCCAGTTATAAATAGGTTATATCAATGTGTACAAGTTAGCAATAGGCTAACTAGCTATAAAGGCTATATGAATGTGTACAAGTTAAAAATAGGCTAACCAGCTATAAAGTCTATATGATATAAAGGCTATATGAATGTGTGCAATTATTTATAGTTTAGTATAAAGCTTTAAAATTTATTGAAATAAGCTATATATAAAATATAAACAATTTTATGAATATAGTTGTAATTTGTTGTTGGAATAATTTTTTTTTTTATTTCTTTCAAGTGAATATAGGGATAGAGCTTTTAATGTTAGTTGTTTAGGTTTCTTACTTTATCTAATTTAATGGATAAAAGAGAGAGTAAGACTTTATTTTTAAGCTATATGAATTTGTACAAATTAATAATAATAAAAAGGTATGAGCATTTTATTGATAAATTATGTATATATTAAAGAGATATGGAATAATTTATTTTCGAGAAAATATAATCAAGATTTAATATAATTAGAGAAAATTCATTACCATTTTATTTTGAAAATTATTTACCTTTAACAACATTATTGAAGAAATATGCATTTTCATGGACTCTTGAAGCAACTAAGGCTTTTTAACATCTTAAAGAGGCAATGTGCCTAGCACAGGTCTTAGCTATGCCAAACTTCAAAAAAACCTTTATTGCGGAATGTGATGCCTCATGAAATGGAATTGGTGTTGTTTTAATGAAAGAAGGAAGACCAATTGCTTTTGAAAGTCATCCAATCAAAGGAAATTATTTACAGAAAGCTATTTATGGGAAGGAAACATTGGAAATAATACATGCACTAAAGAAATGAGAAACTTACCTAATGGGAAGACACTTTAAGGGAAAAAATTATCATGATAGTCTAAAATTATTTTTGGAACAAACACTATCTTCAGAAGAGAAACAAAAATGGGTCACAAATATCTTGGGTTATGACTTTTAAATCATCTACAGAAAAGGGAAGCTAAATGTTGTTGCAGATGCACTCTCGAGAAAGGATGAAGAGGTCCAAGAATTGCTTTGTTCCATTTCTATTATCCAACCAGATTGGATAATCGAAGAAAGGAATGAATGGAAAAAGGACAAACATGTGTGTAGTCATTCAAAAGTTGTAGCAAGATCCTACTACATCTAATACATTTAGTTGAAAAAATTATTCCTTATGGTACAAAGATTTCTTATATCTTTGTAAGAATGCATAAATAAATAAAAAATATTGTTTTGGAATTGCAGACTTCTCCCTTAGGAGGACACTTAGGTTTTTTTTAAACTTACCACAAGGTGAAGAAATAATTTTTTTGGGATGGCCTTAAATATGATATTCAAAAGTTTGTGGTGGAATGTTTGATTTTCCAGCAAAATAAAGTTGAGACAATTAATACTTTGGGTCATCTACAACCTTTATTCATTTCAAGTCAACATTGGGAGGATATTTCAATGGATTTTATCACAGGTATACCAAAGTCCGAAGGAAAGAGTGTCATAATGGAGGTAGTTGATAGACTTACCAAGTATGCACACTTTTGTGCATTATCTCATCCATTTAGAGCAAGTACAATTTCTACTGAATTTATTTAAACAATTCAAAAGCTACATAGAAACCCAAAGATTATCGTAAGCGATATAGATCTCGTTTTTACTGGAAATTTTTGGACACAATTATTTTATTTTTTGGGTACTCAACTAGCTCATAGCTCATCTTATCATCCTCAATCCCATGGGAAAAATGAGATAGTGAACAAATGCTTGGAAGGATATCTTCATTGTTTTCTATCTGATAAACAAACACAATGGGTCAAGTGGTTACCGCTGGTTGAATGGTGGTATAATACTTCCTTCCATACTGTAGCAAAAATGACCCCATTTATGGAACTTTATGGATATAATCCATCATCCATCACATCATTTTTAAGAGAAAATTCTAAGGTTCAAGAAGTGTAATATCACATCGAGTATCGATAAAAAATTCTCCAACTCTTAAAGGATAACCTAAATTTGGCACAAAAATGAACGAAACAACAGGTAGATCAACATCACAGCTAGAGAAATTTTAATGTCGTAGATTGGGTATTTTTACGACTAAAAACCTACAAAAAAATGTCCCTCAATCAAGCTAAGAAGGATAATAAATCACCACCAAAATACTATGGTCCTTACAAGGTGTTGCAAAAGATTGGTACTATGGCATAAAAATTAGAGCTTCCTACTTCTTCTCGAGTGCATCCAATTTTCCATGTTTTATGCTTAAATAAGGTTATAGGTGACAAAATTCTAGTTCAAATAATATTGCCAGAACTTGATGAGGAAGAAAATTAAATATCAGAACCTGAAGCAGTCAAAGAAACAAAAATTTGACAGCCACGAAATTGATCAATTTCAAAGTATCTCATCAAGTGGAAGAAATTACCCACTGAAGGTTCTACATGGCAAGATGAGAATTTATAAAGAAGCATACAGAGCTACTAAAGAATTGAGGACAACACTTTTTTGAACTAGAGGGGCATGCTAGGTTCCTATATTACTAGTGTCCCTTAGATTTGTTAGTGTAGCCCCTTTATTGTTATTGTTGTACCACTGTAACCACCATATTGTTATTATTTTTCCCTTACATTATTATTGTTGGGCCAGATAGGATTACATTGTGACCCCATGGACTCCTATGTATAGAAATGAGGTTTTGTCATTTGCATCATCCAATAATTCTTCATTTATGTATGTAAAGGAGGATTCACCCTCGAAGTTGTTTATTTCTAAGGTGTTGATCTCTCTTTTCTTCTACTTTTGGAGTTGGTTTCATAATATCGAGCCAGTGTAATTGAACTAGGTCAGCCTAAGTCCCACTACAAGGAGATCTGCTTTGACTACGAGTATTTTCTTTTGTCAACATCTTTTGGAACCAGTTGTGAACATATTTAGGGAACTTACACCAGAATATCTCCTACTAATCACTCACAGGCTCAACATACAAAATTTATTCCTCTACACGCTTCATGAATTTTGTGATGAATTTGTGCTTCTTCATAGGTAAACCATTCTATTTGTTCATGACACTAATCTATCAAATCCTTCTTAAAAATCCTTGGAACCATGTTCCAAATCCATTTTAATAATTTCAAGTTCGATAAATGAGCCATTTGTTGGTAGAATATTATGTAAGGGTAGAGACACTAGGTTCAGTCACAAGTGCAAGAAAAGGATCCATTGTAGTCTACTGTAACACTAAAATTTTCGACTTACTAAAGATGAATAAGGTGTCTCACCCCAGGTGTGCCACGACCTTACTTGGTTAAGGGATTAGAACCATGCATCAAGGGGAGTTGTGCAAGGAATATCAATTCCATATAACTTATAAATCATGACTTCAGATGTATAACCATCAGAAAAGGGAAATATGCAAAGCATCCAAAGAAAAAAAGGATATACACATATATTCATATCAAAAAATTTAAAGATCCCCATAAAACCAACACATGCATATCTATAAGCAACAGCACAACTCCTTTTCATTAGCTACAAACATCATTAAATCATTACATTCAGACTATGAGGCCTTTTAGATAAGAAAAATAAATCATAACATAGACTAACTCAGAATCAGGTAAGAAAAGAAAAACATTAATCCCAATAGACTTAACAAAAACATCGTGGTACAAAATAATTTTCTCTGTTCTTTTGTTTTCCTTTTCCTTCATATTTTATGCACTTCGTTCACCTGAATTGTTGGCTTCTTCCATGGGTAAAACACCTTTTCCTTCTTTGTTGCTTCTGTTGCTCGACCGAGACTGCTTCCTCTCCTATTGATGACTATTGTGGATCGGTTGTGACTACATGTATCCCTATTTTCCATTGGCCAACATTTAGCTATTAATGAATCCTTTTGGATTTCTTCTCTTTCCTTAGATGCTTTCTCTGCAACTTCCCATCGCTAAGATTTTGCTAAAACATGTCAAAAAAATTGTCCCCAAAAACGAAGTACACAATAGTTAGAGGTAGTTACGTTTTAAATGGAGGTTACGTGACAACTCAAATATGTGTTGGTGAAGAAAGAACAATGTTTACGAGATTGCATATTGGATGTTATTATTGATGAAAACGAATAAGACTAATGTGACTTAAATGTGAAATGTAATTTTTGTTTTCTGTGTTAATCTTTGTAACAATTTATTATCGTAATTAAAAGGGGAATTGGAAACAATTCTTACATTAGTAAGTAGGTAGATTGGTTTGTTGAGTTGATTGTGTTGTTAAGTTATTTTCTCAACAACGATCTCTTAGTTTTCAAATTGTTTGATCTCATAAAGCAGTATTTATGTGGTTGTCTAGATTATAAAATATTCATATATATCTTGGATTCTCCTGATCTAACAATGTGCTACTATTAAATACATAATCCCTTCTACAAATATTTTCAGAATTAGAAAACACAATCGCCAATTACATAAGCATGAAGAAATATAAATCATACACAACATATATAATTTACCGGGGAAATCTTACAACTATAACCACACTATCTTCTATTGTATATTATAATATGGATCATGAAAAAATTACATAAAAATCTCAAATCACAATAGCCCTCGGTACATCAGCCAATTGTCTCACATTATCATGCAAAAATTTGCAAATCATTTGCTCAATTTATTGTCTCCAGATAGCCCGCCTCCATTGTGCAATCCCTGCTGATAGCAATCCCTGAATGAATGCAATCTTTCTTTCCTTGACTACGCAATCCTCATGGGCACATCCATTGTGTGTGTGGTTGCATGTGTGAAATCAGATAATGTCACAACTGATATTTTAGTTCCCTTTCATCTAGAGATCAACTAGGTCTCCATTGGATCTGACATGCATGAAGTCAATTATAGTAAATATTCAATTGCATGTGAGACCACTGATTGTGAATTAATTAATCTTTAGTTACAACTATCACAACTGAGTTTAACTCACTTAATTGAGTTAAATTACTTTACAACTTAAACAACTACACTTCTAACTCTGTTACAACTTCGAATCACTCAGTTACAACTAAGTCAACCTGCATTTCCCACCAACCAACCACTTAACTCAAAATTCCTTTAGCTAACAGATTCTCCACTTGAGTTAATTATTTCAAAGTGCTCGTTGAGAATAGATTATAGTTTATTGTAAAACTAAAATAAAGGGATAATAATATTATACATGCATCTATAAATAGACATGAATTCTATAGATTATGCACGTACAACTATAAATATACATACACCTAAAAATAGCCTGAGGCCCCATCCTAGTGTAGGTGCTTAATTTTCACTAGGATCTTCTTGTTGAATCTCAACACTCCCTCTCAACAAGAAAGGTATCATCCTTCACCCCAATGTTGTCTCTATGGTATTCTAATTTTCTCCTGGTGAGCGCCTTCGTTAGAATATCTGCATCCTGATCTTCCGTGGGAATGTACTGAGGAAAAATGATCCTCCTTTCCACACAATCTCTGAGATGATGGTACTGGATATCTATATGCTTGGATCTATCATGAAACACATGATTAATCGAGAGTTTAATGCAACTTTGATTATCACAATGAATCATTTTCGAATCCATATGAGAACCAAACAAACCAACCAAGATGTTTCTCATCCAAATAACCTCACATGCGGCTTGACTCGCTGCCATATATTCCTCTTATACTGAACTAAGTGCCATGGATCTCTCCTTCCTACTGTACCAAGAAAAAACTATAGACTCGTTACTAAATATCCCCCCTGATGTGCTCTTTCTGTTCGATGGACTCCCTGCCCAATCTGCATCCGTGAAGCCATGCAACTTCACTCCATCTGTCTATTTGTACCATATACCATACACTGATGTGCCCCTTAGGTATCTCAGGATATGCTTCCACACCTTCCAAAAGAGCTTGGTAGGCGTAACCATAGCTTGACTCAGTTATTTAACCACATAGAATATTTTTCGTCTTATGTTCACTAGATACATTAGTGAACCCACTAACTATCAATAGATAGTAGCATCCACTACCTCTCCACAAGTAGCATCCTCTTTCCTCCAGTTTCCTCGAAGAGGAGTATCCATGGGTTTGTAATCCTTCAAGTGAAGCTTACCCAGTATCTCCCTTGCATACTTGCCTTGAGACACAAAAATTTCACCATCTCACTACCATATTTCCAATCCAAGGAAATAATTAAGGAGGCCCATATCCTTAATTTCGAACTCCCTTACAAGATCCTCCTTACATGAGTGTATCAGCTGCTCATCACCAGTCAATATTAAATCATCAACATAAAGAAAAATGATTAAAATATTACCCTCCACTACAATTTGGTATAGGTTTGCATCTGCTTCACTTTTGGTGAAGCCCAGTCCAGTTAAATAGCTATCTATCTGAGTGTACCAAGCACGAGGTGCTTGCTTCAGCCTATACAATGCTCTTTTCAGTCGGCACACATGCAACTCGCTATTGAAGATCTAGAAACCTTCAAGATGCTTTATGTACATCTCTTCCTCAATTATCCCGTTGAGAAATGAAGTTTTCACATCCATATGTTGAATGCGTCATCCCATCTGCGCTTAGAGAGAAAGGATGGTCCTTATGGAAGAATACCTTGTGATAAGTGCAAAGGTCTCTTTAAAATCTACCCCCTCGATCTACGAGAACCACCGGACCACAAATCTGGCCTTGTATTTCTCCACACTACCATCAATAGCTTGCTTTACCTTGTAGATCCATCTAGAACCTACCACTAATTTATCAACTGCCCTTGGAACAATCTCCCAAGCACTTTTTTTGACAATGGAGCCATACTCCTCCACCATTGCATCTACCGATGTGGGCTCCTACACTACTTCCTGAAAGGAATATGGTTCAGTCACAATACATTTTCTCATGAGAGCCATGTATCCAATAAATTCGTTAGGAGACTATATTTGTCTGCGCTATGAAGTAGGGGCTCCTACATTCTGTGTAGCATCAAGTATCATCCTATCAGCTTCCATGGTATGCCTTCTACCATTTCTGATGGATGGCTCTATGTGAGTGGACTCCTCCACTCCATGAACCTACACATGTGGCTAATCCAGATCTTGAGACTCATCTTTTCGAACCAGCAGTTCCTCCTCTGCATGAAAGTCTAGCTCCCTCTCAAGTGACAACATCATGGCTTTCCCCTCATAAAATTTTATATCCCGTCGCACAACACTAATTTTGTTGTTTGGAAAATACACATGATAATTATGGGGTGTTTTTTTTTACCCTACTATTATAGCATCATTTATAAGCATTATATACTTGATGACTTGTATATTGGCCTTGGGTAACCCTTTTATTCAGACTTGGTCATATTTATCAAAAAACAGTTTCTCAAAACCCATACATGACTCTGCCCAGACTTTTCCCCATATACATGTGAGTCGATACATAGAGAACCAAATATGTTATTTAAAATATTAAAAAATATATAATTCCCCTACATTTTAGGTGGGGTTTACTATTTTTCCTGTGACTTAACTACCCCAACCCATGGCCTAACTATTCCCAAACTGAAAAAACTAATTTGAGGGAGTATAAAAACCCCTCAAGGGAATGTCCTAATGGAGGAAGAGAGAGAATTATAGATATTATACCCTATTATAGCTCTATCCAAGTCTCATATTTCCCCTATGCCTCCTACACTTCCCAAATTTTCAGGAAACCCTTGTTTCCTTGAGATGTTCACTCATCATATGTGACATCCATTGTGCACTATTCTTGGAAGAAGTTTTGTGAGGCTAGGGCTGGATGGATCCAGAGGATGGTATGCTCGAGACTGTAGAATATTTCAGGTGATCTCTCCACATGTTTTTACTATACATGTTATCAATGAAAAGAAGTGCCATCTTGTTCCTGATGTTCACATATCATTTATCTCTTATAAATGCTTAATGATCTTAAATAGTTCATTTATTGCTATTTTTATGAGATTATGCATGCTTTTCAGTAACATATAGAACTAATATATGCTGTACAACTAGGTTTTTATGCTTTTTATTTGCTGGTTTGCAATTTCTGGAGCACAAGGTGTTGTAGGTGGTTTGAACCCCGCGGGATCTACTACAACCAAAGGATTAACAGGTAAGGTCTGCAACCCTAAGTTCCTATTTTAGAGTATAGAGGTTGGTTAATCGAGTCCTTCTTGTGATGACATGCCACTGATATGTGAAGGTTTATCAACCCAAAACCTCAGGGTAACATTTCCCATAATAGAACTGGTGAATCCACTGGGATTACATATGTGTAATTCCTAGTTCGGATTTTTTTATCTATCTTGTAGGTTCCCTGACAGGTTTATCACTTTTTACAGTCTAGTAAGTATATTTTTAATCAGATAGAAGACTTGCTCCCTTGATCAGGCTTGAATTTTTCTTTTTTCCTTATTTCTGTTTACATATGCTACTTAGTCTTTGCACAGTCATGTATACCTCCTGTATCTTCCAAAAGAACCCGCTTATATGTGATTTTCTTCGGTTACAGTCACGTATACATGATTGTTGCATACTGCAAAACCGATTATGCCTACAAAATTTTGAAAATTTGAGTTTTAAACCTCTGTGGCGAACCATTCATGTTGTGTCTTTAAGGTGTATGGACTGTTAATATTGTGGTTGCATATCCATTTCTCTCTTGCTCTTGTAAAAAACTATCCATTTGGTCAATTTCCTATTTTGTGTGATTCCAATTGTGACTATAGCACCAAGATCTCAACCTAGAGTTCTTGGTTGTTTTGACCATTTAGAACAGTGAGCCACTGCTTGTTTGCTCTTCTTGGCCTTATGCATTGCTTCACTTTTGGTTTTTTCCCTTTTGGACTATCTTGGTTTTCTCGATTTCTTAGACTAGCCTTGTAGCGAATCTTGGAGAATCCATTTTTGGTTTTTTGAGTTTTGTGCACTGAAAGATTGTGTTACTATACTAAATCAGTTGTTTGAGTTTTTTTGCTTCTTCTGTCTCATTTGGGTCACGCTATGAAAGTAGCATAGTTGGCTTGAGCACTTTGAAGCCTTTTTTAGATTCATTTTTCTTTATTCCAGTCTTCGGTAGTTTTATGCTTATCTTCTTGAAATATTTTTCATTTCACTATAAGTGAAAAACCGAAAAACAATTTTTTTTTTCCATTGATTTTGATTTGAGTTCATTTTTACGGTTTCCTCATATCTCTTAAAGCTTTTTGTTGGTTTCTAGTCTTTGGTTCTTTGGATTGGTTTTGAAAGAAATCTTTTCTTGATTTCTCTCTTTTGCATCAAGTACATTTTGGCATTTTTTATACATAGGAGTTATGTTTGGAACTAGCCTTGTTTTTTTGTCAAACGTGATCGAACCATTTTCTTTCTAGAGACTCTTTTTGCTTCTACAAAGTTAGCAATCTTACAATTTGCGTGTCATTGGTAGTTTGCATTAAATGCATTGAAGCATTTTAGTATTTATCATAGTTTTCTAGATTGTGTGAAGTGTGATTAACTGAAAAGAAAAACAAAGTTTTCTCTTACTTATTTTCATAGAACCCATATAGAGATCTCTTTTCATTGAAAGGAAATCATTGCATTTTCATGTAGTCAGGTTTTCATTGATTTATTTTGTGTCGACAAAAACCATCAGTTTCACTTCTGCATACCTTTGACATAAGTAACAAACAATTTAAAATCAAGAGCTATAATTAAAAGCAACTAAAAATTTTTGTATCATTTTCATTAATCATACAACAACTAGCTAGGTTATAGGGCCTTGGAATAGGTGAGTGGAGAGTTAACTCTCCAAGGCCACTCAAATTGTTAAACATAAAATTTTTATTAAAGAGTGAAATCGAACTCTGTTAAGTGGACTCGGAAAGCTATCCTCTAGAGAGTCAAGCACGAGGGAGAGTGTAAGCAGAGAAGAGAGATACCCCCTCTCCTATTTGTTGAATCTTGACCTAAGACTGTTCCGCCCGGCTAGCGATATGAATTGGTGCCCTTTGTTGTCTCTCCTAGGGACCACACAGGTGACTACGGGAGGGAATACCCATGGTACCTAAGACAGACGTTCATCACTTCCATCAGTACTTCTGAAGGATAACCTTGAAAACCTTGGGGACTTGCACAGAAAAGGTTGTTCTTAGGAGGTCAGCATAATTGTTTCTATTACCTTCGCTAGTAGGCCTGTGGCGTAATTACCCCAGACTATTTTCGGAAGGTCCTATTATTTCTCTTTCTTGTATTTTGATGTCCAGTCCTCATCACCCGGAGTGGAAATACCTGAGAGATGCTTGTTTTGATGTATCTTAAGAAATTTTTAGAGTGTGCTCTTTGCTCCTAGATTGCTTAGCTTCTTATATTTTTTGAGTCTAATATTAATCTCTTAAAGTGGCTAAATGATCACCTCATCAATCGAGGAGGCTTCACAGGCTTTCTCCTGCAAGTGTTGAGCCTTCTTCAAGAAGGCGTAGGAGTAATTCAGTGGGTGATTTTCACTCGGTGGTGTTGAACACAACGAAGAGTGATCCTTAATCTGGGCTTGTTGTTTCTGTGGGTGGTCCTGGTGTTAGTGTCAGTTTAGAGAGGAGTGCTCCACTCATCTCTAGAGTTTTATTTCCAGCAGAAGAAGTTGAAGTAGAGGAATTCCCTCAGCCCACTAAGCCTCTCCCATCTCCACTTCCTTCTAGCTTTCCTGACGTCCTTTTGTACATCGGGCCTGAGTCTCCGAAACTAGCTAGTCCTTTTCCATCATATCCCTTTCTTTCGATGGCCATGACTAGGAACACAGTTTCAACTATGAACACTACAAGTGTTCATACTCCTCTTTTAGTTGAGGGAGGAGGAACTATTTCCATATCAAAAATCACTTCTAGTGTTGTTGTGCTTGGCTCTGCTTTTATTCCATCTTTGAGTTGAGACACCCAGGTACATGCTTCTCAATCTGGTCCCTTTCCTTATGGAATGCCCACTAGTAGAATTCCTTCTTTCTCCTTTTCTGCTGCTTCATTTGTCTCCACACCCACACCTTCTAGGGCTAGTGGATCATCTTCATTTCAAGGGTTCCCCTTTGGAAGTGGTCATATCCCTCATTCAAACCATTCCTTAGGATCTATGCCCTTCATCTCTCAGAATCAAGGTTTTAATCCTTTTTCTGGAGGTCAAGGCTCTAATTTTTTTTCGGGATGGAACCCTACTTTTACAAAATTGGGAACAGGGAGTTATTTTTTCGCTAGTTAGCAAGGGAATGTTCCTTTCCATTCATCAAGTACTTCTCAGGCTTTTTATCCATTTGCAAATGCTTTGAACCCTTACCAAGCGGTTTCTTCTTCATCCAATAACTCGGTTGGAGGGAATGTTACTGTATATAGTAACTCTATGTTGGGAGGGGGTCCTTCTCCGAATGTCGGCTCACAAGGATTTTCTTATGGCCCAATATTTTCAACAAACAAAATCTAGAAACGTGGTGACTCAAAAAATTTAGGTTATTATTTTTAGAATGTGGGGAATCATTCCTATGGGTAATGTAATTGCTAGGATCCTCCTCGCTTACCATTTCTACATTTCTACACAAATCCAGAATGAATTCCTTCTTGAATGGTTTTTGAAATATTTACTGCCAAAAATTTTGAAGGATGTGACCCTTTCAGGGGTATTTTCTGAAGAGCAAGCTATTTTTAGGGCTTAGTAGCTAGAACTGATTTATTCTCAGTCTGGATTCCTTAATAAGATTTTTCTAGATGCTCCTCACTCCAAGATATATTTAGCCAAAACTAAACCTAGTCCTCATGGTGACAGTATTATCGGTTTGATCCATAGTGGTACACTTAACCTGCTAAGTCAATTGCAACAGTTGTCTATACAATCTGCTCCTTCTGGTTAGGTTGTGCCTTTAGTATCAAATCCTTCTCAACCCTTGGCAACTAATGTTGTTCAAACTTCTGACCCCAAAGGAAATCAACAATCTGATGGGAAGAAGAAGGGATGAAATAACAAGAAAAAGGAGAAGGATAGAAAGGGGAATGCGAACAAATACAATGATCATGTTGGAGAGGGTAAGAAGGATAATACAAAGAAATATAAGTTTCAATGCAAGTTATGTGTTGGAGACCATCTGATGCACCTCTGCCCTAAAATTCAAGATGCACAATGCTTGTTAGCTCAACAGGGTTGTTCCAATTCCCAGGTTGTGCTGACAAACCCTTTTCCCCAAGGGCAGCAATTACTTGCTGGCATGAATGCAAATACTAGGGCTCCCTCTGGGGGTAGCGAGGAAGGGGAAAATACATTAAACATATACATGATGAGTGCTCATGCAGATATGAATACGAGATCTCGTGATTATGGAGAAGTCAAGTCTTCGATAGTTAAGGGTGCTCTCGTTAGTGCTTAGCCGCTCCAAATAGAGAGGCCTGCAGTTTAGCCTATACCTCGAATTCCGAAAGGGTCTACAAAGTGTACGACGATCAATCCTAATAAAAAGGTTGAAGAGAACTACTCGATTGTATAAGATTTGGCTCAAATTCCTTGTGCCATGTCTGTGTTAGAGGTACTCCAGTTGTGTCCTGCACAAAGGAGTGCATTGCTCACTGCCATTGGGGATGTTGATCCGACGAATTCTTTGATGATCACATTTGACATGTCAAATTTTAAAAAGAGACTTTCTCATCATATGGCTTTCCACATCAGCTCAACATATCAGAAATTTATGAGGAAATTCCTGGTATAGATCCATCTATTCTCCAACATGAGATCAAGACATACGAAAACGCTAACCCTATCAGGCTGAAGCTTCGTCTAGTCAACCCTAGGAAGGTAGAAGCTATTAAATTTTAGGTGTAGATGTTGCTTAAGGCGGGTTTCATTTACCCCATTCCATTAACTGAATGGTTTTCAAATGCAATTCACGTGGACAACAAACAAGGAACAATCCGAGTTTGCATCAATTTCGGGGACCTAAATAAGGAATCCTAAATATAACTACCCCACACCATTTATAGATCAGATCATCGATGAGTGTATCGGGAATGAGATTTTCTCCTTCATGGATGGCTTCTCGGGATATAATCAAATCACTATCCATCCTGAAGATCAGCATAAGGCTCCGTTTATTTGTCCCTGGGGTACCTTTGCTTACAAGAAGATGCATTTTGGCCTTAAAAATGTTGGAGCTAACTTTCAGTGGGCCATGTATTACGCCTTCCATGACACCAAACATATTATTGACGCATATTTGTATGATTTAGATACTCATTCTCGTAACAGAACTCACCGTCCTTCCCACCTACCTCAATTTTTTGAATGATGTCGGTATTAAAAATTTTGGTTGAACCATAATATGTGTGTTTTCGCTGTCACATCCGGTCGGTTGTTAGGATTCATCGTGTCTACGAAATGGATTCAGGTAGATCCCCTCAAGGTTGAGGAAATACTTTAGTTTCCTCCCCCGTCTTCAATTCGTCAACTTCAAAGTTTGCAAGGAAAAGATAATTTCCTGCGGAGATTCATCATAAATTGTGCCAAGATAAAAAAGGGATTTATGATTTTATTAAAGAAAGGAGTTCCATTCTTTTGGGATGAATTTTCTCAATGCTCATTCGATGCTTTGAAAAAAGCATTTACCTCTGCTCCTTTACCGAGTCCACCCGACTATAGCAGGGATTTCCTCTTGTATCTCGCTGCAGCAGAATCTACCATTGGTATGGTTCTGGTTTAGGAAGATGATGTTCTCTCTGAGCATGTTATATAATACCTTAGTCGAGGTTTGGTAGGTCCTGAACTCTAGTATTCTCTGATAGAGAAACCTGCTTTAGCAGCTGTTCATGTTGTTTAGTGGCTCATACATTACATTGTCCTTCGCAAAACATATGTATTGGCAACAGTCAATCCATTTCAATTTTTTCTCAGTAGGCGAGTGATTGGCGGAAAATAAAATCGATGGATTGTTATTTTGCAGGAATTTGATCTTGAATTTTTGTCTTCCAAGTCCAATAAATCGTTAGTATTTGCGTAGTTGATTTCTAGGTTTCCATGTGGAGAAGACATTATTTATGAAGAATAATTTCATGATGAACTTATTTTTCTCATTTCTTCACAAAATCCTTGGTATCAGTATCTCATAGTTTATCTATAGACAACGAAGCTTCCCTTAGATTTTTTGAAATATGAGCGTAGAAATTTACGTCACTTAGCCAAAATTTATTTGATTATTAGTGACACTTTATATCGTCGCGGGGTCAAGTCGATACTTAGACACTAGTTAACTTCTAAAGAGGATGAGGTTGTGCTGAATGATTACTACAGTGGAGCTTGTGGTGTTCATTTACCCGGGCTTGCTACAACCTAAAAAACCTTGCGTGCGGGATACTTTTGGCCCTCAATTTTCAGAGATTGTATTGAATCGGTAAAAAAGTGTCATCTATGTCAGGTTTATACTCGAAAGATGCATGCTCATCTAGCTTCACTCTTTCCTGTCATCACTGTTGGTACCTTCACAAAGTGGGGTATTGATTATACTACTTGTAACCCGCCTTCGGCTAAAGCTCACAAGTACATTATTGTAGCCGTAGACTAATTCATGAAGTGGATTGAGGCCATGCCTACTTTTGGGAATGACGATAGACAAAAACCCTATTCCTATTCAATCAAGTCATTTCTCACATTGGTATCCCGAAAGAGATTGTCACTCACCATGGTAGGAATTTTTAGAATAGCATGATAGTTGAATTGGCTCTGAAATTAGATTTTTGGCAGGAGTATTCGTCTCCTTATTATCCTCAAGCCAATGGGCAGGTTGAAGCCTTTAACAAATCCTTGAAGACCATTCTTCAACGAACGATTTATAAATCCCGATCGAATTGACATATCATGTTGTATCTTGCACTTTGGGGATACCGGATGAAAGTGAAAACTGCAATCGGTTTTACTCCGTTTCATCTAGCTTATGGGTTGGATTTTATTTTTCCTATTGAAGGTGAAATCCCTTCCCTTAAGTTACTTTTTGAGCTTCTTCATGACACTTCCAGTCTCAAAGAACGCCTTCTCCATCTAAAACATCTCGATGAGCAGCGTCGAGATGCAGCCACGATGAATGAGGCACATAAGAAATGGGTAAAGGTTTAGTACGATAAGGCAGTCAAACCTAGGGTTTTCCCTAAAGGTGACCTTATGTTGGTTTATGCCCATGAGAAGGATTCCTTGGGGACAGGCAAGTTCAAATCTATGTGGTATGGCCCCTTTATCATCAAAAAGTTCTTGAAGAAAGGGGCTTATGCCTTGATTCACTATGATGGGAATGAGTTGGTGGAGCCCAGAAATGGGCTCTATTTGAAAAAGTATTATGCTTAGGCTTAGGCCTAGCACTTGATTTTTTATTTATATTCTATTTTTGTAGATATTTGTGTTTCGATTTTTGGTTTGGTTTTGAAGAATTTGATCTATTTTGGCAGGTAATATTGGATGAAATGAGTCACTTTGGCTTTGCTGATGGTGCTAGTAGACATACCCAGAACTTGGCTTCCGCGGCTTGGGTAATCTATTATCCATCCGGTCGGTTGTTAGTTTCAAGAGGTGTCTGCATTGGTCCTGCTTCGAACAATGTAGCAGAATACACTGCAGTGGTCAACCTACTCTCAGAGGCAATATCTTTGGGTGTTGATTCGTTAGTACTTTACTTGGATTCACAGCTAGTGGCTTTGCAATTAAACAAAACCTATTGTGTCATAGACCCATTTTTGCATCAATTGTTTTTTAGGGTACATTTGTTTCAATAGTCATTTCAATTTATCACATTCATTCATATTCCTTGATCTGATAATTGGTTGGCAGACTCATTAGCTAATCAAGCACTTGATTGGCATATTAATCATTCAATACTGTAAAAAATTTCAAAAAATAATTCATTATTGTATATTTGATACATCACATCATATAAAATCACTATATATATATATATATATATCAGAGTGTTCAAAAATATACAAAATCTAGACCATCATGTCCTACAAAATTGGGGCTTATGCCCGATCATGTCTATCATCAAAAAATATTATAGTCATCTGATCAAATCTATAATCTACTCCTGAGATTCCTGCCCAACATTTTTTTTCCTATAGAACACAATGGCAGTCGCTACATAGCAGAATAACCACACCTAGTCTCACAGTACCCCTACCACCTGCCTATGGATAGCCTCTGGTAGGTCCCCTATAGCAGCCATAGGCACTTGGCGAGTAAAAATATCCAAGTTTTTTTGTACTTCAAGGAGGGTCCTTCAGGGGCCTTCAATGTCCACCTCACCTCTGCGGAGCTTATGCCTTGGGTACCCCTCTGGCCTAACTGGTCCCATGTATGCATCATGCTCATTACAATTTTGTAATTCATTTTGTCGAATCAATTTTTTTTTCATTTTCCATATAATTTGAAAAAATTAAAAAATTTCATATAATCAAAAATAAAAAATTCCAATCTTACCAATTGTGCCCCATGCTACTCTGGGTGGAAGGACTAGATTAGGATCTCCTTGAAAGTCCATCCCAGCATAGGGATAATCCTCCACTGGGATGACTTTTTCTTCCCACCATTGGAAGAACTCATCATCCCAGGTGCTTTTGGGAACCCCACTTCCCCCCAATCTCTTCATCAGATCTTCCCATCAGGCTATTCTTGGATCTCTTAGGCTGTTGATAGTAGAGATGACCTTGGGCTGAAGCCCTGCGACCCTCTCGAAGAAGAATGTCAACAAGATTGTACCGTATCCAAAGTGTTTAGTTCTTTTCTTTCGGATTGAAGTCAATTGGTTTTTGATATTGCTCAGCAAGGCTATGCACCAATAAAAAAGGTGAATCAAGCATTCCACTACTATACTCATGTGTGTACGTGAAGCTTGATGCAGAGAAGTTGATCCTGCTACTTTGTCAATGGTAAAGATAAGGATATTCATCTACAAATCCTTCATATCTCTGATGGGAACTTGGGTTCCCACCTTCTCTGCATCGTCCACGTAGTAGAATTGGACATAATATTCCACGTTAAGCCCTTCAACAGGCCTTTCATGCAAATCTACTGGGTCTCCCCTTTGTAAAAGTCTAGTAATGAAGTGTATGTCTTCCACTTCTATTCATAGTGGCATCTGATCAATTATGAAACAATATTCTTCTATTTCCCAATGATCAACCAGGATTTGAAGAAAATGAACATTACTTTTCATATTTGGCATTTCGAAAAATTTGAGCGAACCACAATTCCGAAGAATATCTAAGGATGTTTGGTCCTCCATCACCTTATTATCAATTGAACTATGATCATGTTCTCTTCAACTGATTGAAATCCCGGGAAAAATCATCGTTTGATTGATTAGATACAAGTTTTTAATTTTCGCTCTGCGCACACGCAACCTTGCTTGTACACATTCGCGTATCATATGCAGGTTCCTCCACATGAACCCATGTATGCGCAGAGGGTTTCAATGAAAATATCTTTCCTACAGTAAAAAATCGAAATTTTTTCTTCGAACAAGAATGAAATTGATGAATAGGATGAGTCTAAGGGTTACCTAATTGATTTGACGTGATTTGGTGGCCTATTTCTCCATATTTGAGAAGATTATTTTTTTCCCCATAGCTCCTTCTCCACTTCTGCAATGTAAAAATGACCAAAATGTGAGTCAAATTGTTTCTTTATGCCTAGAATTTGAAATTTTTCACGAATTTTGTTTTTGTTTATTTTTTGAATTTCATTAAGGTTGTTTAACTTTTTGTCTTGAAAGCATTCGGAAAATTATTTTTTTAGGTACATTCTTCTAAATTGGAGATATTCCTATTTTTCCTTTGGATCCATGACTGCTGACCTGTCATGGCAGGTATTGGATTTCGATTTGGCATATAGGTTAAGGGAATTCACTTTCCGTAGAATTTTTGCATACTACTGTCCATTCTTATCACTCGCCATAGGGTCGATCCCATCATGTCATGAGTATTTAACCCATTTCACTCGCCGATTTTTTTTAATCATGACTTGGTGGTAGAGCCATCCTTTACATTGGCTTCCTAGTTAGTTCCTCGCTAGCATTTTTCACCCATGCTGCAATTTATGTAGGATTGGAAGTCCTCTTTAGTCCCTCCATGACTTATTCATTAAAGCTTCATTCTTCTTCTTCTTCGCTATATTTATTTTGTCCATTTACCCTAGAGGCTCCCATATGTTTTCCACTTGTATTAATGCATTTCATATTGACTACTTGTTTATCTTGGCCTTTAGCCAGCTTCATCTGGACTCCTGTTTAAGCCCCCTTTTGACCATCATATTTTGTACAAGTTAGCCATGCAATTACTTATCTTTGCGACTTGACACCTTTGCCCATGGATGGAACATTCCTTTGAGTGTCACTTACCAGTTTTTTCCACCTTGCACTAAGCATAGAATTGTTCCCATCCCAGGAACTAGTGCATCTATTTTTCAACACTCGTTCTATCCATTGTACTATAGGAATTATTTTATTCTTTTTCAGGCTTTGAAATATGAAAAAGACAAAAAAAAAATATTTTAAAAAGAGCTGGAACGAGATATTAATTCCATACTTGATGGTTGCTTCAATGTCAGTTGTCTCACCCTTGAACAAAGAAAAAAAAATGCTAAGTCTTTCTCCATTTGGGATGGTTTTAGTTTTTGACTTAGGAAAATCCATAACCTTGTTTTTGAGTTAGTACTCCCCCGATTGGTTATCTCTTCCAATCATAGGAGGGTTTGTTTATGCCTCCTGCATGACAAAATTATACAAAGTTATCATTTTTTGCCATAGTCAACATGATTCGTGCTTTTGTTCAAGGGAAAGTTAACTGCATTTGGCCTTTCTGTGGTGTCTCTTGACTCATTTTTCAGTCGGCCTTCCCAGTCTTGTCAGTATCTTGTTCTATCACATCAGATATTTGGTCCTTTGGTCATGCCGGTTTGAGAAGGTCTCCACTGACTTCTTGCTGGCAGGTTTGTCTCTTATCGACTATGACATATTTCTCTGAGAGTAAACATAGAGTTACACCCTGGCCCTATTTACATCATTGATAAGTGACCTAGTGCTTAAAATTTGATCAACACCATGGGTCTTTGACTGAGTGTTTTCCCTTGTGTTCGACTTCAGTTTACATTATCACACCTGGGATTCATGCAGTACCTTGATTTCCATTTGACCCTATCGATGGATATCTCACCTCTTTGTCAGCTTTCATTATTAGTTGGTTTAGAGGGTTTTTTCCGTCCGCTAGCTTCACATTTTTAATGCCAGAAACGTACTCCGGGTTGGTTACTTCACTTTACTTCATCTGATTCCTTCAAAATCTTGTTGTGCAAGTTACAGTCATGTTGGACTAATGTGAGATGCCTTGATTACTTCCTTCCAGCAGATATTTTCACATCGACTTCGACTCATTTCTCTGGGAATAAGGTCTAGAGTCCTTTTTTCAGTACCTTAGGGTTTGCAGTCATTAGTGGCTGACTCTTAACTATCGATTGATAGATTTCCTTATGATTGATAGATTCTTTCAAGTGTTCGACTTCAAATCATTCATTCGCACTTGCTAGATTGTAATAGGTAAACTTGACACTCATTATCATTATCGGTGGGTTGTCTCGCGTCTGTTAATGAGATACATCAATGACCGGTAATCAAACGATTTATCACATGATCGACCTCGGCTCATTCATTCCCATTGTGTAGAATTGTGCAATGGTGATTGGTGAAGACCTCAAGTTTGCATCAACATGCTTTGGTTCACTTTGACAGTTCCTTCAGCTTTATTCCAATGACACCATCCACCCTTATATGTTGCAGTTTCATCACAACAACATCTTATATGTTGGCTCCCAAGTTGCATGTTGTACCATTTGTTCCACCAATTATGATTTGGTACTTAGAGATTCAGTTGTGAAATTCGTGATCACATATATTTTGTAGCATCATTGATAAATCTTCTATATGTGATACTTGGACATGATTTTGACTTATACTTCAGGGCAGTGATCAGAGGATTCACTATGTACTTTACATTTCAGTTATACTTGTATAAATATTGGATCTACTACATACTTCATATGTGGACACCCTTTTCTTTCATTGAGCATGGCTACGCCCACCTTAGACATGAGATACCTTTTTGATTTCTATCACTGGTTTTTTGGCGCGCTGAAATTTGGTGAAATCCTCTCTAGTCCTCGCAAGGTTCTTTCTATGCACATAACACATTTCGACCATCATGTACCCCTTCTGACTTAATATATTAGGGGGCATTTGTTATTGCATCATTTATCACCATTATATACTTGATGACTTATTCATTGACCTTGGGAAACCCTTCTATTCTGACTTGGTCATATTTCTCATAAAACAGTTTCTCAAAACCCATACGCGACTTTTCCCATACTTTTCCGCACATACACGCGAGTCCATACATAGAGAACCGCGTTTTATATTTAAAATATTAAAACATATATAATTTCCCTACTTTTGAGGTGAGTTTTATGGTTGTTCCTATAACTTAACTACCCCAGCCCATCGCCTAGTTATTCCCCAACTAAAAAAACTAATTTGAGGGAGTATAAAAATCCCTCAAGAGAATGGCCTAAGGGAGGAAGGGAGATAATTATAGATATTATACCGTGTTATAGCCTTATCCAAGTTTGATATTTGAGTTGTGCCTCCTGTACTTCCTAGATTTTTAGGAAACCCTTATTTCCTTGAGATGTTCACTCACCCTATGTGACATCAATTGTGTATTATTATTGGAAGAATTTTTGTGAGGCTAGGGCTAGACAGATCCAGAGGAAGGTCTCCTTGAGACTGTGGTAGATTGTAGGTGATCTCTCCACATTTTTTACTGTACATGTTATCAATGAAAAGAAGTGCCATCTTGTTCCTGATTTTCATGTGTCATTTATCTCTTATACATGCTTAATGATGTTAAATTGTTAATTTATTTTTATTTTTATGAGATTATGCATGCTTTTCGCTAACATCTAGAACTTATATATGTTGTACAACTCGGTTTTTGTGCTTGTTATTTGCTAGTTTGTAGGTTCTGGAGCACAAGGTGCTGCAGGGGGTTTGAACCCCGTGGGATCTACTACAACCGAAGGATTAATGGGTAAGGTATGCAACCCTTATTTTCTAGTTTAGAGCATAGAAGTTGGTTAATGGTGTCCTTCTTCTGATGACACACCCCTGATCTCTGAAGGTTTATCAACCCAAGACCTTAGGGTAACATTTCCAATAACACCCACAAAAATCCCAACTTCAGTAGTTGGTTCCAGCTTCTTCCTGAAATCCTTGGTCACATGCACATAAATGGATGAGCCAAAAATATTAAAGTGTGAAACAAATGGTTTCTTACCAGTGAAAGCTTCTTCACATGTACTCGTGCCAAGTAGTCTATGAGGACAACAGTTTTGCACATAAACTACAATTTTGAATGCTTCCGCTAACAAATGCATTGGTAGGCCCTGATCATGCAACATCACTCATGGTGCACCCACGATAGTTCTATTCTTCCTCTCTGTGACCCCACTCTATGTGGGTTATGGGGCACTATGAGTTCTCTTTGAATTCCTTCTTTTCTGTAGAAGTCCTTGAATTCATTAGAGATGTATTCTCCACCATTATCACTCCTAAGAGCCTTCCCTTACTTCCCTAACTCTTTATCTAGCAATGTATTAAACTCACAGAACTTTGATAATGTTTGATCTTTCTTCGGCATGAAGAGGTTCCAACATTTACAAGCAAATTCATCAACAAAGATTACATAGTACTTATTTTTTTTTGTTGAAGCAACCACGAACGGTCCTCACACATCTATGTGAACTCTCTCAACAATCCCCGAAGCATGGTTCTCCTTCTCATGAAAGGTGGACTTTATATACTTCCCCATGGTGAAACCCTTGCACTAATATAACTGAGAAATTGTTCCCATTGGAAGTCCACTGGATATTTGTTGCATGACTATCAAGGCTCCATAATGAAGATGGCCAAATTTCCTGTGCCATAATTCACCCTCATCTTGGCCCACCACTTTTGCTGCCTTGCCCATCATGGCAGTGTAGCCATCTACCTCCAGATTTTATATATCCTTGACTTGAATCCCTATCCTCTTCGCTTGACCCATTGTTTTATGTCGTAGGAAAGATTTTCCATCACTAAAAACAATGTCATGGCCTTTGTCCTCCAACATTCTGAGTGAGACCAAATTTTTCTTCAGACCTGGAACATGCATTACATATTTTAATTGAAATTGTGTACCTGACTCCCTCTAAAAGGTAATGGTACATTTCCTAGTAGTACTGTATTGTCTGTCATTTCCCATCTTTATATGCATCTGGAAATCTTTCTCCTCCAAGTCACTGAAAATTTCTTTATCTCCCATCATGTGAGAGGAAGTGCCACTATCCAAATAGCACACCGATCCTAATGAAATTAACACCATTCATGAAATCAAGGAGAATTCAAGCTCAAATTGTGAGGCAAGGGCCTCACCAGCTATAGCTCCAACATCCTTCTTTTTATTCTTCTTTTGTGGATAGTTAGTAGCAAAATGCCCATGTTTGTGACAGTGAAAACACTTTACCTTGGACATATATAGCTTCGTTCCTTTAGACTCAGATTTAGAATAGAATTTGTTCCCCTTCCCCTTCTTCACCTTGGCAGCCAAAGCACAATCCTCTTAATCATCATGCTTTGATGAAGAGCCATCTCTCATGTTCCGTCTCAACTCCTCCTGCACCAGATCTGACCACATTTGTTCCCAATCTGGCAATTTTTCCCGTCCGTTGACAGAGTCTTCATAGCTTGGCCAACTCTTAGGAAGCCCCAAGAGAGCCAAGCTCACCAAATAATCATTAAAAACAGTTATTCCCACACTCCCCAGTTCATCCCGACATTGGAAAAACTTTGGGAGATACTTTGGAATGGTGTTGTCCTTTACCATCTTGATCTTTATGATTTTATATTTGAGCGCCAATTTCCTATGGTCGCTGCTAATTTGGAATAGATCCGTCAAATCCTTCCAAATATCATATGGTGTGGCTTTCAAGTGGAGGATTTATACAATGTGGTCTCGTACTCCCTCTAATAGGATCCTCCTCTATGACAACCTCATTAAGAGTTAACTAGTATTAACTAGTTAAAGACAATTTTCTTATTTTTATTTTCTGGCAAGAAAGACTTAATTGTGATTGTTTATGAAACAAATTATTATTTTGTTTTTGTTATTGAGTTTGTAGGAGGAACTAATTAATGAAAAGAAAATCTTTTAAGCTGTTGGTAAAAATTTTCCAAGAATAGGAGGTGGTTGGGGACAGTTGGAAAACAGTTACCTACTCCTCTGAGGATAAAGTTGAATCCTAGGAGAGGAGTAGGGGTTTTGTGAATTTGGTAAAAAGGGGGAAGTATTTTCTAGAGCTGGTTGGGACCAGTTGAAAATAGCTTTCTGCAACCCTTGTAAAACCAGAATATCTGAATGTGACTAGATTGGCCTTCCAGAGGTCACAGCAAAAATTTCCACTCTTAACCCATGGCACCGTCCAGATTATGGAGCTAGGGGGAAAGAGGAGGACGTCATAGCCTCCCTTGATGGTTGGGAGGACCACAGTTTGAAGATTAATTTCCAGATAAGTATGCAGAACTTGAGTGTGTTGAACTACAGTCTTAACACAAAAAATTTAGACTGTTATGGTTTTACTAGTTTTATATTGCATCTGTAAAGAACTGAATATTGAAGTTCTGCCAAGATATTGGCATGCATTTTTAGTATAAATGAATTTCAGATATATGTTAGCAAAACAACTTTCTGTGTGGAGGAAAGAAATATTCTGCTACTAAACTTACATTTATACTTTACGTGGCCTGCGGCATGAATCTGCATGTTTACTTTATCAAAAATGTATAGGGTTTCAATGCTTCTACAGGAGATAAATAGTATTATTGTAATACAACCATAAGCATACTATACGAATAGATACCGAAAAGTTCTCAATGAGGAAGCAAACAATGAAACGATATGAAACGATATGAAAAATAATGCATGCTGTAATATACAATGAAACTTATGGACTTAAACTTCTTGAATACTGCTATTATAGTAGCCAGTAAGTCAACAAAACATGGAACTTGAGGTTATGGGATTTGGGCCGAAACCCTACCCTTGCCCATTGTTCTTTACAAATAAACTCTATACACAGTCCTTCAATCGGTGGACCAGTTACCGTGAGACCTATGATAAGCATCGAATAAGCAAAGAAATATTGGCGATGTGTAAGTTGACTGTAACACTCTATTTCAGAGGCAAGAATTAAAACCTATACGAAGGAATCCATAGAAAACCCTCGTCGCAATAACATGCAATGAGTAAGTAATATTATGGTACATGATATATGCATATAAAAACTAAGAAATATATTGCTCACGAGTACCATAAAAAAATGATTATGCTTTGAGATAGAAACCATAGTGAAAAACCTTATAATGATAGAAAAATGTAGTACAAAACCCTCTCTGTAGGAAGAACTAATAGCAGAGGATGAAATCTATGCAAATATTTCATTTCGTTGCCAAGACAAGAATATTATATAGCAGTAAAATGATTTATAAAAAATTCATTATCGAACTGTAGTCGAAAATGGGATTTATTCTTCTACGCATAACAATTTTGCAAGAAGAAAAGCTTCAAGAAGGATGTAATGTTTATATATATAAATAGAAAATAGCACAATGTTCAGGGTTCCATGTAAATGACCGAACGACCATTCTCGGCCTCAGCCTTAATAATAAAACAATAAATATCTTAAACTGTTAACAAAACCCTGGGATTCGATATCAGTACTCGTATTACATCTGTAACGAAACCTAAGAGTCTTTCCATAAATAAGAATTTTTATGCTGCAAGATTGTCAAACTCTAAGTCAGGATTTAAACCCCGAGTTTTCTCTATGAATTCCATTGAAGCTATAGCTACCAAACTCTCATTACAAAATAGTTTACCTATTGATGGGAGAAGTAGTATTAGCCACAACATGATGTTAATCTGGTGAAAGGTTTATGGTAGGGTTTGGCGAAAACCCACTAACATGTAAAGCAAGCAAACCCTGTTAGTAAAAATGAGTTCATAAGCCAGATTATTGAATGATGAAAAGGATTTTAGAAACAAACTAACTCTGGACTGGGGAATCGCTTGGGTAGCATACCTGTTGGGAATCGACTCTCATCAAATCTGAAATATTAAAAATGCTAATGGTTAATATAAACTTGTTTTGAAGCCTGTAGCCGAATTTGCAACTTGTAAGGAGATTAAATCCTGAAAAGAACTAAGTCAAAAGGTAGGTTTACCTTGTATTTTTTTTTCGCGCTAGGGCTAGTCGGAAAGCTTAAGCCCTCGAGAAAGTAAGAGAGCCATTCCTCTCTGGAAACAATAAATCTAGTAAGGAAATGAATCTCCGGAAATAAAATATGAAATCAACTCAAAGAGTTTACAATATAGCCAAGATAGAGCTAGATTAACATGGCGAATAGAGCACAACAAGGAATTTGACTGTTCGGGCTTACCTTAAAGACCAAATCGCGACAGAGAAGCCAAAGAGGAGCCGAACCCTGCAAGTGCGCCACGGAGGAATGAAAGAGCTGCAAGAATAACCAAACTGGCAGAAGTCCCCAGATTTTTCCCTCGTAAAATGCGTGGAATCCAAGGCATGTTTTACAGCTGTCCAAGTTAATAAAGGCCATGTACAGCTATGCTAAAATGGAGTTGACATCTATTTCTCGGCGAGAAAATTATCAAGCCGTGTGGGATTCCATATCTCGAGAAAACTCTCATACTAAAGTTAATATTGGCAGTGGATTCGATAATAAATACATGTGTAAATGTTTTAATATGCTAAGTGGAACAAATTTTTTTTTTATGATGATAATTAATTGATGAATGATAGTGACAAGTGGTATCAAAGCCGGTTGCTACACTGGGATCCTAAGGGTCTACTAACAGTGAAGTTGTGTATGTTTATAGTGCATTGAGAGGAAGCCAGTGATATGAGAGGAGCTACAGCATCTCAGTCACAACCAGAAGAAACTCAAGCCCCAACAGTTATGAATCCAGAAATGTGAGTTCAATTAACTGTGGAAAAACACCAAAAGACTATTCGGTTACATGAGGAACAGCAGCATCAAACTAGTTTCTTGTTAAACACAATACACCAATTACAAGAAGAAATGCTAAGAGTTCAGAGGGACAATGAGAGACTTTTGCAAGACCAAGAGGAAATTCTAAAGAGTTTATCTGATAAAAAGAATCATAAGGTAGATCATCCGAGTGCTGAAAGGAGTTTACCAGCTGATGAAGATCAACATACAAGAAATAAAACTATGGACAAAATGGAAAAGAGTCCCTCCCAAAAAATAAAAAACAGAAATTACAATGAAGTAGAGTTAGGAAATGTAACCGACCAACAAGATACTAAGAGACAGAAAGTGGAACTGCAGGGGGAATTTCATAAAATTAAGCCACCAACGTTTGATGTTGAGGAAGAGGAGGTGGATGAAGCCTGATTAATCAATATAAATAATTACTTTCAGGTATATGAATATAGTAGCAATCTGAAGGCCAGACTCGCTATATACTAGTTACGAGAAAAAGCCACCCTGTGGTGGGAAGAGGTGAAAAATGTACGCAGCATTGATGAACGAGATATCACATGGGAACTATTTCAACATTACTTTAAGGACAAGTACTTAACAGAAAGTTTTTATGATGACAAAGATATGGAATTCCATGATCTTCGGTTGGGACAAATGACCATGGATGATTATGTTACAAAATTTACTTCTCTGTTACGTTACATTCCTTATCTCCGAGAAGAAAAAGCCAGGGTGTAGAGGTTCTTGAGTAGTTTAACTGCTCATGTGAGAGAACGGATAGATTTTTTTAATCCTTAGACCATGGATGAAGCCATCCGTAAAGCATGAATTTGCTATCAGCAGAACAACGCCAAGGTTGAAGGAGGAAAAAGATGGCAGCCAAAGAAAAATCATAAAAATAACTATAATTTTAAAAGCAGTAAAAGTAGCAACTTTAAAGGCTTAGCACAAAATTCTATCAACAAGCAGTTTAGTAGCAATCACCAAAGAACCAAGTGGCCAGTGGAGGAGAAACCCACAGAAGTATCTAGTAAGCCATATCAGGGACAGATTTCTAAGCCTCCCCTACAGTGTTGGGGTTGTGGGGAATCCCATTATTATAAAAATTGTCCCCAACGAAATAGAAATGAAGCTATAACAAATTTGCAGGAAGCATCTATAGTGGGGGACGTGGCACGCAATATAACTCGTATCAATGCAGCCTTGGAAGACCGACAAGTTGATTTTCATCCCACAATGATTGAACTGGAAGGTACTTTACTAAGTAAACATGTTTCGATTTTAGTAGATCTTGGAGCAAGTTTAAGTTACGTAAGTCCTAAAATAGTGGAAATATGCAAATTAAAAGAGCAGAAATTTAAGAATTCCTGGTTAGTTTAGTTAGCTATTGGGGCCAAACGAAAGGTAACTGCAAAAGTTCCTAACTGTATATTGGAAGTAGCAGAATAACAGTTACAATTAGATTTAAATATCTTACCATTGGGGTCTTATGATGTGTTATTGGGTATGGATTGTTTGGAGAGACACTGGACCCTAGTGGACTGCAAAGAAAAGATTATTTACTTCAGAATGCAAGATGGCACGTGAAAATAAATTCAAGGAATTAAAAATCCTGTGCAATTACACCCAATAATAGCATCCCAAATGGGAAAATGTATCAGAAAAGGATGTCAACTGTATGCAATTCAAGTAGGATATGCAGACTCCAAGGAAAAGGCTCCAATAATGGAGGATATTCCTGTGGTATAGGAATTCCTGGATGTATTTCCAGAAAACATTCCTGGTTTGCCACCCAAGAGGGATATTGACTTCACCATTGAATTGCTACCAAGAGCCTCTTCGGTGTCGAGAGCTCCATACAGAATGAGCATGCCAGAACTAACAGAACTAAAGATACAGCTACAAGAACTGTTAGACAAATGCTATATCCGTTGAAGTGTGTCTCTATGGGGAGCACCAGTTCTATTTGTTAAGAAGAAAGACAGAACCTTACACATGTGTATGGATTACAGGTAGCTTAATAAGATGACTGTTAAAAACAAATACCCCTTACCCAGAATCGATGAATTATTCGATCAAGTAAGAGGGGATAAGGTGTTCTCTAAGATAGACTTAAGATTCGGGTATCATCAGATTCGGATTAAATATGAAGATATTTGCAAAACATCATTCCACACTCATTATGGGCATTATGAATTCATGGTGCTGCCCTTCGGATTGACAAATGTGCTAGCAACCTTTATGAGGTTGATGCATGGCATATTTCCTCGGTATTTGGATAAATTTGTACTTATTTTCATAGATGACATACTGATATATTTAAAAATCGAGGAGGAACATAAAGAACATTTGATAATAGTTTTGGAAATGCTAAGAAATCATCAACTTTATGCTAACTTTAGCAAGTGTGATTTCTTTAAAACAAAAATCCAATATCTGGGACATGTTATATTAGTTGAAGGAATAGTTTTTGATCCAGAAAAGATCAAAACTATTATGGAATGGCGAGTGCCTCAAAATGTGGCTGACATTAGATTGTTTATGGGTCTAGCTGGATATTATAGAAGGTTTATAGAAGGACTATCTAAAATTTATTTTCCTATTACAATTTTGCAGAAGAAAGGAAAGCCTTTCAAATGGACAAATGAATGTCAGAACATCTTTGAAAAGCTGAAACAACTACTGACTACAGCACCAGTACTGAAGGTAGCTAACCCTGACAAAGACTATGAAGTTTGTATTGATTCCACCAAAGAAGGACTGGGAGAAATATTAACTCAAGAACGTAAAGTAATAGCCTACAAGTCTAGAAAACTAAAAGATCATGAACAGAAATATTATGCTTATGATCTGCAGCTTACAGCCGTGGTGCATGCTCTCCAGGTGTGGAGGCATTATCTGCTGGGTAAAATATTTGTACTTAAAACAAACCATAGCAGTTTGACTAATTATTTTAAGCAAGCATATTTGAATTCTAGACAGGCAAGATGGAATGCCTTTTTGAGTGAATTTGACATGGACATACAACATGTTAAGGGAAAAGAAAATGAGTCGCATATGTGTTGAGAAGAAAACTACTTGGTATTTATGCATTATACTATAATCAGCTAGAAATCCAACTGTTGGAAAAGTTAAAAGAAGAAGCACAAAAAGACCCAGAATATAAATTCTTGTGGCAGAAAATGGAAGAAGATAAGAAGCAAGGAAAAAAATCCGAGTTTGGAAAGAATGAAGATTAGGTGTTAACTTTTCGAGGAAGAATTTATGTGCCAAATCGAACAAGTCTAAAGGATTTAATACTGAATGAGTTCCATCGCAGTAATTATGTTGGCCATCTAGGATATCAAAAGATTCTTACTGCAATAAGAAAGGCATATTATTGGCCAGGTATGCGTAAAAATATTGCTAAGTATCTAAGAAAATGTTTGGAATTTCAGCAGGTTAAGGTGGAGCACCAACATCCTGCAGGACTATTGCAGCCCATACCCATTCCTGAAAGGAAGTGGGAGGTTACTTCCTTCGATTTCATCACGGGCTTACCATGAACAAAAAGACAGAGTGACTCAATTATGGTAGTGGTAGACAGATTAAGAAAATCTGCCCATTTTATAGCTGTACAGTCTACATACAAGATGGTACAGATTGCTGACATATTTATGAAGGAAATATTCAGATTGCATGGTATACCAAAAACTATGATTTCAGATCGAGATGTTAAGTTTATATTTGCATTTTTGGAAACTTTGTCTTCTGGTCTGGGAACACAGTTACACTTTAGTATTGCCTATCATCCTCAGACTGATCGGCAGACAGAATGGGTAAACCAATTTCTGGAAGACATGTTGCGCATGTATGTGATGCAGCAGCCAACCAAGTGGGAGGATTATTTTCACCTTGTTGAGTTTTCTTATAACCATGGGTATCAGGAATCTCTGAAAATGATCCCCTTTGAGGCATTCTATGGTAGGCAATGTCATACACCTATAAACTGGAGCAGTCTAAAATTATTGTTGGGACCTGAAATGTTGGTTGAAATGGAAGCTGAAGTAAAAAGAATAAGGCAGAATATGAAGGTTTCGCAAGATAGACAAAATATTTATGCAAACATGAAAAGGTCCTACCATGAATTTGTGGTAGGGGACCATGTATACATAGGAATTAAGCCCAAGAGAAGTACCATGAGATGGACCTCTTGTGCCAAATTGGCTCCTTGGCACTGTGGACCTTTCCAAATATTGGAAAGGGTGGAACCAGTAGCCTATATATTAGCTTTACCCATCCATATTCAAGTACACAATGTGTTCCATGTGTCTTTGGTGAAGCGATATGTACATAATGAAAAACATGTAATTCATTGGCAGAATATTCATGTAGGAAAAAGCATAAAAATTCTAACTTGAAGTTTTGAATAAATTTAAGCATAGTGACTTGAAAACACTTTTTTTCTTTTTCAGGTAGAACCGGATGGAGAGTTTTTGATAGAGCCGCAATGCATACTTGACCGAAGAGAAATTGAACTCCGTAAAAGAGTAGTTATCTAGGTGAAAGTGCAATGGAAGCACTTCGGATCGGATGAAGCTACTTGGGAGGATGAGAAATTTATGCGCGAAGCCTACCCGGAGCTCTTTTCAAAGCTGGGCTGAAACACTGAGGACGGTGTTACTTCCAGGGGGGGAAGATGTGACAGCCTCATTACAAATTAACTAGTATTAAATAGTTAAAGACAATTTGCTTATTTTTATTTTTTGGCAAGAAAGGCTTAATTGTTATTGTTTATGAAACAAATTATTATTTTGTTTTTTTTATTGAGTTAATAGGAGGAACTAATGAATGAAAAGAAAATCTTTTAAGCTGTTGGTAAAAAGTTTCCAAGAATAAGAGGTGGTTGGGGATAGTTGGAAAACAATTACCTACTACTCTGAGGATAAAGTTGAATCCCAGGAGAGAAGTAGGGGTTCTGTGAATTTGGTAAAAAAGGGGAGGTATTTTCTAGAGCTGGTTGGGACCAGTTGAAAATAGATTTCTGCAACCCTTGTAAAACTAGAATATCTGAATGTGACTGGATTGGCCTTCGAGAGGTCACAGCAGAAAGTTCCACTGTTAACCTGTCGCACCGTCCAAATTATGGAGCTAGGGGGCAAGAGCAGGATGTCATAGCCTCCCTTGATGGTTGGGAGGACCATAGTTTGAAATATTAATTTCTAGATAAGTATGCAGAACTTGAGTATGTTGAACTACAGTCATAATACGAAAATTTTAGACTATTATGGTTTTACTAGTTTTATATTGCATCTGTAAAGAACTGAATATCGAATTTCTGCTAAGATATTGGCATGCATTTTCAGTATAAATGAAGTTCAGATATATGTTAGTAGAATAATTTTCTGTGTAGAGGAAAAGAAAGGTTATGCTACTAAATTTACATTTATACTTTATGTGGCCTGCAGCATGAATCTGAATGTTTACTTTATCAAAAATGTATAGGGTTTCAATGCTTCTAAAGGAGATAAATAGTATTATTGTAATACCGCCATAAGCATACTGTACGAATCGATACCGAAAAGTCCTCAATAAGGAAGAAAACAATGAAACGATATGAAACGATATGAAAAATAATGCATGTTGTAATATACATTGAAAATTATAGACTTAAACTTATTGAATACTGTTATTGTAGTAACTAGTAAGTCAAGAAAACATAGAACTTGAGGTTCTGGGATTTGGGCCGAAACCCTACCCTTGCCCATTGTTCTTTACAAATAAACTCTATACATAGTCCTTCAATTGGTGGACCGGTTACCGTGAGACCTATGATAAGCATCGAATAAGCAAAAAAATATTGGCGGTGTGTAAGTTGACTACAACACTCTATTTCAGAGGCAAGAATCAGAACCTATATGAAGGAATCCATAGAAAACCCTCGTCACAATAACATGCAACGAGTAAGTAATATTCTGGTACATAATATATATATATATATATATAATAAGAAATATATTGCTCATGAGTACCATATGAAAATGATTATTCTTTGAGATAGAAACCAGAGTGACAACCCTTAGAACGATAGAAAAATGTAGTACGAAACCCTATCTGCAGGAAGAACTAATAACAGAGGAAGAAAGCTATGCAAATATCTTAGTTCGTTGCCAAGACAAGAATATTATATAGTAGTAAAATGATTTAAAAAACATTCATTATCGAACTGTAGTTGACAATGGGATTTATGCTTCTACGCATAACAATCTTGCAAGAAGAAAAGCTTCAAGAAGGCTGTAATTTATATATATATATAAATAGAAAATAGCACAATGTTTAGGGTTCCATGTAAATGACCGAACGACCATTCTCGGCCTCGACCTTAATAATAAAACAAGAAATATCTTAAACTAATAACAAAACCCTCGGATTCGATATTAGTACTCGTATTACATCTGTAACAAAAGCTAAGAGTCTTTGCATAAATAAGAATTTTTATGATGCAAGATTGTAAAACCCTAAGTCAGGATTTAAACCCCGAGTTTTCTCTATGAATTCCATTGAAGCTATGAATACCAAACTATCATTACAACACAGTGTACCTATTGATGGGAGAATTAGTATTAGCCACAGCATGATGTTAAGCTGGTGAAAGGTTGATGGTAGGGTTTGGCGAAAACCCACTAACCTGTAAAGCAAGAAAACCCTGTTAGGAAAAATGAGTTCATAAGCCAGATTATTGAATGACGAAAAGGATTTTAAAAAAAAACTGACTTTGGACTGAGGAATCGCTTGGGTAGCATACCTGTTGGGAATTGACTCTCATAAAATATGAAAGATTAAAAATGCTAATGGTTAATATAAACTTGTTTTGAAGCCTGTAGCCGAATTTGCAACCTGTAAGGAGATTAAATCCTAAAAAGAATTAAGCTTGAAGGCAAGGTTACCTTGTATTGTTGTTTCGCGCCAAGGCTAGTCGGAAAGCTTAAGCCCTCGAGCAAGTAAGAGAGCCATTCCTCTCTGAAAACAATAAATCTAGTAAGGAAACGAATCTTCGGAAATAAAATATGAAATCAGCTCAAAAAGTTTACAATATAGCCAAGATAGAGCTAGATTAACATGGTGAATAGAGCACAACAAGAAATTTGACTGTTTGGGCTTACCTTAAAGACAGAATCGTGACAAAGAAGCCAAAGAGGAGCCCAACCATGCAAGCCCGCCATGGAGGAATGAAAGAGCTGCAAGACTAACCAAACTAGCAGAAGTCTCCAGATTTTTCCCTCGTAAAATGCGTGGAATCCAAGGCATGTTTTATAGCTGGCCCGGTTAATGAAGGCCATGTACAACTATGCTAAAATGGAGTTGAGATCTATGCCTCAGTGAGAAAGTTATTAGGCTGTGTGGCATTCCATATCTCGATAAAACCCTCATACTAAAGTTAATCTTGGCAGTGGATTCGATAATAAATACATGTGTAAATGTTTTAATATGCTAAGTGGAATTTTTTTTTTATGATGATAATTAATTGTTGGATGATAGTGACATCCTCGCCTTTGCCACTTTATTTTTCCATGCATCAAGATAGGTAGCATCTACCAAAGCAAGCTTAGGAACATCATTGTGAATGAATTCCTTCAAGTCATTGTTTTTGAGTATTGCTTCCATATTTTCCTTCCAACCAATGTAGTTCGAGTTTCCCTCGAGTGCATACTCTAACCTCAAGCCATTGAAATCCATTTCGATCTTGAATCAGCTGTAGCACCGAGAAAGTATTTCTGCAAATTTGAATTCTATCCACCAACAAAATCAACTCCCGCTTCACTTCTACAATTTCCTATGCTCTGATACCATGTAGAAATTATACAATATTCATGTATATATCGGATTCTCTTGATCTAACAATGTGCTACTGTTAAATACAAAATCGCTTCTACAAATATTTGTGGAATTAAAAAACACAATTGCAAATTACATAAGCATGAAGAAAGATCAATCATACACAACACATATAATTTATAGAGGAAATCTTACAGCTAAAAACCCCAGTATATTCTATTTTATATTATATCATGGATCATGAAACATTTACATAAAAATTTCTAATCACAAGAGTCCTTAATACATCAGCTAATTGTCTCAAACTATCATACAAAAATTGGCAAATCACTTGCTCAATTTATTGTCTCCAGACAACCTACCTCCACTGCGCAATCCCTGCTAATAGAAATCCCTGAATGAATGCAATCTTTCCTGCCTTGACTACTAAATCCTCATGGGCACATTCAATTTGTGTGTGGTTGCTGTGTGCAACCGGATAATGTCACAACTGATAGTTTACCTCCCTTTCACCTAGAACTCAACTCGATCTCCAATGGATCTAACATGCATGCAGTTAATAATAGTAAATATTTAGTTGCATGTGATACCACTGATTGTGAATTAATTAACCGTTAATTCACTTGATCTCTCACTAGTGTATCTTCAGTTACAACTAACACAACTCGGTTCAACTCACTTAACTGAGTTAAACTACTTTACAACTTGCACAACTGCACTTCCAACTCTATTACAACTTCAAATCACTGAGTTACAACTAATTCAACCTACATGTCCCACCAACTAACCACTTAACTCGAAATTCCTTGAGCTAATTGATTTTCCACTCTAGTTAACTATTTCCAAGTGCTCATTTAGAACAAATTATATTTTATTGTCCAACTAATATTAAGGGATAGTAATAGTAGACATGCATCTATAAATAGAAATGCATTCTATAAATAGATTATGCACATACATCTATAAATAGACATACACCTAAAAATAGCCTAAGGCCCCATCCTACTGTAGGTGCTTAATTTTCACTAGGATCTTCTTGTTGAATCTCAACAGTGACTTGTATCTAGATTTTGTGATTGAATATACAAATTAGTTTGTGAGTGATTTGTGTACAATGTCTTCATTGTGCGCCATACCATATCCTCTAATTTATTTGTAATATACATTGGTGGGGTGTTTTGTTAAGGTACTCCATGATGTGAAGGTCACTGGTTCGAAACTTTGTGGGAAAACATCTATCCAATTTAAGGGTTGGTGTGTGATCCTCAGGTAATTTTGACAACTTAGATGTGAGCGTGTTTTAATTTATCAAGCTAAAATTTAACCACGCAGTCATCTCAACCCTCATACAACCTAGGAAACAAAAAAAAATATGGTAACTAAAATAAAATTATGAAAACCATGTTCCAAAATAAATCTTCTTATCACATAAATATAAAACATATATAAATATAAATAATTTTAATCATTTCCAATTTTATTTATTATTTATAAATAGGTTTTCCAATTTGTATTAATTATATATATATGTATGTAAGAAAAATATAGTACTTTTTTAATAATTATTATAAAAAATATTTATTATACTTGTCATCTGCATGGTATTAGGCAATCAATTTTTTTTTGACTACATATTAGTTTGTCTTTAACCAAACATTTATGCCCTTTTCCTCCTCTTAACATTGGGAATTCATTTTTTTATAATTCATTTATTTATTTATTTTATTAATATTTAAATTTATTTATTTATAAAGTCATTGGTTGATGTTTTATTATAGGGTGTTTAGTGGCTTATATTTCTATTAGTTACTAATTTTTAGGTAGTAAGGCTTTCCTCTTTGGAAAAAACTCCCCTAGGTGCCACTGTGTTCATGTCTCGGCCATTGTGTTCAATGATAGATATAATTTAGGTTTTGGTGGGACTATGTTAAATTACACAAAAAAATAAAATAAAATAAAATAATATAAAAATATTGACATAATGTAATGAACATTTTAACTAGGTCAAAATCAAATAAAAAATAAAAATAATAAAATAATAATAAACATTTTAACTAGTTTAAAATACGATAAAAAATAAAAATAATAAAATAATAGTAAACTATAAAAACAACCCATGGTATTGACCCATCGTATTCATGACCAATGTATTTTATTTAAAACGGGAAATTAAGATGGCCTAGATCAATCTTAACTATGGATCTACCAAGGGCCAAGAGGGATCAAATGTCTTCATATGCAACCCTCTTTGAGAGTGAAAAGAGAACTGATCCATTTGATAAATAATATAGATCTAAACTAATTATTTAATAAAATTATTTTTAGTTGTTTATAACCATTATTATTTTAAATTTTACTTAATGAAATGTATCAAAATTTTCATACATCCAAATATACATAGTTTTTCTTGTTCTATATTAATTTTTTTACAACTATTTTATTATTCCAAAAATACATTGGTTTTTTTGTTATATATTATTTATTTTACAATTGTTTTATTATTCATGAGTAGTATGTCTTAATATATAAAAAAATAAATTAATAATGTAACTTTTATGGGATCTTTATTTAAATTTCCAAACTATTTCACACGACTTGATTTATACTGAGAAATAATGATGAATGTAAATAATTCTCATTTCTTAAATAACACTAAATTTACCTTTAATTACTTAATTGTAATAGTTTGTAACTACATACATAATATTTCTGAATTTTTTTTGTGAATGAACATCAAATTTCTTCCGTTCGAAAAAAAACTATATACATATCTTTAATTACCTAATTGTAGCTAAAACATCTTACATGTTATTTACTTTATAATCATAAAAAAAATTCATATTATATGATGTCAAAGTTACTCAAATCTTAATAAATTTTAAACAAAGTTTTTCACTACATAATTTTAGCTTATATAATTTTTTTTATTTTTCAATTCCAAACAAAACTTACAAAAGAAAAAACCCAGTCAGTCCTTACTGTAGATTATAGTTTTATAAAATTGACACTATGTGATTAACAATAGAGTAATTTGAGACAACCCTAAGGGTTTTTTTGTACAAGTTTTATCATAACCTTTCCCTCCATCCGATATGTACTATAGATTCTCCTGAAGAGAGAGTGTATTCTAATTTATAACCTGATCAACAATCAAAGAAAATGGCTAGGGATTTCACAACTTATTAGTATGAACTTGAACCACAATCAAAGAAAATGGCTAGGGATATCACAAGTTATCATTCACACAATTATCTATTGACATTTTCAGTTGAAATGGATCTTATTAGATGCATGGGGGGAAGATACGCTAAAAAATTCAAAATAGATATTTGTTACGACATCTATATTGTCTACAAACCATCCAAATTTCCAATCTTATACAATAATTTCTAACAATAACCTCTCAATTTACTCTCCAATTTTTTATACCCCCACCCATGCTTGGGAGATCACAATGTAAAATCAAATGTTCCTGGGGTTTTTTAGAGGGTTCATCAACAAAATAGACAATGAGAAAGTCAATATTGTGGTATAATAACTACTTTTTGAATTATTGTGACAAAAAGAAAATCACATTAGCTCCCAGAATATATCTAATGCTATAAGTATCTAAGATGATAACAAAGTTTTGAATCATGGTAACTAGGTGACAATCAAAACTATGTTTTAGCCACAAGCAAAAAATCACAACAACTCACGAAATATATCCAAGGTTGCAATGAACCCCATACATTGTGATGGACACCATGGGAATTTTAGTGTACATAGAACACCACCCTAGAAATTATATATACTTGATCAATTTACAATAAGCTAAGATGTCTAGATTGGATGTCGAGGTGGGTGGTACAATAATTGAGGATGCTTCTTAAAGGGTAAGGAAATTTAGATACTCTATCCTTCCACCAAATTTATAAAAAGTGAGACTTGTAGATTATGGTTTTACAAAATTGACAGTATCTCATTAAAAATAAGTTACAAACATCAGGTATTGAAAAAGTAATAAGAGGAAGGTACACTAGGGTCATGCTAATTAATGTGGTTCTTTGTACTATTTTTTTTAAATAGTAATTTGTATATGTAATTTTTTAAATGAATATTGTTAAATGTGATGTAGTATTTCTATTTGAAATAGTAGTTTATATTTGTATTTTTTTAAATGAATGTTGTTAAATTTGTAATTGAGTAAAATGTATTAAATTTATACTCTAATTTCTAAGATATTTATTTTTAAAAAATCAAATTATGGTGAGTTTTGTTTTATTAATCTTTACTCTAAATGTGTAGAGAATGAATCTATCTCAAGTCTCAAACATGGTTCTCATTTCCCAAACAAGATTCTTCTTTCTCTTGTTATTCTAGATTTCTCCTTAACACTCCTCTCCTCCTCCTTTCACAAATTTAAACTATGAGGCACAAGGTAGTTGTTGCGTATATGAACATTTAGATATGATAAGAAAAATGTGATACTCTATTGTAATTTTCTCTACAAATGTAATGATAAGTGTGCCATAAATGTTGAAAATTTCATGGTTAATGTAGTATAAGATACACCCAATTGTATACAGTATCAAGAAATCTATGCCTAATATCCAACACCACAGAGCAAGACATGTTAACCAATTCAACAGTTTATTCCAAATATCTCTCAGTGCTAGAGTTGTCTTCTCAATAAACTTGTTTTTACTACTCTTGAACTAATGAAAACCATCATTGTTGCATATAGGAGCATTTAGTTCTGAGAAGAAAATTGTGATACTGAGTTATAATTTTCTCTGCAAGTGTAATCCCTATGATAAATAATATATATTTAAACTAATTATTTGACAAAATTATTTTTAATTGTTTATAACCATTATTCTTTTAAAATTTTACTTAATAAAATGTATCTAAATTTTCATACATCTAAATATACATAGTTTTTCTTGTTCTATGTTATTTTTGTTAAAACTATTTTATTATTCCAAAAATACATATTATTTATTGTTATATATTATCTATGTTACAATTGTTTTATTATTCATGAGTATTATTTCTTAATATATAAAAAATTAAATTAATAATGAAATTTTTTAAAATATGTGATCTTTTTTTAAATTTCCAAATTATTTTACACGACATGATTTATCTTGAACAATAATGATGAATGTTCATAATTATAATTTCTTAAATAACACTAAATTTACCTTTAATTACTTAATTGCAATAGTTTGTAACTACATACATACTCTTTCTGTTTTTTTTTAAATGACTATTAAATTTATTTTGTTCAAAAAAAATATATATACATATCTTTAATTACCTAAATGTAGCTAAAAAATATTACATGTTTTTTACATTATAATCATTTTTAAACCATGCTATGTCGAACACACACACATAGGAAAGATAAGCATGAGATACTATTACCAATAATATGATGTATATTTATAGTACAATGCGGTGACCCTTGGATTCCACATTCCAAGGTCACTTGGACTCCTCTTTGATTGTTTTCCTTCCACACCTACCCATAGAGGATTAGGTGTCCAACATTCCCCCCCCCCCCCCCCTTAACTTAAGGGTATGTGAGTACAAGAAGACTTAACATAAAATTGGGGTAGATGCATGGAAACACTTAGGTTGAATGAGCTCTCTAAAGTGTTTCCATAAAGAGGTGGTTTAAGGATGACCACCAACACTAGAACGCTTAGTGGAGTTCCAAAAAATCTTCCAAATATGGCAAGAAGCTGAGGTCTTCTGTTAGAGGAAGTGCTCCTGATATTTTGAAGAGGGAGACCTTCAACCTAGAAAAAGGGAGGTATACAACCTGTAATGATTTAAGGATGATTGCCAACTCTAGAATGCTTGATTCATTTCCTAGAACTCTACCAAAACTGGAAATAAGTTGAAGTCTTCTACTAGAGGGAGTGTCGTAAATTATTTGGAGAGGAATAATATCGACCTCGCATATATGGCTTAAGTCTAACCACCAACCAAATCCATGCTCATGGGAATCCTTGTCTCTGGCTACAAATCTAAATTTGGAATGATAGTTTGTGGCTCAGGCTCGCTTGAACTACTTTTTCTCTGGCTACAACTCTAAATTTGAATACAAGTTGTGGCTCAGCCTTGCTTGAATTTTTGTGTCTCTAGCTACAAATCTAAATCTAGAATGAGATATTGTGGCTCAGGCTCGCTTGATGTGGCTTCAAAGCTTGTACATCACCGCCATTTCCCCCCTATCAGGTACAAGGTGAGATATTGGAAAAAACTCAACGACAAGATTATTCAATATTCTAGAACAAGTTCTGACATATGAATTAAACATCTTCTTGGTTGTTGATTCCCATTTCCAAGAAGTGATCCATTCAAGATGAATCTTTGTTCTTGCAGGAGGCTTGTTTCTGAAGCATCTGTGTGAAGAATGGGTATGCCGACCACAGTGCTTACATGGGTGAAGATCGAAACTATGATCTTTCATATGGCCAACTCAATGATAGTGTTGGAATTTTACAATCTGTTTTTGCTGTTGTGGAAGAGGAGTAGGATTTGGAACAACTATAGGTGAGCTATCATTAAGAAATCCGACACTCTAAAATTTTATGGGCTTGGAGTAGTCCAGAATATTAAAGGACAACTCCTTGTCATATCTAAGACATGTTCTATGCTTTTTATGGAAAATCTATTCCCAAGGTTTTATGATGGGCTTGGGAAGTGAAAATTGAACATCAAAATTAAAATTTTCTCTTGGAATGGGCATATGATGGGAGTCAACCTCAACCTAAACCTTTCTGGTCTGATTCATTTTTGGCAGCTGATGGGAGTTAACTTCAGGTTGAAAAAGGGAATTTTTGTGAACAAAAACAAGTTCAAAAGGAAAAATATTTTGTTGTAACTCCTCTTATTTATCACTAGCTCAAGCTACAAAAATTCAATCTTGTCTAGTGCATTTTGCAGGCAGGTTTTAATGTAAAAAAGAGTGCTTTTCCTAATTTCTACCATCTCATCAACATTGCAATGGATTAGGGTATTCAACGTTTCTAATGCATCATCGAGTCTGGGCATTTTTTTTAAGCTCAACAAATGATAAACTGATGAGAGAAAATATACCCACTTGTACTTTCATCACATTAAAAATTAGAGAAGATTTCAAGTCTATGACAAGCCTTCAACATAATGAATGCAGTCACTACTGAAAAACAAATGGAAACGTGTTAATCTGACAATTTGGTTTGAACTTCAAATGGAAATATGTTAGCCTCACAATGTTATTTCACTCCACAATGTAATGTCGAATTAGGAGGCTAATATATGGAATTTTGTAAGTCAAATTCTAAGAATATCTCACCATATGAAGCCTGTAATTTTGTGCATAAATGGACAATGTACATACCATTTATGGAGCTAGGACTTCAAAGATATATCATCACTTACGTATATAAAATCATTAATAGATATAATGATACTTCCAGAAGTTCAATACTTCAGTCATGGTGAAACATGGTAGACATATAAATAGCTACTGTGGCACTCGTTCAGGCTATCCGCGAGGCACAGGAGCCCCGAAAGTTGTAGGAGATTTCTGAGTGTTTTTTAAAAGTGGAAGCCCCTTCCATGCCTAAGAAGAATAATACAGATGTAACCAGATAACAAAAGGTCCATAACGGCCTTTCCCAGCCTCTCAAAGCTTTCCTCGCAGAGAATGAGCGTTTATAAAATGTTTGAGCTTCTCGCTGGTGGTCGCAAAAATAGATAATGAACGTTTTTTTTTATGCAACATTTTTCCACAGGCCTTGGCCCTTGTTGCTTGGTGCTCACCGCCGGCCTGGTTCATGATCCAGGTCCTCGCCTCTTCCCACTGTGCACACTCTCCTCCAAGACACCACACGGTACACGCGGTGGAGCACCACACTATAATATGTGCTCGCCTCTCTCTTCGCATGCCCTCGACTCTCTCTTCATAGTCGATCACCATCGCTCTTTTCTTATGACAAGCAGAGGTCCATGGTTCCATATGCCACCTCCATATTCAATTGTAATTCAGGAATCTGAGATGGGCTCGTGGCACATACCCATAGTGGGTGGAGATGACATTGACACCCGAAGAATATGGCTATGTATTACAAGGCCTAAACAGATTGAAATTGAAAAGTGCAGCATTCTTTCATCTTACAAAATGAGAGCTCAGAGTTACTCGCCACCCTCAGCTTTGAAAAATATTCGTGGAGAAGTAATTGATGCAATAAACATTCATGTGAGAATGAGAGATCGTTCGAGTACTTCTGGTCGAGATTTTCAATCAAGGAATATCTGGAGAGAGAAGATATTTTCATCATCAACCCATTCTTCTACTCCACCATCAACAGGGCGAAGGATTCGAACAGTTGAATTGCATGTGGATCACCTAGTTGGGAAGGAAAAAAATTAATTTTGTCTCCTCTTTGCAACCTTGTTATAGGAAATTTTGGTCTAACCTTAACCTTGTCGAACAGATGCTAGCTCATGAATTCATGTTGGAAAACAAGAAAAGAGGAGTCAAAAATTAGTTTGTGGAGAAGAGGATGGGAAATGCTCAGTGGAGTATTGGCTCTGTGGGAGCTCGACAGTTCTGAATGGAACACGATTTCTTCAACGGTCAACACAACTCAGAAATTTAACGCATCAGAGAGAAGAAATATGGAAAAGAATGTAGGATATAGAGAAAAGTAATATGGAAGAGAGAATGAAAAAATAGATCTCGCATAATCTGAAAAAGCAAAACTCACAGTCATACGTTATATGGGGGAGTTATAAGGTAGACTATAGAAATGAAATTTACATAAATGGCATAATTTTAGACAAAATCAGAGAGCATAGTAATATATTGTGAATTGGTTTACAAAGGCCACACATCATGGCATTGATACCATGTTAAACCATGTTATGTCAAACACACACACATAGGAAATATAAGCATGAGATATTATTACCATCAATAGGATGTATATTTATAATACAATGTGGTGACCCTTGGATTCCACATTCCAAGGTCACTTGGACTCCTCTTTTATTGTTCACCTTCCACACTTACCCATAGAGGATTAGGTGTCCAACAACCATAAACAATTTTCATATTATATGCTGTCAAAATTACTCAACATTTTATTCTGAATTTTTAAAGAAAGTTTTTCACTACATAATTTTAGCTTTTATAAAAAAATTATTTTTCAATTCCAGAAAAAACTTACAAAATAAAAATCCCACTCAGTCCTTACTGTAGATTATAGTTTTACAAAATTGACACTATGTGATTAACAATAGAGTAAGTTGAGACAACCCTAAGGGGTTTTTTGTACAAGTTTTATCATAAACTTTCACTCCATCCAATATATATTGTAGATTTTTATAAAGAGAGAGTGTATTCTATTTTATAACTTTTCCAAAATCAAAGAAAATGGCTAGATATTTCACAATTTATTAGTTTGTAAACTAGTCTACAATCAAAGAAAATAACTGGGATGTCACAAGTTATCATTCTCACGGTGATCTATTTACTTTCTCAATTGAAATGGATCCTATTAGATGCATGGCGGCAAGAGACACTAAGAAATACAAAATATATATTTTTTATTACATCCATATTGTCTATAACAGATCCTATTAGATGCATGGTGGCGAGAAACACTAAAAAATTCAAAATAGATATTTGTTATTACATCCATATTGTCTACAAACAATCCAAATTTCTGATCTTATACAACAATTTCTAACAATAACAGCTCAATTTAATCTCCAATTTTTGAAATCCCAGCCATGTTGTAAAATCAAATGTTCCCATGGATTTTTTAAAGGGTTCATAAACAAAATAAACAATGAGAAATTCAATATTGTGGTATAATAATTAATTTTTAAATCATTGTCACAAACAAAACATCACATTAGCTCACAAAATATATCTATGCTATAAGGATCTGAGATGATAACAATGTTTTGAATCATGTTAACTAGGTGACAACCAAAACTAAGTTTTAACCACAAGAAAAAAATCACAACAACTCACACAATATACCCCAGGTTACAATGAACCCCATACATTGTGATGGACCTCATTGGAATTTTAGTGCACATAGAACACCACCCTAAAAATTATATACTCTTGATCATTTTAGAATAAGCTAAGATATCTAGATTGGATGCCGAGGTGGGTGGTACAATAATTGAGGATGCTTCTTAAAGGGTAAGGGAATTTAGAAACTCTATCTTTCCACCAAAGCTGTAAAAAGTGAGACTTGTAGATAATAGTTTAACAAATTTCACACTATCTGATTAAGAATAAGTTACAAACATCAGTTATTTAAAAAGTAATTAGAGGAAGGTACACGAGAGTCATGGTAATTAATGTGGTTTTTTGTACTATTTTTATTTAAAATAGTGATTTGTATTTGTATTTTTTTAAATGAACATCTTTAAATATGTTGTAGTATTTTTATTTACAATAGTAATTTATATTTGTATTTTTTTAAAATAATGTTGTTAAATGTGTAATTGAATAAAATTTATTAAATTGATATTCTATTTTTTAAGAAATTTATTTAAAAAATTCAAAGAATGGTGAGTTTTGTTTTATTAATATTTACTCTAGATGTGTAGAGAATGAATCTATCTCAAGTGCCAAACAAGATTCTCATGTCCCAAACAATATCCTTCTTTCTCTTATTATTCTATCTTCCACCTTACACTCCTCCTCTTTTCACAAATGTAAACTATGAGGCACATGGTAGTTGTTGCATATCTGAACATTTATGTATGATGAGAAAAATGTGATACTCTAATGTAATTTTTTCTACAAATGTGATGGCAAGTGTGCACTAAATTTTGACAATTTCATGGTTAATGTAGTATAAGCTACATGGAAATTTACAGTCTTGTATACAAGGTCAAGAAAGCTATCCCAAATATCCAACACCATAGAGCAAGAGGTGTTCACCAATTCAACAATTTCTTCCAAATCTCTCTCGGTGCTAGAGTTGTTTTCTCAATAAACTTGTTTTTACTAATTGGAGCATTTAGTTCTCATAAGAAAAGTCTGATATTGTGTTATAATTTTCTCTACAAATTTGTTGGATTTGTTTTCTCAATAAACTTGTTTTTACTAGAGTTTTTTTCTCAATAAACTTGTTTTTACTAATCGGAGCATTTAGTTCTGATAAAAAAATTGTCATATTGTGTTATAATCTGATCTACAAATGTGTTGGAGTTGTTTTGTCAATAAACTTGTTTTTACTGCCCTTAAGTGGTGAATGAAATTGGCATATGTAGATGGACTTGGAGTAAACTCTATTTCTGTTAGTAAAAATTATCTCTATTTATATCTATGCTAGATAGATTGTACTTGAGTGTATTTCATGGGCTTGTTTCAGAGGATTATTAATCACCAAAAGATTTTTACCACTAATTTACTATTTCAATATTTATAACAAATATTTTATATATGTGAACAGATTATGTTGGTTTACATATTATGTTTTCATCCCCAATTTACTATTTCAATATCTAAAACAAAATTTTCTGGTTGATAACTCTTATCATCAATATCTCTGAAACCTCCACCACCCGCTTCCATGGAAGCAAAATTTTCCTTTCATTCCTTCACGATGGCTCCTTCTCTGCAGCATATTATTTCTTCTAGGCTACTCTTTCCTATGTTATTTCCTTACTGTATTTCATTTGCAACATGTGATGAAATTTCTAGTTAGTTTTATTTTATTTAACTTTTTTATTTTCTTTTTCCTATTCCTATGGTTTCCATTTTCATAAATTATAGTTTTGCGTCTATATTTTTCAAATTAAGATAACTTATTATTCTATTAAAAATATATTTTAATAAATTTGATTATAAATAATTATATATATTAATAAAAAATAAAAGACAAATATATATTAAAAATAAACATATATTAAAGTGTATATATGTTAATATAAATAATATTAGTTTATCATATTTCTTAATTTTTGGCGATGGAATTTAACAATACAATATTTTATTAGTTGCTTTATTTTTGTGATAAAATTTTGTCTTTATTAATTTTTTAATTTAACTAAGTTATATTTAAACTAAGCAATAAGTACTAACTACTATGTAACCCTTACTTAATAATGAAGAAAAAAATATTATAAAAACATTTAAATTAAAAATAAATAAAGATTTTTAACTTATATCATTCATATATATATCTAAAATTTTTATTTGTATAGATCTTTTAAATATAGCACTAAGGATGAATATACTTGTATATAAAAACTAATTTAACATTTTTAGCATATCTAAATCAAAATAAATATAAAATATGAAAAATCATACTCTTCCTTATATATGGATTTTAATTTTAATATAAGCAATAGGTCTACCTTTATATTTAAAATGAATCTTACTGTGTAAAAATAAATTAAAATCATGTACTATCATTAACTTATCATGAAAATAAATTAGTATTTATATAGAGTTTTTTAATATAACAAGCAAACATAAAAAATAAATATTTCCATATAAAAATTACAATGATTATATATATATATATATATATATATATATATATATATATATATATATATATATATTAATGAATGGTGAAATCGAGACTTGGGGGGGAATGAGAAGTGCTCTGCAACCTACGGTTTCCTGGCGAACTCTGCAACGGCGCAGTCTGCATAATCTCTGCCACAATATTTCGTTTGTCTTCTACCCGCGATAATAGACTGCCAGTATTGAAAGCTCTACAATGGCTGACCCTCAGTGGGGGGCTGCGAAGCCTTCCCCCTCTGCCAAGAAAGCACATCAAGCGCAAAAAATGACAAGGCCTTCCGGTCGAGATCGAGGTATCAAGGATACAAGAGACTCACCTATGCTAGAAATGACAAATGCTCCCACTGATAAGTCAGACAAGCGCAACGATGGACAAGAGAGCGAGATTGGGAAAAAGGAGGTGCCTAAGGTTACATCAGCAACATGCAAACCCATAGCTGCTGAAAGACCCAAGATAGAACTTCCTAGCCACAGAATCAATGGTCAAATCCAGTACATGAGGGACCATGCTCTCATTGGAAAATTTATTGGATATTGGCCAACTGAGAAAGCTCTGCAAGGATGGATCTCGGCCAAATGGAAACCCAAGGGGAATGTTACCCTGCAGCTAGGACCAAAGGGGTTTTTCACGGTGATATTCATTTGCCTTGAAGATCGGAACAGGGTCATGGATGAAAGCCCTTATTTATTCAACTCTGCCGGTCTGTATTTAAGGGAATGGGTTGAGAGATTTAACCCTGACAAGGAGGACTTTTAGTTGGGCACCTGTTTGGATCCGGATGTACTCGCTCCCACTGGAATACTAGGATGAAGAATCGCTGCGAGACATTGGCAAGGGATTGGGTGAATTCATTAAAATAGCTGAAGAAACGAAGCTGCGCAGATACACCTCCTATGCCCGTATTTGTGTTTTCTTGCACCTGGACAAGCCCCTTCCGCATTCGGTAAGTCTCTACCATGATGACTATGAATGGATTCAACCCTTGGATTTTGAACATGTTCCCTTCCGCTGTCGCAAATGTCATGCCCTTGGTCATCTATTTTGGGACTGCCCTCTTAATGTTAAACCCCAAACCCCTAATCCCTCAGATAAGCCAGCCCAATATGGCTTCACCAAGGTGGCCAATCGAAAAAGAGCACACAAAAAACCTTCCTCTGGGAAAAAGCCCCTTCAGGACGCCACCGTTGTACCTTCCACAAGCAATAGATTTGAGATTCTTGTAGAAACCTCGGAAGACCCTCCTCGGAATGCTTCACCAATCCCTCTGTTCACCCTTTCTACCTCTCCCACCCCCTTGGTTGGGCTCTTCTCCCAATCCCTCACCCCTGCATGACAACTCTAGGATTCCTTAAGAGATTCGGAAGGATCCATATTGGAAGCCTAACGGCATGGATGTTGATTGCATCCCTAGTCAACTACTGCAATCCACACTCACCTCAGCAGAAAGCAGTCAAACACAACATATGGAAGAAGAACCAGAAAGCATTGATTTGGGAGGTCCTGACATCTTTGAACTGGAACAAGCATGCAAAAGAAAAGACTACGACAAGATTCAAGAGCATCAAGTCAGCACCCTAGAAGTCATCATCTCCAGAGCTTACCAGCAACAACAACTGGGCATACAACCGGGTAGTCAATGGGACGGCAGTTTCTACCCTAAAGACTCCAAAAAACGGGGAAGAAAGACAGATCTTCAAAGAACTATCACAATTGGGAAAATCCTGGTGGACTCAGGCAGATATGCTAAGTTGACAAAGCACTAGAAGCCCGCCACTAATAGTGAATCATGAAGCTCACTTCATGGAATCTAAGAGGGCTAAACAGCCCGGGAAAACTCAGAATGATAAAAAACATGATAAAGCAGGAGCAGCCCCAGATCTTCTTTATGCAGGAAACGAAATGTACCAGCAACACTCTCGGTCAAATCCTCTCTAAAGCATGGCCAAGCTATCACTCGGTAGCAGTAGATGCTTTAGGTGCTTCTGGGGGACTGGCAATCACCTGGAACATGCAAGCCATCACGCTTTCATATTTTCATGCTTCCCATCATATCATTCAGGCTACTTTTCATATCATAGGCACCAACATTCATGGACATCTCACCAATGTCTACTTCCCTCAGGAAGCAGGTAACAAAATTGCTCTACTTGATACAATAGAAGTGCTCAACCGCAACAGACTCCATCCTCTCTGGATCATTGGAGGAGACTTCAATATGATTACCAAGCTGGAGGAAAAGTAGGGAGGTCAAGCCAAATTGGATCAGAAGAATAGCCACTTTAAAGACTTTATCCAAAACAATTTGTTAATTGATATGCAATTCTGCAATGGCATGCACACCTGGAGAAATCGCAGGGCAGGCCGGCATCATATTGCTTCCAAACTGGACAGATTCCTCATCTCAGACAATGCTTTACATCTCGAAGGCGACATCTCGACATCCATTCTTCCCCTTTCAGGCTCGGACCATTGGTCGATCGCACTCCAATGGCAAAGGCCAGGCAACTCCATCAAGCGCCCTTTCCTCTTTGAAGCTTTTTGTCTCACCCACCCCGCATTCAATGACCTCATCAGATCCACCTCGACTACCTTTCCATTGCTAGAGGGATCCAAAATGTATCAGTTTCAACATAAACTCAAATTCCTGAAATCCCAAATCAAGCGTTGGAATCAAGAGACTTTTGGAAAGATCTTCCAGGCACAGCAAGATTTAAACAAAGAGATGAGGGAACTACAGCAACAAATCATAGCAGAGGGATACAAGGAAGAGACTTTGGAAAAGGAAAGGCTCATTCACAATCAATTATAGGAGCGAAGAAAGCAGGAATAAATTATTTGGAAGAAAAAATCCCGTATCAGATGGCTGAAAGAGGGCGAAAGAAACACCAAATTCTTCCACAGAACTACAATACAAAGAAGAATGCATAACACTATCTCTTTTATACAAACGCGTGAGGGGGAACGCGTGGAAATCCATGCTGAGATCGAACAAGAGTTTATCAATCACTTCAAAGAGGTCCATCAAGAACCCCAAATTAATAGGCAGCCTGCAATTGACAAGATCACTCAAAATGTGCCAAAGCTCATCACAGAAGAACACAACCAACTTCTTCTCCGACCAGTCTCGCCTCAGGAGGTGGATTAGGCTATGCACCAGCTCAAGGAGGGCAAAGCCCCAGGTCCAGACGGCTTCACCACTACCTTCCTCCACTCTTTCTGGGATCTCATCAAAGAAGAGGTGTGGCAAGTGGTGGAGGAATCATGCACTCTTCATTGGCTCCTGCCATCTTTGAACTCAACCTTCAAAGCCCTAATCCCTAAGGAAGAAAACACCAGCACTCCAGACAAATTCCATCCCATCGCACTTTGCAATGTTATTTACAAGGTGATATCCAAAGTCATAGCTAACAGGTTGAAGCCGCTGCTGCCCTTGCTCATATCACCGGAACAATCTGGATATGTTGAAGGACGACAGATTTTCGACGGCATTATTCTCACTCATGAAATCATACATTCTCTCAAGCACTCCAAATAGGCAGGTATGCTTCTCAAGATTGACCTCTCCAAAGCTTTTGATAAGTTAAGCTGGATCTATATTCAAAAAATGCTAACAACCTTTGGTTTCTCCCCTATGTGGGTTCGATGGATTTTGAGCTTAATTTCCTCTACTTTCTTCTCGATCCTCTTAAATGGAGTTCCCTCATGCCCTTTCAAACCCTCTAGAGGTATTCGACAAGGATATCCTCTCTCCCATTTCCTTTTTGTTCTAATGGCGGAAGGTCTGGGGCGCCATATCAAACATGCCCTCCTCTCTCAACATCTCAAGGGTCTGTCTGTTCACAATTCTCCAGTTATTACTCATCAAAAATTTGTTGATGACAACATGTTGTTAGGGTACCCCTCTGTTCAGGAAGCCTCCATCTTTAAAGCCATTCTGAAGGACTTCTCTGATGCCTTAGGGATGAGTATAAACTCAGCCAAATCGCAGATTTTCTTTTTTCACACCCCCCCCTGTTACTCAACATGCCATTGCACGCATTCTGGGCTTTTCCGTAGCCTCCTTACCCTCCAATTACCTAGGTGCTATGTTAACAGACTCAGCCATTAAGCACACCTCTTGGCGTATGCTCCTGGAAAAGCTGGAATCTCGTCTCACCCTTTGGACTCACCGAACTATGTACATAGCTAGCAGATCAGTGCTAATCAAAGCTGTGCTTCAAGCGATGCCTCTCTATCTTTTCTCCATCTTGGCAGTGCCTAAATGGGTCCTAAACAAAATAAAAACTCTCCAATGCAATTTTCTTTGGGGTGCAATAGGCACAAATCGCAAATGGGCATTGGAAAAATGGTCGATGGCATCCCAGCCAAAAGAAAAAGGAGGCATAGGTCTGAGAGATCCTCAGCATAGCAATGCAATAATGGGTGAAAAAATCTGGTGGCAATGGCTCTCTTCTCCCAACAAACCATGGGCTGCCCTCTGGACTGCCAAGTACGCTAATCACAAACCAACGGAAGAGCTAATCAGATTCACTCCCATGGAAAAGGGGTCACTCATATGGAACGCTGCCAGACAACACTATTCGCTCATCCAACAACACAGCTTCTGGGAAATACGGAACGGCAGCACGGTGAGGTTCTGGACAGATGCCTGGCATCAACTTCCAAAGCTCAATAGCAGATTTAATCCGCCTCACAGCCAAGAGTGGGAGGAGCAACAACAGGAATCCGTTCGGCAACAATGGACACCAGAGACAGTTCAGGGATATAGACAATGGAAGCAAATCGACAGATTGATCAGGAATGCCAATAACCAGACTATGGAGACCATGAAGCATGAGCTCCAGAATCGGCGTATTAGATATTACGAAGACCAAGACATTCTAAGATGGGGATATACCCCAAAAGGATATTTCTCCACCAAAGAGGCTTACAAAATAATGTGCAACGATCCAATTCCCCTGGATCCTATCTGGAGCAGAATCTGGTCACCGGGTATCTGGCCCAAAGTCTCTTTTTTCCTCTGGCTTATGGGGCATCGGAAGATCCTTACTTGGGATAATCTGCGGAAACGAAAATTTCATGGGCCCTCCATTTGTCCCAATTGCAACTCGCAGGAGGAAACTCTCCAACACCTCTTGAAACACTGTTACCGATGAAATAGGTAACCGCACTGTTACCTACTTTTTTTTGGTAGCATAAAAAGCACCTGATTTTGAAAAGTTGTGATGCAGAATCACCTCTTTTTTTTTTAACACATTTTTGACACTCTAATATTTTTATTTATGAAGTATGAATATTTGTTTTAAAATGTTAGTGATTTTCATGCTAATTTTGAAACGTATTGATGTAGCATCAACTTTTTTCTTTTAGAGCGGTGATTTTCATGCTAATTTTGAAATGTATTGATGCATCATCAACCTTTTTTTTTTAGAGTGGTGATTTCATGTTGGTAATAAAACACAAATCTTAGATAATATATATATATATATATATATATATATATATATATATATAAACAATAAAAAAAACCAATAAAAATGTAAAAAAAATCAAAATTAACTCGTAAAAAAAAAATTGAAAGAAAAATAAATAAATAAACATAAAAAAACACAAAAATATTGGAAAATTATATCAAAAGATATGACAAAATTTGAAAAAAAAACACATAATTTAAAGAAAAAAAACAAAAATTAATCAAAAAAAATCAAAAACACTTTTTTCTAAGTTATTAAACAAAAACCATATAATTAAAAAAAAAATTTAAAATAGAAAATTTAAAATTAATTTAAATTACAAAATTAAAATTTAGATAAAAAAAATAAAATACAAAAAAGAAAAAATTAAATTTAAAAATTAAAATTAAAATAATAATAATAATAGTAATAATAATAATAATACAAATTTTAAAATTAACAAAAAGAAACAAATTAAAAAAAAAAAACAAAAAATTTAAAATTGAAAAAAAAATTAAAATAAAAAAAATTATCATTAAAAAACAAAAAAATAAAAAAACCACGTGCAAATAATTAAAAAACAAATATCCATAAATTTACTGTTTCTTTTTTTTAAATGAAACAATTTATAAATTTTAAAAATGAAAAACTAAATAAACTAAAAGATTAAAAAAAAAATTAAATTAAATTAAAAATTAAATTAAATTAAAATTTAATAAATTTAATAAATAAATTTTAAATTTTAAAAAATAATTAATCTAAAATATTAAATTTAAAAACAAAATTAAAAAAAAAACAAAAAAACAAAAAAAATTAAAACAAATTAAATTTAAAATAAAAAATTTGAATTAAAAATAAAAAATAAAAAAATAAAAAAATTTGATTTAAAAAAAAAAAATTTAAAAAAAAATCAAATTAAAAAAAATATATATTAAAAATAAAATAAAAATTTAAAAAAAAGAATTTTTTGATCGTGGTGGGGCTGTTAATCGGCCTCCTGCCTAGGTGGCGGCGGAGGCCGGCCATTGGGCGGGAGGGCGATTCCGAAAATCGGCCTCCCGTGGCGGGAGGCCGATTCCGGGAATCACCCTCCCACGATGGGAGGCTGATTCCGGGAATCGACCTCCTAGCCATTCCGGGAATTGCCCTCCCATGGATGGGAGGCCGATTTCGGGAATCACGCTCCCACGGTGGGAGGCCAATTCTGGGAATCGCTCGTGGCGGGAGGCCGATTCCAGGAATCGCCCTGCCGCGACAGGAGGCTGATTCTGGGAATCGCCCTCTCGCGGAGGAAGGCCGATTCCAGGAATCGCCCTGCCGCCACGGGAGGCCGATTCCGGGAATCGGCCTCAGGGCATTTCCCAGAATCAGCGTCCCGCCGCGGGAGGGCGATTCCTGGAATCGGCCTCCCGCCCACCGGCTGGCTTCCGCTGCCACCTGGGCGGGAAGCCGATTGGCGGCGCCACCACGATCAAAAAATTCTTTTAATTTTTTTTTTTTTTTTTAACTTAATTTTTTTTTTCCAAATTTTGTTAATAATTTTTATTAAATTTTGTAATTTTTTCTTTATTTAATTGATTTTTTTTTTCATATTTTTTTATTATTAAATTTTATGTTTAGTTTTTTCATTTAATTTTTTAAAATTTAGTAAATTTTGTATTTTTTTTTTAATTTATTTGAATTTATTTATTTGTTTTTAATTTTTTAATTTTTTATTATTATTTTTTTTAATTACATAAAATTTTTATATTTTTTTTATTTCAATTAAAATTGTGTATTTAAAATTAGATTTTTTTTTTTAATTAAACTTAATATTTTCAAATTAATTTGTTTTTTGTTTTATTTTTTATTTAATAATTTTTTTTTAATTTATTTTTTTTCAATTTTTCAATTTTAATTGATTTTTAAAGTTTTTTAACTTTTTATTTTAACAATGTTTTTTTTTCCTTATATTTAAAATTTATTTTTTATTTCAAAATTTATTTGTTTATTCATTTATTAAAATTTAATAATTTTTTTTTAAATTTAATTTGTTATTTTAATATTAACATTTTTAAATTTAATATTTTTATTGTATTTTATTTTTCATTTTTTTACTTTTAATTTCAATAATGTTTTTATTTTTTTTATTTTTTTTAAGTTTTAAATTTATTAAAATTTAATATATTTCTTTAAATTTAATTTTTTATTTTAAAATTTAAATTTAAATTTTTTTAATTTAGTAAACATTTTATTTTTCTTTTTTAAATTTAATTTCTATATTTTATTTTTTATAATTTCTTTCTTTTTTTAACTTGTTTTTTTTTTTAATTTAATATTTTTATTTTGTTTTTATTTTTATTTTTTATTTATATATATTTTGAAACTTTAATCTTTAATTTTATTTTATTTTTTTTCCTTAAATTTTAGGTTTTTTTTAATGTTTGAATTAAAATTTTTATTTTGTTTTTATTTTTATTTTTTTATTCCTATATATTTTTAAATTTTAAGCTTCAAAATGTTTTTATTTTTTAAATTTATTTTTTTCTTAAATTTTAGTGTTTTTTTTAATGTTTGAATTTTAAAAATTAAAAAATGTTATTTCTATTTTTTTAAATGTGAAAAATATGACACAATTTTTTTTTTTTGTTATTCCAACATCAATTGGTTTTGTTTTGAGAGTGTTTTTTCAATCCTTTTTTCAAGAAACAATTTTGCTTTTAGTATAATTTTATAAATGGTTGAAATTTGACCTTCAAAAAAAACCAAGTGCGTTCTCGAATACAATTTTTTTGTTTTTGGGGTGTTTTTTCATGTTTTTTGAGTCTTTTTGGGCTAGAGTTCCTGTTTTGAGGTCAAGTTACCTATTTCATCGGTAACAGTGTTTTGAACTCTTGCCCTCTTCCCAACCAACTGTGGGCGAAAGCCAGCTTTCGTTGTCAAAAGAATTGTAGAGTGTCCAATGATATAATCAACTCCATTCGACATTGGCACCATAACCCTTATAAAAGCGAACTACTCAACCAATTATGGAGATTGATTCCTGGTCTTCTCCTCTGGACTATTTGGAAATAAAGGAACAAGTGCATATTCAAAGATCAAAGCACTCCCTTAGACATCATTTGGGGCAACCTTTGTCTTAATCTCAAAGAGACCTTAGCTCTTCAAAATTGGTACCCGGAAGATTTCCCCACTCTTGCAAATGAAAAAGCCATTTGGGAAAATTGGAACATACAACTTCCACAAGGTATGCAAAATCACAGACCTTCAAAATGCCATAACATTAGGAAGCTCTCTTGGACCCCTCCTCCAAAATTCTCTTTCAAACTTAATTTTGATGGAGCTTCCAGGGGCAATCCCGGCAAAGTAGGATTTGGCGGTATATTCAGAGATCATGAGGGCTTGCCTCTCCTATTCTTCTTCGGAAATATTGGTTGGGATACAAACAATTCGGCAGAATTGGAGGGCCTCTGGCAAGGTCTACTCCTAGCCCAGCGACAGGGCTTCCAACCTCTGGAGGTTGAAGGTGATTCCCGAATCCTCATCGATATGGAAAATCATCTCCTCAATGGGACTTAAGTGCACTAAATTGCTAACAGTTGGAGACTCGAAGCCAGATTGGCAGCTATTGAACAATGGCTCCACACCAAACGGGCCATCGTATTCCAACACGTTTGGCGGGAAGGCAACCAGGTCGCTGATCTTCTGGCCAATGTGGGGGTGGATAATGGGCACACTCTTCTCACCGGAGCTCTTGACATAATTCAGGACAATGATCAAAAACAGAAGTGCAAAACACTTATCCAAAGGGATGCAACTCTCCTGGATGCAGGTGTTCAGCCAGCAGATTAACTCGATGGGACAGGGGTGCGGCGAGGTAGGACGACACCTGCCCACCCAGTACATAGAGGATATTTGGCTTTGGTTCGGCGGATCTTGGCATTTACATCTCACAGATATCCTCGGCATTGTTTCAAGTAGTTTTGGTTTTCATTTCACGCCCACTGCGCTAATTTCTATCTTCGCATGCCTCTGTAGGCTGGAGACTTCGGCTCTCATTAATGCCTCTGTTATGATTGGGGACTCTTGATGCGAGAGAGGGGAGGATAAATGGCAGCGAAGCGATGGGCCTTCTGTGGAGATGCCTTAGTCGTATTGCGCCCGTTTCTATCTGGTCTCTGGTCTCAATTATGCTCTCAATCTGTTTTGTGTTGGCTCTATCAGTACTGGTGTCTCTTGCTGCCTGAAGAGGGATGTTCGCTTGGAGCAGTGCTCTGGCCCTATAGCAACGCCACCTCCTTTGGACCCTGGGCACCTCGCTCGGGCCTTTGGCTCCTTTTCAAATTGTTTTCTCCCTACCATTGCTGTTGTTTGGTCCCTTTTTGTCTCCCCTATGCCTCGTCTGCGCCACAGAATGCGGAGTCGTAGAGGCGGCACGAGGGGACGTCCTTCGAGTGCACAGTCTAGCCCTTCTTCTGTCTCACCTTCTCTCTCCAGCGGATTGTGGGCGGGCCACTATCCTCGCACCCGCAGTGGGAGAGGGCGTCTCCTGGATTCTCGCTATAGCTCGGGCTCCCCTGCTCCCCGTCCTCTGGCCTCCTCGCCTCCCCCCACCACTGGTTATGCGCGCTTCACCTTCAACAGCGCTCTGCTTCGTCCAAGAATCACCGCTCTCTTCACGATAGTCTTCCATGAGGAAGCTCAATTGGGGGAGGCTAGCGCTCCTATGATGGGTCTTGGTGCGGACTTTGCCCAGACTTCGAATATCGAAATGAGGGCAGGCGGCATGACGATGAAGGCTTCGGATGATCATGCTCGTGGCGTTCCTGATGTTGTGATGGCTCCAGCTGATCCAGGTCCCTCTGTTTCTGAGGAAGCTCTCGCCAGGGATTTTCTTGATTTAGGTTGGTGTCGTATTGTGGAAGAACCTCCAGATGACTAGTCTGTTTATTGTGATGCTTTTTCATTTCCCTGCAGCGCATACAATTGGGCTTGTCACTGTGGAAACTGCTATGCGGACTTTTGGCTTATTTTTGTACTCTTTTGGATCCATGCAAACTCTGCTTTTTCAGGACGCTCACATCTTGCTCCCCTGCGTGGGTTTTAGCATTTTTCTTCAGACTGGTTTCCTGTCAATGGGCAGTCTCCTTATGTGTTTTTCAAGCTAATTCTGCCTTCCTCTTTTGACTACGGTCACAATGTAATTTTACTCCCTTGTTAATAGATTAATCTTATTTAGAAAAAAAAAATTATTTTAATGAATGGTTATTAAAATGGTATTTTGGAAAAAAATAATATCCACTTAATTGTTACAGTTATAAAAAAAAAAAAAAAAAAAAAAAAAAAAATAGAATAATAGATATTATATTCTATTCTATATATTTGTCTACATAAATTAATCACAAATATATTATTATTTATTTGTTTCAAATATGTTTATTAAAATGTATATAAAAATGTTATCAAATTTTATAAGATGATTTTCCTTGCATACTATTTATCAAATAATCTCAATCCCCTCTCAACCTAGAATACTGGAATATCTCGCCATTCGCGTGGCTGTTTTCTTCTTGGCATTCGATGGACAACCGCTACAAAAAAATAGCAAATCGCCAAGAAAAAAAACTGCAAGTCCAAGTGTATCAACCTTCCGCCCTTTAGATCAGTCATGCTACTTTCCTTATCTTCATCGGTGTTGGTAATGTCAGCAAAATTGTCTTTCTTGTCAGTAAAATCTCCAAGCAAAAAAAACAGCAAATCCAACTGCATCAACCTTCCACCCATAATTTTTACGTAACAGCAGAATCTCAAATTGCTTCAATTACGTTCACGAATAACTGTGATCAATGGGAGAAACAAACGGCTAATGCAAACGAAACTATTGGACGTAGTGAGGGACATACGGTTGTAGATGCACATTTTCACAGTGAAATGGGGGGTTTTCAATGAGGGATGAATATATTTGTATATAAAAATAATTTAACATTTTTAACGTACTTAAATTAAAATACGTATAAAATATGAAAATTCATATTCTTAGTTATATAAAGGTTTTAATTTTAATATAAGCAATAGGTCTACCTTTATACTTAAAATGAATCTTACTGTGTAAGAGTAAATAAAAAATAACTATAAAGCATAAATGATCATGTGCTATCATTAACTTATCGTGATAAGAAATTATTATTTATATATAGTTTTTTAATATAACACAAGCAAACATAAAAAGTGGATATTACCATATAAGAATTACAATGATCATATATATTTACATCAATTTTTTTATTATATTGAGGATGATTATTAAAATGGTATTTTGGAAAAACATAATATCCACTTAAATGTTAATGTTATAAAAAAACAAATAAATAAATAGATATTATATATTTTTCTATATATTTGTCTACATAAATTAATCTCAAATATATTATTATTTACTCGTTTCATATATCTTTATTGATATTTATATGAAAACGTTACCAAATTTTATAAGATACTTTTTCTCATTCACTATTCATCAACTATCTCAATCCCCTTTCAACCTAGAATACTGGTACATCTTGCCATTGGCGTGGTTGTTTTCTTCTTGGCATTCGATGGGCAACCGCTCCAAAAAAAAATAGCAAATCAACAAGCAAAAACAAACAGCAAATCCACTGCATCAACATTCCACCCTTTAGATCAGTCACTTCATTGGTGTTGGTGATGTCAGTAAAAATGTCTTTCCTGATCATTTGGTTGCGAACGCATCTCAAATTGCTTCAATTACGTTCATGAATAACTGTGATCAATGGAAGAAACAAATTTATTGGACATCGTGACGGAAATACGGTTGTAGACGCACGTTTTCAAAGTGATATGAGGAGTTTTCAAACCCAGGCACCCCTAATCTCACAGCATTACATCATGACTGATACGCTACGTGATGATCGTTTGATGACTTATGGTTCGCTGGAAGATTTTCCACATGTTTGTTAAATTTGCATCTCAACACACGAAGCGTCGATCTCTTGACTTCTAAGCCTCGCACATTTCCCAAATTTATCAAAAGATTAACGAATATTCTATCTTTTAGGTATCGTTCGCTTTCCACGCTTTTCTCATGTGATAGTTAAAGCCAGCATCCACATACACTCTTCTTCCAAGTTACAAATAGGTTGTATGAATGTGTACAAGTTAGCAATAGGCTAACCAGCTATAAAGGCTATATGACAAGTTAGCAATAGGTTAACCAGCTATATAGGCTATATGAACGTGTACAAGTTAGCAATAGGCTGACCAACTATAAAGGCTAGATTATAAAGGCTATATGAATGTGTGCAAGTTAGTTGTAGTCCAGCATAAAGCTTCAAAAGTTATTGAAATAAGCCATATATATATATATATATATATATATATATATATATATATATATATATATATATAATTTTATGAATAGAGTTTAATTTTCCGTTGGAATAATTTTTTTAAAATAGTGATTTTGATGTGTTATAGAGTCATTCTTTCTTACTTTTCTTATATTATTTATACAAAATACATGTTTACTTACTCAAAATTTCTACTTATTAATTCATAATTTCTTTATAACTGAAGCACTTATATGTCCCTTTGCAGGTAATTCTAATTTCTAGTAATTTAAATATATAATCTTATTTTTTCATTTCAATATTTTTTCTTCATTTTTTCAAGTTATATTTGTTTTTTTATAGATAAATTTAATATTTAACACAATATATTAAATTTAATATAATACATATTTCCCATGTTTCACAAAGAAATCAAGTCCACTTTTACCCTAGATGCTCAATATTATGAAATGCATGTAGTTATCCTTGCACTTATTCATAACGTAGTTTTTAATGAGATGTGCATAAAGGATATTATTTTTGAAATAGTTAATATGTTTCAATATTACTATTGAGACTATTATAATTAGTACCAATGTTGAGGTTATGAACATCTTTTCAAGTGACATTTTTATGGTAGGAAGAAAACCATCATAATAGGGAAAGTTTCTAAATTATCTATATTCCATTCACTCATGATGAGAGGCTGGTCCTCTTTGAAGTATGTGGAATGCATGTAGCTATAACATGACAGTTAGTTATACCATGTTAGGTACTTCATATGGCATACCATCATGGAAATTTGTAATTTCTCTCGCATGTATCAACCTCTCCTTAAAATACTTATACATGTCTAAGATTAATTATCAGTGATTATTTATATATTTACAACCATTTACATATACACGTAAAATAGCTCATTTTTGGAGCAAGTTTTAAATAAGTAGTTGAATAGTACAAATCATATATGTCCACCTTCAAATCCAGTCTCTTGTTCATACAGCGAATCAAACTCTCTAACAACATTAAGTAACACTTGATATATTCACGATTCATATATATTTATGAGATGAAGAATTATTAAATGATATTATAATCTCAAAGAGTATCAAACATCATTCTAGTCAAAAGAACATAAATCAAGAAATTTATGTGATGAAAAAATCTAGAATGCAATCAATTATTATTGAAAATTATAGTGAAAAGAAATGCATTACAACACTTAAAAAATTATATTATCTTTATCAACATACAATATTGATGAACTCATAATATAATATAATATAATTGGTTTCAGTTTTTCTTAATTATTTTCCAAATCAGTAACAACAATTATTTATTTTTAGTTATATTTATCTTCGTGTAAGAGAAACTATATATTTTAGAAATGTATTTTGTTGTGGATGCTCAAATTCTATAAAATTGTAAGTAATGTGGATGTTTAATAAAATATATAATAACTGTTGAATATATAGTATGTTATATAAATGATGATATATTTATAAATATGAGAATTTATGATGTTTTATCATATTTTATTACTCTTATATAAAGCAGAAAATGTTTCTTAGAAATAATTAAGATACTTTCCTACAATCTAAAGAATTTAATGTATCTAAACAAAAATTAAACATTATGAATGGACAATGACTATAATCTATTCCTCTATTTTTCTAGTCAATGAAGAATATATAATGCATAGCTTAAAAAAAACATATATGAATAAAAAAAAACTTGACTAAAAATGGATGTGTAATAAATATATTCCACTTGAAAATTAGGAAATATGAAAAATTTGAGTAGTGTGAAAAAAACATTTAAATTTAAATTTAGATTTTTAAAAGCACCAAATTATATGTATTAATTCAAATATTCATCACTTAATAACCATCTATATAATAAAATTGTTAAAAGTATTAGAATCATTAATTACTGTGTTGTATAAATAATTCTAACACTCAATCAAAAAATATTGGATTATAAATTAAGACTCCTAGTAAAAATATTCTTAACTTATTAATTTTATGACAAGAAAATATGTTTCATGTCTTTCAAATATTTTTATTATCTTTTTATTTATTATATAAGAGATTTCAATCTATTTGAAAAACGATATATTGAATAAAATGAGGCAAAGTTTGCTCTTTCAATTTATGTTAGATATTTTATTAGTAAAATTTCATACAATATTTAAGCATACAAAAAAAATGGTATAACTTATTTTTTAAATAAATTGTAGGAATAGAAGATTAGTTGAGTAAAATTATGACATAAACTAAGAAGAAGGATCAAAGCTTGTGGATACATTCTGGATAAGATGTTGAGGTATTATTCAGTGTCCTCTATCTGTCAACACACGACCTTCATATAACATTGATGTTGAGGTATTATTTAATGTGCTCTATCTGTCAACACACGACCTTCATATGACATTGCAAATGCTCAAGAGAATTCATGGAATCCACCGAATGCTCATGTTATTCCAATAAGGTTTTTCCAAGGAGGAACTTCATGTGCCAATAGAGATCAATTGTATCCATATAATGATTGAAACGTCTACAAGTGTGTGTAGGCACCGAGTATGGCATATCAGCAAGAACCTCTGTGTTTCAAAGGTTGGATCCTATGAGAGGTGTCCTTTGCATCAACATGGGTTAGTTCCTCTAGGATGGGGTTGTAGGTAAGATTGCAGAAGCAGGGGAACGCTATAGGGGTTACAACCTATGGGGACTAGTAACAATATCCAAAGAAGTAGCGAAGGAAGTCATCTGAAGATAAATGATACCCACTAGAGATCAAGGGTAGCGGCTTGGGCCTCAAGGAAGAAACCTATACGGGAGCAAGAAGAGAGAAGAGGTTTGAGCTAAGGAATAGAGAAAGAGGAGAACATTACAGTTAGAAAAACACTAGAGGAAAAGTGAGGGGACACGGAGCTAAAGAAGGATACTAGGTCTGGAGAAAAGTAATGATGATGTATTCGAAGCTTGCTCCCAATGATGGGTGTATAAACATTGAAAGTGAAAATGTTTGTTGAGATGGGTGTTTGGATGGATTTATAATTTGTAGGATGGAAGCAAGTACAAAAAAAACTGCGCGATATGATTTTGGCAATTCTCATGTATGTGCTTCTTTTGTGCTTGTTTTGGATGACAAAGTTTAGAGTTAAGTTAAACTTCTATAATAACAAATAAGGTCATAGTCATTTAAGAGGCCATAATTTACTATTTGGGTAGAAATAGAGATATCAGATATCACATAATTTACAACACTACTTCCAAATCCTTAAATAAAAGTTAATTAATTGGAGTTTGGGTGAGTGATTACATCATTGAAAATTAAAGTCTTAAAAATTATAAAATCTTCCAAATAAATTTTCAATTAAATTTTAAAAATTTGTTTTAAATTTAAGTACTATATAAAAATAATAAATAACTAAAATATCAAAATACAAATATAACAACCCAAAATATGATGATGAGTGTTATGGTAAATAATTGTGAATAATAATATTAATTTATATTGTATATTTATGTATAAAATCTATTTTTTATAGATTTAAGTTTTAATCTTAATTAATTTAAGCTTCATTTTGATTAAACTAATGAAATCAATTATTATAATATATATATATATATGACTTTTCACGCCACTTAAATAGCTATTTATATATTGGACTGTGTCTTAATTAAAAAACACTAATTAATAGAGTTTGCTCGCCTCTTTTTCATTATGAAAAAAAAACAATTAACTTCGTATTCTAATTCCACAGGTACTTGAATATGATTTAGTCGTTCTCTTCTGCCTGTTTGGAAATGGAAACGTTTGACATGTATGATATTAAACGTCAATTTCATTATGACATGTGAAAAGAGTGTTTGATGGGGATTTGAAGGGAAACCGTGAGGATCCGGAAAGCCAATAGTCAAAAGTTTAGACTGTGCCGTGTTTTCATTGGTGTTTCCCTTCACCATTTGCATCACCGATACAGTGGTGCAGGTTCTGTTGGGAAGAGTTCACCATTTTTATTGGAGTTCAGTTTCTCGTATCAAAACTTTGACAAATGCTAATTTTAACTATAGCATATTAGCTTGTGAGAGAGCCTTGACCACGTTCAATAAGCCTTCAGAAAGCCGCTAGTTGAATGATTGCAATATCTCATACGACGAAGTGGTTTTAGATTTCTGACTGTTAAACCCCACGCGAACATAAAAATATGCTCGACATCAAACTTCGACTTCCAAGTGTGTCTTGTGTTTAGAATTCGCAGGTTACGTTTGCCATCTCCCTCTAGTCAACGTACGTTGCTAGATTCCGTAGGCCATGATAAAAACATGTGCAAAGGAAATTCCAACTCTCATTCACCAAGTGCGAGGAAATGACAGTAAGTACAGAGCGGTGCATACTATAAGAAAGCCTCGGCATTAGCAAGACGGGAACAGAGCAGACGCAACCAGCAGGAGTGTTGTTGTTTATTTGAGAAGAAAAGCGTGAGTCGTGGCTGTGAAAATGAACAATCAAATTCGTATTTTGAGTTGCATGCTCTTGATTGGAATGCTCCGCTGCGTTCATGGCGAGGCGCCCAAGCCATTTGAATCAAAGAATGGAGCGAAATTTACGGGACGGAAGATAGGGGCAGCAGGCAATATAACTAGATCCAACTTTCCTGTCGAGAAATATGAGAGCGACGTAGCGAAAATAGTTGAAGAGTAAGTAAATCGCTCACTGCAAAATTACATTCTGTTTTGTTAATTTTTTTTATTTGATGTTGGAGGCTGAATTGACAGGAGAATGCTTCGTTTCATATGTGTATTCAAACAGAAGCAGAAGCATTATTAACAATAGTACAAGAGAAGAAGAGGAGCTGACAGTGTTGTCATGTGCAACGGGTAATCCTATCGATGACTGTTGGCGGTGCGACCCCAATTGGGAGCGCAACAGAAAACGGCTGGCAGATTGTGCCATTGGATTTGGCAAGGGAGCCATCGGGGGCAAAAACGGCAAGTTTTATGTGGTTACGGATGCCGGTGATGATGCCGTGAATCCATCGCATGGCACACTCCGTCATGCTGTCATTCAGACGGAACCTCTGTGGATCATCTTCCACAGTGACATGGTCATCCAGCTCAAGGAAGAGCTGGTTATTAACAGTTTCAAAACAGTCGATGGACGAGGTGCCAACGTCCACATTGGTAAGGGGCCATGTATCACCCTAAAAAATGTGACAAACGTCATCATTCATGGCATCCACATTCATGACTGTAAGCGTCTGCGAAAAGCTACAGTAAACACCTTTCCTGTGGATAGAAAAATAAATCACGGAGATGGGATTTCCATCTCGACAGGGAGGTACATATGGGTGGACCATTGCTCTATGTCTAACTGCGAAGATGGCCTCATTGACGCAGTCAAGTCATCCACCTACATCACCATTTCCAACAATTATTTCACTCACCACAACAAGGTAATTAGCAACCTCACTTACTCATTCTTTTATTAATTGCAATTCACTCTATTCTATTTTATTCTTTGTCTTCTAGCTTAACTTGACAATGGTCTGCTTTTCTCCCATGGTAGGTGATGCTATTGGGTCACAGTGACGACCACCATCATGACAGAGTTATGCAGGCAACGGTTGCACTCAACCATTTTGGCGAAGGTCTCGTGCAACGAATGCCAAGGTGCATTAGTAATTAATTGTTATTTCATTCATTTCCCGTCTTATTTTGGATTTTATTGTGAAGGAAAAGTATGAAGTATTACTTATTATATTATTTGGATATTAAATTATTAATTAAATGGATGTAGGTGCCGATTTGGATACTTCCATGTGTTTAACAATGATTACACTGAGTGGGAAATGTATGCCATCGGTGGAAGTTCAAACCCCACCATACTGAGTCAAGGAAATAGATTTATGGCATCTGCAAACCCCTTTGCTAAAGAAGTAACCAAGAGGCAAAACGCCACAGAGAGTGAATGGAAAAAGTGGAACTGGAGATCAGAAGATGATGTGCTGCTAAATGGTGCATATTTCACGCCATCGGGATCGCAGGTGTTTTCCACCTATGCAACAGCATACAGTGCCACACCAAAGAGTTCAGCCCTTGTGGAACAACTCACCAGGAACGCAGGCGTGCTCTCGTGTAACAAAGGAACTCGCTGCTAATGGCAACTTCTTACCCACAATTATCACACCTGAATTTGTGTAGACGCAAACACTGCTTTTACTTTTCAAAACTGTCTTCTTCAATGTCTCCCTTCTTACACTTCTCAATGTCGCCCTTCTTATACTTCACATTATCTTTTATAATAATAAGTGATCCAGCGTGTTGATGTTGATCTGCAATTTATTATTTTTTCAATTTAGCACTTATAAAAGATTCATGTTTATACCCAAATGTAAATTTTAAAAATAGCCATTTTAAATTTGATCTGGAATGAAGGACTTAATCGGAAGAATTATGTATTGGGTTAGGATAATTTAAAATCCGTTGTGTGCGACAAATTTGGAAAAAAAAATATGTAAATTAAGGTTACTTAGGAAAAGAGAGTTTGTTTTTTCTCTCATAAAAGACATATTAAATCTCTAAATTATTTTAAAGATAATTTTTTTTATATGTAATTATATTTAATTATTCTAATTAAATTTAATTAAATTTAAATGAGTTATAATAATAATAATTTTATTTTAAAATAATTTTAAAATTAAATATTAAATTTGTGTATTTTATTTTTTTATTTGTTAAAATATGAAAAGACTTTTTTATATAATAATTATAATTAAATTTTATTTTGTTATAGCTTTAGTGGTTGGAAGCATGATTAAAAGCATAATTACGATTATTCATCGTTCATGGCATCCACATTCATGTGTAAGCCTCTCAAAAAGCTATGGTTAACATCTTTCCTTTTGTGCATAGAAAAATAAATCATGGAGATGGGATTTCCATCTCGACACGGAGCCACATATGGGTGGACCATTGCTCTATGTCTAACTGCGAAGGTGGCCTCATGCGTGGACCATTGCTCTATGTCTAACTGCGAAGGTGGCCTCATTGACTTAGTCAAGTCATCCACTTATATCACAATTTCTAACAATTATTTCACCCACCACAACAAGGTAAAGAATTTCACATATTCATTACAGTGCACACTATTTTATTCGATTTCTTATTTCTTGACAATGATTTTTATTTTTATTTTTTATTTTTTTTTCTTAGAGTCTTGTCATTTTTTATTTATCAAAAAGAGAGAAGATTGTCATATATAGACATAAGTAGTTAGTGGCCTCAACCTCCTCGAAGGAAACCAAGTCTGTTGGTCACGTTAAGGAATTAAAAGCCAACCAGTATTGAAACAATTTCTTCCTTCTACTTGTCATTATATCTACTTTACTATGTCAATCAAAGTATAACTAAAAACATTATAAATTTGCCGCAAAAAACATTATAAACTATTAAGATCTAAGGTCAACCATTTGATGAGTAAATAGGAGCTAGGTCCTTTCCAGTAGAACCCGACATATCTACCTGCTGCATGGATTGAAGTTGTCATTCAATTCTACCAATTCGAGCCATTGCATGATACTGAGATACTCCAATCTCTTGAATTTCTTGTTTGATTTCCTGCAAAACTGAAACCACAATGGGGTTTCCTTCCATTTCCTGCATATGGGTCATTGCCTTAGCCAAAACACATTTAAGAATCCAATACGTATGGATAGATAGGCGAAAGAGAGATAGCCTTCCTCTTATGTTCCTGGGGTCTGAGATGAAATCCATAGTGGCCTCTTGCTGTTGAATGTCTTCTTATTTATGATTGCTTTCTCTCTCCCAACCTTGAATTATGTTGTGAAGCTGAGGTGGGTTTCCTGTGGAGTATATATCAAAGATATTCTCCATGACCTCTTTTTTAGTTTTCCTTTTGCGCTCGCTTCGACCAACATTATGAGTTGCAAGCTTTTGTTTCCCTTTTCCCTTACCCTAACGTTTGCCAGATTGACCTTTTACCATGTTTTTCAACTGACGAACACACACTCACAGCTCTTGTGTAGCCCCTGTGGAAATATGAAACGAGCATGTGTATGGCAAGGCAGAGTCAATAACAGTATTCATATGATCACTTGTGGGGCCCACTACTTCCTTTGAAGCTATCAGAACCACTAAACTTGTTACCATGCAGTCACTATTGTGGATAACAACAACATGAAGGGAGAAAAGAGAAATCACAGAGACCGTATAGCATGAATAACTATTCCAAAATCCATAACAACATTTAGGCTGGTTAACTCGACTGGGGTAACATTTATCGATCCTACTTGAGTGACCATAACTATGAAATAGAGCAGAGGTTACCCTCACGCCTCACGACAGAGAATTACTCTTAGGAGGCTGGGTTTGGGAAACAGAGTATCCTCCCTTGACAAACACACAAGCTCATAGGCTTGGGATATTTTAACATTGTTGATAAGCATAAGCCACAAAACCCAGATTTTAATTTGAGTTTCAAACAGAAAGAAGTGGGAGAGGGTCTTTAATTTTTCTTCATACTGAAACGAAGAAGGGCTTCTAAAACAAGGGTCTACTGGCCAAGCCGAAAAAAACAAATACAACAGCATGAAACATTGATAGACCCTTCAGTGCAGTTGAAACACGAGAGGGTATTTAATTGAGCCTCATACTGAAACGAAGAAGGGGTTCTAAAACAAGGGTCTACTGCCCGAGTTGGAACAACCAAAAACAACATGCATGAAATATAGATGGACCCTTCAGTATAGTTTAAACAGAGGAATTTCAAGATAGTCCCAAATTGAAAAGAAGACCAACAACTAATTCGACGAACCGCATACATGCCAATGGAACCATTCATGAAAATGACGTCGCCTTTGTTACAATGAACAGGAACAGGTAAATGAACTATGTAAGTTACAAGAGCCATAACATACCAAGTTAATTGGAGATGCCGTAGACCAGTAGCCTCTTGTCCTCAGACTCCCGTGGAAGTAGCTTGCCGATAACACTACCTTGTTTCCTCTTCTCAAGCTGCCTTAACTCATTTCTCGAGCAAAGATTTTTCCAACAGAAGTCTAAAAGGCTTTGCTGGCAGCTAGAATTATCTTTTGCTTGCATTATGATGAATCACATTTGGTACCTGCTTCAAGAAAGTTACAAGTTGAATCCGTTACTGGGTTTAATTGTCAGCCTAGTGCGCGCCGCCATGTGACACCAACTGCAACCAATCAACCTCGACATGGCACCACTATCGACGATCATTAGCTTTTTCTTTATCCCTTTCTATAATGATCTGTAGCATGTTTTTCTCTATTCCCCATGCCCTATCAACTTGATTTATGTCTAATTGGCGGCCTGCGCTGCTGCAACCCCAATCAGCTAAATAATCTGCAACCTCGTTCCCCCCTCTGCGGACATGCAAAGGAATAAGGTAACCGATGTCTTGTATTACTAAACCGATCTTCTGAATGAGTCTCGTTGTTCGCCATATTTTGCTTATTTTTTCCAAGGAGGTTCCTTGCTGGATTTTACATAATACTCTTGTAACGATTGCCGAATCTCCTTCTAAAATAACTCTGTGGTGGTTTTCCCGGACCGCAATTGAAAGCCCTTGTTTAACTGCCATTAATTCGGCTTCATTATTCGTTACAAACCAAACATCCATCACATACACCTTGCACACTGAGCCTTGAGAGTTTATGAATATACCTACTATTCATGTTTGCCATAGATTTCCTTTAGATGCCCCATCATAATTGAGCTTTAAAAACCCCACTTGGGGTAATTGGAAGATGTATGATGGGTTTTTCCTCGGTGGTTTGAATTTCCATAAGGATTTTTCTAGCATTTGGGATTTTAAATTCAACATGGCAAGGATTCGACCTTCATTTCCAGTCACCATCCAATCTTCATCAGTCATTGTTCAACTAGGATGGTCTCCCAAATATTGTCCAAAATCACCTTCCATATCTGGTTTGTATCTCTTGCTTCCTCCCTAAAGATTCAATGATTAATTTCTTTCCAGATTCCCCAGAGAATAAATCCCAGAGTCAACCTCCATGCTCAATTCAAGACTTCACATTTGTATGCCCCTTTTCTCCATTTTACGATAGTCTCATCAATGCTTGTGATGTCTCTATCAGATTTTTTGATGCAGGAGCATCAAGCTCAATTTTTTTTATTTAATTATGTAATAGGGGGTGAGACATTTTAATTATTTTATTAATTAAATTGTTTATTTTAATAAATTAAGAGAAAAGGTGAGGATTTTTTGTATATATTCTTTTAATAATTAAAAGGATATGAGTGAAATAGAATTAGGTAGCAAATTTAGGGAGTAGGAATTCTATGTACAGGAATTTGTTGAGTCCACACCTAGATTGAATATAAATTATATTTAGTTGAGGATTGGGTGGTGAAATTTGTGGGGTGAAATAAATACATTATTTATGTATAAATAAGGGAGGTGTGTAAGGAAGAAGAGAAGCTAAGAGTTTAGTGCGTGAGGAGTACAGGAGGAGTGAGGAGTGGTATGAAGGGCCAAGAGCCAAGAGACCGCCCAATGTAATATTTGGCCAGAGAAATTTTATATCTTATATCTGTAGTTGTTTTGAATAGATCTTTCTCCTTCATGTGAAATTTTGAGCTAAATATTTTATGGTTTTATTTGAGAAAAAAATTGAACATTTCATATTTGGGTGAAGTACTGATTTTTTTATATGCTAGGATTCTTCTTTCTAGCAGAATCCTTGCATCATTTGGTATCAAAGCCCCAGAGAAGATACCTGTTTTGAATCTGCAAATATATATATGTATGGAATATGTATGAGTTGTGGACATAGGAATTAATGGAAAAGGAGGACAAATTAAAAATGGCGTTGAACGTATGGAAAGAAGCTACTTTGGACTGGTGATATCCATTTGAGGAAATCCATACGGAGTAATCCAGGTAGAGTAGAGAATAGAGCTTGGGAGCTTGTTCAAGGAATTTATAGTCTGTGTTGAAGACTGACTGCTGATTGTTGAAAATATATGGCAAATAAGTCCCAAAATATGTTCTATTAACAGATTTGATGCAGAGAGAAGAGTGTAATCGGTCCTCGAAACAGATTTAAGAGGAAATATTGAAACCATTGCTAAAAGGTGCAGTCACGGACGGAAGAACTGACTATTGGAATTCAGAATCCACTGCACAGTGGGTACAGAGTGGTGGTGGTTGTTGTATACAACAGTCGACAATGGGTTTGTGTTCATTGCAAACACCAGTTGACATGACAGATCACCGAGCTAGTTGCCACGGTCTTGCAGAACCTATAGAGTTGAATCTTGGTTAATCAAATGGCCAACATCAATACCGTGGAGCCAACGCTGAATTGTGTGGATCATAACAGTAGACCAGACCACCGTGGAGCCAAAGTAGTTCATAACCCACATGTCCCATCTAATCAAAAATTTCTTTGTTTTATTTTTCTACGTTAATGTGATACATATGTTGAGGATTGTCATACCGTGTCAATTAAACCAGCATGGAGGCTTTGCTGGACTGTAATAGATTACCTCATGCAAGAGCAGAACACAGCATCGCGATATGTGTGCGTAAGAGATTACAGTAGTACCAAGACCGACCGTGCTAAGCTCGTGATGGGGGTAGACACACCAAAGAGTTTATGCACGGAAGAAGGAGACTTCGTGGATCATATCACCATGATAGTGATTTGAAGGAAGTTGTGTGTCGATCATAGATGAAATTCGAACTTGAGACTCGACATAGAGCTACAACATGGATGTATGATACACTTGGAATTTATTGTGGGACTGCAGTGGTATCTCCACAGCTCTCATCCTTACGGTGCAACTAATTTTACTCCAACATAACTAGAATTTAAAGCACCTGCGTGTTATATGGTGATGGTCATCTTGTATCATGGATATTTTGATACAATGTCTAGCTAAAGTGCGATGAAAGCAAGCCAGGGAAGTGAACAATCAGAGGTAGGTGACGAAAATATTGTTGTCACTGAGTCAAAAGAGACGTCTTTGAAAATGTGGCTTCCGTTAGAAATATAATTCGTACCAACAACAACAACCATGACGAGGAATGTTAATTTCCTATGCCTATTTTGTGTGGGTACTTTCATAATTATTTTCCAGTATTAATCCTTTGTGAAAGAAAGGTCTATCTATACTTTCAAATGAGAGGAACCACTCCATGGGAGAACAAGCAGGTCATGGAAGATAACATCAAATTGGGGAAAATAGAAAGGTAACTAGGGTCTTTAATTGAAAACACATTTTTATACATAATATGTGGGTTTTGAAATTTGCATGAGTGGAATTTGTATGAAGAAGTATGAATGATGTATCGTTTATAAATGTGCATTTTTATGGTGCATGAAAGTACAGATGAGAGATGGAACAAGATCACACAAAGATCTTGAAGGTGAAATGATATATTTTATTTTAACCCTGGTTTTGAAGATGATATTTGCAAAATACAGGTTGCAGATCTTAGCAAACAAAGATCACATTTTTAAAAGTACTGATGAAAGAAACTAGTAATAGTTCTAAATGAAAGCAAAGTGTGGAGAAGAACCTTGAAGAATTCCAACAGAGATTGGATAAGAAGGATAGTTGTGTGCAGATGAGTTGAAGCCTAGAGGGAGCAGAGAGAATGCTCAAAGAGGTTCCAGAGAATATAGAACTAGTGTTTGCCAAAGACTAAGTCTAGAGAGAGGATTGCTGTGGTAAGTGGTAGCAGTGAAGACTACTATTGCAAAAGCTTTAGTACATCTCATGATGAATGAGTGAGGAACTCATGAAGATAGAGACAAATATGACTACTGAAGGTCATTGTAGAGGTTCTGAAGAAGACCACAGCGGAGGAAATGAGGAGGAAGATGCCAAGTGAAATTGCATGAGAATGAGTCAAAAGAAGATTGACAAAGAAAAAGTTGAGATAAATTTCCATCTTGAGTTGTTGATGGAAATGTTACAGAGAGGTAAAGTAGACCAGATATGTGGATGGAGTATGAAGAGGAAAGTCACATGGCATAGATTGCAAGTGATGTGGGAGCATAGAGTGAATGTTCAGTTGAAGGAAGAGTTACTTAGTTTAAAGGAAGATTTGATGTGTGAGCTAGAATGTGGTTCATTGCTTCTTGAAAGTGATAATGTGACAGAAAATAAATCTACAGAGCAACTGAATCAAGTGTCGGATCCAGCGCAACAAAGAGATATGTTGACTGAAGCATCAAGTAAGACCATAAGGTCTGATGTTTTTAAAACTAATGATTTATGTGTGATTGAATGTACATCACAAGATGTTGAAAAAACTTTGAAGTTTGTTAAAGAGGAAGAGTGGAATTTGAAGCTTGTTCAGAATGATGCTAAGATAGCAAGATCTCAGAAAAAAATGAAGACAGAGGGGTCTCATGGAAATATTCAGCAGAATATTGAAGTAAGGTAAGAAGGACCATCTGATGATTGGTGAATAGCAAATGAAGGTATGGAAATTTGTGTAAAGTTTCCAAGTTCTACTCCAGTTGAGATTGTTAAGCTATACGGAAATTTTGATCTTCAGAGAAGAGAGTTGGAAAAGAAGAGAATCTATATCCAGGGAGAGTTGCTGAAAGACACAGAACAGGGAGACATTCTTCAAACCGATGATGTGGAGGAGGGACTAACTGATAATATCATAGAGAATTTAAATAATCATATTGATGTGTTGATGGACAAGGAAATTTCATAGAAGCATATTGAAATGTTTCCAGAGGAGAAAGAGGCACTGAAGCCTTATATTTTTTATTTTAATAATTGTTTTGTGAGTATAGGTTTTATTCCAGATGCTGGAGAAAATCTACTGAACAAATAAATTGAATTGATAAGGCGAATAATGATGAAAGTATCTTGGAAGAAGCCAGCAACAACAGTAAAACAAAGAAGAAGCAGCAAGAGGAAGACAACAGAAGATTGTGAGAGTATAGCCAGTGGGGCGATGCATCATGAAGTGTGGAGAACTAGAGAAGAACAACAGAAAGAAGTAACAACAAATGGAGAATTGTAGCACAAGATATGGGATCCAGGAAACAAAAATCCAAAACACATGATCAGGCGATCATGGTTAATTTAAACCTTGGGAGTCTGATGCAGGAGAATCAAGCTCAAATTTTCATTATTTAATTATGTAATAGGGGGGTGAAACATTTTAATTATTTTATTAATTAAATTGTTTATTTTAATAAATTAAGAGAAAATGTGAGGATTTTCTGTATATATTCTTTTAATAACTAAAAGGATATGAGTGAAATAGAATTAGATAGCAAATTTAGGGAGTAGGAATTCAATGTACGGGACTTTGTTGAGTCCACACCTATAATGAATCTAAATTAGATTTAGTTGAGGATTGGGTGGAGAAATTTGTGGGGTGAAATAAATACATTATTTATGTATAAATAAGGGAGGTGTGTAAGGAAGAAGAGAAGCTAAGAGTTGAGTGCGTGAGGAGTACAGGAGGAGTGAGGAGTGGTTTGAAGGGCAAAGAGCCAAGAGGCCGCCCAATGTAATATTTGGCCAGAGAAATTTTATATCTTTTATCTGTAGCTGTTTTGAATAGCTCTTTCTTGTTCATGTGAAATTTTGAGCTGAATATTTTATGGTTTTATTTGAGAAAAAAATTGAGCATCTCATATTTTGGTGAAGTAGTGAGTTTTTTATATGCTATTATTATGCTTTCTAGCAGAATCCATGCATCATTGTTGGAAAAACGTAGTACTGTTCTACCAAGTCACAAGTATTGAATAAATGTTCTATATTCTCAGCTTGCCTATTACACATTTTGCAAAGTGAGGGGCCCTGCATTCCTCTATCCTACATTTCATCCTAGGTAAGGATCTTACGATGGCTTAGGAACCAAAGGAAGTGTTCAATTTTGGGCTAGAATTTGGCTCCCCATATTTTTTTCCATATTGGTACTGTCATGTTTTGGTAATTGTTGGACTTGATGAAATAACCTTCTTCCATGGTAAACATTCCTTTGTTGCGTTAACCCCATCTCAGAATTTCCTCCCCATTTGCTGAAACAAATTTCCTCGTGTTCATTTCCTTCTCAAAGTTATTCCATTGAAGTGTTTCGGGGGCATTCCATCATTCCCTTTGTCCCTTCCATTTTCGTCGTTTCCCATCATCCTCCTGACACTAGTAGTTGACAAATGATCTTATGTTAGAAAAATTTGTGGAAATAAATATTTCTCCTAAATCCAAGCGGCTAAATAATTTCTCCCTCTGTTGCCAAGAATCCTCCCAAATAAGAGTCGTCCTTCCTCCTCATATTTCCCAGAAGCTATGTTGTCTTATAAGATCTCTTTTAATCGTTGCTAGGTTAAACATATTAGATCCTTTGGGGGTGATATTTACTTTCAATTTTCCTGCAATGGTTATAGGCATATCCTATTTTCTTTCCCAGATCAGTTTCCATAGGTCGTTTCCTCCTTGAAGCCATCGCCATCATATTTTAGTGCCCATTACCTGGTTTAACGCATAGGGATGTCGAAGTCCCAATCCACCTACATTTTTTTTTGGTGAGATTTTCCCATGAAAGGGGAGCCCATTTCTGAGTGTCTTGTGATCCTTGCCAGAGAAATTTTTTGAATACTGTGACCATGTTGTTACAGACTATTTTCAACACATCTCTACCTGATAATTGATATATGGGGATGACTTGAAGAAGAGATCGGAGTAGGATAACCCAACTGGGGGTATTCAAAACTCGAAATGGCCCAATTCTGAAGGTGATTTTGAAGTTTGTTAAGGAGGTCCTTCCATCCCGCTATCCTGAGGGAAGAGAGGTTTAGCGGGAAGCCCAAATACTTCATAAGGAATGATCCAAGATTGAAACCCAAAGACCTGACTAGGAATATATGAGTTACATTATTGGAATTAAAAAAATAGCTATTTGATTTGTCATTGTTTATTAGAGTTCCAGATGCTTCCATAAAAATTCTAAGGATAGCCAAAATGACCCTTGATTCCCTTAACCAGGCCTGACAAAATAGCATAATATCATCTACAAATTGCTGGTCAAAGAGGGTTAGATCTGATCCCCATAAGTTCAGGCCTTTTAGATGCCCTTCTATAATTTTTGATTTAATGAGACGACTGAGGCCTTCAGCTGCTATAATGAACAAAAAAGGCGATATAGGGTCCCCTCGTCGTAGACCCCTAGATGCATTAAAAGGTTGAGAGGGAACTCTATTAAGGAGAATATAAAAATTTGGGGAGGAAATAAACGACATCAACCAATGTATCCATCTTTGATCAAAACCAAAAGTAGCTAAAACTTCCTTCAAATAAGACCAGCTTAGGCGATCATAGGATTTTGAGAGATCCAGTTTGAGTAGCATACCTTTCACTTTTTTAGTGCGGAGAGAGTGAATTGCTTCTTGAACGATGACTATCCCATCGATAATTTTCCTTCCCTTCAGAAAACATGTTTTTTCTGTGGATATAATGTTAAGGAGGATTGGTTTTAACCAGTTAATCATCATTGTCGAGAGAATCTTGTAGATGACATTACATCATGCAATTGGTTTGAAACCCACATGCGTGTCAATATTGTCCTACTTTGGGATGAGAGATATAAAAGTAGAGTTCAGTGATGGATACACTTGTTTTGAGCACCAAGGTTCTTGAACCAATTCCCAAATATCCTCTCCCATGAAGTTCTAGGTTTCTTGGTAAAATTCTGTTGTGAAGCCATCAGGGCCTGCGGCCTTATTTTTGGCCAGATTTCTAACCACCTCTTCAACATCCTCCAAGGTGATTTCCTTGAGTAGGGCTAGGTTTTGATCTATGCTAACAATGGAGGGGATATATCAGGTGATTCTGTTTATAGTTTCCCCTCTATTTGGACATGGTTTTGTAAGCATGTCCTTAAAGTGATTTACTAACATTGTTTCCATTTCTTGATGTTGAATAACTCGATTTCCATTTGAATCCTTTAACGAAAAATTTTGATTATGGCGTCTTCTCTGAATTAGTGATTTATGGAAAAACTTTGTATTTCTTCCCCTTATTTGAGCCATTCGACATGAGATTTTTATTTCCATAATATTTATTCTTTCTTTCTCCGCTCCTCCAGTTGACTTAGTAAGCTCCCTTCTTCTAAGGCTAGAGCTTTCGTCCTGCCATTTAAAATCATCTACTGTTGAACACGCTTCATATCTTCTTGCAATCTATGCATATTAGAATGGATGTTTCCGAAGTATGTTTTGTTCCATTTTTTTATTTCCTTCTTTAGATTTTGCAACCATAACTAAAATGAATGCATTATGTTCCTGTATGGTGGTGGATTCTCACCATTTTTTTTCCTTCTCGAGGAAATTTGGATCCCTTAACCAAAATAATTCAAATCTGAAGGGTCAATTCTACAGACATTCTTTTATATAAATTTCCATACATATTGGCCAACAGTCATACCCTAAAGATGGAAGAATTGTTGCTTCATAAAAGACATCAAGACTGACAAGAGCCTCTAAGGCTACAAATATATCTAATATAGATGCCATCTGATGTGCCACCCCTCTTCAGTTATTCCAGGTGAATTTCCCATTCACAGTTGGCATGTCTACCAGTTTGAGATCCGTAAGAAGGTTCGGAAATAGCTCCATTTCTGGGTGTTATTTTCTGATTCCTCCTTTTCTTTCAGTAATATTTAAAATCATGTTGAAATCTCCTCCTATCAACCAATATTTCTTATGATGCATGTTTCTAAGTGTCCTAATACTTTTTAGAAATGCCTCTCTTTCTCCTAGCATATGAGGCCCATAAACCGCAATGATTTATAAATGTTCCTTCATCCCCACTTGTTGAAAGCGACTAGTAAGAATGCGCGACAGACCAATCCAAACCTCTGCTATTACCTCAGTAGGATTTCATAACATGGAAATTCCCCTTGCCATGCCTCGAGAATCTATTAGCATTGCTCCATAGTGTGGTTTAAATGACTGCATTATACTTTCCATTTTTTGGCTAGAGACTTTCATTTCTTGAATCAAAATCACTTGCGGTTTTTCAAATTTTAGCCTTTCTTTTAAATATCTCTATTTGCCTTTACTATTCAGGCCTCTTATATTCCCAGATATTACTTCCATTGATTAACTTTTGGGATTTGTTGGAATACCGTTGTTAAGGATATTATCTTTCTAAAGTTAACTAACATTTTTCCTACCAGTTGAATCAAATCATGCAAAGTTCTTTGTCCTTTTTTATTTCCCCCTCTTGTCTAAGAGTAAGATTCCTTATATGAATTGGTGTCTAGGGTACTTACTTTTTTTTTAGCCTGGGACGTCAGATAGTGCTCGAACATTTCCTTCTACATCTTCTTTTGATATTCTGGGATAAATCGATCTTCTAAGTTCCTCTATTCATGCAGTAGGCATTTCAACACTAGTTTTTCTGAACTTAATTCCTCTTTGATCTATTTGATATCCATTGGCGATTGTTCCATTACACTAATTTCCTTCGTTTCATTATGTTCTTGCGGCGCCTTTATTCTTGTGGCCATAGTTTTCTCTTGCGCTATTTTTTGACTTGGAACAAGACTTCCTTCCATTTCTTTAGATGTTTCCCCCTCTTCTTGCAGGATATCATGACAATTTTGAGTACTCTTTTGTTCTGGCGTATTGTTTGGACTTGCATGCTGTCTGTTATTCCTTTTTTTATCGGTGATGTTTATGAATCCATATTATTTTTCAGGTGTCCCTTCAGTATGCTCTGATGATTTTCCTATCTGCTATTCTGGCATATTCAATGGGCAAGTTTTGTAGAGGCGGTCATACTCGTGACACAGTTGGCAGCGAAAAGGAATATTTTCACAATCTAGTATTTGATGCCAAATCTTTCCTTCGTATTCAAGCTCTATGGATTCTGGAAGTGGTTCCGAAATATTCATATACATGCAGATTCGAGCAGAAGAAGTATATCGACCTCAGCGGGTTGTCTCAACAATTATCACAAAGTTGCTAAGGGAATTTCCAATTCCTTCTAAAATTTCTGGATCCCATAAATCCATGGAAAAAGCAAAGAGTTTTACCCAAACCAGTGCAGCCAAAAATTGTTCTTCATCTGGGTTGTAATATTGTTCTCAGTGCCTTAGAAAGAGACCAGTATTGTTATAAAAGTAAGGACCTCCCTCAAAGATGCTTTTTTATGCAGAAGATTGGTGAAGGTGATTGTGAAGAATCCTTGTGGTCCAAATTTCAAATGAATATGACCTTTGGGTTGCCATTTTGGTTGTATAAATTTCAATAAATCCTTTTTTGTTGACCAGATGCCTATAAATTTACATATTAGAGCATGGTCTTTCATATAGCTTCTCTACACATTCACTTTATTTGGTGGAATTATGAACCTTGGCTTTTTCAATCCCTGAGGCGTGCTTTGTCCCTTGGTCTTGTCTTGCCACTCCGCTCCCAGTACCAGTGCTACATTTTGAGTTGACCTACCTTGTGCATTTGAAGGCCTGCTACTTTGTTCCCCAGTGGTTATGTTTTTGTAGGAGGGGGTCGATCCCCCCTTCCCACCCCGAGGCTGTCTCCATGCAGGCCACAAGGCGCTACGCTACCTGGTTCCCCTTCCTCAAAATTCATGTACAGTTTTAGCCTGAAACCCTAGCGGTTCATGGAAGTTACTTGGAGCTCAGTTTCTTGGAGCTAAGTTCATATAGATTGACAATGATAAATAAGTGGGTTGTTGTGCATTTTTCCTCTGGCAAGTCATGCTATTGGGGTCACAGTGACAGCTACCATGATGACAGAGTCATGCGGGTGATGGTTGCAGTCAACCATTTTGGCAAAGGTCTCGTGCAAACGAATGCCAAGGTGAATAATTTAATTTAATTACTATTTTATTCCACCATTTTTCATATCATTTTGAATTATGTTGTGAAGAAAGAGTATGAAATGGTTAGTATATTATTTACAGATTTAATTATGAATTACATAACCCCACTATTTTGAGTCAACGATATAGATCCATGGCATCTACAAATCCCTTCACCAAAGAAGTAACCAAGAGGAAAAACGCCAAAGAAAGTGAGTGGAAGAGGTGGAACTGGAGATTAGAAGATGATTTGCTACTCAATGGTGCATATTTCACGCCATCAAGATCACAGGTGTCTTCTACCTACACAACAAAATACAATGTCACACCAAAGATTTCATCCGTTGTGGAACATATTACCGGCAACACAGGCATGCTCTATTGTAACAAAGGAACTCGCGGCTAACTGCAATTCCTTACCCGCCATTATAACCACTGAATTTGCATATCTTCAAACACTTATATTTTTCAGGATTGGCTGTCTTTGAGTGTCCTTCTTCTTCTAGTTCTCGTTCCAAAAAATTGACCAACGTTCCTTTGTAATGCTTGCAATTTTTACAACTTTTATTAGTAGTTATGAACAATTATTTTTTTCAATAACCTATCCATGCCATTGATTCGTTATTTATTACTTTCGTATGTAATTTGTGAAATATAACAAATTCAAGCTTATTTCAAAAACAAACTCTAAACATTTTTACAATTCTTAATTTTACAATGAATATTATTATTATAATAAAAGATAAATCTCTACAATTTAATTATATATAATCTAACTAACTTGTAATTATACTACTAATTTAACTTTATCAAATTAATACTGAAAATTTCTAAATATAATTTGATTTCTAAAATCTAAGAAAGTGAATCTCAGAAGTCATATTCCTAAAAGTGAATCTCCTTTGAAATTTGCGTGCGTGAAGGGAATAACGCAGGTAAATTGTTGCATCCACAGCGTTACCACGCGGGCAGCCATAGCGAGGACGGCGTTAAGCACGCAGCCCTCATAAGTTAACAAGGCATTAGTATTCGTATCAAAGGAGGTTACAAAAGTCAATACTACGGTTTAAGAGTTTTTTAAACGAATCAAATCGTTGGTCAATACGTGGTTCTTGATGAATACGAATCAACCTTTTAAAAAAAGGTTTGATTTCTTTAAAAGGTATCTCAAAAAGCAAGTATAAAGGATTCGTGAAGTAAAAAAAAAAGAGTGTGTGGTGAAGGTTTTTTAAATAAAGATTTATATTAAAGATTTCGAAAAGGGGATTTTGAAAAGAATTTTTTTAATATAATCTTTGGTTGATGAATACGTATCAACCTTTTTTTAAAAGGTATTCCATAAAGCATGCAAGTATAAAGGATTCGTGAAGTTTAAAAAAAATGGAGTGTATTAATGTTTTTTATATTAAAAAAAAAGAGGTGTGGTGAAGAAAAAAAGAAAAGAAAAAAAGAAGAGTGTGGTGAAGGTTTTTTAAATAAAGATTTATATTAAAGATTGGCAAAAGGGGATTTTGAAAAGATTTTTTTTTAATATAATTTTTTTAAAAGGATTATTTTTGGAAAAGTGAACATTTCTCGAAGGGTATAAGAGATTTGAAAATTTTACGAAATTTGTTGGTATACAGAATTTTTTTTTATTGGTAACAGAATTTAGGGTTCTAAAAAACTCCACGAGTCTACAATTTTTTATTTTTGTAAAGCATGGTAGTTTTTTTTTAGAACATTGTGCCTTATGGGTGCATATATTAAAAACTATATATTTTTTCGGGGGCGATATGGAAGATAGCCTCATGCAAGCATGAAACTAGCTATGACAGAAGTCATGGGTTGCAAAGCACGACTGAAGAAGACTAAGAAAAAAGAGAAAAAAAAGAGGCAAACATTGTTGCAGTGTTTAATGAGGTTCAGGCTGTAGTCAAGGAACTAAGATGTCTAGCAGAAGACAAAGATTCCCCAACTTTGAGTTTCATTCATCATGCAATGGATGAAATAGTTATGTGCAAGGTAGCAAAAGCTACAACTTCCAAGGCATCATGGAAGGTCTTGGAAGCAGAATTTGGTGCAAGGGGGAGTGACATGCAAGAATAGGATATGTCACATGCAAATATGTCAGACACAGATTCGAGAGTAGACGAGAAATACTCTGTGAGGACAACAGAGCTTGGAGAAACCCATTATGCAAGCATGCATATGGATGAAGAAGATGCAACAGAGATTGCAAAAAGAAAAGATGAAGCCTCTGTATGCAAAGCAGAGAAAAATCATATCAATGCTCAAGCACTTCACTATAATATCTATGGTGCAGATGATGGTGAAACCCATTATGTAAGCAATCATATGGATGAAGAAGATGCAACGTATATTGTAAAGATAGAAGTTGAAGCATTTGTATGCGAAACAGAGCAAGAGCATATCAATGCTCAATCACTCCACCGTAACATGGATGGTGTAGAAGACGATGAATCCCAATGTGATGAAACACATGTGGATGATGACTGCAAAGTAAAATCTGCATTAGTGAATCCAGTCGGAGCTAGTGATTTTGGTAAAGCTGAAATTGACAATAAAATTGACAATGAGCACATGCATGCTCGGATATCCCACCATAGTGTGGGAAAAAATTATGTTGATGATATGTATGGTCTATTTTTTGAAACAAAGATTGATTATGGTAATACTGTAAACACCATGTTTCATGAACCATTGAAGGTTGAAGCTGCCTTTGTAGCAGCAAGATATGAATCAGTTGGAACTTCTCAAGAAACAGTGTGCGAACAAGCAGTAGCTGAATTTGGCTTAGATAAAGCTATCAATAGAGAAGAAATGTGTTTGGTGGATCCAACAATTGGAATTGTTGAAGTTAAATTTGATGAAGTACCATTATGTGGTGATGTGGCGTTGCACATGATGCAACAAAAAGAAAATATTGATATGTTGTTATTTGGTGAGAGAAACCCACTTGTGTTTGGAAGCCAAGTGGAAGATAACATGTTTGCAGTAGCAGAGGTTTGTAAAATAGTTAAAAAGAAGGTAGAGAACGAAAGGGAAGAGCAAGAAGCTCTCACTGAAGAGCATAATAAAGATGCTTTTAACATTGTTTTTCAATATACAGGTACTCAAAACAACATGGGAGAAGAAGATGAAAACAAGGTTGTTAATATGTTTGATGCAGATTTGAAGCTCATTAAATAATGGATTCAAAAGCAAATTGAAAAAATTGATGCGAGTCTTAAAGCAATGACTGAAATAAAATAATTGAATGAAATGGCGAATAATGATTTTTAGTCTCAATATTACAGGAAGAAAGAAACAATACCTGATGATGAATGTGAAGAGAATAATATGGAAGTTTCTAAAAACAAGGAAGAATGCAGTAAAACCATTTTTTTTCAATGGATTCAAGAAGAGATAAGATTCTGCTATCAAGAAATATGGAAAAAAGAAAGTCAGGAATATGAAGTGCAAGAAGCAGAGAAAAGAAGACAATTTGAAGATGTAATCTTATGGCAGAAATCCATGTTTGAACGAATATTTGAAGAGGAAGGTGTAGAAGACAAGCTTTTTTCAGCACAAATTCAAGACAAGTCAAAGAAAACTGCAATATAAAAAAGTGAAGAAAGCTTACAACAAGAAAGTGCAATAGCGAAAGAAGCAATTTTGAGGATATAGAATTTGGAAGTAGAGAAAAAGAAAATGAAAAATTACAAAAGTTTTGAATAATTGTAAGCGTAGATGGGACATAGACTAGCAGGCATGTTTGAGTGATATTTGAGTCATTTTTTATTGTAAGCGTAAAAGACATAGTTAAGTCTTGTTTTAATTATGTTGAGTCATACAGTCGTAATTAAGGGGGAGTGTTAAAGTAAGATAATTACTCTCAGATGAAGAGTTAGACAGTGAGTTATGTAAGCAAGTCGGGTTGTGTGATAGATGAATTTGGTAAGTGAGTTAGAGAGTCAGTTAAGTGTGTGATGGTCAAGTCTAGTTTGGTGAGTTTGGTAAGTGTGTGCATGTCAAGCGATTTAGGATAAATACCCTTAGCAGGGTTCATTGTATTAATAGGGATTGATTGAGATTGAAGATTAATAGAAGAGCAGCAGCTTATATGGTTTGTGTAAATTTTTTTGTGTTTTTGCTCTCTACCTATCCGACATATTTCAACATTTAAACTAACATTTTTTTAATATATATACATATAATAAAAATTATTACATTTAATTATTTAATAATAACTATTTAAAATAATCAAAATGATAAAAATAAATAAAAAATATTGAAATTAATAATAATTGTGAAATCTAAATGCTCATATATATAATTTTAAGTAAATATTTTTATTTATTTTGATTAAAAATAATTATAATAACATGTTCTCACAACTTAAATAATTTTTATTTAACTTTTATCTAATTTAAATTAAAAATTAAAAATTAAACTTAATGTTTAATTTGTATTTAATAATCTATATTGGATATGATTATTTATATATTTATATAACAAGTTTAACCATAAGAAGGTACCCTTTAATAAAATTTAAGCATTCCCCTATGCTAAAAGAACATTTTCATTAAACTGCTTATTAAGAACATTTTGATTAAACTTCTGATTTTAATTTAAAACGTATGTGTATTGAGGCGTTAATGTCAACTTGACATGACAGCTTATACTAATGGTTGTGAATAGTGTTGAAAGCGAACAAAAACTAGGAGGTTTATTGAGTTTAGTTGCTTATGTCAATCATGAAACTTGAAAAGACTTGATCTCACATGCATCCCCTAAGCCGCAAGGTAAACATGTGTCATCACGTACCACCCTTAACCCACAGTGAACCAGTGTGCAAAACACAATAAAAAACCACAATGAACCAATGTGTAAAAGACAATTAAAGTTCAGCTCATGGAGCGTCAAATGTGTGGAAACAGAAAAGTTCCACAAATACAAACTGATTTTTAAAATCACAAATAAGTAGATTGATTCTCACCTAATCTCTTTATTTCCACCTAATTGAAGTCCCACAAATACAAACTGATTTTTAAAATCACAAATAAATAGATTGATTCTCACATAATCCCTTTATTTCCACCTAATTGACCTGTATGATAAGAGTTTTCTGAGAAAATAATAAATCCAGATCACTTCGTAGGCGTCAAAAGCATTATATCGAATGTATAATTTCATTGCAGAGGACCGCTAGCATGAAATTTATTACTTGAAAAAAACTCATGAACATAAATTGTTTTTTTTTTATTACAATATGTATTTCAAAGACAATAAATAAATTCGAGAAAGAATTCCTGAATACGAGTGAGAATTTTTTAGTTATTTAAACATTTCATTTCATTTCAGAGGACCACTCATATGAATTGTATAACTTGAAAAAAACCCATGAACATAAATTTCTTTTTTTTAGTTATAATATTTATTTCAAAGACAGTAAATAAATTCGAGACATCTACAGACACACTCTATAAAGTAATAGGAGGGAGATTGGTAGGTTTCCCACTAAATATTTTGAATTGATATTTGTTTCCTTTATAATAAAAATAAAATATTTTCTATTTTCTATATAAAAAAGTAATATTAATCATATTAAAAAAATATATGAACATATATATTTGTTTATTTTTAATTAGAAAGATTCTAAAACATTAATAATGTTAATTTCAGTTTCTTGTTTAATTATTAATACTATAAAAAGACGTGTTAATATTATTTTAATCTAACACTTAACTATAAATAAATTATTTAATTTTTCATTTAAACTAACATAGTTTTATAACAAAATATTATTGAGTTGAGTATGAAGTAGATGTTAAGTATAAATGTTTAACATTTATAAAAATTGACATTTAACCAAATTAATCTAATGTTAATATCTTCTCTAATTAAAAATTGATATAAACTAAATAAAATTGGTTTCATGGCATAGAAATTTGAATCCCTTTGTGAGAAAGAGTAAAATAATAAAAGTAAAATAATTAGGACTCTAGATTTTGAATATAATATAATTTTATTTTCAAATAAAAGTACACATTTTTTATTGGCATGAGGGTGCTATCCATTCAAGGATGATAGAGATGTGTAATGTTAATGTAAACATTTGGACTTGGTAAAAGTAAAAATTAAATATGGTAAGTATGTGTAATTTAGTGCAACCTCATATAATATAAAAATTTTAATTAGTGAAATAAAATAAAATTAACCTTATAAAAATTAATAATTAAAAGCTTAAAAAATGACTCATGGTGTTGATACATGGTATTCATGTGAAATATAACCCACTTGAGGGGGAAATTAAACCAGGATAGATGCACCTTATTTTGTTGTTATATTTGGATACATAATTAGCTGTAGAAAATGATGGCCTCAAATCCATGTAGCTTGTAAAGTTAAAACTTTTTTATGGATATGTTCGCACTTGGAATTTGTATGGATCTGTTTGGTTTTTATGATCTAGGATGGTAGGTTTAGAAATGAATAAGCTTAACTCCTAAGGCAATTTGGGTGAGTAGAGGCAGTGGGAGAAATATAAGTAAAATGAAACTATTACATTTGATTTAATATATCTGCCTACTCTTATCGATTTTTTACTAGCTTGCCAAAAATATGGGGTAAAATATAGTACTATAATATTATATTTTACCCAATATTTCCTCTCAATTTGCCCACTTTTTATTGTGATTTTTCCTTATATTTGAAGTTTAAAAGTAAACCAATCCAACTATAAAATTGGGGGTTTTGGGGAAATATTGAGTAAAATGTAATATTTAGGTTGAGGGATAATTGGAAATATTAAGTAAAATGAAATAATATTATATTTTAATTAGTAATTCCCCTATGCCTCGCAAATTTTTACTGGGTAGGAGTAGAAATAAATATTGGGTAAAATATATTATTATATTTTATCAAAGATTTCTTCTCAAGGATCCATTTTTATTAAAAAAATTCATTATAGTTGAGGTTCGTAAGTAAACTTAATTCCTATATAAATATTGATATCACAATATGGTAGAGATGTAACGTTTAACATTTTGACTCATTCAAAATAAAATAAAAATAATATTAATAAAATAAAAAAACATGAAATTAATAATTATAGTTATATTTTATATTGATAATTGATAATTAAATGAGCCTAAATCAATCTTAAACCCGAATCGATGAAGAGCTCAGTGAAATCAAATTTCATTATATACAAACCTCTTTTAATGTGAAAATATATTTTATCCTCTTTTGATGTGAAATATATTTGATCCCTCTTTGTGCATGATAGATCCCTGGTTAAGATGCTTGATAGATAAATATGCTTAATAGATCTCTGGTTAAGATGGATTTCAGTTAGTATTTTCAATTTTTAGTGTGAAGAAGATGTGTAATTATTATATTTTTTAAATATATTTCAACACATAACTTCAATACATTACTTGAATATCCATTGTAATTTATTTATTTCAATATCAAAATTATATATATATATATATATATATATATAATAATTTCAATGTTAATTATACTAAAATATTTCAATGCCAACAAAATAAGAAATAACTAAAAGAAAAAAAAATTACTTTTTAATAAGAGGAAAATGTAAGATTCATTTAATTCTTTATCTATCATTAACATATAGTATTTTAAAATTAATATAAATTATAATTAATTTTTTTCAATATTAATGTGCACCTAAAAATTATTGGAGAAAAACACACACCGGGAACTAAACAAAAATCACACACACACAGCATTCAACCATGAAAGATAGAGATTTTAACGTGGTTCACCCAACCAATCTGGGTTACGTCCACCTAACAGGGCATCGACAATCTCATTCATCAACTGGAGAAATACAATAGCAGAGTTTCTCATCTGCTCATCTCTTCCACTCACCTCACATTCCTCATCATGCTCATTTGCCTCTACGGGCTTACATTTTATAGCTGGGAGTAGAAACAGAATCATAAATTTACTCACAACAAATATAGGATGCATTAACTCCACATAAGGATTACATGGAGTCAATTTAGCAACAAATCTTATTGTTGTCACCTTCATGAGATTTTCTCCAAAAATAATTTAAAAGAAATCTCAACAATCTCCACCTTGACAACAATTAGCTTGATACCCTGTTCCATTATTATCTTTATCTTTTCTGCAAGCCAAGAGAAGCCAGACACCATCATAGCTTCTCTAACAAAACTGGTTTCGTGAACATGTCTGCACAGTTTTCCTTTGTATGCACCTTTTCAAGAGAGACTCCCCTTTCAGTGATAACCTGTCTTACAAAATGGTACTTGATAGGTATATGGTTTGATTTACTATGATATGCCAGATTCTTAGCCAAATGAATTTCACTTTGACTATCACAAAATAACTTGATGTTGTCCTGCAACCTATCAAACTCACCAAACAAACCTTTCAACCAAACCACTTCTTTGCAAGCATGTGAAGCATCTATGTATTCTGCTTCTGTAGTGGATAAAGCAACAATGTTCTGTAGCTTTGACATCCAGCTAATAGCTCCACCTGCAAGAGTAAATACATACCCTGAATTTGACCTTCTCTTATCCAAATCACTTGCGAAATTGGAATCAACATATCCGCAAACAAATTCACTACTCCTGTTATAAGTGATACAGTAATCACTTGTGCCTCTCAGATACCGAATCACCCATTTCATTTCTGACCAGTGTTCTTTTCCTGGATTTTCCATGTACCTGCTGACAACCCCAACTGCATGTGAAATATCTGGTCGAGTACAGACCATCGCATACATCAAACAACCTACTACATTGGCATATGGAATTCGAGACATATATTCCTTTTCTTCATTAGTGTTAGGACATAAACTTGAAGAAAGCTTAAAATGGGAAGCAAAAGGGACCGAAACAGGCTTCACATTGTTCATACCAAACCTCAAGAGTATCTTCTCAACATACTTCTGTTGTGATAGCCACAACTTACCATTGCTCTTGTCTCTGAAAATCTCCATGCCCAAAATCTGTCTTGCTGCTCCTAGATCTTTCATATCAAACGTCCTAGCCATCTGAGCCTTTAACCTATTGATCTCTGTTATGCTTTTGCTTGCTAAAAGCATATCGTCAACATACAACACTAAGATAATGAACATGCCATTACTTAATTTCTTAAAGTAAACACAATGATCATATTCACTTCTTATATAATTTTGACTCATCATGAAAGAATCAAATTTCTTGTACCATTGTTGAGGCAACTGCTTCAGACCATACAATGATTTCTTGAGCCTGCAGACAAATTTCTTGTTGCGATTTTGAACAAACCCTTCTGGTTGTTCCATGTAAATCTCCTCATCTAAATCTCCATGTAAAAATGCAGTTTTAACATCTAGTTGTTGTAATTCTAAATCAAGTAAAGCAACTAATGCTAACAAAATCCAAATTGAAACAATTTTTACAACTCGTGAAAATATCTCATGAAAGTCAATTGTTGCTTTCTGAGAAAAACCTTTCATGACCAGCTTTGCTTTGTACATGTCCTTTGTATCATCAACACCCTTTTTCAATTTGTAAACCCATTTACATCCCACAATTTTTCTGTCTTTAGGAATTTCCACCAAATCCCATGTGGCATTCTTGTCTAATGCCTTCATCTCGTCCTTCATGGCTTCTTTCCACTTATCACTGTTAGAACCTTCTACAGCTTCCTGATAGCACAAAGGTTCATCATCATTAGCGGTTAAAGCAACTGAAGTAACATAATCATCATACCTTTTAGGAGGACGTCTGATTCTCGTGGGCCTCCTTAAAGATGTTTCTGGTACTTCCACAATTTGTTGATTATTATCTGTAGGAACTTCTTCATGATCTGCATCTGAAACACGTTCATGATCTGCATCTCAAACTTGTTCATGATTTGAATTTGAAACTTCCTCATTTGGACTATCATTAGTATTTGAACTAGTTTCAAATTGAATGTGTTGAAGCTTAGGTACATTATCCTGTTTCAATTTATCATCTACATCTGGATTTTCAAGTGAAGATTCATTGAATTTAACATCTCTGTTAATGATGATCTTGTGAGTAGTAGGATCCCACAACCTGTATCCATTAGTCCCATCACAATATCAAACAAAGATATATCTTTTTTATTTAGGATCTAATTTAGAATGCTGATGTTTTGGAGCTAGAGCATATGCATCACAACCAAAAACTTTCAGTTTAGAATAATCACATGGATAACCTTTCCATACCTCTTGAGGAATTTTGCATCCTATTGCAGTTTATGGTGATCAATTGATCAAATAGCAAGCCGTAGATATAGCTTCTGTCCACAATTGCTTCTGTAAATTGGCGTTACTAAGAATACTTCTTGCTCTCTCTAAAAGAGTCTTGTTCATGTGTTCAGCAACTCCATTTTGCTGAGGAGTATATACATTAGTTTTATGTCTTTCAATCCCAGCGTCCTTGCAATAATTATCAAATTCCTTTGAAGTAAACTCACCACCATTGTCAGTTCTTAAACATTTAATGGTTCTTCCAGTGATGTTTTCAACTAATGCTTTAAACTGTTTGAAAATTGTGAATACATCAGACTTCTTCTTTAACATTTAGACCCACACTTTTCTAGAGAAATCATCACTAAAAGATACAAAATATGACGATCCTCCATATGAGGTTGTAGGAGATGGACCCCAAACATCATAATGGATATAATCAAGGATTCCCTTACTAGTATGTTTTCTAGTTTTAAACTTATGCTTTCTTTTTTTTCCAAATAGACAATGTTTGCAGAAATCTAACTTAGAAGATTTTAAACTAGAAAGTAACTTACGATCAGATAAAAATTTTAATCCTCTTTTGCTCATATGGCCCAACCGTTGAGGCCATACAAGAATAGAATTACTGTCATTTTTAGATAATGTAGAAGCATGATCTGACTCTATTCTTCCTTCTAACTGAAAAATATTTCCAACCTTCTTTTCTTTCATTACTAGTAAAACTCCTTTATAAACTTTCATTACTCCACCTTGAATAAAGGTTTTATATCCATTAGTGTCTAGTACTCCTAGTGAAATGAGGTTTTTTCTTAGTTCAGGTATGTGTCTTACATCAGTTAGAATTTTATTTGTCCAATCAACCATTTTAATCTAGATGCTTCCAATTCCCACAATATTACATGAGACATCATTTCCCATGTAAACAACTCCATTATTTATTGATTTATAAGTTTTAAACCACTCTCTATGAATGCACATGTGATTTGATGCACCATAATCTAACAACCAATGTCGATCATGATTAGACAAACTAACTGATAACATTTCATCACTCATACCTGAAATGGATGCCAAACTTGTATATTTCATGTTTGCTTCTTTCTTCTCTGTCGAAGAGTATCCTCTAGATGTTTGTTGTCTCTTCCAACAATCCTTCTTCAAATGTCTCGATTTTCCACAAAACCAACACTTTACCTTACTCTTCTTCCCTTTTGATTTTGACCACAAGTTGTTGTCCTTATTGAAGCGCCTTTCTTTAGAACATCCTCTGACCATCATTGCTTTTGATGTAGAGGTTTCTGAATTTGACCTTTTTTCTTAAAACAAAAAAGCTCCAACAACATCATCAAACTCAAGGGTTTCTGATGAACTAAGACTTATAGAAGTAACAAAATGATCCCAAGACTCTGGAAACGCGCATAATAAAGTTGCAACTTTATCTTCTGATTCAAATTTTACTTCTATACTTTCTAATTGCACCAGGAGAGTATTAAAGGTATTTAGATGATTAATTATCGTCGTACCTTCCTTCATACGCAAGCTGTACAACTGTTGCTTCAGAAGAATCCTATTGGTTAAGGATTTTTTCATGTACAACCTTTCAAGCTTTGTCCACAAACCAGCATCAGTTTTCTCTGACATGATGTTAAACAAAACATCATCTGCCAAACACAGTCAAATGCCGCTCAGTGCTATTTCATCCAAGTCACTCCATTCGTTATCTGTCATGGTGTAAGGTTGTTTGTCTTTTCCCAACAACGCCTTCGCCACGCCTTGTTGCACGAGTAGATCATACATCTTCACTTTCCAAATCTCAAAGTTGTTTTTTCCATTAAACTTCTCGATCTCAAACCGAGCACTTTGTGTTTTTGCCATATTTAGTAGCTTGTGTCACAAAATATCCAATTGAAACTCTTAATAAATGAAGTTTTTATTTAAAAAATGCCCTTAAAAAAAAATGTCCTTCACCTATAAAATGCCGTTCCCTTAATACCATATGCAAATGGCATTTAAATTACAAATTGATTTAAAAAAAATTTACAACATGAAGTTCCAACATTTTTCAATATAACCGATAGTATTTTAAAAACACTCAAATCGATATATACAAATCGATTACAATTGGGCATTTAAAAAATAAATCAATTTGATTTGCATATTTATAAAATTGATGGCCTAGTTATAAAAATCGATTTGATTGGCATATGTATAAAATTAATTTGAATGGAATATTTATAAAATCATGATTTATACCAAAATCATGGCATTTTACTGCGACACCCTTCTCCACTCGACTCATGGTGCTACCCCAGTTCAACAGTCAACACTCGGCTTTCAATGCAGGTAACCTCGGCGCTACGTAAAAGATCCTCGACCCCCGTTCACAACACTCAGCACAGCAGCTCATGTCCACGACAAACGGTCCATGTTCAACCACGTTGAACCAGGCTCTGCAGTCTCACAGTCCACACAGAAATATCACAACACACAGACTTTTCACCTCCAGGCAGCTCATTTACAACAACGGTGTTTTTTCGTTTTCACCTCAGCTATAAGGGTTGGGCTGCATAACAGAGAAGCATTGAATTTTTTACAATGGAGAACTCCGTTACAAGGATGGGTTCCTCGAAAATATCCTCAATCGAAGATTCTAGCACTGCAATAATGCTCAGCTCTTATGGCAACATACACAGAGTTTTCACCAGTGCTTCTCACCAACGGATTTTCCCTTAAAGCGCTCCTTGCCAGGAAGCTTATACAAGTGCTTCGATACCAATTTTTGGAGCAAAACACACAACATAAACCAAATAAAAATCACACACACACAACATTCAACCATGAAAGATAGAGATTTTAACGTGGTTCACCCAACCAATCTGGGTTACGTCCACCTAACAAGGCATCAGATATATAATTCATCAACTGGAGAAATACAATAGCAGAGTTTCTCATCTGCTCATCTCTTCCACTCACCTCACATTCCTCATCATGCTCATTTTCCTCTACGGGCTTACATTTTATAGCTGGGAGTAGAAACAGAATCATAAATTTACTCACAACAAATATAGGATGCATTAACTACACATCAAGATTACATGGAGTCAATTTAGCAACAAATCCGATTCTTGTCACCTTCATGAGATTTTCTCCAAAAATAATTTAAAATAAATCTCAACAAAAATATAATAATATAAAAAAAAGTGATATTGTGATTCATAAACAAAATATTAAAATGCACATGTTGAGTATTATATTTTAATATCAACTCTATATAAAAAAAAATTGGAAAATGTAAAGTTTTATGGTTAAAACAGTTTATATTTTGGCTATTTTTAGGAATAATATTCAATAAATTTTGTCTAAAATCTAACAAAAAATATTTGGAATTGTAAGTTTAAGTTGTGTTGTCTACACAATCCAAAATCTTAAAAAAATTTCAAAAACATGTACTCTATTTATGCATTCAAAAATGCAATTATATATATATATATAGAGAGAGAGAGAGAGATAGATAGATATATATTTCAATGCACAAATATACATAACGATTATAGATTTACACACATATAACATGTATAGATTATTATTCCAATGGAATTAGGATTTGAAAAACACACATATATGAAATTATTTTTAAAGTAATCAATCAATTGATTCTCACTTATATATACCATATGTAATTTTGTATTTTTTAAGTGGAATTTTTAATGCATAAATATATATAACTCATATAAATTTACAAACATATAACATAAATTTACAAACATATAACATGTATAAATTCATTATGTAATTTTGTATTTTTTAAATTGTATTTTTCAATTTATATATAACTGATATAGATTCATTTTCAGAATGAAATTAAAATTTGAAAAAACATACCTATACAAAATATTTAAAGTAACCAATCAATTGATTCTCACCTAATCTACTTATTTTCACCTAATAAAGATGTACCATTGCTTTATGAAACAAACTTGTCTCCTTATTTTGCAAAAAAATAAATCCATGTCACTTCATAACCGTTGAAAGAAATATCTTAAACTTATCATTTCATTGTAGAGGAGCACTCATGAGCTCATAAATACAAGTGATGTTTTTTTTGGGTTGAACATGTATTTCAGAAGTAAGGAAAATTTTGGAAGAATATATATATATATATATATATATATATATATATATATATATATATATTATTTTTTTTGGTCTAGGGCTTTATAGTTAGTTCTAATAAGAAAACTATTTTTTTCTTACTATGAGCTAGCCTACTTAATTCATGAGAAATTATATGAAAAACCTAATGGAGATATATTCTCTTTTATGGATTTAAGGTTTAAATATGAGTTTAAAAATCCAAAATCACTTTATAACATTTAGTGGTTTATTACAATTTAATTATATTTTTAAAGAGAGTAATTATATATTTAAAGACAGGTCTATTTTCATTTCATCGAATTTTATTTGATACAAAAATTTTGTCATGTATATTAATTTAGTTTTTCCTTTATTTTCACTTGTAATACAAGTTTTCTATTTTCTTACTTGTGTCTGTCTCTTGATAACCAACAACGAGAATTTCAATAAAATAAGATATCATTCTAATCTTTTTTGTGAATCATTTATTCAACCTCGGAACTTGACTTACCTTAACTAGAAATACTTATATGAAATTATTTAAGTAATAGGCTATATTCAATTCCCCTCGAGCTCTCCCTCTAACCATTAGGTAAAAACAAGGAAGATATTTGTAGTTGTATCACACACACCCTATACAATGTCCTAAAAACCCTTTCTTTGGTTTACCAGTCTTTCTCTCGCAACCCTTTCTTAGGTTTAATAGTCTTTATCTCGCACTACTAAGAGTTTACCAAATATTTTATTTATCTCCCAGAGCATCTGATCAAGATTCCACCACAGGGTATCTCTCCATGATCCGTAATCTGCCGTGGATGTTCCACTAGACAATTTGTGACAATAGATCTGATAAAATTATATTAAAAATATGAAATTATACGCTATTGCAATTTTACTATATTGATTCATCAATATATTTACTATTAATAGTGCATGAATGCAAATGAAAATCATGCAAAGAATAGAGAACGAAAAAATAAACTTCAAACACACACATAAGACACAAGATATTATCTCTGAAACCCTTTCAAGAGAAGACTAAGTTGGAAGGTGAGGTCGCTCTGCTGTCTTTATTTGTCTAGAGATATGATTTCAAGTACAAAGAAGTATGGAATGTGGTGTATGGGATTCTACAGTGCACAAATACTCTTTTTATTCTCTACCTCGTATCCCTCCTACCTATTTTCTCTCGTTTGTGGAGAAAATGTGCTCGACAGAATGGAGTGCCTCTTCCTCCTAGTGGCATGATTATAAATCATCTCGATAGCCTACTAGTGGTTAATTTTTACTACTTAAACTCTTAAATAGAGTTACAATATATACTCTTCTAGATTATTTCAGATCATAATAATGTGGCTAGACTCTTTTCCTTGAATAATGGGGGCTAACGTGACATCCTCCCGAAGTATGGAAAACATGAAGGTCAATTTCTATGAGGCATAACTTTCACATACTGACTCTAATTGACGTGCTTCTTGTGTCATTGGAAATATCTTCGTGTGTAGAATAACAAAAAAATGTGCAGTGATAAAGAGGAAAAGTTTTACCCCAAAAAAACTTTTTTTTATGCCTCAAAATACTCTTGGAAGGTTTTAGACCCTGTTTTGTAAAATTAGGTCTCGCCAATAAAAATGGTCCCTACAGGTAATTCCTCCACCTTTCCCACTCTTAATGCATCAAGATGGATGAAAATCAATATAATGATCAAATTCAGATGAAATGTCCTCATTTGGGAGTCTTTTGGTCCCCAAAATATTATACTCGATGAGGTGAAGAAATTTTTCCTCCACCTTCTCTCTAGTGTACCATTTAGCTTTTCCTATAAGTTTTCATTTCAAATCAATCTACCAACTATCATATTTCCCCTATCTTGTAGTCAAGTACTGCTTCTGCAAAACTATAACTTTGGTCAAGTCTTCTCGAGAATCCAGTGCGAAATCCTCCCCAAATTATAAAACTTATTCCTCTTCTGGATCTAGCATGGAAGGCTCAAAGAGTTTCAAATTATCTACATTCACAAATAAGTAAAGGTGCATATATGGTGCAAAATTGAGTCGAAGAGAATTATCACCCACCTTTTCTTGTATATGAAAGGGACCATACCTTAGAGCCTTGGTTTTCTTACCAGGACCCTTCAACCTCTCTTTATTCAATTGTATCCATACTTTGTCTCCCACCTTAAACAATTTCTATGTTCTATGTTGATCATGCCTGGCCTTATCCTTTTCAAATTTTACAGTGCCTCTTATACTAGTAGATGGATCTTCTTGATATTATCTATAAATTTACTAGCCCTTGAAGCATATCCTTTGAGATATTCCCTTACTACTCCTTGTTTCCCATATGAAATTTCCAAACGTGAAGGTGTAAAATATGCAAAACAATTTTCAAATGGGGACTCTCCTTTAGAAGTGTGAATTGATCTCTTGTACAAATCTTGTATATATACCATATTTTCATCCCATGTATTTAGATGCTTTTGGTTGTATCCCCTTAGAATTTTTAACAAAGTCTATTTGACTACCTCTCTCTTTGGATGGAGTTTTGTAGATCTCTTCAACTTCGTGTCCATCTTCTCCCACAATTTATTCCATAATGCAATAAGAAATTTTGTATCCTTGTATGAAAAAATGATCCTTGGTATCCCTAAGTGCACCCAAACTTTTCCAAATAATAAGTTTTCCACGTATTTCCCACTTATCGTATTTTTACAAGGCATCATAACACACATCTCACTGAAACTGTCAACTACCATGAAAAAGTAGTCAAGTCCCTTCTTGGTTGTTGGTAAACCTCCCACTATGTGCATGGAAATGTTTTCCAAAGGATGATTGGGTACAAGTAAGGAATCATATAGACCCTATTTCCTATTCCTAGGCTTTTTGGTACACCAAAGCATGCATCTTCTTATGAACCTAGTTACCTAATCCTACACCTTGGGACAATACACATACTTATGAAATTTAGCCATGGTATTCCCTAAACCAAATTTCCCTGTAACCTTGGAGGTGTCAGCCTCTTTAATTAATTCCAATCTATAACCTTTAGGAACACATAACTTATCAAAACAGTGGAGTAATCCATCCTCGAGATGGTAGTAAACAATGGTGTCACCATCATTCACATTCACATGACTCTCACTATGAAAATGTCGATGCACCTCCTTAAAGTCTTCATCCTCTAAGTATGCCTCTCTGTATGCATCATGGGTGAATGGATCCATATGCATAAAGTCCCCAAAGTTGTGATCTTTGATGTGGGTAGCCTTGATAGCATGTCGGCTAACATTTTTGTGCTTCCGTTCGTGTACTTGATCAGTAAATGAAACTACTATATAAATCCCATCCACTTGTAGTGGTTGGTTTGTTGTAGCTTACTCTAGGTCAGCAAGTACTGTAATGGTTGGTGATTTATGTGAATTATTGTCTCCTTTCCCATCATATAGTTCTTCCACTTCTTCACAAATTGCACCATGGCATGGAGATCCTTGTCATAGGTAAGGTAGTTAAGAATTTTCCCACAAAATAATGTAAAATGGTAGCATACATGCCTTCTTCCCTTCTTTGAGATAACACCCATAGCATACCCACTTACATCTGTCTCCACTTCAAAGGGTCATTACTAGTTTGGTAATTCCATAATCGGTGCTTGATTTATATTCTTCTTTAAATCTTCAAAATCCCTATGCTAAGCCTTTCCCTATTGGAAACTCTTGCCACTTTTTTTTACGGCATGGAGCGGTGCTGCTACCACTAAAAACGAGGCTATGAATTTCCTCAGTACTATATTTCCCCAATGAAACTTCTAGCCTCAGAATAATTAATAGGCACTGAACATTTCATGATGGAATCCATATTCCAAGGATATATATTTAGCTATCCTCCACCTATTACATACCCTAGATACACCAAATACTGTCGAAATCATACTTCCTGAGATTTGCTAGCAGCTATTTCTTATTTAATGTTTCCATCACTTGCGTCAAATGTTATATGTTCTCCTCCCATGTAGCATTGTATACAAATATATCATCCAAGATGTGAGGAAAATGTATAATTATTATATTATTTAAATATATTTCAAAATAAAACTTCAATAAATTACTTGAATATACATTTTAATTAAATTATTTCAATATCTAATTTATAGATATAGAAAGAGAAAATAATTTTAATTTTGATTATAATAAACTATTTTGATGCCAAAAAATAATGACTAACTAAAAAAAAAAAAAAAATCAATTCCTTTCAAATGAGAATAATAAGAGGTAAATGTAAAATTCATTTAATTCTTTATATAAAACTAATATATAGTATTTTAAAAATATTGATAATAATAAAAAATTTAATTTAAATCATAAATAAATTATTTCATTATTAATGTGTATTAAAAAATATATTAGTAAAAAAAATTCATTGACATTTGTAACGCCCCTTGATCCTGTAAATATTTGTCATTTATTTTTACAGTGAAAAACTTGTCAAATTCTAAACTAGTGTAACACCCCTAGTTTCTGTGTTTTTTAAGTTAGACATTTGAACAAAAATCCAAAGGGGAGTGGACCCCAATGGAGAATTATTTTGTGGGTTTTATTTAAATATTTATTAATGAAAATAAAAGGAATATTTATGTTTGCACTATGACCAGATGAGATTTGAGATCATAAGCCCGATCCATGAGGATATGGATAACGCTAAGACTTTCCCAAAACCTTTCAAAAACCCTTGAAAGGAAAATTGATAAATTACATTAAAGAGGAAAAATATAAATTCCCCAATGAAGAGGAAAGTAATTGGGAAGAGGTGAAAAAGCTGGAAAACTAGAGAAAGTAGCTTTAAAGTACCTCATTGAGGGAAGCCTCGGCAAAAAATAGGAAGAGAGCATCCTAAAAATTCTAAACTCAAAATTTGGAAACAGGTTTAGGGAAAGCATGTCTTAAGTAAGTTGTTTCAGAACAGACTGAGTTTAGTCTGTTCTTGGGAGGATCTCAGCTCAGGGGTGAATTCCGGAGATAGAAGAATTCTATGGTTGGGAGGATTTCTCATATAAAAAAAGTGGTATGCACACCTAACCTATAAATTTATGATACAGGTCGTATAATGGAAGCTTAAAGTGATATTGAGTTTGCAGTTATTAAGTTTTCATGCTGTAAGTATTCAAATTCCTTACTTTTAACAGAGTTATCAGAAGACATAGTCCTCTAAAATCTGTATAGTAGTAGGAATAGTCTATTGGGAAATATCAATCAGAATCTCTAAACCGATATGGGTTTAAATCTGAATATATGTCTTATTCCTGAAGACAATGTATTTTTATAACTTTAATCTACTTCGGTAATATTAAATTATTTGTGCATGAAAAGAAAAATTTAAAACATTCGAATTTCTAGTTAAGTAACTAGAATTTGAAATTAAAAGAAATTAGAATATTACATTCTGCTTCATTATTTCCAGGAAGAAATTAATTGAACTCAAAAAAAAAAATGATATGTAATTCTATTCAAAATGGAAGATTTTAATTCAAGTTAGAAATATAGTACTAATAATACTAAGGAAACTCCTGCTGAGAATAGTATGTTCTCTATATGAAAATCTAATTATATACAATTCTGCAAATTGTAAACAAAATAATAATTATGAAATTTTCAGAACTACATACAATTATTATGATTTAAATTTTGTAAATCATACATTTATATATCTGTCTATGCTGTAGAAGAAAGATAAATTTTAAAAATTTAAAAGAAGAATGTATATAGATGTATAGTTAAGGCTTAACTATAAAGGGGCTACATGAAATCAAATTTTTAATAAGTTCTGTTCATAAAGGGATGAGATTAAACTCATTATAAAGTGAATATAAAAAAATCTACTTGTGCATGACAATGTTGGTTAACAGTGACTAGAATTACTAGAAACAAATGTATAGAACAAAAAAAAAATTAAGTTCCTATTTTAGAATTAAGAACAGAAGCTTATCAGTTATAAATATAGAGGTTGTATATTTATACCTGTAGGCAAGGTATTTAAAATTGGTGCTATTAAATTAAAAATCATAGTATCTTATAAATTATCACAGATGTCTCTGCTAAATATATTTCTGAAAATAAAAAGGGCCATGTATCAAACACATATAATTAAAGAATAAATTCTTTTATATCAAATTAAGTTGTATTTAAACTAAAGCAGAAAACTAAATTTCCCTTGCAAATATCATATCTAGTTATATAGATATAATTATGAAAAAAAATAAAATACACAGAGCTGCAAATTGTAATAAATAATTTTACAATAACAGTTTAGAATGAAATCGATAAGGGAAGGAAGCAAGTTGAAGTTAAAATTTTTCAACATAAAAAGTTCGCATAAATTTTAAAACAGTTAGACCGATGGAGCTTCGGTATATATATATAGATATATATACAAAAACTAATTGTGTTCCACAATAAGAAGAAAATTAATTCCACAGTCCTGGCGTAAGTCAAGTCGAAATTAATCGATTGTAATTATTACAAATTTCTTTAATAACGAGACTCAAAAATCTCAGAGTGGAAAGGACAATAACAAGGGTAAACCGAATTATTTTCCCTCTCGGTGACGTAAAATGAGGTACCAAACTGTGAGCACGAAAGAATCAAGATTAACAGTTGAACTGGAATGGTAAAACCCCATAAAATTTTAACAGAGAATATCCTAGTACCATTACCTGCAACCAACAGAGAAAAGGGTGAGAGAAATTCGGAATAAAGAAATTGTAGCTCTAAATATATAACAAGATTAAGTAAGGAAAACGAAAATAATTATTGTTACCTCTAACCATACAAGTAAATGCGGGAATGAAGCTACTGGAAACAGACAAAGAAACTGGAAGTGTTAATAATGGAACTAGATCGAATATTCAAAGACCGAAAGAGACAGAAGTGATATAATTATATTCAAGAAAAATAAATTAGACTGAAAATAACTTCTGAAGTTTGGGAAGACATTATAACGTCTCAAAATCACGATGATGGTGCCAAATACATACGCCCGCTAATAATACTACAATCGCTTATATAGAAAAATAAATGTGAATCTCTGAAGTAATAAAGAACATCGTATTACAAATTGATTTTTGTATAGACAACACAAAGATCACTATAAATAGAAAGACAAGAATTGGGACAGAATGAAAGGTTTGATTCATCTGACTGTAGAAAATTTAAACTCTAAACTTCATAAATTACTAATACACTTAATTTCATAGTCACAAGAAATAGAACGTCTGATTCGAACAAGTATATTGAGTGATTATTTGAGTGAACCAAGATGAAGTTAGTATGTTCGAAGGGTATTCGTATATCTCCATGATGCAGGTGAACGTAACATATGAATGATTCCTCTTTAGCAGTAACAAATGAAAAAAAATAATGAGCCACAAAGAAGACTTTCAGAAACCCTCAGAAACGCAAGGCAAAATAAATTCATACATTGAGTACATAAATTTTATATGCCTTTGGAACCCTAATCCTAGGCAAATCTCCATCGTACATGTGTCTTGAAATGCCCAATCTTGAGAGTACCGTAGGGTAGAAAATCTCGAAAGCTTCAAACATCGTATCAATAATTAAGATAGCTAGGTTAAATTTAAATCTTAGCGTACTACCAAACCTAACTTGGTACAAGTAGTAAAGGCGAAATATTCCATATCAAGTTGGCAGATCTTGCAACAGAAATAAAATATACGGAGTAGAAACCAAAGTTACAGCTAACCCAATTTCATTTAAGTTTGCAAGAGGTGTGAAATCAAGCCAATAAATATAAGGTACGAAGTTCTTAGACCATTTATGAGTGCACCGACAATTGCTAGGGTATGATACAATAGAAGTAACATTTACTTCATGTTAAATGAAAGTATCAATGAGAATCAAACTCATATAATTCAACCATAATGAAATCAAAGTTATAGTAATGGAATAGAAAACTTTTCATAATATCATGTGGTGGGTTGAAAATCATAAACGAGATCTTATATAAGAGGAATTAAGTGTTACAATGCTAATCTATGAAAAATGTAATATATAATAATAACATATGAAATTGTAATTATTATATATTAAATGTGGAATGTTATATATATATATATATTATATATTAAAGTTATATAATATATAGTAAATTTGAAAATGTTAAAAGTACAATGATTTCATAAGGGTTATGAAATATTACACTATAATATGAATTGCTAAACAGATGTGCTAAAGTGTAAATTATAAATTAACCCTAAGAAATGGATTGTACTCATCAATCCAAGGAAAATTCAAGTGGAAACAATTCATGTGAGATTTCATAAGTCCTTATGAATATTAAAATAGTAGCTATTAATAAGTGGAAATGAAAATAGGTTCTGAAGAAAAAAAAAAATTTGGCTGAACCTGAGAGGTGTTATAAATGATATCAGAGCCCAAGTTGGAAAAACTAGGCTATTTTTGGTGCTCAGTGTTATGAAATTAATTTCTTTGAAAAAAAAAATGTTACTGATGTTATTTTGTTTTACAGTAAAAAGGTACTGAAATTGAAAAGTAAATGGCTGAAGAAGATGAACTCTATGTCGATCTGGGTGGTAGAGATAATATTCCAGATCCCAATGCTCCTTTGATGGCTATGTTGCATAGGATGCAATAGGATATGGCCCAGCTAAGAAGCCAAAATGACAGGCTATCTTTAGCTAGTGAGGAGAAGGAAAAACTTATAAGAGAACTGACTTCGCGGAACAACCAAAAAGGTGAAGGTTCCGGAAGGAGGAGAAAAGGCAGGGTCAATCTCTTAGATGACTCTGAGGAATATGACACCCCTAGACACCAGTCTAAATAGAAGAAGGAATTACAGGGTGAATTCCAGAAAATAAAACCTCCCTTCTATGATGGAGATAAGGAGGAAGATGCTGAGGCATGGCTACTGAATATGATTAAGTATTTTCAGGTCTACGAGTACGAAAGAAATCTGAGGGCCAGATTATCTATCTACCAACTGCAAGGTAAGGCTACCTTGTGGTGGGAGGAAACAAAAATGGTTCATGCCATTGATGAAAAAACAATGACTTGGGAATATTTCTAAGTCAAGTTTAAAAACTAGTATTTGAACGAACACTATTATGATGGCAAAGAAAAAGAGTTTCACAAACTTATATTGGGACAACTCACCATAGATGAGTTTTTCACCAAGTTCATAAATCTGTGAAGATATGTTCCTTATATTCGTGAAGAGAAAGCAAAGGTGCAAAGGTTTTTGAACTGTTTTCCTACTGTGTATAAGGAGAAAATAGAGTTCGATAATCCAAAAACCATGGACAAAGTGGTGAGGAAAGCCAGATTATGCTACCAGTAGTTTAAGGGAAAGAGTGAACAAGGGAAGAACTGGACAAACAAGGGTGAATTCAAAGGAAAAAAATAGAAACCAGCTTATTTGAAGAACTTTGGTAGGAATCATCAGCGAAAGAAATTTAACAAAACAAATGAAAGTCAAACTACTCAATCTCAAGTTGGTTCAAAGCAAATAGATGGGAATAATAAGAAGGAAGGAACTGTTAAAATGCGGGAGCCTTTGAAGTGTTGGGGTTGTGGAGAACCTCATCTTTTAAGGGACCGTACACACCAAAATATTCAGATGGTTCTGAGAGATAGAGAAGCTACCATAGTGAATGACCTAGAAAGGAATATCCCCACTATCAGTGCAGCCTTGGAGAACCAACGAGCAGAACACCGGTCTACGATGGTCGAGATGGAAGGTAAAATTTCTGATCAATCTGTTATTGTCTTAATTTATCAGGGCACTTCTTTGAGTTATACTAGTCCACAGGTTGTAGAAAAATGTACACTCAGAACAGAAAAGTTTCAACAACATTGGTTGGTACAGTTAGCTACTGGAACCAAATGCAAGGTAACTCATAAGCTACCTAAAATAGTTATTAAATTGAATAATTATCAGAAAGAGGTAGATTTAAACATTTTTCCATTAGGTTCCTATGATTTACTAATAGGAATGGATTGGTTAGAAAAGAAAAAGACCATGCTGAATTTTTGGGACAAAACTCTGCACTGCATAGATGCTGAAGGAAAACCATTCATACTAAAGGGGAAACCGAAACCTATTTCTGTAAGGCAGATCTCAGACTTGCAGTTAAAAAGAACTCAAAGAAAGGGGTATCAAGTATATGTTGTACATGTTGAAGAATTAGAACAGCAACTAGAGGCAAACTTGTTAGATACCTTACCAGTGATAAGAGAATTTAAAGAGGTTTTCACGAATGAGATTCCTCATCTTCCCCCCAAGAGAGATATTGATTTTTCAATCGATATGGTGGCAGGGGAAACACTAGTTTCTAGAGCCCCTTACCAAATGAGCCCCCCTAAACTCATGGAGTTAAAAATGAAATTACAAGAATTGTTGGACAAAGGTTACATCAGACCGAGTGTATCTCCTTGGGGAGCATCGGTGTTGTTCATGAAAAAGAAGGATGGAACCTTCAGAATGTGCATTGACTATCGTCAACTGAATAAGTTGAAAATAAAAAATAGGTATCCATTTCCCAGAATAGATGACCTTTTTGATCAGGTGAGAGGAGCTTCAATATTCTCTAAGATTGACTTAAGGACTGGTTATCACCAACTTAGAATCAAGGATGAAGATATCAGTAAAATAAATTTTCGAACCAAGTATGGTCACTACGAATTTGTAGTCCTAACTTTCGGTTTGACCAATTCGGTTTGACCAATGCCCCTACCACTTTTATGTGTTTAATGAATAGCATCCTAAATAAATACTTAGACAAATTAGTACTAGTATTTATAGATGACATTCTAATCTATTCAAAAAGTGAGGCATAACATAAAGAACACCTTAGAATTGTGTTGCAGACTCTTAAGGAGAATCAGTTGTATGCCAAGTTTAGCAAATGTGAATTTTATGAGGATAAAATTCAATATTTGGAGCATAAAATTTCTGAACAAGGATTGGCTGTTGACCCTGAGAAAATAAAGTCCACTAGAGAGTGGTCAGTGCCGATTGATGTCTCAGCGGCAAGATCATTTATGGGGATTGTAGGATATTACCAACAGTTTGTAGAAAGATTTTCTGCAATAGCATATCCCATAACTTCACTACAAAGGAAAGGCACAAAATTTGAGTGGAATGAAAAATGCCAAAATAGCTTTGAACAACTAAAATTCAAACTTACTAAAACACCTATATTGAAGATTGCAGATCTTGATAAAGAGTATGTAGTGTGTACTGATGCGTGTGGAGAGGGTTTGGGAGGCGTTCTGTTGCAAGAGAATTCTATTATTGCGTATGAATCTAGAAAACTTAAGAAAGATGAACATAATTACAGTGCTTATGATCTTGATTTAGCTGCTGTAATTCATGCCTTGAAGATGTGGCGACAATATCTTCTCAGAAATAAATTTATATTGATGACAGATCATATCAGTCTCAAGTATTTCTTCACTCAAACAGAGTTGAATGCTCGACAAGCTAGATGGTTGTCTTTTCTGAGTGAATTTGATATGGAAATAAACATATCAAAGGAAAAGAAAACAAAATTGTTGATGCTCTAAGCAGAAATGATTGCCAAAACATAAGTAACATTGGGAGTAGTGCCAATTTTGATTTATAAGGATTAGTAAAAAGGGTAGTAGATCAGGATCACAACTATGAGAAACTGCAAATTCAGATGATGAAAAAAGAAATTGCTGGATACACCCAAAATCAGAAAGGACTAATATGTTATAGAAATAGATTGTATATCCCCAATGTGGATTCTTTGAAAAAATAAATCCTAGATGAATATCATAAACAACCATATTCAGGACATCCTGGATATCAGAAACTGTTGACAACCTTGAAAAATAAATTATTTTTTCCAGGAATGAAAAAATACGTGGCCAACTACTTAGCCAGATGCATGGACTGTCAACTAGTCAAAGTAGAACATCAACATCTAGCTGGCCTTCTAAATCCCTTACCAATTGCAGAATGGAAATGGGACATTGTTTCTATGGATTTTATAATCGGGTTACCCAGAAAAAAGTACCATCATGAATCAGTGATGTTAGTGGTAGATATCTTAACAAAGGCTGCACATTTCATACCTATGAAATCTACTTTTGGGACAACCCAAGTAGAAAATGTGTTCATGAAGGAAATTGTAAGGCTACATGGGGTTCCTAAAGCGATTATTTCAGATAGAGATCCCAAGTTCATAGCAGCCTTTTGGAAGGGTCTGTTTGGAGGCATGGGCACTAAATTTAATTTTAGTACTGCGTATCACCCTCAGACGGATGGTCAAACTGAGAGAAAAAATAAAATTATGGAGGATATGCTCAGAATGTATGTGATGGATAGGCCAACTAAGTGGGAAGACTATTTGCATTTAGTCAAATTTGCTTATAATAACAACTACCAATATTACATCAAAATGAGTCAATTTGAGGCACTCTATGGAAGAAAGTGCCACACTCCTTTAAGTTGGAGCCAACCTGAAGATAAGTTAATACTTGGGCCAGATGCTCTATAGGAAACGGAAAGGATTGTCAAACAAATACAGAAAAAAATCAAAACAGCGCAAGATCGAAAAAAAAGTTATGCCAACAAGAAAAGGATTAACCGAGAGTACAAAGTGGGTGACCATGTATATCTACGGATAAAATCGAAAAAGAGCACTCTGTATACTGGAAGTTGTGCAAAATTGGCTCCTAGATACTGTGGGCCTTTCGAAGTCTTATAAAGAGTGGGACCAGTGGCTTATAAACTGGCCTTACCCCTCCATGTTAAAATTCATGATGTGTTTCATGTTTCGTTATTAAAAATATATGTACATGATGCTTATCATATTGTTGATTGGAATGTGATACAGGTGGAACCAGGGGCGGAGTTCCTTCAAGAGCCGCTTCAAATATTGGAGCGGGAAGAAATTGAGTTGAGAAATAGAATAGTAGCCAAAGTAAAAGTGCAGTGGAAACACTTTACTGCTGAAGAGGCTATATGAGAAAGAGAAGCTGAGATGATGGAAATATATCCATCTTTATTTTCATAATGAACTATAGTAGATAGTCTGTTAACACCGCGGACGATGTTTTTTTTAGAGGGGGAATGTGTAACATCCCTAGTTTCTATGCTTTTTAAGTTAGACATTTGAACAAAAATCCAAAGGGGAGTGGACCCCAATGGAGAATTATTGTGTGGGTTTTATTTAAATATTTATTAATGAAAATAAATGGAATATTTATGTGTGCACTATGACTAGATGAGATTGGAGATCATAAGCCTGATCCATGAGGATATGGATAAGGCTAAGAATTTCCCAAAACCTTTCAAAAATCCTTGAAAAGAAAAATGCTAAATTAGATTAAAGAGGAAAAATCTAAATTCCCCAATGAAGAGGAAAGTAATTGGGAAGAGGTGAAAAAGCTGGAAAAGTAGAGAAATCAGCTTTAAATTACCTCATTGACGGAAGCCTAGGAAAAAAATAGGAAGAAATCATCCTAAAAATTCTGGACCCAGAATTTGGAAACAGGCTTAGGGAAAGCATGGCTTAAGTAAGTTGTTTCAGAACAGACTGAGGTTAGTCTATTATTGGGACAATCTCAGCTCGGGGGTGAACTCTAGAGATAGAAGAATTCTATGGTTGGGAGGATTGGTCATAGAATAAAAGTAGTATGCACACATAATCTATAAATTTATGATACAGGTCGTATTATGGAAGCTTAAAGTGATATTGAGTTTGTAATTATTAAGTTTTCATGTTGTAAGTATTCAAATTCCTTACTTTTAACTGATTTATCAGAAGAAATAGTCCTCTAAAATCTGTATAGTAGTAGGAATAGTCTATTGGGAAATATCAATCAGAATCTCTAAACCGATATGGGTTTAAATCTAAATATATGTCTTATTCCCGAAGAAAGTGTATTTTTATAACTTTAATCTCCTTCGGTAATATTAAATTATTTATGCATGAAAAGAAAAAATTAAAACACTAGAATTTCTAGTTAAGTAACTAGAAGTTGAAATTAAAAGAATACATAATATTACATTCTGCTTCATTATTTCCAAGAAGAAAGTAATTGAACTAAAAAAAAAAATCATATGTAATTCTATTCAAAATGAAAGATTTTAATTTAAGTTAGAAATACAGTACTAATAATACTAGGGAAACTCCTGCTGAGAATAGTATGTTATCTGTATGAAAATCTAATGATATACAATTCTGCAAATTGTACACAAAATAATAATTATGAAATTTTCAGAACTACATACAATTATTATGATTTAAATTTGGTAAATCTTACATTTATAAATCTTTCTATGCTATAGAAGAAAGATAAATTTTAGAAATTTAAAAGAAGAATGTATATAAATGTATAGTTAAGGCTTAACTATAAAGGGGCTACATGAAATCAATTTTTTAATAAGTTCTGTTCATAAAGGGATGAGATTAAACTCATTATAACATGAATATAGAAAAATCTACTTGTGCATGACAATGTTGGTTAACAGTGACTGGAATTACTAGAAATAAATGTATAGAGGACAAAAAAAATTAAGTTCCTGTTTTAGAATTAAGAACAGAAGCTTATCAGTTATAAATATAGAGGCTGTATATTTATACCTGTAGGCATGGTATTTAAAATTAGTGCTATTAAATTAAAAATCATAGTATCTTATAAATTATGATAGATGTCTCAGCTAAATATATTTCTGAAAATAAAAAGGGCCATGTATCAAACACATATAATTAACAGAATAAATTTTGTTATATCAAATTAAGTTGTATTTAAACTAAAGAAGAGAACTAAATTTCCCTTGAAAATATCATATCTAGTTATATATATATATATATATATATATATATATATATATATATATATATATATATATATATATATATATATATATATAATTATGAAAAAAAAAGAAAATACACGGAACTGCAAATTGTAATAAATAATTTTACAATAATAGTTTAGAGTGAAATCGATAAGGGAAGGAAGCAAGTTGAAGTTAAAATTTTTCAACATAAAAAGTTTGCATAAATTTTAAAACTGTTAGACCGATGGAGCTTCGGTATATATATATAGATATATATAAAAAAACTAATTTTGTTCCATAATAAGAAGAAAATTAATTCCACAGTCCCGACGTAAGTCAAGTCGAAATTAATTGATAGTAATTATTACAAATTTCTTTAATAACGAGACTCGAAAATCTCAGAGTGGAAAGGAAAATAACAAGGGAAAACCGAATTATTTTCCCTCTCGGTGACGTAAAATGAGGTACCAACCTGTGAGCACTAAAAAATCAGGATTAACAGTTGAACTGGAATGGTAAAACCCCATAAAATTTTAACAGAGAATATCCTAGTACCATTACCTGCAACCAACAGAGAAAAGGGTGAGAGAAATTCAGAATAAAGAAATCGCAGCTCTAAATATATAACAAGATTCAGTAAGGAAAATGAAAATAATTATGGTTACATCTAACCATACAAGTAAATGCAAGAATGAAGCTACTGGAAATAGACAAAGAAACTGGAAGCATTAATAATGGAACTAGATCGAATATTCAAATACAGAAAGAGACAGAAGTGATATAATTATATTCACGAAAAATAAATTAGACTGAAAACAACTTCTGAATTTTGGCAAGACATTACAACGTCTCAGAATCACGATGATGGTTCCAAATACATATGCACGCTAATACTACTGCCATCGCTTATATAGAAAACTAAATGTGAATCTTTGAAGCAATAAAGAACATCATATTATGAATTGATTTTCGTATAGACAACACGAAAATCACTGTAAATAGAAAGACAATAATTGGGATGGAATGAAAGGTTTGTTTCATCTTACTATGGAAAATTTAAACTTTAAACTTCATAAATTACTGATACACTTAATTTCATAGTCACAATAAATATAATGTCTTATTCGAACAAGTATATTGAGTGATTACCTAAGTGAACCAAGACGAATTGAGTATGTTCAAAGGGTATTTGCATATCTCCATGATGCAGATGAACGTAACAGAGGAATGATTCCTCTTGAGGAGTAAAAAAAAAAAAATGAGCCAGAAATAAGAGTTTCGAAAACCCTCAGAAACACAAGGCAAAATGAATTCATACATTGAGTAGACAAATTTTATATGGCTTTGGAACCCTAATCCCAGGCAAATATCCATCGTACACGTGTCATGAGATGCCCAATATTGAGACTACCGTAGGGTAGAAAATCTCAAAAGCTTCAACCATTGTATCAATAATGAAGACAAGTAGGTTAAATTTAAATCTCAGCGTACTACCAAACCTAACTTGGTACAGGTAGTAAAGGCGAAATATTTCATATAAAGTTGGAAGATCTTGCAATAGAAATAAAATATGCAGAGTAGAAACCAAATTTACAGCTAACCCAATTTCATTTAAGTTTTCCAGAGGTGTGAAATTGAGCCGATAAATATAATGTACAAAGTGCTCAGACGATTTATGAGTGCATCGAAAATTGCTAGGGTACGATACAATAGAAGCAAAATTTACTTGGTGTTAAATGAAAGTATCAATGAGAATCGAACTCATAGAATTCAACCATAACGAAATAAAAGTTATAGTAATGGAATTGAAAACTTTTCATAAGTTCATGTGGTAGGTTGAAGATCCTAAACGAGATCTTATATAAGAGGAATTAAATGTTACAATGCTAATCTATGAAAAATTTAATATATAATAATAACATATGAAATTGTAATTATTATATATTAAATGTGGAATGTTATATATATATATATATATATATATTATATTAAATTTATATAATATATATTAAATTTGAAAATGTTAAAAGTACAATGATTTCATAAGGGTTATGAAATATTACACTATAATATGAATTGCTAAAAAGATGTGCTAAAGTGTAAATTATAAATTAACCCTAAGGAATGGATTGTACTCATCAGTCCAAGGAAATTTCAAGTGGAAACAATTCATGTGAGATTTCATAAATCCTTATGAATATTAAAATAGTATTTATTAATAAGTGGAAATTAAAATAGGTTCTGAAGAAAAAAGAAAAAAATTGGCGGAACCTGAGAGGTGTTACAACTTGGTGAAAGTATAGTAAATAAACTTTAGATACTAAAGTTTATTTTATTTTATTTCTTAAAACAAAGGTTATTACAAGTCTTGGAGTTATGGGAAAAAAACCGTAAAATAAAATATTTGATTTCCAAGTACTTGAGGTAGTTACTCCCTCCTCCTTTGGATATTAACACATCTCATTTTGTGACAAGAAGCCAAGAGATGCATCAGAGGGAAGAGAGGCATGAGACAACTAAAAGGAGAGAACAAATATTGAGCAATATGCTTCCAAGATGAATTAAGATGTGGATAAATGGTGTTGTTGAGTTGGACAAGAGCTAATGGAAGCCTTGAAGTTTAAAATTTATTGTCTAGATTAGGATTCTTGAGGCCTACGAGAAAACTGCCAATCTTGTTGGTTGGGTGTTGGAGTATTATTGCTAGTTTAATTCTCTGAATGGTTGAACTTATGAAGATAAGTATATTTGAAATTCAAACTAACAATAGCTCTATTTTTTAAACAAATGTGTATTTTCTTCTATGTTTAATCATGAATGAAATGGAATAGTTTCATAACAAAGGTTTAATGCTAATTTTTGTAACAATAACTAAATAGTAATGTGTGAGCGTAATATCATACTCGGGAATTTATATTTATGTATACAAAACATATAATGTAAAAAAAAACAAAGGGGTTTTCCTCTAAGGAGAAATAAGAAAAACTATAACAAATTATTTTCAATTTCCTCCGTAAAAATTTAACTGTTCTATGTTAGTCTATCTAGAGGTGGTTAGTTCCCTATTGAAAACTTTAATTTTCATGGAAACAATCCAACCTTGTGAATAGAATACCCTGTGCACTCAGGAGATAGGAACCGACACACCAAAAAGGAAGGTGAGATCCTGACTACTTGCATTGGATAAAATAAAATAAAAATAAACCTATTTCTATAAGTTATAACTGTACTTTGATAAGAAAAGGGAATTATATAACTATAGGTCACAAATGAGTCCTTGTCGAATAGAGGTAAATTAGTAGGGATGGTGGAAACCCTGCTATAATATTAATTAATGAACACAAAAGGGTTGAGGTTAGTTCTATGACATCATTAGAATAACCCAACAGCCTAACAAACAATCCTAGTGCCTTGGGTAACCATGTAACATTACAATGTTCATGTGAGACAAAGAATCCTGTAAAAATATGAATAACCCATTTTCATAAGAAATAATGTATCAAGATCTATAAAATATAGCATTAATATAAATACATGGAGAAAACCAAAGACGGATTTGTAACAATATCACTCTAATTTTTAAATAAGCAATGAGTAACTAGAGTTCTTGGATAAATTGAAGCAAAAAATATGAATACCTTTTTGTATTAAATAAATAACATACTAGATAGAAAATAATGTCAATGGAGGGTATGTTGTTTGTGGAATAGCTAAAATTTCATTACTTTAAACTAGAGGTAAAATATAAAAGAAAATCCTTCCCATATATCTGATTCCCTAGTGCGAAAACACCTAACATAGACAGTACATCCCTATACATATACCAAGAAATTTTTGAGAACCATCCTCAGAAAAGGATAATTTTCCACCAAACCCTGAGGAATATGACACAAAATATCATCTGGTGAAGTGAATTTCTCAACAAGAATAAATAGAAAATTTTATAGGAACACCTGCATAATCAAAGAGGGCAAGTCGCGAGTAACCCAAGACACAAATACAAGAAATAATCTTGGAGTGTTGGTTGTAATCATGAGATTCTTTATTGAAGAAACCCTAGGATACATCCATGAAAAGTCCATTAGGGACATTCAATTCTTCTAAAAAATTGCGGAAGAAAAACATAAAAAACAAAATCTCTTCTTAAGTGAATTTTTCAGGGTAGCTCACCTAAATAACCCTCTTGATAGTAACTCGGAGTCTAAGTATTAAAGCATGAAAAATGTATAAGGAAAAAACTTATGAAATACCCAGAAGAAAAGATAAACTTCCAAAAAAATTCCTCATGTAAAGTTACCAGTGGTTAGTCGTTGCATAAAGGAAGTAGACGGTGTCAGATTTCATCGATGGTACAGAATGTCCCTATTTCTGTGTCAAAAACATGAGAAAATTATAAAAAAAAGGGAAATATTGATATATTGGTCCAAAGAAAAATACAACCATGCAACCTGAAAGTTGGAATACCCTACATTGGGTGGATAAAGTGATTTACCCAATGGAACAAGGATTATGGTTGTAATCTGTTGCAAAGATGTTATAGTGGATGAAGGGTTTGAATGAGGCAGAGAACAAGTTAAGGTGTGGGGTGGTTACCCCAAAATTACCTTCGATGCCCATCGGTCATTTAATCATGTCATATGAATCCAACAATGGAGTTATTATCATATGTTGGTAGAGAAGGTCGGCACCGACCATATAACACTCCAGAATTCTATCCTTGTACCAAATCAAGTGTTGCCAAATTCCGATGTACAAATCATCCCTGGGGTGGAATAAACATACATGATAATTAAAAATTAAAGTTTTATATAAAAACTGTAATTAATATATCAAAAATTTGTATGAAAATTAGATAGATAATAAATAATTTAAACAAATTTGATAAGACATTTCCAAGCTTTTGATTTAATGGTGGCAGCAGTGGAAGGTTAATAATAATAATAAAGAAATGGTGATAATGGGTGTTACAAGTGGTATTCGATCCATGTTGAAATACTGAAAGCTATTTGGAGAATTGAATAACAAATATATTTGTGTTCACAGAGAAATCACAATGATGAAAAAAACTAAAAGTAAACAACCAATAAGGCCATTGTAGAATCTATTCCTATGCCAATTTTGAGAGCTAATCTGAAAATGTGGGTCCAAGTGGGAGGAGAACACCAAAATCCCACTATTATGTTGTTGGAAACAATTCAACAACTAAAGGATGAGATGTATCATTTTCGGGATGTTATGAAACTAGCTCCAAAAACAGAATAAAAGAGAGATCAATGCCTTAGAAATCAGCCACTTTGAGGGGGAAACCTCCAATACATTACATAAATGAACAATTCTTTGATGATAAAAATGACAAAACCTCCTTCTATATATAGGGGTCCATGGGGTTACATTATAATCCTAGCTAACCTAAAAATAATAATGTAAGTAAACAATAATAACAATATGGGGGTTACAGGGGTACAATAGTAACAATAAAGGGGCTACACTAATAACAATAAGGGACTACACTAGTAATATGGGGACCTAACATGCCACTTCCTTCAAAAAAGTGTTTTCCTCAATGATTGAGTAGCTCTGGATGCTTCTATATAAAATTTTCATCCTCCCAAGTAGAATCTTTAGTGGGTAAGTTCTTCCACTTGATGAGATACTCTGAAATTTATTGATTTCGTAGCTGTCAAGTTCTTGTTTTCGTGACTGTTTCAGTTTCCAATATGATTTTTCCTTCCTCATCAAGTTCTCATAATATTGTTTGAACTGGAAGTTTGTCACCTATAACCTTCTTTAAGCATGAATGTAACACCCCTATTTTATGAGTTTGAAATTCAAAACTAGACATTTGAACTTTAATCCTAAGGGGAGTGGACCCCAAAGGACAAGTATTTTGTGGATGTAATTAAATATTTAATTTGAGAAAATGAATAAATTAATTGTGTGTAGATTGAACAAAATGAGAATTATGAGATCACTTGCTAAATCCATGAGGATGGATAAAGGAAAATAATTTCCCCACAATCTTTCAAAAATCCTTGAAAGAATTTCTAAATTCGATTTTGAGGAAAATCTAGTTTCCCCAATGATGTGAAGAGTAGTTGGGAAGAGGTAAAAAGCTGGGAAAAGCATAAAGCAACTTTAAAAAAAAAAAAAATCCCTAAAATGGGAAGCCTAGGCAAATAGGAAGAAAAGCATCCTGATATTCTGGACGCAGAATTAGAAACAGGCTTTGGGGAACAACAGCTTAAATAAGCTGTTCCTAAACAGACTAGAGGTTGATTTGTTCTGGAGGTGGTCTCAGCTCGGGGGTGAGTTTTGGAGATAGAGGGACTCTACGGTTGGGAGGACTGGTCAAATACCAAAGTGGTATGCACATAGTGTTATGCATGGAAAAAAAATATTGTTTGTTGTCATGTATAAGAGTTAGTGATTATATCTGTATGCTAGTTAATTGTTTCATTTTGGTGCTGGTGTTCCATACATTTACAGAATAGGAGAGCAGTCAAACTCTTCCAGTTCTGCATAGTTGTAGGAACTAGGAAAATGAGGCAAAATCACCCAGAATTTCTAAACCAGCTTTGGTCTAAATCTGGAGATTATAGTACCTCATAATTCAAAATTTTGTAACTTTAAGTTGCTTCTATGGAAAATGGAATATAGTTAAGAAATCCTGTAAGAAAAATTCTAAGACAGTAGGAAAATAAATGTATATAGGACAGAATTATTCCCTTATTGAATTCACTATATGAAATATAGATATATATGGAATTTTCAAACAACAGTGCATGTCTATTTATAGATATCCTAATATCTTCTCAAATAATAATTAAATGAAAGAGTATGAAATTGTAGTACTGCTTAACTGTCTTAGTTACTAAAGAAATGAAACTATACATGACTATTAACTCTAGAAATGAGTTATGTATAAAAAATAAACTATGGGAATAACCCCTTGGTAACAGGGAGGATCCGACTAAGTTACAGGCTGGAAAGATTAGGCATGCATAGGAAACTATAAATCAAGTCAATAAATGCACTTATATAGATACAGATAGATATATAGATATATCAATATTGAAGAAGGTAGCACATAGCTATCCACCAGTATATATATATATATATATATATTTATCAGTGAAGAAAGTTAGTGTAGACATTTATACATTGGCACTGTTCTATTATGAACACAAAAGAACCAAAAATTTGAGGTATACCGTTACAGGGCATAATTAGCCTTACCTATGAAGTTGTCACCATGGAACTACAACCTCCTAAGAAGACGGAGAGTTCCTGTAGGAACCATATAACATATACAAATAATGGACAATGCTAGTTTCATTTACTGAGTCCCTGTAAATTCGGAAAAGATGGCAATAAAGATATATATACACATTAAAGTAATAACTATGATGAGAAGGTGAAAAGAGAAACAACTCATTAATTCTGCGATCATCTTAAAATGACACAAAACAAATAATTGAATGCAAGACACAAGAAAATATCCATAAAATAATAATCTGGAGGTTCTTCGAAGCTATTATGAAATTATCGAAAATATCAATGACGAAGAATAAACACATTCGGCATATACATATCAGAGGTCGAGCCCTCTCGGGAAAAATTCCTTTAAAAAACTCCATGCTCATTCTAGAAATTAATATATTCAAAGAATATTATCATACAAATGAAATTTGTTAATAGTTATAGTCTCTGACCGAGTCTAGAATTACAATAGACACTGCTAGAATTCTAAGAAATTAACTATTCCGCACAAATGAGGTGGAACAATGCGACGAGAGGATAGCTTCTCTCCGCACAGGTGTATACCGACCTGAAAACGTCAAGGGCGGTGAAATTAGTATCAAATGAAATGAAGTATCTCATGGCCGCCGATGATTGAATGCGTACGGAGTATACATTACCTGTAGAAATGCAGCCATGATAGTGAGTCTATCAATAGAGTAATTGATAGAAAATTTTATCAACAGAAAAAATTAGCAAGAAGAGGAGGGGTTACCTATCAAAGAAGACCCTCATTCCTTCCGATTTATCTGTAACAAGGATAGAGGCAGAATATTAACGAATTAGAAAACCAGAAGGTTAATAGGAAAACGAAAAAAAAAAACTCCACTAGTTATTGTTTCTAGGCCAATGGCTGTCACACAAGAGATTATATGCTGTCAACAACTCACTGACTTGAACTCAAATATGTTTTGTCACAAAGGACGAACAGAGGTATTCCTATTAAGAAACCTTGCATATTATTACCAAGCCTTGTTAACCACAGGTTAAACGAAATCGACGTAGAGACAGTGTCGTAAGAACAGAGAAATAAATCAATATATTGGTACAGGAGACTACCATGAGAAGCTACTTAACGAACCCAAATGAGGCTAGACCATAAACGCAAATACAAGAAAGAAATCATTTCGTATCATCATCTCTCGAAGTTTTCACAGAGAAAGATGTATAGCGAGTTATAAAAACTAAACATGATCTCCAAGGTAGAATGAAAGATGTGCATAAAAGGCTCATACCTGGAGTAAGTGTCGATGCATAGGTAAGTAGGCCGAACTTATGGGAAAGCCAATGATTGAGTTCCTTCGCATGCAGAGCCTCGATGTTGAAAGGTGAGTAAACCAAACGAAGGGCAAAGAAACTGCCTTCACACTAAAACGAAGACTTATATAACCACACCAAAATATTAGTCACAAAACCCTAATAAGGTGAGGGAATCGCAGCCGTCCACATGGAAAAATCTCCAAGGTGAAGGCACAGATCGAATGGCTGGAGGTCGCATTTACGCCAATCGTTCCATTTAATTAGACAAGCCATACAATGAAGTTCATGGCATTCTGCCCGTATTATGGAGATTGCCTTGTTTCTAGAGTAGTCTGGCGTGGCGATTACCAGAGCAACGTGGATCTATAGCACGTGAACAGGAATGGGATGAAACCCATCCCAACCAATACAATTAAACCGAAAGTCTTACATAAGCTGACGTGGAGAGTTGATATCACATCTCAATTTCCACACTACATTAAACCGACTTTATCAGGACGAAATACGTGGAATCTCTAGGTGAATACATGCAACCTTTACATAAATTCTGACATGAACAACATGTACAACAAATATGCGATGATATTGACATAGACCATGTGAAAACTATGGCTACCAAGTCATTGAATAGCCATAAGTGCTATATAGGCATAGATATAAGAGTATGTGAATTAAATCCAGCTAACGTTCATAAACAAATTGTCTAGGAAAATGACGTTATAAAAAAATGGGAGCATAGGGTTCGTTAAAGGGTTAAAGATGCCATGGTCGACGTGGGTATAATCTATTCGAACCCCCTTTATATATAAATACATAATAATATGTTTAATGCCCAAAGGTTCAATGATATCAAAACGAAGGTGAGACATAGGTTGATAGGGGCGACCTTGCATAGGAAGTGGGTTAGTGGTAAAAAAATCCACTATGATTTTAATACAAAGACCCTTATATTAAATTGGATTGGAAATGAAATCCAATAGATATTGATTTTGGATATAGTTTAATATGTGGGAATAAATCATATTGGGAGAATAAATATGATTTAACCGGATAGTAATAAAAAATATTATAGCATAATATTTTGTCGAAATTATTCTTGAAAAATATGGAATGCCTAAAAAAAAAAAATTGGGAGGTAAATGGGAGGTGTGGCAAATGGTATCAGAGCCCAAGTTATATCAAACTGGGTTGTTGTCATTGTGCTCACTGTTGCTGTGTGTACACTATATAAATTAATTTATGTGGAAAAAAAATATATATATACTTTTTTTTTACTGATCTGTGTTGTTTAGTGTATAGTGGTGCTGGAATGGCAAAAGGTGACGAAATTTATCTTGATCTACGTGATGAGGATAATACACCAGATCCCAATTCTCCCATGATGGCTATGTTGCGTGGGTTGCAACAAGAATTGGCTGAGATAAGAAGGCAGAATGACAGATTTTCATTAGTCAGTGAGGAGCAGGAAAAGCTCATCAGAGAACTAACTTCGCGGAATAGCCAAGAAGGCGAAGGTTCCGGAAAGAGGAAGACTAATGAGTCTGAGGAGGATGATGCTGTTAGGAATCAGTATAAGTAGAAAAAGGAATTACAGGGGGAATTCTGAAAGATCAAACCTCCCTCCTATGATGGGGAGAAGGAGGAAGATGCTGAAGCCTGGTTGTTGAACATGATTAAGTACTTCCAGGTCTATGAATATGAAAGCAATCTGAAGGCTAGATTAGCTATCTACCAGCTAAAAGGTAAGGCTACCTTGTGGTGGGAGGAGATGAAAATGGTTCGTGCCATTGATGAAAATACAATTACTTGGGAATATTTTCAGGTTAAGTTCAAAAACTGCTACTTGAATGAGCATTATTATGATGATAAAGCAAAGGAATTTCATGAGCTTAGACTGGGACAGCTTACTGTTGATGAGTTTGTCACTAAGTTTAACAATCTGTTGAGATATGTCCCTTACATTAGGGAAGAGAAGGAAAAGGTGCAAAGGTTTTTGAACTGTTTGCCTGCTGTGTACAAAGAGAAAATCGAGTTTGATAACCCAAAAACTATGGATGAGGTAGTGAGGAAAGCTAGATTATGTTACCAACAGTTCAAAGGAAAAATTGAACATGGACAAAGCTGGGTAAATAAGAGTGAATTCAAAGGGAAGAAACAGAAACCAGCCTATTTGAAGAATTTTGGCAGGGATCATCAGCGAAAGAAATTTAATAAACCCAAAGAAAGTCAAAATGCTCAGTCCCAAGTGGCTTCAAAAAAAATATATGGAGACAATAAAAAGCAAGGCACAGTCAAAATGAGGGAACCCTTGAAATGTTGGGGCTATGGAGAACCCCATATTTTGAGGGATTGTCCCCATTGAAACATTCAGATGATTATAAGAGATCGAGAAGCTACAACAGTAAATGACATAGCAAGAAATATACCTACCATCAGTGCAGCCTTGGAAAATCGACAGGAAGACCATCAAGCTACTATGGTGGAAATGGAGGGTAAGATTTCTGACCAATCTGTCACTGTTTTGATTGATCCGGTTGCTTCTTTGAGTTACATTAGTCCAAAAATTGTAGAAAAATGTTATCTTAAAACTGAAAAATTTCAGCAGTCATGGTTGGTACAGCTGGCCACTGGAACCAAGAGGAAGGTAACAATTGCCCCGAAGAGCAATTAGATTAAATGATTTTCAAACAGAAGTAAATTTGAACATTCTGCCATTAGGTTCATATGACTTGCTGATAGGAATGGACTGGCTGGAAAAGAAGAAGGCCCTGATGAACTGCTGGGATAAGACCCTGCATTGTGTAGATGAAGAAGGGAAACCTTTTATTCTCAAAAGAAAACCAAAACCCATTTCTGTAAGACAAATATCAGCACTGCAATTAAAAAGAACAGCTAGGAAAGGACATCAAGTCTATGCAGTACATGTGGAAGAAATAGAACAGAAAACTAAAGAGAATCTACTGGATGCCTTGCTAGTAGTGAGGGAGTTCAAAGAACTTTTTCCAGATGAAATCCCTCATCTTCCCCCCAAAAGAGAGATTGAATTTTCAATCGATCTGGTGCCGGGAGCAGCACCTGTTTCCCGAGCCCCTTATCGAATGAGTCCCCCTGAACTCATGGAATTGAAAATGCAATTGCAAGAATTGTTAGATAAAGGTTATATTAGACCGAGTGTGTCTCCTTGGGGAGCACCAGTGCTGTTCATGAAAAAGAAAGATGGAACCTTTAGGATGTGCATTGATTATCGTCAATTGAATAAGTTGACCATTAAAAATAGATACCCCTTGCCTAGAATTGATGATCTTTTTGACCAAGTGAGAGGAGCTTCAGTATTTTCAAAGATTGACTTAAGGATTGGTTATCACCAGCTCAGAATTAAGGAAGAAGACATCAGCAAAACAACCTTTCGAACCACGTATGGTCACTACGAATTTGTAGTCTTACCTTTTGGTTTAACAAATGCCCCTTCCACCTTTATGTGCTTAATGAACAGTGTGTTAAATAAGTACTTGGATAAATTCATACTTCTGTTCATAGATGATATTTTAGTTTACTCAAAAAGTGAGGAAGAACACAAAGAGAACTTGAGGATAGTATTGCAAAATTTGAAAGAAAACTAGTTATATGCTAAGTTCAGCAAATGTGAATTTTATAAAGACAAGATTCAATACTTGGGACATATTATTTCTAAACAAGGGTTGGCTGTTGCCCCTGAAAAGATAAAAGCTAGTAAAGAATGGCCTGTGATGTTTGCGCAGTGAGATCATTAATGGGGATTGCAGGTTATTATCGCAGATTTGTGGAGAGATTTTCTGCTATAGCACATCCCATAACATCACTACAAAGGAAGGGTGTCAAATTTGAGTGGACTGAAAATGCCAAAAATGTTTTGACCAATTAAAACAAAAACTTACTACAGCCCCTATACTAAAGATTGCAAATCCTGATAAAGAATTTGTGGTATGTACAGATGCCTCTAGAGAGTGGTTGGGAGGAGTTATTTTGCAGGAAAATTAGGTTATTTCATATGAGTCTAGGAAAATGAACACACATGAACAGAACTATAGTGCATATGATTTGGAGTTAGCTGTTGTTATTCATGCTTTGAAGATGTGGCAACACTATCTTCTTGGAAATAAATTTACATTGATGATTGATCACATTATTCTTAGATATTTCTTCTCCCAAACTGATTTGAATGCTAGACAAGACAGATGGTTGTCTTTTCTAAATGAATTTGATATCGACATAAAACATATCAGGGGGAAAGAAAATAAAATTGATGATGCCTTAAGCAGAAATGCTTGTCAAAATGTAAACCGCTGTGGAAGTAGTGCCGCGTTTGATTTAGAAGATTTAGTGAAAAAGGTAGCAGACCAGGATCCAAATTATGAAACACTACTGGTAAAAATATTAAAGAAGGAGAAGACTGATTTCACTCAAAACCAAAAAGGGTTGATCTGCTACAAAAACAGATTATATGTCCCCAATGTGGAGTCCTTGAAAAGAGAGATTCTGGATGAATATCACAAACAGCTGTATTCAGGGCATCCTAGATATTAGAAAATGTTAATAGCTTTGAAAAAGAAGTTGTCCTGGCCAGGAATGAAAAGAGATGTAGAAGAATATTTAGCTAGATGCATGGAGTTTCAATTAGTTAAAGTTGAACATCAGCATCCTGCTGGTCTTCTAAACCCTTTTCCGATTGCAGAATGGAAATGGGACACAGTTTCCATGGATTTCATAACAGGATTACCCAAAACCAAATAACAACACGATTCAGTGATGGTAGTAGTAGACACTTTAACCAAAGCTGCACACTTCAAACCTATAAAATCTACTTTTGGGACAGCTCAAGTAGCAGATGTGTTTCTAAAAGAGATAGTAAGATTACATGGGGTCCCAAAGGTGATTGTTTCAGATAGAGATGTTAAGTTCACAACAGCTTTCTGGAAAAATCTATTTGGAGGTATGGGCACTAAGCTGAATTTTAGTACTGCCTATCACCCTCAGACCGATGGTCAGACAGAGAGAACTAATCAGATTTTGGAGGACATGCTGAGAATGTATGTGATGGAAAGGCCATCAAAATGGGAAGACTACTTGCATTTAGCTGAATTTTCCTATAATAATAGCTACCAATCCTCCATAAAAATGAGTCCGTTTGAGGCACTCTATGGAAGAAAATGTCGTACTCCCTTGAGCTAGAGCCAGCCAGAGGATAAAATAATGTTGGGACCAGATGCCTTACAAGAGATGGAAAGAATTGTGAAACAGATACAAAGAAACATCAAGACAACACAAGCTCGCCAGAAAAACTATGCTAATAAGAAGAGAGTACACCGAGAATTTAAAGTGGGAGAACATGTGTAATTGCGTATTAAACACACAAAGAGCACACTTTATGCTGGAAGTTGTGCAAAACTGGCTCCTAGATATTGTGGTCCTTTTGAAGTATTAGAAAGGGTGGGACCAGTGGCTTACAAGCTGGCCTTACCACCCCATGTTAGAGTTCATGATGTGTTTCATATTTCATTATTAAAAAGATATGTACATGATGCTTCTCACATAGTGGATTGGAATGTGGGCCGTGGAACTGCAGGAGTTCTTTCCGTAACCTCTTCAAATATTGAGTGAAGAAATTGAATTGAGGAATCGACGGTCACAAGAGTAAGGGTGCAAGGAAGCACTTACTATCAAGAAGTTACTGTGGTTATAGCTAAACCAATGGAGATATCCCCCCCCCCCCCCCCATTTTGTTTCGAAAAATCGAACTCTAGTAGTTAAATAACAACGTAGGATTCAAAAGTTTGATTTCAGAGGGGAATATTTAACACCCCAGCGTTTGTGTTTGAAATTTTCAACTTTAGACATTTGAACTTTAATCCAGAAAACAAAGGGAAGTTATTTGGTAAATGTAATTAAACATTTAATTGAGGAAATGAATAAATTATTGTGGTGCAAATTGACCAAAAATGAGATGATGAGATCACTTGCTAAATCTGAGGATGGATGAGGCAAATATTTCCCCACAATCTTTCAAAAATCCTTGAAAGAATTTCTAAATTAGATTTTGAGGAAAATCTAGTTTCCCCAATGATGTGGAGAGTAGTTGGGAAGAGGTAAAAAGCTAGGAAAAGCATAAAGTAGCTTTTAAAAAAAAAAATCCCTAAAATGGGAAGCCTAGGCAAAGAGGAAGAAAAGCATCCTGATATTCTGGACGCAGAATTAGAAACAGGCTTTGGGGAACAACAGCTTAAATAAGCTGCTCCTAAACAGACTAGAGGTTGATCTATTCTGGAGGTGGTCTCAGCTCGGGGGTGAGTTATGGAGATAGAGGGACTCTATGGTTGGGAGGACTGGTCAAATACCAATGTGGTATGCACATAGTGTTATGCATGGAAAAAAAATATTATTTGTTGTCATGTATAAGAGTTAGTGATTATATCTGTATGCTAGTTAATTGTTTCATTTTGGTGCTGGTGTTCCATACATTTACAGAATAGTAGAGCAGTCAAACTCTTCCAGTTCTGCATAGTTGTAGGAACTAGGAAAATGAGGCAAAATCACCCAGAATTTCTAAACCAGCTTTGGTCTAAATCTGGAGATTTTAGTACCTCATAATTCATAATTTTGTAACTTTAAGCTGCTTTTGTGGAAAATGAAATATAGTTAAGAAATCCTGTAAGAAAAATTCTAAGACAGTAGGAAAATAAATGTATATAGGAAAAAATTATTCCCTTATTGAATTCACTATATGAAATATAGATATATATGGAATTTTCAAACAACAGTGCATGTCTATTTATAGATATCCTAATATCTTCTCAAATAAGATTTGAATGAAAGAGTATGAAATTGTAGTACTGCTTAAGTGTCTTAGTTACTAAAGAAATGAAACTATACATGACTATTAACTCTAGAAATGAGTTATGTATAAAAAAAAAACTATGGGAATAACCCCTTGTTAACAGGGAGGATCCGACTAAGTTACAGGCTGGAAAGATTAGGCATGCATAGGAAACTATAAATCAAGTCAATAACTGCACCCTATATAGATACAGATAGATATATAGATATATCAATATTGAAGAAGGTAGCACACAACCATCCACCAGTCTATATATATATATATATATATATATATCAGTGAAGAAAGTTAGTTTAGACATTTATACATTGGGACTGTTCTATTATGAACACAAAAGAACCAAAAATTTGAGGTATACCGTTACAGGGCATAATTAGCCTTACCTATGAAGCTGTCACCACAGAACTACAACCTCCTAGGAAGACAAAGAGCTCCTATAGGAACCATATAACATATACAAATAATAGACAATGCTAGTTTCATTTACTAAGTCACTGTAAATTTGGAAAATATGGCAATAAAGAGATATATACACATTAAAGTCATAACTATGATAAGAAAGTGAAAAGAGAAACAAATCATTAATTCTGCAATCATCTTAAACCGACACAAAACAAATAATTGAATGCGAGACACAGGAAAATATATATAAAATAATAATCTGGAGGTTCTTCAAAGCTATTATGAAATTATCGAAAATATCAGTGACGAAGAATAAACACGTTCGGCATATACATATCAGAGGTCGAGCCCTCTCGGGCAAAAGTCCTTTAAAAGACCCCATGCTCACTCCAGAAATTAATATATTCAAAGAATATTGTCATAGGAATGGCATTTTTTAATAGTTACAGTCTTTGACCGAGTCTAGAATTACAATAGACACTGCTAGAATTGTAAGACATTAACTATTCCGCACAAACAAGGTGGAACAATGTGATGAGAGGATAGCTTCTCTCTGCACAGGTGTATACCCACCTGAAAACGTCAAGGGCGGTGAAATTAGTATCAACTGAAATGAAGTATCTCATGGCCGTCGATGATTGAATGTGTACGAAGTATACATTACCTGTAGAAACGCAACCATGATAGTGAGTCTATCAATAGAGTAATTGATAGAAAATTTTATCAACAGAAAAAATTAGCAAGAAGAGGATGGGTTACCTGCCAAAGAAGACCCTCATTCCTTCTGATTTATCTTTAACAAGGATAGAGGCAGAATATTAACGAATTAGAAAACCATAAGGTTAATAGGAAAATGAAAAAAAAAACCTTCACCATGAAGTTCTTGCCAAAGGGCTATCGCTCGCCTACGAAGAGACGAGCGAAGTCAACATCCCACCATCTAAACCCAGCGTTCAAGTCACAAAGGACGAACAGAGGTATGCCTATTAAGAAACCCTGCGTATTATTATCAAGCCTCGTTAAGCACAGGTTGAAACAAAATCGACGCAGAGATAGTGTTGTAAGAACAGAGAAATAAATCAATATATTGGTACAGGAGACTACCATGAGAAGCTGCTTAACGAACCCGAATGAGGCTAGACCATAAATGCAAATAAAAGAATGAAATCATTTCATATCATCATCTCTCAAAATTTTCATAGAGAAAGATGTATAGCAATTTATAAAAACCGAACATGATCTTCAAGGTAGAATGAAAGACATGCATACAAGGCTCATACCTGGAGTAAGTGTCGATGCATAGGTAAGTAGGCCGGAGTTATGGGCAAGCCAACGATTGAGTTCCTCTGCGTGCAGAGCCTTGACGTTGAAAGGTGAGTAAACCAAACGAAGGGCAAAGAAACTGCCTTCACACTAAAACGAAGACTTATATAACCACACCAAAATCCCAGTCACAAAACCCTAATAAGGTGAGGGAATCGCAGCCGTCCACATGGAAAAATCTCCAAGGTGAAGCCATGGATCGAATGGCTAGAGGTCGCATTTACACCAGTCATTCGACATTTAATTAGACAAGCCATACAATGAAGTTCACGGCATTCTGCCCGTATTATGGATATTGCCTTGTTTCCAGAGTAGTCTGGCGTGGCGATTGCCAGAGCAACGTGGATCTATAGCACGTGAACGGGAATGGGATAAAACCCATCCCAACCAATACAATTAAACCGAAAGTCTTACATAAGATGACATGGAGATTTGATATCACATCTCAATTTCCACACTACATTAAACCGACTTTATCAGGATGAAATACGTGGAATATCAAGGTGAATACATGCAACCTTTACATAAATTCCGAAATGAACAACATGTACAACAAATATGCGATGATATTGACATAGACCATGTGAAAACTATGGCTACCAAGTCATTGAATAGCCATAAGTGCTATATAGGCATAGATATAAGAGTATGTGAATTAAATCCAGCTAACGTTCATAAACAATTTGTCTAGGAAAATGACATTATAAAAAAGTTGGGAGCATAGGGTTCGTTAAAGGGTTAAGGATGCCATGGTCGACGTGGGTATAATCTATTCGAACCCCCTTTATATATAAATACATAATAATATGTTTAATTCCCAAAGGTTCAATGATATCAAAATGAAGGTGAGACATAGGTTGATATGGGCGACCTTGCATAGGAAGTGGGTTAGTGGTAAAAAAATCCACTATGATTTTAATACAAAGACCCTTATATTAAATTGGATTGGAAATGAAATCCAATAGATATTGATTTTGGATATAGTTTGATATGTGGGAATAAATCATATTGGGAGAATAAATATGATTTAACCAGATAGTAATCAAAAATATTATAGCATAATATTTTGTCGAAATTATTCTTGAAAAATATGGAATGCGTGAAAAAAAAAAAAATTGGGAGGTAAATGGGAGGTGTGACAATGAAACATGGAAAACTTGATGCACTCGTGAAGAAGCAAGAAGCTCCAATTTGTATTCCATAGTACCAATCTTTTGCAACACCTTGTAAGTACCATAGTATTTTGGTGATAATTATTATCCTTATTAGCTTGCTTGAGGGATATTTTTTTGTATGGTTGTAGCCGTAAAAATACCCATTCTCCTACATCAAAACTTCTCTCGCTGTGATGTTCATTTTCCTGTTGTTTCATTCAATTTTGTGCCAAATTTAGGTTATCCTTTAAGAGTTGGAGAACTTGTTGTTGATGATCGATGTGATATTCCATTGCTCTCACCTTAGAATTTTCTCTTAAAGATGATGTGATGGATGGTGGATGATATCCATAAAGTGCCACAAATGGTGTCGTTTTTGCTGTAGTATGGAAGTGTTATATGAACATTCAACCAGAGGTAACCACTTGACCCATTCTGTTTGTTTATCAGATAAAAAAAAATGAAGATATCCTTCCAAAAATTTGTTCACTATCTCAGCTTGACCATCATATTCGGGATGATAAGATGAGCTATGATCTAGTTGAGTACCCAAACAAGAAAATAATTTCATCAAATTTTTTTTAGTAAAAATGGGATCTCTGTCACTTACCATAATCTTTCAGTTTCCATGTAGCTTTTGAATTCTTTCCATAACTGTAGTAGGAATTGTACTTGCTTTAAATGGATGAGATAATGAACAAAAGTGTGCATACTTGGTAAGTCTATCAACTACCACCATCAGGACACTATTTGCTAAAGAATTAGGTAAACCTATGATAAAATCCATTGAAATCGCCTCTGAAAGTTGACTTAAAATGGATAAAGGTTGTAGAATATGTGGGGTCTTAATTATCTCAACTTTATTTTGCTAGAAAACCAACATTCTGCCTCAGAATTTAGAATATCAGATTTAAGGCCATCCCAAAAAAATTCTTTCTTCACCCTGTGGTAAGTTTTTAAAAATCCCGAGTTTCCTCCTAAAGGAGAAGTGTGCAATTCCAAAAGAATATTTTGTTTTAGTTCGGAATTCTTACAAAGATATATGCAACATTTGTACCATAAGGAATCATTTTTCCAACTAAATCTATCATATGTACTAGGATCTTGCTTCAACTTTTGAATGAGTGTCCAAACCTCTTTGTCCTTATTCCATTCATCCCTTGCTTCGATAATGCAATCTGGTTGGAAAAATGATTCCTTCTGATAAATAGCTTTATGTAAATACTTTCCTTTGATTGGACACCTTTCAAAAGCAATCAATCTTCCTTCTTGCATTAAAACAACGCCAATTCCATTTCCTGAAGCATCACATTCCAGAATAAAGGTTTTTTTGAAGTCTGGTGTAGCTAAGAATGATGCTAGGTACATTGCCTCTTTAACATGTTCAAAGGCCTTAGTTGCTTCATGAGTCCATGAAAATGCATATTTATTTAATAATGTTGTTAGAGGTGCTTTTATTCTCCCGCAATTCTTAACAAACTCGTGATAATACCCTATTAACCCGAGAAATCCTTGCAACTTCCTTATGGTTGTGGGGAATTTCCATTCCTTAATGGATTTAATTTTCTAAGGGTATACCTTAACACCCTCATGAGATACAATATGACCCGCATATTCCACCTCTTGTACTGCAAAGAAACATTTGGATGTTTTTTCATATAATTGTTTCTCCTCCAATAGTTTGAGCACCCTTTCAACATGTTGAACATGATCGTTCCAAGACCTATTGTAGATTAGTATATAATCAAAAAATACTAGAACAATTTTTCTAAGGAAGGGTTTGAAAATGGAATTCATCAACCCTTGAAATGTAGAAGGTGCATTGGTAAGGCCAAAATGCATGGCCAAAAATTCATAAATACCCTCATGAGTTCTAAATGTTGTTTTTGGAATTTCTTCAGTCTTCATTCTAATTTGATGATATCTTGAATGAAGATCCAACTTGGTAAAATAAATTGCGCCATGTAATTCATAAAATAATTCATCAATCACTGGAATGGGAAATTTAACATTGATATTGAGCTTATTGAGCTCCCTATAATCCGAACACATGCACCATGATCCATCCTTCTTGTGCACCAATACTACTGGAGGAGAGAAAGAACTTTGAGTAGGTTGAATTATACCAACCTCTAACATTTATGCAATCATACGTTCAATTTCGCTCTTTTGGACATAAGGATATCTGTAAGGCCTAATGTTTGGAGGAACGCTTCTTGGAATCAAATGAATAGCATGATCATGATCTAGAATAGGTCAGAGTCCTTTAGTAGTTTCAAAAACCTTGGAATGATTGTCCAAGACTTTTTGGAGATATGGAGAAATAGATGATTTTGATGTTGGAACTTCTATTGAGCATAATTGTGTAATTACACCTCGTTGTTCTTGTTTTATAATATTTGTCATGAAATTAGAGATTATTATATTTCCTAGCTTCCCTATGATACCCCGTAATTCAATTTCCTTTCCTTCCCCAAAAAAATTCAAGAAAATTTCGTGAAAATTAAAAGCTACCGTCCCCAAACATTGTAACCATTATACTCCTAGTACAAAATCAACACCTCCCATTGGAATGGAAAGCATTGGACTATTCAATACATATTCCACCATGGTTAGCTTGATATTATGGAATTTTCCAGATAAATTTATAGTTCCTCCATTTGCAACCATCACTTGATATTCTGGTGTTGGGTATAGGAAACAATTCAATTCCTTGCCTACCTTACAATGAATAAAATAATGGGTACTACCCGAATCAATCAACACTATAACCTTTTTCATTTTGATATGTCCTTCTATCTTAAGATTTTAAGAAGTGGTAATTCCTGTCAATTAATTACACAATATGGTCAGACTCATTTCGTATTCTTCTAGGGTTGGTTCTTGGTATATATCCTCATCTTTTGAAGTTTCTTGTTCATTTCCTTCCTCCTCTTCACAATCTATGTAAAATAATTTCTTCTCAGCACACTTATTGCCTTTAGTGTATTTTCTATCACAAGTGTAGCAAAGCCCTTTTTCTCTTTTTTCTTCCAATTGTTGTGGTGTCAACCTTGTAGGTTGTGGAAGTCTAGGAGTAGCAACACTTACATATTTATAGATGTGAGTGCTAAGATTCCTTATTGCCATAATTTTACATTAAATTTTTCTTTCCAACCTGAACGCCTTCTCCAATGAATCAAGTTCCCAAATGCAAACTTCATGTTGGATGTTATCCCTTAAAGTCCCTATGAAGACATCAATCTTGTGTTCCTCTAGAATATTAGTTACCCTTATATTCAATTTTTGGAAGTCCTCAATGTGCTCTCCCACTGAACCCTTTTGTTTGAGATTTATAAATTGGCTAAAGAATGTGTTTCTCTTTGTATCCTCATAACGTGCTATCATTTCCTCTGTAAAAATTGACCAAGTGAAAAAAAATTTATGGGAGAAAAGCCATCAATACCATACGAATGTATTTTGTTCTAAATGTAAAGTTGCAATGTGTACCTTTTGTTTGTTTTGAACATTATTGAGATCAAAATATTGCTTCATCTATAGTATCCATGTTACGGGATCCTTTCCATCAAACTTTCCCATATCAAGCTTTGGAATATGGGGGTTCTTCCATCTAGCATTATAGTTTATGAAATCATGATTAAAATTTATTTTGTTCTCATCATGATTTTTCTCTACTATCTTGTCACCATTAGGAAACATTTCATGTATCAACTTTTTCAAAACTTTCATGTCTACATTTAGATCATTATTCATGTTTTCCATGTTGTCTTTCATTTTTTCTTCCATGTCATCCATATTAGCTTCCATGCCATCCATATTAGCTTCCATGCCATCCATCTTAGCTTCCACGCCGTTCTTCAAACCATCCATATTCACTTCCATGCCTTTCTTCAAAACTTCCATTTCATTTTTTGTTGCTCTTTGCAAGAGAGAAATTTGGTGCACTTGCTCTTCTAGTTTTGATACATCATGTTGCAATTGTCATCTTCATGAGTCATATTAGAGTACTTTGATGGCTTAATGGGTGTTCAGTTATTTTTAGGAGGAATTTTAGAACCCAATACTGATATCTATGCTCAATAGTCCTTTGGAATCACTTAAAACTGATTTTTCAAACAAGACTCATCCAATTTGAAAGAAAAAAATACACACATTTTTCTTGATTTTGAGGAGCTCGATATTGAAACTGAATTATTTCTATGATTTCAGATCTTCAATATCTAAAATTCAGCCCTGTACTAGCTCTCTAAATCATCTTTCAAGTTCTAGAGGTTTGACCTATTTGGGATTCTTCAAGACAAAGCCATGCCCAATATCCACAATGACCTAATTATGGACTGGTTCAGTAGATCGAACTTATACGACATGCCACGTGTCACTGTTTCCTCCTTAGGATTTCAAATTAGTACACAGGAAACTACAGTCCATGTACTTATGTCCTATTTTTGTAGAATTCCAATCCAATTCTGAGAGAGAGAGTTATGATGATTTTCCCATGGTCACCTCTTTGGGATGAATTTGGGGAGCCTGAAAAATCCCTATGTTCCACAGACCTTGTCTAAAAAAATGTTGCGAATAAAGCTCTGAAATGTTTCGACAATGTTCCTCAGGATTTTAGCTTCGCTCTAGAAAAATTTCAGCTTTTGAACCGTCATAGAAAAAACGTTATAGAGAAAATGCCACGAACCTGTTTAGGTTAAATTCAGGAACCTGCAAAAAGCACTAACTTCCACAGATCATATCTCCAAAAATATTGTGAACCAAGATCTAAAATTGTTCCACGTCATTCCTAAGGATTTCGGCTTCATGCTATAAACATTCCAGCTTGTGAACCTTCGTATAAAAAAACTATAGCGAAAATTACACGATGACCTGATTGGAGCAGCGAAAGCCTAGAATCCAAAGCTTTGATACCAAATGTTATGAAACCAACTCCAAAAATAAAAGAAATGAGAGATCAATTCCTTATAAATCAGTCACTTCAAGGGGGAAACCTATAATACATTACATAAATGAACAATTCTTGGATGATGCAAATGACAAAACCTCCTTCTATATATAGGGGCCATGGGGTCACAATATAATCTTAGATGACCTAACAATAATAATGTAATTAAACAATAATAACAATATGGGGGTTACATGGGTACAACAATAAAAATAAGGGGGCTACACTAATAAAAATAAGGGAGTACACAGGTAATATGGGTACCTAACACAGGATGATAATGAGAGATTGATACAAAAATAAGAATGAATCGTGAAAATTCTATCCAATCGGAAAGACCATAGGAACTCCATACAAATCCCTAGTAATGAAGACAAGGACGAGGAGCATACTCAAAGAGGTTAAAATATGCCAGTAGGGATACATACTTAGAGACTAGAAGGGCATAATGGTGAAAATGAGGAATAATGTGGTAATGCCTCGAAGCATAGAAAAAATAAGAAACAAAAAACAAATTTGCAAAGGCAATCCAAGAAAATTAAACCCCTGACATTTGACAGAGAATTAGAAGAAGTCAGTAAATCTTGACTAATTAATATGAACAAAAATTTTCATATTTATGAGTATGGTGATAACTTGAAGAAAATATTAGAAATATACCAACTTCAGGGAAAAGACACCCTGCAGTGGGAAGAGGTCAAAGTTCATGTAATTAATGAGCAAGTAGTCACCTCGGAATATTTTTAGAAGTATCTCAAAGAAATGTACTTAACTAAGCAATTCTATGATGAGAAGGAAAATGAATTCCACAAATTTCGACTCGGGAAAATTTCTTGGGATAAATTCATGACTAAATTCACATCACTATTAAGATAAATGCATTACATATGTGAGGAAAATGTTGAGGTGCAACATTTTATGAGTACCCTACCAATGCTTATCAAGGAATGTTTGGAATTTGATAATCCTAAAACTATGGATGAGGCCATTTGGAAGGCAGGAATATGCTATTAGAGGATGAAGAAAAAGGGAAAAGGAAGTAAAAAAGGATAGAAAAGATCCCAAATTACTAAAAAAAAAATGGAAACACTAGAAATCTACAGAAGAACCAAGAAAATAGACTTCATGTGAAGAATCCACAGAATTTGAGATTACAAAATGAACCTAAGAAGATAGAAGTGTCAAGTAAACTACAGACTATTACATCACAAAGACGTCCATTACATTTTTGGGGATCGGGGAGCCTCATTAATACTAAATTTTTCCCCACTGCACCACAACACAGAAGACTGCTAATATTTAGGAGGCTTCTACAGTTGGCAAGCTGGCTAGAATTATACCCAAAATTAACACTGCTATGGAACATTGTAAGGAGAATACCAACCAACTGTGATGGAGTTTGAAGGTAGGTTATTTAATCGTTTTGTATCTATTTTGATAGGTACATGGGAAATCATAAGTTATATCAGTCCTGAGATAACATAAATGTGTCATTTGCAAACCCATAATTTTAAAAATACTTGGTTGGTACAGCTGGTCACTGCGGCAAAAAGACGAGTGTCAACAAAATTATTGTAACAACTATGCTTCCTCAATTTTTTTTTTTCTATTTATGAATTAAATACAAATGACATACAACTTCCTTAATGTATTTCGTCGCATTTTGATGAAACCATCTAGTAACTTTAATGTTTTCTGTACTCTAGTCTAATTATTCTCGAATTTTAGTTCAACAATTATCGTCAATAAATTTTATTATAAGTTAAGATTAGTGACATTTATTACCACCTTATGTCACTAAACTATGGTTGAGGTTTCTTATGTAGTTTCTAGCATAATAATATCATCATTTTAATTAAGGGAATCCCCTTCTTAGGACAACAGCCCAAAGACATATTTTTATTGGTCTTTGACCACCTTATCTTTTTTTTTTTCATTCCACTTATATTACCAACTCCCCTCAATTGATAATTATACTTTTGGGTTAAGGTTATATTCTTAACCTTTACTATATAATTTCTTTTATAATTTACCCACTTACCTATGTTCTGTGCATAAGTAATATAATTTCTAATTAACCTCAATTTCAACTTTAGTCATATTTTATTACACTTATTTAACTCCTACGTAACCATAATATTCCTCCCACATAGCTTATACTTGAAACATTCGTTTCGAGTTTAAAAATATTTGCATTTACATACCCTTGTTGGAGTTGAACCTTCCACGTTATAATCCTTACTCCTACATGGACTGATATTAAACTACAGAGGTACATACGTAAGGTTGCTGGCTCTGACGTTTTTTCCACGTAATACTCTACGTGACTATCAACTGGTACTTCACCAATTTTGTATTTATGAGTTATGTAATGAAATCTAGCTCCATATGGTGTTAAATCTGATGTCTGATTTTGATTATTGTCGCAGGATTTTATTGCATTTATCATTAGTACCTTGGTTATTAAAGCTGTCACATGGCTCTTTACCTATCGATTTAACCTTTAAGCTACCTGGTTAATATCCATCATTCGATGTATTCCACGTGGACATTTGAGATTTAGCCATATCTGTGGTTAGGGTTATTCTTCCTCTGTTATGTTTTATCTCTATTCCTCCTGTTGGCTTCATTGTTCATCTCCTGTTACGCATCAACCATTCAGCTTCACAGGGATTGCATTCAACATATTCTCTAGAGCAAAGTTTATGACGCAGAGGTTTCAATTTCACAATACTTCTTAGGTAATGAATTAATTTTTATTACATCGATTTAAAATTGGAGGTATCTAAGGTTTTTGGGGTTTCGAATTGAAATTTTTATTTTTCCACTTTATTTCTGCAACTAATACACATTTGTTTCTCATAGTTGCAGTGTTGGGTTTTATCTCAAGAACATTGCATCTTCCACAGAAAGCCACTGCCATTCTTGTGTCCAGCCTTCAAAAAATGAATGGTAATAAATCCTCTGCCATATAAAGTAAGGAACTTACTCTGTTAACGTATTTCTAAAATATTTTTGTGAATTTGAATATTATCACGTTTTGGTTAGGAATTCTATTCCAACATTTCGCATTCAATTTTAGTTCTGGGTTATCTCTGTTCATATTTGTATATTGGTTTCAACTTAATTTATGACATTCTAATGCATCGTGGTTTGAACACATGTGGAGGATTCAATACGTGAGGACAATTTCCTCTCTCACACGCAGCAATTTCTAACTGGTCCACTTCCTCTCGAGATTATCATTTCTCTCCAGGTATGCGTTGTGCCTTCTATTTTTCCTCGAAATATTTTGAACCATCCATTCGTAAAGGTAGCTCTGGTTTTTCAGTAAATTCTGCTCCTCATTCCTTATAATTACTGGCTCTTATTTATTCATAAAATCCAACGTCCTTCTTTGCATACTTTCCCTTCTTACATACCGTTCATTTTTCTGTTCTACCTTTTTACTTTAATATCTCTGTGTTTAGTTTATAATTTTGGTTAGAATTTAATTTATTTTTAGAGACAGGAATTTTAAAATTATTCTGAGTTAATTAATCTCCTTTACATCTGCGGTAACCTCACAAGTTGATTTCCTTCGATTTAGATTTAAAATCACAGTCATCTTAATGTTACTCTCTCTTCATAATTATTGTTTCCTCGAGTCTTCATAATTAGAGTCTCTTTAATTTAAAATTTTTCATTTATTCATTAAGAGTATGGGCTTTATGTCAATTTATTCATTTGTAAAAGTATTTGCCATACTTCGATTAGAATTACTAGCCTATAGTAATTCTAACTTTTTATTGAATTCCAATAATAAATTTTTATTGAATTCTAACAGGGTTTAATATTTTTATTCCCATATCCATACAGGAACTTCATAATTCCATTGTTCCTCAATTTTTACATAGTATTCTATCAAATAAGGCTCAAGTAAGAATTTTACCGATTCTAGTTAATTACTTCACCATCATTTTAAACTTCAATATAATAACACAAGATCAAGATAAAATGAATTAACTTGTGCATACCAATTCTGGTAGACTATTCCACCCAACCTATGAGCTCTATCTCCACAGGACCCCATCCCCAAGCAAATATCAATTCCTTTCAGCAATAGACAACCTCTTGTCTACCCAGGATTTGCTTATTTAAGCCTACTTTCCCACTAGCTTTCTTCCATAACTGCGTCCAGTTAATCAGGATGTTGTTTTCCTTTTTTCCTAGGCTTTCCTTTTGATTTTTCCACAAAATTACTTTAAAACTATATTTCTCCTCTTTCTAGTTTTATTCCACCTCTTCCCAGTAACTTTCCTCTTTATTGGGGTATCTTTTTAGATATTTATCATCAATATAATTATAAATATTTAATTTATTTTCTCCAAGGATTTTTGGAGAACTTGGAAAGTCTTGGGAACCTTATCCATCCTCATGGACTTGGATTCCTGATCTCTAATTATACTCTAGTCTTTTCACATTAATTACATTTCCATTTATTTAAATAATAAAATATGTCCACAATAATTGTTTTCCTTTGGGTCCACTTGACCCTTTAGGATTGTTCAATTGTCTAATAAAAGTAGTAAAACTAGGGATATTACATATTCCCCCTCTAAAACAAAGCACGGTCCTTGGTGTTGCAAAAACAAAATATAAATTCACTTTTCAACAGTGATGGATATTTTTCCTTCATATCTTCCTCTCGTTGCCAAGTAGTTTCTTCGGGTGCAAATTGCTACCACAACACTTTCACCCTAGATATTGTCCTATTCAGGAGCTCAATTTATTCCTGTGCTAAGATGCGAAGTGGCTCTGGAATAAATTCCCCTTTTCGTTCCACCTATATCAAATTTCAATGAATGACATGATTAGGATCATGTACAAACTTATTTAATAATGAAACATGAAAAAAATTGTGAACCTTAATGTGACTAGGTAAAGCCAACTTGTATGCTACAGGTCCCACTTTTTTCAGTACTTCAAAAGGTCCACAGTAGCATGGTGCTAATTTAGCACAACTACCCATGTAAAAAGTACTCTTTTTGGGCTTAATCCTCCAATAAACCTGATTGCCCACATTGAATTCTCTATGAATTCTCTTTTTATCTGCATAGCTCTTTTGCCTATCTTGCGTTGTCTTAATATTTTGTTCTTAATATTTTGTTAAATTTTCTTCACATTCCTTTCCATTTCCTGCAATGCATCAAGCCGAAGCATTAACTTATCCTCTAGTCGACTCCAACTAATAGGTGTGTGGCACTTTCTTCCATATAATACTTCAAAGGGACCCATCTTAATTGAGGCCTTGTAGCTATTATTATAGGTGAACTCTGCTAGATGTAGAAAGTCTTCCCACTTTGTAAGTCTATCCATCACATACATTCTCAACATGTCTTCTAAAATTTGGCTTTTTCTTTCAATTTTTCCATTGGTTTGGGGATGGTATGCAGTATTAAATTTCAACTTGGTACCCATTCCTCCAAACAGAGTCTTCCAAAAATATGAAGTAAACTTTGCATCTCTGTCTGATATGATCATTTTAGGAATACCATGTAACTTCAAAATCTCTTTCATAAACACATTAGCTACTTGAGTTGTACCAAAAGTAGATTTTACTCGTAAAAAGTGTGCAATTTTTGTCAATGTCTCTACAACTACCATTATAGAATCATGTTGGTATTTTGTTCTTGGAAATCTAGTTATAAAATCCATGGAAACTGTTTCCCACTTCCATTTTGGGATGGGTAAAGGATTCAACAATCTTGCTGGATGCTGATGCTCTACTTTTACTTGTTGACATTCCAAACATCTAGCTAAATAATTAGACACATCCTTTTTTATATGTGGCCGAAACATGTTCTTTCTCAAGGATGAAATCAATTTATGATACCCCGGGTGTCCTGCATATGGTCTTTTATAACACATATCTAAAATTTCACTTTTTAATGAGCTCACATTGGGAATGTACAATTTGTTTTTATAAAAATTCAATCCTTTTTGGTTTTGAGTATATCTCACTATCTCATTTTTTTGCAATTTTTCTTGAAGTTTATCTTAATTTGGATCTTGACTCATTACTTCCTTGATCAATCCTTCAAGGTCATAATTTTCAATAATCCCAACACTATTCAAATTTTGAAGAGAATTAGTACTTAAAGCATCTAAAATATTATTTTTCCTTTGATATGTTTGATTTCCATGTCAAAATCACTAAGGAAGGACAACCATCTAGGTTGTCTAGCATTTAAATCTAGTTGTGTGAAAATGTATTTCAAAATTATGTGGTCTGTCATCAATACAAATTTTTTCCCTAACAGATAATGTCTCCACATCTTCAAAGAATGTATTACAATAGTTAACTCTAAGTCATACATAGTGTAATTATGTTCATGTTTATTTAATTTTCTTGACTCATATGCTATGAGTGAGATTTCTTACAATAACACCCCTCCTAATCCTTCTGCAGAAGCATCTGTACATACTACAAATTCTTGATTTGGATCAACAATATTGAAAATAGGAGTAGTTGTTAGTTAAAGTTTTAACTATTCAAAACTATGTTGACATTTTTCTTTCCACTCAAACCTCACTCCTTTGTTCTATAGAGATGTAATAGCATATGCTAAGGCTAAAAACATTTCTACAAATCTCCTATAGTATCCTGCAGTTCCCATGAATGATATTATGGAAGAAACATCAGTAGGCATAGGCCAATACATGATAGCTTGTATCTTTTCTAGGTCCACTGCTAATCCTTTTTCTGAAATTATATGACCCAAGTACTGAATTTTATCTTAATAAAATTCACATTTTCTAAGTTTAGCATATAACTTATGTTCCCTAAGTGTTTGTAAGACAATTTTGAGATCTTCTTTATTTTCAACTTCATTCTTAGAATATACCATAATGTCATCAACAAACACTATAATGAATTTGTCTAGATATTTACTTAAGATACTGTTCATTAGACACATAAAAGTAGCAAGTGCATTAGTCAACCCAAAAGGTAGAAATACAAATTCATAGTGTTCGTATCTAGTTCTGAAGGTAGTTTTATTTATGTCTTCATATTTAATTCTTAGATGATGATAGCTTGCCCTTAGATAAATTTTTGAAAAGACTATGGATCCTCTCACTTGGTAAAATAAATCATCTATCCTGGGTAGAGGATATTTATTCTTGACAACCAGTTTATTCAGTTGTTTGTAGTTTATACACATTATCGATGTACCATATTTATTTTTAACAAACATTACCGGTGCTCCCCACGGGGACACAATTGGCCTGATATAGCCTCTGTCCAACAACTCTTGTAGCTGCATTTTTAATTCTAATAACTCTGGGGGAATCATTCTGTATGTTTCTCTAGAGACAGGTGTCGCTCCTGGTATTAAATCAACCAAAAAATCATTTTCTTTTTTAGGGGGTAATTGAGGAATTTCATCTCAAAACACATCTTTAAATTCTCTGATTACTGGTAAATTTTCTACATTTCTTTTTCAGTTTGTTGTCCAAATTCTTCCACATGTACAACCTACACTTGATAGCCCTTTCTTGCTTTCCTTTTTAACTGTAGTGCTAAAATCTGGCTAACTGCCATTGGTTTGGGTTTCCCTTCCACTATCATTGGTTTTTCCTCACCATCTATACATTGCATTGTTTTATCTAAATAATTTAGTATTTCTTTCTGTTTTTCTAACTAGTCCATTTCTAGTAACAAATCATAGGAACCTAGAGGCTAAATATTCAAATTTAGTTCAGTTTGATACCCATTTAAATTTACAAAAATATTTGGTAATTTATGGGTCAGTTTTATTTTTTCTTTGTTCTGCCAATTTTTCACTTGATCGTTTTTGGCTTTGAACTGCTGATAACACAGTCTTTCCTTGCACATGGCTTCATCCATTGTCTTGGGATTATCAAATTATATCCTCTCCTTGTAGATAGTAGACAGACAGTTTAAAAATATTTGTACCTTAGCCTTCTCTTCTCTAATATAAGGTACATAACGAAGCAGATTGGTAAATTATGGTAACAAAATCATCTATGGTAAGTTGCCCCAATCTCAGTTCATGAAACTCTTTGGCTTTATCATCATAATATCTTTCATTTAGATATCTAGATTTAAATTTAGTTTGGAAATATTCCCAAGTGAAAATTTTCTCATCTACCACATGTACCATTTTGGTTTCTTCCCCCCACAAGGTAGCCTTACCTTGTAATTGGTAAATAGCCAACTTGACTTTAAAGTTACTTCCATATTCATAAACTTGGAAGTATTTTACCATATTTAGAATCCAAGCTTCTACATCTTCCTCCTTCTCACCATCATACGTGTGAGGTTTTATTTTTTGAAATTCTCTTTGCAATTCCTTTTTCCTTCTCGATTGTTGTCCCAAGGCTTCACCATCCTCAGATCCTTCTGAGTGGTTTTCAACTTCCTTTCTCTTTCTACCAGAACCTTCATCTTTGTGACTAGTCCTGGATGTTAATTCCCTGATTAACTTTTCTTGCTCTTCACTTGCAAGTGATAATATTTCATTGTGGGTTCTCAATTGCACCATTTCTCTTTGCCTCTGATGGATCATGGCCAGCAACGAAGCATTTGGATTTGATGGACTTTCTGCACCACCCAGATCTACATACAACTCATCCCCTTCACTCATAGTTCGGCTGTACTTTTCTGCAGTAATTCATTGTACACATAATTAATATTAATGTGCATTTGTTAAAAAAATACAATTTACAACAACATAATTATTTTTTTCAATTCCTAGTGTGAGAACATTATTTAGGCCCAATGTTTTAACATGGGCTCTGATACCATTTGTAACAACTCTGCTTCCTCAAATATATATATATATATATATATATATACATTTCTATTTATGGATTAAATACTAATTACATACAACTGCCTTAATGTATTTCATTGCATTTTGACGACACCATATAGTAACTTTAATGTTTGTTGTACTCTAGTCTAATTATTGTCGAATTTTAGTTTAACAATTATCGTCAATAAATTTTATTGTAAGTTAAGATTAGCAACATTTCTTACCACCTTATGTCACTAAACTATGTTTGAGGTTTCTTCTGCAGTTTCTAGCATGCTATTATCATGATTTTAATTAAGGGAATCTTCTTAGGACAATAGCCAAAGTACATATTTGGATTGGTCGTTGACTACCTCATTTTTTTAGTTTTTTTATTCCACTCATATTACCAACTGTCTTCAATTGATAATTATGCTTTTGGGTTAAGATTATATTCTTAACCTTTACTATATAATTTATTTTATAATTTACCCACTTACCTCTGTTCTGTGCATAAGTAATATAATTGCCAATTAACCTCAATTTAAACTTTAGTCATATTTTATTACACTTATTTAACTCCTACGTTACACCCTATGTAACCATAATATTCCTCCCACATAGCTTATACTTGAAACATTCGTTTCGTGTTTAAAACTCTTTTCATTTACATATCGTCGTTGGAGTTTAACCTTCCACGTTATAATCCTTACTCCTACATGGAATGATATTAAACTATAGAGGTACATACGTAAGGTTGTTGGCTCTCATGATTTTTCGATGTAATACTCTACATGACTTATTAACTGGTACTTTGCCAATTTTGTAGCTATGAGTTGCGTAATGAACTCTGGCTCTCTATGGTGTTAAATCCAATGTCTCATTTTTATTATCGTCTCAAAATTTTATTGCATTTATCATTAATACCTCAGTTATTAAAGTCATCACATGGCTCTTTACCTATCGATTTAACCTTTCAGCTACCTGGTTAATCTCCATCGTTGGATGTATTCTACGTGGAAGTTTGAGATTTAGCCATATTTGTGGTTAGGGTTATTATTCCTCCATTACGTTTTAGCTTTATTCCTCTTTTTGGCTTCTTTGTTCATCTCTGGTTACACAACAGTCATTCAGCTTGAGAGGGATTGCAGTTAACGTATTCTGTAATGCCAAGTGTATGATGGAGAGGTTTCAATGTCACAATACTTCTCAGGTAATGACTTAATTTTTATTGCATCGATTTAAACTTTCAGGTCTCTGAGATTTTTGGGGTTTCAATTTGGGGTTTCGACTTGAAATTTTTATTTTTCTTATTTTTTGTGCAACTAATATGCATTTGTTTCTCATGGTTGCAACATTGGGCTTTATCTCAAGAACGTTGCATATTCCACCAAAAGCCACTTCCATTCTCGTGTCTAGCCTTGACAAAACGAATGGTAATAAATCCTCCATCATATAAAGTAAGGAACTTAATCTGTTAACATATATCTAAAATACTATTGTGCCTTTGAATATTATCATGTTTTGGTTGGTAATTCTATTCCAACATTTTTCATTCAATTTTAGTTCTGTGTTATCTATGTTCATCTTTGTAGATTTCTTTCAACTTAATTTATGACTTTCTAATGCATCGTGGTTTGAATGCAAGTGGAGGATTGAAGGCGTAAGGAAAATTTCCTCTCTCAGATGCAACAATTTCAAATTGGTCCACATCCTCTCAGCATTACAATTTCTTTCTAGGTATGCGTTGTGCCTTCTATTTTTCCTCGACATATTTTTAACGCTTCATTCGTAAAGGTAGCTCTGGTTTTTCAGTAAATTTCGCTCCTCATTTTTTTTTATTACTATCTCTTCTCTATTCAAAGAATCCAATGTCCTTCTTTACATACTTTCCCTTTTTACATACCCTCAGGGTTACGTAGCAATTATTTTTAACCATAATTTTTTCCATTCTACATTTTTACTCTAATATCACTATGTTTAGTTTATAATTTTGGTTAGAACTTTTTTTTTTTTAGAGATAAGAATTTTCAAATTATTCTGAGTTAATTAATCTTGGTTACAACTGAGGTAACCTCACAGGTTTCTTTCCTTCGATTTAGATTTAAAATGACACCCATATTAATGTTACTCTCTCTTCACAATTCTCGTTTCCTTGAGTCTTCACAATTAGAGTCTCTTTAATTTCTACTTGTTCATTTATTCATTAAGAGTATGAGCTTAATGTCAATTTATTTATTTGTACAAATATTTCCCATACTTGGATTAGAATTACTAGCCTGTAATAATTCTAATGTTTTATTGAATTGCAATAATTTGTACAGAATAGTGTTTAATATTTTTATTCCCTAATTTGTACAGGAACTTCATAATTCCACGGTTCCTCAATTTTGACTCAGTATGTTATTGAAGAAGGCTCCAGTAAGAATTTCTTGGTTCTATTTAATTACTTCACCATCATTTTAAACATCAATATAATAACACAAAATCAATATAAAATGAATTAACTTCTGCATACCAATTCTGGTAGACTATTTTCCACCCAACCTATGAGCTCTATCTCCACAGCTCCCCTCGAGTAGAGATCAATTCATTCCAGTAGTATACAACCTCTTTTCTACCCATAGTTTATTTATTTAAGCCTATTTTCCCATCAACATGTTTCCATAATTGCATTCAGTTAATCATGATGTTGTTTTCCTTTTTGCCTAGGCTTTCCTTTTGTTTTTTTCCACAAAACTACTTTAAAAATAGCTTTTTCCTCTTTCTAGTTTTATTCTACCTCTTCCCATTAACTTTCCTCTTTACTGGGGTATCTTTTTATATTTTTATCTCCAATGTACTTATCAATATCTAATTTATTTTCTCCAAGGATTTTTGGAGAACTGGGAAAGTCTTTGGAACCTTATCCATCCTCATAGACTTGGATTCCTAATCTCTAATTACACTCTACTTTGCAAAATTAATTCTATTTCCATTTATTTAAATAATAAAATACGTCCACAATAATTATTTTCCTTTAGGTCCACTTGACCCTTTAGGACTACTCAAATGTCTAATAAAAGCAGTAAAACTAGGGATATTACAAGTATATAATTGTCCTATTGAAATAGTAGGCCAAAAAAATAGTGTAAACTTGAATGTGCTACCCCTAGGGTCTTACGATATTTTATATGGTATTGACTGGTTAGAAGGGCATTGGTCCTTGGTGAATTACTAGGAAAAAACCATTTGTTATCTCACTGAAAAGGGTGCCATAAATAAAATTCAAGGGGTGAGGAGACCCATAAAGTTGTGAAAAATTACATCTTCCGAGTTAGAAAAATTGATTAGGAAAGAATTCCAAATATATGCTATTCAAGTAGGATTTACCAATTCCAATGATAAGACAACCACCTTATAAAATATGTCAGTTGTTCATAATTTTGTTGACATGTTTCTAAGAAACATATTAAGGCTACCTCCCAAACGAGACATATATTTTACTATAGAATTATTCCAAGGTATACCCCTATTTCAAAAACCCCTTATTGAATGACCATACTGAACTAATAGAACTAAATATGCAGCTACAAGAACTACTTGATAAGGGCTACACACACCCAAGTGTACCACCCTCATGTGCTATTTGTTAGGAAGAAGGATGGCACTATGATACTTTGCATTGACTATAGAGAACTAAGCAAGTTTACCATTAAGAACACAATTTAGTTGCCATGAATCTATTATTTATTTGGTCGAGGGTGGTACTGTATTTTTTAATATTGATTTACGATCAAGTTATCACCAAATAAGGATAAAGGAAGAGAAAATTTATAAAACAACCTTTAGAACTCATTATGGACATTATGAGTTTTTATTTTTTCCCTTTGGGCTTACCAACACCCCGACAACATTTATGATTCTTACAAACAAGAAATTTGGAGGAATACAAGAAACATTTGCAGATAATATTACAAACCATGTAGGTGCATCGATTGTGTGCTAAATATAGTAAGTATAATTTTTATAAGGATCAAATACAATACTTGGGAGATATAATTTTAAAAGAGGGCATATTTTTTTATCCTGAGAAAATTAAAACTATTATGCAGTGGGATGTTCCTAATAATGTTGCTGAAATTTGATCTTTTATGGGCGTAGCGAGATATTATCATCATTTTATTGAGGGATTTTCTAGAATTTCCTATCGTATAATTTTTGTGCGAAAGAAAGGAAAAGCTTTCAAATGGAAAACAAACTGTCAAAGTAGCTTTGAATAATTAAAATATTTACTAACCACAACCTTGGTGTTAAGGATTTCATACCTTAATAAGGAGTTCAATGTCTGCATAGGCGCATGTCAAGAAGGAGTCGAAGGAGTGTTGACACAAGAAGGCAAGGCTATCAATTATGAATATTAAATATTAAAAGAGCATGGACATAGATACTCTTCCTACAACCTAGAGTTAATTATGGTGGTAGACGCTTTAAAGGTATGGAGACATTATCTATTTAGTAAAAGGTTTTTGTTTATGACTAACCATAATAACCTAAATAGTTTCTTTAATAAGCCTAACCTCAATGCATGACAAGCCAGATGGACAACTTTTCTAAGTGAATTCTACTTTGATATTATACATTTAAAATGAAAAGAAAACTGAGTAGTTGATTCATTAATTATGAAATTAAATTATATATATGAAATCTCCTATAACAAAGTGAAATTTATTTTTTCAAATCAGATTAAGGAAGTTGTGGTTAAAGATCCATAATATAAGTTTTATGACAGCAAGCTAAACAAGCAAACAATTCTAAAAATCAATTTGAATATGGCATAAAGAAAGATATTTTTTTGAATTTTAAGGGAATGACATATGCTCCTAATCTAATTATTGTTATAAAATTAAAATTAGATGAATTTCATAGAAATCCTTATATTTCCAATCCCAGATATCACAAATTTTTTTCTACCATAAAAGAACTATTATTGGCCCAAAATGAGGAAGGAAATCACAAAATATATATCCAAATGCTTGGAGTGTTAACAAGTTAAATTTTAACACTAGCATCCAACCGGTTTGCTTCACACACTACCCATTTTGGTGTGGAAATGGGAATTTAATACATTATATTTTATAACAGGTTATCCTAAAAATAAGAAATAAATTGACTCAATCATGGTGGTGGTAGTTAAACTAAGTAAGGTGTCCCATTTCATTCCCCCGTTAAATCCACATATAAAACTGTGCAAATTGTAGACATATTTATGGGAGAAATTTTCAGGTTACATGGTTTGCCGAAGGTGATGATTTCTGATCGATATGTGAGGTTCACATTAACATTCTATAGAATATTTTTACTAGATTGGGTACACAGGTGCAATTTAGCACAAAATATTACCCATAGATAAATGGGTAGACTGAATAGGTAAACCATGTACGAGAGGATTTGTTAAGAATGTACATAATGTAACAATCAACTATGTGGGAAGAATACATTAACCTAATTGAATTCAGTATAACAAAAAATATCACGAATCATTAAATATGATTCCTTTTGATTTCTTATATCGAAGGAAGTGTAGGACATCGGTCAATTGAAACAAACCTAAAGATACATTATTGTTGGGACCTAACATGTTAGGTGAAATCAAACAAACCCTGAGAAAAGATAAATAGAACCTAAAAGCTTCCCAAGATAGACAAAAAGTGTACGTAGATTAGAAAATTACTTATAGTGAATTCTAAATAGGATACCATGTATACGTGTGAGTTAAACTCAAGAAAATCACTCTACAATGGGGTGATTGAGCAAAACTAGCTCATAGATATTCTGGTCATTTCCAAATCCTTGAAATAATTTGACTTGTTGCATACCAACTTGCATTACCTATCCATATGTGAGTTCATAATGTCTTTCATGTTTTTTTGTGAAATAAATATGTATATGGCTCTAAACATATTATTAACTAGAAATATGTGCAGGTACAAATCAACTGTTAAATTATCTTTGTTATTTAAGAATGTCTACAGAAGATTAGTGTAAACTAATGATAGCATTATAATGTGGAACTTTTCGAACCAGACAGAGAGTCCTTGGTAGATATTCTATGTATTATTTATCGAAGAGAAAAAATGTTATGAAGGCGAGCTATGGCCCAGGTTAAAGTGCAATGGAGGCACTTTTCGGTAAGAGGTCACCTAGGAGGATGAGATATTTATGCGGGAAGCATACCATGACCTATTCCAAGGGAAACAATGAAAAATGAGGATTGTGTTTCACATAAGTGGGGGAGATGTAGCACCCCGTGATCATGTAAATATTTTTCATTTATTTTTATAGTGCAAGACTTGGTAAATTCTAGAGTAGGTGAAAATCTAGTAAAGGAACTTTATATGTTAAATTTTATTTTATTTTTTTTCTTTAAAAAAAATGTCATGATAATTCACGAAATTATGGGAAAATACCCTAAAAAAATCTTTAATTTCTAAGTAGTTGAGATAGTTACTTCCTCCTCCCTTAGAAATTAAAACATCTCATTTTGGGACAAGAAGCCAAGAGAGACATGAAAGGGAAGAGAGGCTTGAGGCATCTGAAAAAGAGAGAAGAAATATTGAGCAGAACACTAGAAAAGTGAAGCAGAAAACTACTAAAGTGTTTTCTTGACATGGGAAAGAGCGAGAGAAAACCCCAAAGTTTTAAATTTCTTGGATGTATTACGAGTCTTGAGGCCTAAGAATATACTATTTTCTGCTAACTACTCTGGAAGTCAAAGGGGCTCGAGAGAATATTTGGGCATAATTTTTAATCTCATTGGTTGGGTGGAGGAGTCTTCTTCTAAGTTTAATTCCCTGATTTTTTCAAACTATACATATACGTGTATTTAAAATGAGAACTAGTAGTATCTCTATTTTTAAAGGAAATGCATTTTTTCTTCTAAGTTGAATCATGAATGGAATGGAACAGTTTGAGAGGAGAGATTTAATCCTTTTTTTCTTTCTAACAAGAAATAAAGAGTAATATCTAAGAGTAATAGCATACATAGGATTTTCTATATATTTAAACATAACAAATAATATAAATAGAAAAAAAAATTGTTTTTCCTGCAAGGAAAAACAAGATAAACTATAACATTTATTTTCAATTTCCTCTGAAAACATTTAACTGCTTTATGTTAGTTTGTGAAAAGGTGGTTAGGTCCATATTGAAAAGTGGAATTTGTAAGGAAGCAATCTAACCTTGTGAATATAATAACCTGAGTATTGAGGATATAGGAACCGACAAGCCCAAAATGAAGTTTAGAGCTAACCTACTCGATTAGCATTTGAGAAAAGAAAAGAAAAACTCTTTCTGTAGGGAGTAATTGTATTGTGATAAAAACAAGGAATTATATAATTGTAGGTCACAAATGAATCCCTGTCAAATAGAGGGAAAGTAGTAGTGATGGTGGAAACCCGACTATGAGATTAAGTAATGAACACAAAACAACCCAGGTTAGTCATATTGCCTAGATGAAATAACCCAAAAACCTAACGAACAGTCCTGGGGTCTTGGGTAACCATGAAACAATACAATGTTTTTGTGAGACAAAGAACCCTATACAAAGAGGAATAATCTTTTTTCATAAAATAAATAATATATCAAGATACACTAGATAATGTTAACAAAAATGCAGAGAGAAATCGAAGAGGGATTTGTAACAATATCACTTTGATTTTTAAATAAACAATGGATAACTCAATTTCTTGCATGAATTTAATTTACAAAGAAGAAAATATTTTTGTATTAAATAAATAACATACTGGGTAACAAATAATAAGTCATTGGAGGGTTCACTATTTGTGGCATAGCGAGATAAAATCATTACTTTGAACCAAAGGTAAAATCTAAAAGAAAATACTTCCGATAAATATAATTTCATAGTGCGACAATGCACAACATAAGTAGTACATCCCTATACATCTACCAAGAATTTTCTGAGAACTATTTTAAAAAAATAGAATTTTCCTCCAAACCCTCAGGGTTGTCACACAAAATATCGTCTAGTGAAGTGACTCTTTCAGAAAAAATAAATGGTAAATTTTAAAGAAAACTTGAAGAATGAAAGAGGGCAAGCCATGAGTAGCCCAAGACCTAAATATGAGAACTAATCTTTGAGTGCTTGTTGTAATGACGAGATTCTTCCCTTAAGAAATCGTCACCTACGTCCATTAAAAAAGTCTGGAAGGGGCATTCAGTTATTTTGATAGGGAAGGAAAAAAAAAGACTCTCTTCTTAAGTGAAGGTCTCAGGGTAGCTCACCTAAAGAACCCTCTTAACAATAACTTGAAACTTGCGCATTACACCATGAAAAATGTTTAATAAATAAACTTGCTAGAGACCTGGAAGAAAAGATAAAATTCCAGAAAATTACTCATGCAAACTTACAAGTGGTTAGTCACTTCAGAAAGGAAGCATACAATGTTAGATGTCATCACTGGTACACAATGTCCCTGGTTCTATGTAAAAATGCCGATATTAGTACAAAAAAGGGAAATCTTGACAGATTAAACCAAAGAAAAGTATAACCTTGTAACCTGAAAGTTGGAATACCTGGAGTTAGGTGAATAGAGTGATTGACCAACCTAAAGAAGGATTGGGGCTTTAAGTTGTTGCAGATCTGCTCAATTGTAGAAAGTGTTTGAATTTTCTAGGTAACCGTCGAGGTTGTGGGGTTGTTACCCCAAAATTAGCCTCGAAACCCATCATTTATTAGATCATTTATTCTGAATAATTACAACCATATGGTAGTAGAGTAAACGACCACTTGCCATAGAAATCCACTTGCCATAGAAATCTCCAGAATTGTGTACTTACGACATATCAAGGGTTTCCAAAGTGGAAAGTGGTCATATACTCTGCTAAAAAATGGTCGTAATTCCATCATTGGATTTATATTAAATGATGTAACAAACGATGGGTTTCGAAGGTAGATTTGGGGTAACAACCCCACACCCTCGACTGTTACCTAGCACATTTGAACCATTTCTGCAATCGAGAAAGTCTGCAAAAACTTACAACCCCAATCCTTCTTCAATTGGGTCAATCACTCTGTCCACCCAACTTCAAGTATTCCAACTTTCAGGTTACATGGTTATATTTTTCTTTGGTTTAATCTATCAATATTTCCCTTTTTTGTATTAATATGGGCATTTTGACACAGAACTAGGGACACTGTGTACCAGTGATGACATCTAACACTATATGATTCCTTTTTGCAGCGACTAACCACTGGTAAGTTTGCATGAGTAATTTTCTGATTTTTTATCTTTTCTTCCAGGTCTCTCACAAGTTCCTTTCTTAAACATTTTTCATGGTGTAATACACTAGTTTCAAGTTATTGTTAAGAGGGTTCTTCACGTGAGCTACCTTGAGACCTTCACCGAAGAAGAGAGTATTTTTTGGGATCAGTAACCATGATAACATATTAAAGATTTGTATGCAAATAAGATCAATAATAAATCATGTAAACAAAGTAGATAAGGTATTTCCAAGCTTTTGATTTAAAGTTGGTAGTAGGATAAGGTTAATAATAATAATATTTTTTTTTTTGGTGATGATGGGTATTACAACATTGTCATTCATAAATAAAATATTTCAAGGCACATGTTAACTAATATATTTTAATATCAATTATATATAAAATAAACTGAAAAATGCACATTTTGATGGTTAAAACATTTAAATATTTTCATTTTTTTACAATTTGATTCCTTTTAGGAAAATTGTTCAATAAATTTATCTAAAACCCAACAAAAAATTGTTGGAATTCTAAGTTTAGGTTGTGTTACCTACACAATCCAACATCCCAAAGAAATTTCAAAAACTTATAATCCATTTATGCATTAACAATGCAAATTAAAAATGAATTATTACACATGGTGTATCTCTCTCTCTATATATATATGTGTGTGTGTGCATGTGTTAACCATGCATCTAGGATTTGAGAAAGTACACGGATATAAAATGATTTTTAAATTAATGAATAAATTTATTCTTGCCCAATTTATTTATTTTCACCTAATTAAAAATGGTAATGAGACAAATTAATCTCCCTATTTTGTGAAAATAATAAATCCAAGTCACTTCATAAGCCTTAAAATCACTCTATTAAATGTATCATTTCATTGTAGAAAAGCAATGAGATGAATTTTATATGGAAAAAAAGCATAATGGAGTGTTAACTAAGTTCGTACAAGAATATCATGAAAAAATTTGAGAAAAAAACTCATAAATAAAAGTTTACTATTTTGTAGCTACCATATGTATTTTAAAAATAAGGAATACATTTGAGAAGAAAAATCATAAATACAAGTGATTATTTTTTTATCTATTTAAAAATTTTATTGTATCAATACACAGATTCTACACAGTAGTATGGATAAATGTGTAATTATTCCCTTACTCAATATTGAGTTGACACCCATCGATTTTAAAATTAAAATTAAAATAAAATATTTTCTACATAAAAAAATCAATTTCGGCTATTTAAAAAAATATGAATGTACATATTTGATTATTTATAATTAAAATCATTCTAAAACATTAACAATCATAATTTCACTTGCTTTCATTGTTATTGATACTACAACTGAGTCTACCCGGATCCAGGTGTCTCCTGAGCCCCATTACCATGGGCTAGACACCATTCAATGTTGTTGTTGATACTCACTAACATGTAGCGACCATACGATCTGGCTCCATATGAGCTACTCCATGCAATATTCTCTCAAATTAAGGATGTTTGTCCCATCCATCTCCTCTACACCCACTCCTTGATCCTCCTCATGTCATTCCTCATACCTCAGTTAATTCCAACGACCATGTCTCTTAACCAACTTTGTAGACATTCTCTTCATCCCTCCCTGCAACGAATTGAAGAGAAAACAACCCAAACTCTCCCCAGTCCCCTAGCCATTACAACCCAAGCCCTTTCCTCAAGCCTCTCAATCTTCCAGAGTCACATCATGTTATGAGAATGCGGTTGTGCTTTTCCTGGAGGCAGAGGGTGGGGACGCCCACCAAGTGCTGCATGGCTTGGAGACAATCTCTTTTTATTCGACCCTGACATCCCTTATCACATCAGAAGCACCAGCTTGTAGGTGGTGAAGCATAGAAGACTTGGTAATGGGCACTGGGTTGTTCAAAACTTACTGGCACTTTATTTATGGGATCTAGAGCTAGCTCAATCTGGGGTAGGAATACAAGTTGTTTAATCCAATTCATATTCCAATCGCATCATAATTTCTGTTTGCAACCTCTTCAAAAATATTTTCATATATTTCCCTCTTGTGGCTGCATCTTCCACATCCTCAAGCTCTCTAGAAATCTCTACAAATTTGCAAATTTTCATCCTTATCATCGTCTCTAATCTCCTTCTCCCTCCATTATCCTGATAGGGGATGGGCGAGTCAAAATCACTCTAGGGTAGGAGCATCCAACTTAGCAATATACTATCAAGAAAGGCAGTTTCAAGAAACTTCTCATCACCGCTCCCTAGCACGTAGACAAAGAGACCTCTTCTCAAAGCCACAACTCTGATGGATGCCTCATTGTACATGAATATCTATATGTGGAATCTCCCTGTAATAGGAGAAGCGATGAAGTAAACCTCATTTAATAAAATTCAGCTTCTTTAGATCCCAAAGGCAAGCATGTAGCATGAACAAGTCCTCTCCTCTTGTGTTTTCTCTACTCTCACAAAGGCAAATGGATTTTTAGTTTTTTTTAAAAAAACTTGTAATATATTTGAGTTTTTGATTTTTTCATGCACTATGATATTGCATCAGAATTTTACTCTTCTTAATAGACCATCTGGTTTCTCCTTCCTGGGAAAATGGTGGGGTCCCTTGTAGCCAAGACCCTTAATGCCTCTTTGGGTGTATTCTAAATGTGTTAAAAATATCTCTCTTTCAACTATAATAAAATATTTATTTGTTCATGTGAAGTAACTTAATTTCTATAGAAAATAATATATTTTCAATTTGAATGTGAGGAATATGTATAATTATTACATTTCTTAAAAACATTTTAACAAAAAAAACGTCAATAAATTACTTGAATATCAATGTTAATTAGTTTATTTCAATATCTTATATATATAATTATAATGTTGATTATAACTAACTATTTCAATGCCAAAAAATAAGAAAAAATAAGAGTAAAAAAATTTAGTAACTTTCTAATAAAAATAATAAGAGAGAAATGTAAAATTCATTTAATTTCTTATATAAAATTAATATTTTATATCTGAAAAATATTAATAATAATTAAAATATTATATAAATTATTTTAATATTAATTTCTATTTAAAAATATATTAACAACCATTATATATTTTAATTTTGAATTTTTTCATAGTAAAATTGATAAATTAGCATGGTTAGAAGTTTAGTTGCACATTGGTTATTTACCATTTTTCCCTTTATTAGTGAGAAACTAAATGGATTTGTAAGGAAAAGTGTAACCCCTCTTATTAAAATGTTATAACTATATCTCACCATCCATTAGATAAGTTTGTTGGATCTTCATAACATAACGGCAGTCACGGTGAAACCCTAATGCTTGGGGCTCAATGGTAATCCCATATCAAAGAAAAATGCCTACAACATCAACAAACCATAAATTGTTATTTCTAACCACTGTAGGGAGAAATCACAACTATTTATAAAATTTTGTGCCCTAATTTCTAAATTAATGGGGATTTGACCACGAGATGTGGTGAAATTGAGTCAAACAAAGTGATGACTCAACGGTAACGTTAAACTCTAACTAAGAGGATTTTTTACGGTAATTTTTCAGATTTAGAGGAGCAAGAGGATCTTTGATGGATAATATTTCATAGATAATGGCGAATTATTCATGAGATTTTCGTAGGAGTCTAAGTTTATTTGAGAGTGTCTCTGAAATTATTAAGGCGTTCTTCATATGCAGGAATTTTCATTCTCTTCAAACTACTACCTAAATTGATGTTGAGTACAATGATGAAATTTGAGCTCAACCTTTATATTTGAACTCAACTCATTTAAATGAATAAAATACCATAAATATGCCTCTTAGTCAGAGATTGCCACTAATCAAGATGGAAAACTAAGAAAACAATACTCAACAAAACCCATAAGGTTTTAGACAGATAGTAGGTAGTCAATAAATAAAAAACAATGTAGGAACCTAATTGGAGAAGCCGCAACACAACAAACGAATGAAATAATTTTGGAATATTTGAATTAAAAATCACAACTAAAAGATTTTTTTTTTTGGGTATATATATAGACTTTTTTAATTTATAATTTCACATATAATTATATTTTTAATTATTTTCATCGAAGATAATTATAATAATAGATTTGCATATATAAAATATTTTTTATTTAAATTTTAAATAATTTAAATCGAAGTGTTAAACATAACCTTTAATATATTTTTATATGTAATGAGATTATTTGTATTGTTATATAAAAAATTTAACAAGAAAAAGTTACATATTAATAAAATTTACTAATTCCCCTATGTTGTTCTTTTTTATTAAACTCCTCATGAATCCTTATTGGGGACTATTGTAATCGAAATAGTTCTTTTTACTAGGCATCACACATATGTCAATAACTATTTTAAGTTTTAACTATAGCGGGGTAAGATATTGTGTCTCTACCAGTTTTTTCTACAAATCAATTATACTGATAACTTTAATTTTCTTTTTATTAGGCTTCATATTCACCCAAAACTTAGGATAAATGTAAGAAATTGACAGAATTTTAGAATTATATATTTACATGAACTAATGTTGCCATTAACTTTAGCATTACCTATGAAACATTTTATGTTAACAAAAAATTAATATTATCGATGGGGAAGTGAGTAAATTCTCATTACACGTAAATGGCAGGCTCAGGAAGTCACACTATTTTGGTTACACATAATTGGCATACGTGTCAACAATTTTGGAGGGCTTAGTGTTATTCTTGGCATGTTTTCTATCTTGCAATGTTTAGGCGTTACATTCTGATCATGGCAATGGCTTGTTTTCATGTAAGTCGAGCTACAAAGAATCCATATCTCCTGCGACTGCTAGGGTGGAGGCATCAAGCTATGAGCACACACTCACAAAAGGGGCCAATGGTGATTACAGGCTGAAATGGAGCTGAACAAGGAGGACACATATTTCAAGATCAGCCAAAAGAGGATAGGACACATATTTCAATTATCCAGGTCTTCGGTTTTGCATTTGAAGTAATTTCTTTTCATCAAAATTATACAATATTTCTTCTGCAAGTTCATGTTCAAATGAGGTCTTTAGATTTTTGTAAGGTGCATCAAACTATTGTGGATATGGATATGGATATGGAGAAGTGGGTTATCTGTTTATATTCTAAATCTCCATTGATGATATATAATACTAATATGTAATAATGTATCCCAAACTCTGTAACTATTAATATGTAATACTGTATTCCACTGTCCATGATATTTATTAGAGTATTTCAAATAGTGTGAAATCTATCACAACACGATATCTCAAGCACTTTAAAATGCCTTATATTACTGTATTTTAAGATCCCTTGATATACATCACATGATATTTCAAATATTGTAAGAGCTACCCAATCTAGCATCACAAGTACAATAATGTATCTGATAACTTTGTCCAAGTTATAGGTTTAAAATGTGCACATGGGTCGCTTTATACCATCTAAATTTTCATTGTCATTACAGAAAAAATCATGGCCCAAGTAAATGGAGTAATATAGCTAAATTCTATGGTAACTTGTTCGAATCTAATTATGCTAATAATGTCATATTCGGTAATTAGTTTCAAAGTTCTTTCAAGTTTAAAGAAGACATTTTTAATTATTTTTTTTGCATGACTTTACAAATGCAAGAAAAGTTGCAGGATGATGTGGGTAAATTATCTTCGACAACAATCTTGGATGTCAAGAGGTTGTGCGTTGTGTTTTACGCAAATGTAGTTTCAAAACCTTCATGTGCCTAGTATAACCCTTTTTCCTACTAGACGATTGACACTTTAATTTTCTATTGCAATGTATTTTATGAATGGTTTCTTAATATTTTGGATGTAGGATTATTGGGTGTTTTTTATTATCAAATTGGGTACTTGTTTCTGTAATTGGGCTTCAGACCGGTGCCGCTTCCATTGGTGGATAGTGCTTCCAGAATGGCCTATAGAGGTCTAATTTATGGCGTATTTGTCTTGGGGTCGTTCTTTGTATTGGATTTTTCTTGAATTTCGTGATGAAATCGTTGTATACCATGGATTTGGTTGTCAAATAATATCCAGTAATCCAAAAATCTTGATTTGTTTCCATATTTGTATGCATCCGAAGAAAGTTTGGAACAGGTCTTTATTGACTTGACAGTATGTATGACAGGGTCAAGTGGATAAATGTTTATGATGATATGTCTTTAATTTTCATGCATATTGACTATAGCATATAAAAATTGGGCTTTGGTATTGTTTTGACAAGGTTGTCTCTGAATTCGGTCAATCATTGATACGGAAAACTTTTGGGAAAGTAGTGGTTCAACTATTGGATCGTTCATTTCTCAATCCATTTTCTTTGGTAATTGCTTTCATGGTAGTGTAATTTCCAAGCATTGTATAATAATATGTAATCCCCCAAGTTTGAATCAATCTTTATTTTCCAATCAAGAAAATAATCAATAGATTCGCTTAATGATATAATCGAAATTCGTTTCTAGAATCTTGAAGTATACTCCATATAGTGTCTAGATTTTGAAAATTTTAATTAAACATGATTCCTTCCTCTACACTTTTTAGTAACGTTGGTAATTTGGTTCCGATAAGACTAGTATTCTTGGTGGATGATTCCAGGAATTATATCTAAAATATTCACCACTTGCAAAGAGAATGCCTAGGAATACCTGGCATATAATTGCCAACTCTGGATTTCTTATCATTATGGGGAATTTGAGAAATCATTTCAGTGACAATTTTAGAAATAATTTCAATTATATAAATCTTGGCTCAGTCCTTTCCACATACAAGATGAAATATGCTAGAATATCCTCAACTAATAAAAACAAACCACAACAAACTAACCCAGGATATGTCACTTTATGTTCAAGAGTGGATGTGAGATATTAACAGGAACTTGGCTCATGTTAAAACTTGATATGTAATGAAAAATAACAGATTGATACAATGTATTATCATCCATGTTATTCACAAACAACAAAAGCCACGTTTAGTACAACTCTGTATATCTTGCAAAACAATATACAACTTCCGGAAAATAAAACATATATGATAACAAAAATAATAATAAAATTGTAGTGGGTTGATCAGAAGAGTTCATTTAAGAATCTCTATCAGTGCCCTATAAAGGCGTTAGAAATATGATCTCAACATTTATATATTCACTCACGGACAACGAATGTAGTCATACATAAATGGTGTAAGCCCACATGCACATTACTGATTACTTGCAAGTGTCTACGATACGTTGCACATCTACAACTTCTGAAAACATCATTGGGTAATCGTGTATCATGTATTTTCCACATTGTTTTCATGATCATTTAGAAACCACCTTTCTTCTCTTTTCCACCATTATATTTAGTCGGTTTATATTCTGCATAATCCATGTTTGTTATTTTGGCTAGTCGTAAATTTGGATAACCCAATTGTTCAATTAGGATATTCTTGTTCTTGATGGATATGGGTGAAACAGACAACTAATATACTCAAAATGGTTGTGGGAGAAAATAATTTATGCAGTGGTCTCAAGGTCCCACTGAAGGAGAAATAAATGATAAGAAATATCCCATTTCTCGCTCTATATCTCTTGTGCCTACAGGTTTTCATTTGAATTTCATTTGTATACATTTATTTTCTACAAATTTTCTTGTCAAACTCATGAATCAACTAAAGTAATTCAACGAATATTTATAACAATTGAAATATCCATGAGAAAGAACTCGATAATATTCTTACAATATGTAGACTGAACTGATTTCTCTTATTGCAATTCCCTGTGGTTCGGATCCACCGTTTATTGAAATCTTGATTATCTGCAAATGGAAGGGTGGGAGCAATTGCAGTTGAATATTGTAGGAATTTTGGACTATATCACTACAGAGATTTTAGATCTTGCAGGAATTGCAACTAAAGATCATAGGGTTAAACGTATCACCCCAATGCATTTGGAGTTTGCTACTAGACGAGACAAATAACTTCGTACCTTGATCAAAGGTACCATTGGAGGTGGAGATGTCATTCATCACATTCACAATGCACTTATTAGCAAATCAACAAACAAGGATTAGATTCAAGCATCCGACATTTCAGCATAGGATGTGCGCTCAAATGGTTGGGTCAACAAAGTGTTGGATAAATATATGCAGAATTAGGAGTGCATTATATTATAACTACCAGATAGTGGAACAAAAGAAACACGGCATGCATGTATAACTAGCACAATCACATTTACCAATGTGGTTGATATCATAGGATAGACTTATATCCACCCACCACATGTATTTTATCGAAATAATCATTATATATTTATCAATATAAATACCAATATATTTTATATATCTTCTTAAAATATATTAATAATATTAACTATATGCATTATGTATATTAGACTATACTAAAATTCAAACTATACTATACTAAAATTATAATTCAAACTATACTAAAATTCAAATATAGATTAATTTATAATTGTATTTTATTACTATTTATAATAAGTATATATCTCTTACCAATATCTCAATTACTTTCTAACAAGAGCAATAAAAGGGAAACATAAAATTTATTTAATTATTTATAAAAAATTACTATATGATATTTGATGTTCGTGGAATCTTGGTTAAATGGTGATGAGGGCTCTTATAGCACTCGTCACAGGTCCAATTCCCTTCCTCTATCAGGGTGATGTATGTGGACATGTTGATAAATAAATAAAAAAGAAAAAAAAAAGAGAAAAAAGAAAAAGAAAAATGAAAGGTACTACCATGCTTACAATATATATACTTTAAAGAGTTAAGTAAGTTTTATACTTTTTACTTCTACCATCTAATTGTAATTTTAAAAATATCGGCTTGAGGTAGCCAAGTTATGTTCAGATATGATTTTAATAGTGATAGACCTAAATGTGATTAGTCTATAAACCCTAATTAGAGTTACTCACAATTAGATGGTTCCTCAATAAAAAGGAATTCCTAGGAAGGCAAAGGGGGCTAGAGGAAGAATTAAGAAGAGAGAAAAGAAGAACAAGAAAATCCAATGAAGGCTAGGAAGGACATTGCCAAGGGAAACTCCTAAGATCGGTGTAATAAACTAGTGGAAATTTCTAAATCCAACCCTCCAAGGATGAATTTATAAGCTCAACTTGGGATCTTGATGCTCATATTAGTTTTTTACTCCAATTTTGAGAAGAAGAGCTCGGGGGAGAGACTAGATGTCATAGCCAGTCTCGAGGTTGGGTGGTGAGATATTATGAAACAAAAGAGGTATATTTCAGGAAAAAGGAAAAAAAAAACATATATATGTATTTAATTTCTACAATTACTCCATTTGATATAGTTATTCTTGTAAATGTTTTTGACTAATTATTTGATATTATTCTATGTTTTCAAGTAAATGTTGTTGTGAGTAGATAATACCCTGTAGTGCATGTGAGAGACTATTAAATTAAGTTAATAATTTCATGAATGTAATGTATGACCAAGATAGTATATTCAAATAGTAAAATAAATTATAGTTGTTATATGTAGAAGAGGATCAATGCTACAGGAGAACTTATTAGACTCCAGAGCTAGCATTACTCATTAGGGTAGACTGGAGTATCCCTAAAATAGTTAAATAAAATTCATTTAAATGGGATTACGCTTGATACCTGGAGGTGTTTGCCAATCCTTCTGACTCTCGTTAGTTCTACTTGGAAGGGAAAACAAGGTCGAAAATTCCATAACCAAATAGGGTATAAATTCTGATTTAAAGGCGGGGAAAATGAACCTAGAACGTATATATATGAATTCTAATTTAAAAATGGAAAACGAGCAAGTGCACAGATAAACTTTACAGTCAAAAAATAATAACCAGGACATGCATGAATTCTCGAATGAGAGAAACACAGAACTCGAAATTAAAATATTTTTCTTCCAAATACAATTAATACAATTATAGAAAAACAAAACCATAACTCCAATAGCTACTTTATAATTCCTTATACAAAATCTGAGAACAAGAATTCTTGAAAAAAGAAATACTGATACAACCAAAACACCAGAGTAATTTCAGAATCAATTTAAACGATGTTTACTGTAAATTTTGAGTTAAAACAAATACAAACATAAATATACTATTCCATTCACTATATGTACACACTCGACCCAAAGTTCTTCTCCTGCACCTCGTAATAGAGGGTGTAACCATTCATAGAAAGAACAGAACTTAGAAAAAACAAGACAAAATCCTCGAAATCCTACCACAACAAGGAGGGTTTTTCCCTTAGATTAAACTCAACAAAAAAAGAGAGGGTTTGGCATTCAATGACGATTTCAAGTGATGAACGTGACTACTTACCATGGGGTCCCGATGGAAAGCTGGGAGACATGTGGCGATGCAACCAACCAAGTTGGGTGGAGCCATACACTTTAGATACACACCAAAACCCCCACAGATGCCAAAACCATGAAAGTAAAAGAGAACAATAAGTAACGAAAAACATTTATATACCGAATGAAGGAAAACCTCTAGAAAAGGACAAGCGAAAGAGGGGCTATACCTGTCTCTCGGAAAGCTCGTAGGAGAATTATTTTCCTCCAGAAGATTAGTTCACTGGCCACAAAAGAAAAAAGAAATGAACAGAATAAAAAACCGAGTAACGCTTAGAAAAACTATATTGGCGTATACATACTAGAGATCGTTGGATTCAAAGCACATTAACGATAAACATAAGTCATAGGAATGAGGTCTAGGGTGGAAGTACCTGGTAGTGGAAATGTAATGGAACTTTCATAAGGAGAAGAGTTTCAAAGCCGAATCAAGCTTCCACTACGGCGGAATGACGACAAGATGGAGAGGGGGGATTAGGGTTCATTACCCTAACCATGAACGCGAAAAACCAGGTCATTTGTTCACCACTCGATGGATCAAAGATGAGGGAAGAAACGAAGTTGTACCCTATCATTGCCACCTTCTAGTAAGAGATCTTCAGAAAGGTTTTAGGGTGAACAGATTAGGGTGAATAAATTACTGACCAGAGTTATGCGTAAGGACCTGAGTACTGGTGAAAATATATCACACCACGGCTAAGTCGGTGGAGTATTCCATAAGTATATGAATAAAGTTATAAAAATTATAACCCAATGTATCAATCTCCTAAAGTAAATTTGAAGGAATTAAATACCAGGTACTCATAAATGAAATGGTTAAACCATCTAGTGCATAATGATGGACTTATACAATAAGCTAGTTTATTTGCATGATTAAATTATGTATCATTGTTATTTTATAATGGTATTGAACTATATTTATTTTAATAAGGAGATATGCTTTACCATTGTTATTCAATACTGATATAATGATGAAGGTAATATCATGAACATAATATCCTCTTGTAATTTTTTTGTAATGCATGTAATAGTTAGAAGAATGTTTATGTTTATGTATGTTACACGTGGTATTAGAGCTGAAGGGTTCAACACCAGGGCTTATGAGCTTGACTACGATTAGGAATATCATCTCTGAGAGTGAATAGGAATCTATAGAAGAAATTTGGTAGAATAAATTTTGCATAAGTAAACGAGAATGAATTTCGTTAATTAATGGAGTTATTGTTGATATGCCATTACTTATAAGAGGTGATATGTTAGGCACTTAGGTGAACTAACAACTTTCTGAATGATTTATTTATTAACACATTTTATTTAGCTAGTCATAAAATTATGATAAATTCATGATTGGAATGATAAGAAATTAGTTGTGTGAACAAATTAGAAGATATAAATGTGTGCAAAGGAAATAAATATCAAGTCCCATGTTTAAAAAAAAAAATTACGAGGTTGGTGTGTTGAAATACCCACGATTATGTCACATATGGTATCGCCTTGAGAAATTAATGATTATTAGTATTATGATTATATGACTTGGAAATGAGTCATTTTGTTACAGAATCCGAAGTCACTGTATCTGTGGAGTGAATAACATGACAAGAGTTGAATACACAAATATGCTTGAGAATTATTAGTATATTTTTCGCTTGATTCATTGTGATTTCATTTGTTCTACTTGCTCATACATGTGTCTAGGAATTATTTATATGTATATTCTGTTACAAAATGGTAGCCAAAATCATCCATTTAAAATGTTGGTATGCTAGCTTGTCTTGTCTCAAGGAATCTTGTGCCAATTCTTTAGAATTGAAATTGTCTTTCTACAACTTTGTGCATGATTTTACATGCATGAATATTACCATGACCTTAAATATTATGTATTACAGTACAATCAATTATTTAAGATCTATGACAACTTATCTCCGAAGTTGAGTCATGAGACTATTAGTTAGAGGTCTTAGAACTGTGACATTTTCCCAATCAGCTGGCAGTACTTAGGGTTGCAGTGAAATTTGAAATTTTCTCTACACATTGTTTCTATTTTAGCAGTGTGGGTCATTTATTTTTAAATATTTAGTAATTGGTGAGTTATGCTAGGATATGTTTTTCATATTTGTAATTACCATCAAAGAATTCCTTAAATAGATGTCATACATCATTGTGCTAACTTTTGGGATAGATAGTGATTCGGTGCCCTGTTATTTTGTGTAGATTCAAATTCTTAATACAACATGATTTCATAATGTTTGAAGAAATTATTTGAAACCGCCCAACATATTGGTAAAATTATTTAGGCATAGACGGATTCCTTTGGGTTGGCTTATGTATGCGGTATTTTCTTTTATTAGCCGCATTTGAGTAGGAAATTATCAAAAATATGAATCAAAATTACTTTTTGGGAATGAAACTAATTTTGAATGTGATTATCCTCTCATTATACAAATCACTACATGGCCAAGCCACACATGATTTGTATGGAAAACAATTATATCTCACGATGGTTACATTGTGCATTTGGTATGGACCTCAAGTGAATATTTTTTTTCCTGGTATTAAAATAGAAATGTTTTTTCTGGAATCCTTGTTTATATGAATCCTTGTTTGTAAGGATTACATACCATATTTTGGTTTCAATGTCATTGTTGTGAGTAGAATTGAGGTTGTAACACTTGCCTCACCCCCAGAATGCAATTGTTTTATCTAGTTATTAAAGGAAAGACTCGTAAATATGTTAAGGATATTTTATAGAACTCGTTTTTATATTTTTATGAATAAAATATTATTATTCATAATTACTATAACTACTTGGTAAATAATTCCAAGATCCTAGAGCGATTATAAGGACAAGTTAAGAGGAAAATAGTTACCTTATCCTCTAAAGATAAATAAAAGATCTCAATGAAGAGAAGGTTTTTTTTTTATAATAGAAAGGAAAAGGTCGAACAATAGTATGACGCTTAGGGATATCCTGAGATAGTTTTAACCAGTGGAGCTTTGTAACCAATGGGAAGAGTAGGCTGGATAGGAGTGTTGATGCCTAGCTTCTAAATGAATATTGCTGCCTTAGGCTCTAGTGTGGAGGACGAGGGGATTTGAGGACGTGTATGGGAAGACTTATTTGAAAAAAAATTATGTCTTTATTTGAAAGAAACAAATCATCTTAAAAAAATAACATTAGAGTTGTGAAGTATGTGTTTGTACTATTACTTCTCTAATGGGCGTTGAATCATGTTGATACCTTCAGAATTGGAAATTGATGATTGATGGTTATACTTAAAATAATGGAATTTTAACTTTGCAAGGAAACATTAGAAGGCTAATCAAAATGGTTAATGATAACCACTTATATCAAAGACCAAGGATGACGGTCCTTCAAATTTGTTTCTTTATTGTTGTCTTGAGAAAGCATAAATATTTTGATGTTATTTTGATCTTTTAAGTTCTTTTTGGAAAAAAAGAATGTGCATTTGAGGTGTCAATGAATGAGAAATGAACAAGATAGAGTTCACTCTCTTGGTGGATAAAGTTTGTTGATTACAAAATGAAATTGTTTGATGGAATTGCATGCGGAATGAAAATGATGGGTTGTATTTAATATTTGTATCTTGGATGATGAGTTATGTCATTGGTTGTGTTCTTGTATTAAAATATTGAGTTATATGCGAATTATGTTCTTATTTGTATTTATATATACATAAGATAAAAAAAAATGTTGTTTAGTGTTGATGATGTAATAAGGAGTCTCTAGCTTGAACTTTTATATAGTCAATTTTGTTTCACTAGAGTACTGAGTGATGATTATCTTGGACAAAGATATAATTTGGATTATTGGCATGGATAAGAATCTAAATGGATATTTTATATGTTTCCATCATAATAGGAAGGAAAGGCCAATCATGCACCATGAATTGCAAGTCTAGGCGACAGTCTTGTGTATCAAATAGGTCAATGGCACTAAATAACTTTGGAGTTATAAAAAAACATATGAACTGTAAAGGATCATGAAAATATAATATAGGGTCAGATCAACAATTAGAAGATACTGATAATGCCCCAAGATATATGATATTGTGGACATTGATATTTCCATACAGAATGGCATCCATGTTGATGTATGAAATTGTTTTCCTGTGGGATTTTGTTCTGTGTCCTAGGGCATGCATATATAGAAAAAATAGTCTATTGGTATTGTGATGGTTCCCATCTACATACTCGCAGGCTTTGTCCATGTGAATAGCTTACATATTGATTATATTTTTTTTCGAAAGCATCCAAAATGATTATAATCATTAGTTCCACTACTAGAAGATTAAGAAAAGAAATAAAGTTGGATTGAGTTACTATATATTAATTTAGGGATGAATCCTCAAGTTATCTCTAGGATTCAAGATAGATCAATATATTTAATCATGCCTCATTGATATCATAATTCCACCATAGTGACAATTTTTCTAATGTTGCATCGGGTGGGTTGAATTTGAAGGTAAGATGTATATTCATGAACTTCTAGTTGCAAGATGTTTAAATCAGTTTGTGGAATATATTTGACTTTTGAGACATATGATGTTTCAATATTATAATATGATTTACTAGACAGTTATCTGGAACTACCAATAAATCATGTAAATAACATTTTTATCACATTATCGGTGTATTTTAAATAGAGTCACACTACTTTCATAACCAATGACTCAATAAAGTGTGTAACAAGCTAAGAACTGATATAAGGGTGATAATGAAGCCATGACTATACAACATTTGTCCATTATCTGCAAAGCGATAAATAAAAGAGGCAAAACTAAAAAGTAGGCTGTAGAATGGACTTTTTGCTTCAATGGATTTCAAATAAGTTAATTACTAGATAAAAGGGGGAAACCCAAGATGAACATAATTAAGCCACTTTGGCAAGTATACATCATTATACTAATGGCAAGGAAAATAATCCATCCTAAAATTTAATGGTATAAAACTAGTATGCATAAACATGTGAATAGGAATAAGGGTATAATAGTACTAACTAGCATGATCTCTCATCAGAGACAGAAATGATTGAAATTTGAATGTCATTTTTATTGATTAACAAGTATTGAAAATAAATTTGACACCATGGTGGATTTAAAATGATAATATTAATACTTAGAATTGTCTTTATCGATTGGTGAAATTGTTGGGTAAATGAAAGAACTTTTAGTGATGTGGATATGATAATGCTACAAACTCAAATTGAGTGAGAATTAATAACCCTTGATGGGTTATGATGAATGGTAATGATTTTTTTAAATAAGTATTTATTAGAAACTAATAACCACAATTATGGTTAATGTAGGTCAAGCCAAAAGAGAAAACCATAATCGAACCTATGAGTATTCGCACTTAGAGGAAATGGTGTTACAAAAAAACAAGTAGTTACTAAATTAAGTGCAGCAAAGGTACTTCAGCCAGGAAGAACTACCTATGAAAATTGGAATAAAGATTTTATGCATAAGCATATTTATGCATGTGTCAAAGTTATGAAACACCGATGAGGATGTTTCGCTCAAGGGGGGAATAGTAAGTTTTAGACTTTTTACTTTTACCATATAACTGGAATTTTAAAACTATCGGCTTGAGGTAGGCTAGTTATGTTGGGATATGATTTTGATAGTGATAAAAATAAATATGATTAGTTAACAAACCCTCATGAAATTTACTGGAAGTTAGTTGGTTCCTTATTAAAAAGGAATTTTGAGGAAGGCGAAGTGGGCTAGTGGGGGAATGAGGAAGAGAGATAAGAAGAAAAATAAAAGCCATTGAAGGTTGGGAAGAACGCTAGCAAGGGAAACCCCTGAGATGGGTGCAATAAATTAGTGGAGATTTCTATGTTTAACCCTGGAAGGGTGAATTTCTAAGTTATATTTGGGGTCTTGATGCTTAGAATAGTTTATTACTCAAGTTTGGAGAAGAAGAACTCGTGGGAGAGACAGGACGTCATAGCAAGTATCGAGGTTGGATGGTGAGATATTTTGAAACAAAAGAGTCCTATTTCAGGGAAAAGGAAAAAAGAACATATACATATTTAATTTATGCACGTATTTCATTTCACAAAATTGTTAAGTAAATTTTGTAGAGTCATTTTTTGATATTATTCTATGCTTTCAATTAAATTTTTTTGTGAGTGGGTACTACCCAATAATGCATGTGAAAGAGACTTAACCCAAATTTTCACTCCTAAAACTTATAATAGAGGGCGTGACTATTCATAGCAAGAAAATAACTTAGAAAAAGTGAGTAAATACAATGCTACAAGGTGGGTGAATTTCCCATAACAAGAACTATTAAAATCCGATGAAAACAAAGAGAGAGTCCTGGAAATCCTACCACAACAAGGAGGTTTTATCCCTGAGATTCAAATCGACAACCAACAAAGAGGGTTTGGCATTCAATGACAATTTTAAGTGATGAACAAGATTATTTACTAGGGGTCCTGACTGAAAACTTGCAGGCCTGTGGCAATGCAAAAAAATGACTTGGGTGGAGCCATACCCTTGAGTTATACTCCAAAACAGCCGCATATGCCAGAACATGGAAAGGGAAAGACAACAATAAGTAACGAAAAAATTGCTATACCAAATGGATGAAAACCTATAGAAAAGGACAAGAGGAACCAGGGGTTTACCTATCTCTTGGAAAGCTTGTAGGAGAATCATTTCCCTCTAGATGGGTAATTATCTGTCCACAAAATAAAAAAGAACTGAAAGGAATAACAAGCCCTGCAACTCTTAGAAAAAAACTCTATCGACTCATACATGCCAAATATCGTTTAATTTAAACAACATGAAATATAATCGTAGCTCATAGGAATGAGGTACAGGTGGAATTACCTAGTAGAAGAAATGTAATGGCATTGTTACAAGGAGAAGAGTTCCATAGTCGAATCGAGTTTCCACTTTGGCAGAATGAGGGCAAGATGGTGAGAGTGGGGTTAGGGTTTATTACCATAACCATCAACGTGAACATTCAGGTCGTCTAATCAATTCCCAATGGATCAACGATGAGGAAAGAAACATATGTCTACCCTGTCACTGCAAGCTTCTGGTAAGAGAGCTTTGGGAATTTTCTAGGGTGAACAGATTACTAACTAGAGTCATAGGTAAGGACCTGAGTACTGGCAGAAGGACCTCAGACCATGGAAAAGTCGGTGGATTATTCCAAAATTAAATGAATAAAGTTCTAAACATTATAACCCAATGTATCAATCTCCTATTGTAAGTTCGGAGGAATTAAATACTAGGTACTCATAAATTAGATGGTTAAATGTTTCAGCACATAATGATGGACTTATACAGTAAGCTAATTTATTTGCATGATTACATTATGTATCATTATTATGTTATAATGGTATCTGACTAGATTTATTTTGATAGGGGCTATGCTTTAGCATTGTTATTCCAATTGATATAATGATAAAGGTAATGTCATGAATATAATATGTTTTCGTATTTTTTTTTTTTATGCATGTAATATTTAGAATAATGTTATGTTTATGTATTGTACAATTATTAATAATAAGAAATTTAATATAAATCATAAATAAATTATTTCTACATTAATGTATATTTAAATATATATTAACAAAAACAAAATTATTGTGAACATTATGATTCATAAATAAAATACATCAATGCACATGTTATGTAATGTAAAATATTTCAATATAAAATGTATCATAAATAAATTAGAAAATGTAAATTCTTATTGGTAAAACATCTAAATATTTTCATTAATTTACATTTTGCCCATTTTCGGGGTATTTTGTTTAATAAAGTTTATCTAAAATCTCAAAATAAATTGTTGAAATTGTAAGTTTAAGATATTTTGTCTCACAATCCAGGTTCCCAAGAGAAGTTTCAAAATGTTTAATCTATTTATGCATTCAAACATGAAGTCTATTTCATATCATGTGTAGTTTTTCACTTTTTAAATTGAATTTCTTAATGTATAAATAAATATAATGACTATAGATCCATATTAACCACATATTGAGTAACATACCATTGAAATGTAAGCCCTACATGAGAAATAATCTCCTCAATTTGTTATTTTTTCAACCAATAAAATATTTATAGATAAAATGCATATAGTTTAATTTTCACATTTCCACCCCATGTTGAGCATGAAAGGAATTATACATTTCTGTTACTGTGAACAATTGAACATTCAAATGTTTTAACCATACTACTTTTTTACTTTCTACTTTACTAACATTGAAATAATGCATTTGTTATTATAGTTTTTCAAATTCCATGTATCAATTTGATAGTAAGAGTTGAATGAATTACACAACTACCTCATAGAGAATAAAAAAAACCTATGAACATTATAAGATTTTTTTAACTTTCACTTGCTCATTTTTTATACATGTAAATTTTCTACAAAGTTATTTCATTGAAGTTGGGTATTGAAATATTTTATTTATAGTTGATATAAGTTTTTAATCAACTATACATTGAATATGGAAGGAAATATGGATAAGTGCATGTAATACCCCTCATTCAAAAGTAAATATTTCATACTTTTATTGCAGTTACTTTCTAAACCATGGGATATTTGGGAATCCTAATGGGAATTTAAATCTGTAAAGTTATTTTTATTTTATTTAAAATTATTTTATGGAAATCCATGAAATTTACGGGAAAAATACACTAAATGAATTTTTTTCACTTACTAGATAGTTAGAGGACACTTTCTCCCTTTCCCTAGCGATAAATAATATCAAATAGGAAAAGAATCCAAGTGTATGATAAGAACCCAAGGAAACTAAGAATGGAGAGAAATGATATTAATCCCTTTCACATGATGCTATTAATGAAACGCAGGACACTGCTAGTCAGGATATTCTTGAGTTGCTTGGGGCCATTTTAATCCATAAGCTAGACTTGTTCATTTTGTGAGTTTCTTGGTTCGACTTGTTACAATATGATATGCCTTTCGACACACCTTTTTAGGTATTTTTCAAACAACTGTTCTTGAAGAGGAAAATTGGCTCGGGGGGAGAATTAGTAGTTTTCATTCTCATTTGTTGTCACATCCATTCTACATAAACATTTTTTTTTTTTGTATATACATATTTTACTATACCAAGATATGATAATTTTAATTCTACATTCTATTAAAACAGGAAGTAAATATTTTAATGTATCGACAGTACACGAACCATCAAATCTTATTCATGAACTATATCGAAAATATCAATCACAGCTTACATAAGTTATGCATAGTTGTTCATTTGTCAATACTGTTAGTCTTGTATGATCCGCTTTGTACCACAAACTCTTGCACATTAATGCCTAGACGTGATCGGTTTAGGTCTAATGTTTCGTATGATACCCGTAATGGGTCTCCTCCACGTGATTAACATATGGATAAGTGTGAGGTGGAAAGCGTTCTGCAAGCGAGATTTATTGTGGCTTTAATCACAGATCTCTCGGGATATGCTTTGGCGCCACTTGTTGACTTCATTCATTACTTCCGTCTGGTGGCAGTTCCCGTCGCCTTCGGCAGACTTGATACTCCCGCCAGACTTGGCAGTGCCAATCTCATTGTCTTTCTCATGGTTGTCTCCGGCAGTTTACAGACTTGGAGCTCTCCGGTAACCTGCTCGGTGCTCATCGTCTCCAAGACTTACAGTTCCAATCCGGAGGTCGTGCCTAGCAAATTCTGACCTGGAGAATATTAAACAAGATCACGGTACCAGGTAGCAGACTATGGTTTTCTTCTATCTCGCAAAGCAACCGATCTTATTTACCTTCTACTGTTAGGTGTTTGTATTTTTCTTGTTTAGCTTTATTAACTCGTTTTCTGGTGTTTACATCTCCTATCGGTTTTCACGTATAGGCTACCCTAACGCCGCTTCAACCAGCTGACAGATGGTTCTCTAAGCAGTGCCCTCATTCCTCAGAACGATGGTAAGGCACCATTCCTTTCTTTTCGTTGCAAACCCTGCTCGGTAGAATTCTTCTCTGTTTAATTTTGTTTTAATCAGAATATCTAAACCTATCTCAATGTTGATGCTCCAGGTAAAGAAAAGATCTTCATTCCCTTGCCAGGTAATCTCCCTCTCGGAAATAGTCCATGTCGGTTTATCAATGGAATTTTCCCATACTCCTTTGGGCGTATAATGTTCTAACCGTTTATGCTTGTTTGCAGGTATGCTATGTCACTATCCTCTGGTCGTGTTTAACGTTTTCTGGAACGACGGATTCATGCGTGTAGCGACTAATAAAGGGTGCCCCTAATGCATAGGTATTTAACCCGTCTAGGTTGCTCTCCTCCTCAATCTGCCCCATCGGGGTTTACAGGTTCACTTTTGGTTCGAACCTTGGTCGTCAAGATTCGGCATGGCTCGAACCGTGGAGCTACTCTTTACTTGGCTTACTGTCGAGTAGTTATTCATATTCTGACGTTGCCCATCTGCAGACCAATGGCGTCTGGGGTTCGGTCCATGTTTACTATCAGCTACATTTATATATACTATAGTTATAGTCTTTAACAATTTCTCACCTATTCGTTAAATGGGTCGGAATTACCATTCGACCTGGTTAATATGTAAGGTTATGCAAATTATACAGTTCTTAGTGGTTGCATGCATTTTAAAGCGTGACAGCTTATGCAAGCTCTTTCTTTGTTTTTCTTTTGTGTTAATGATGGAAATTTCTGTAACTTTGAACATCTGCAAATATAACCCCTTAGGATTACTGTGTTTGTCTTCTTTTATTTATGTGATAAATTACATGCAAAGTCACACGTTGAGTTTTTGTTTTACTCTAGAATTTCTTTCTCTGATTCTAGTTCCGTTTCAGTTAAAACTCTGCAATAACCCTAGCACAACATGATTTCTCCTTTTGCTATTCATTCATAAGAAAAAATCGGATTATTATTTCATTTCCTGTCCTATAGAGCCGCGGCAGTTAAAGTCCACGCTTCTTTTGTCTCACGAAATTGAGTTTAGCAGACTAAAGGTTATTGTTTACAAGCATTTCCTCAGGTTAACCCTTTAAGTCAGAGGAATATGAATTGTTGTTATTTTCCTTGTCTGAAATTGGCGATGCTTGGGCTTATGTTATTTCTCTACAGTTATTCCATTCAAAATTACATAGACAGTCTTGAAATGTTACATGCATACTTTCCGCTGCATCAGGTATTCCGATGGTTTCTATATGACAAGTAAAATGTTTGCTGAAGTTTGTTTAAGCCTACAATAAAGTCTTTTAAAGTCTACTGCTTAAGAAAGAAGGAATATAAGGTATATGCATAAGTAATATTTCGCATCTTCTCTAGATTAACACAGAACTTTACATACTCTTTTCAACATATTAATAGTAACAGAGAACAGATACATTAATTTCAACTATAGGTACTTTTAAATCATTTTCTAGTTTCATGTCGAACTCTATGAAACATCTGTTAAGCAGTGCCCAACAAGGTATTTACTCAGAAAGTGATATTCATGCTATTGCAAACACATACACTTATACATCTATTTAACAGTAATACTCTGAGGTTTTACTTAACAACCTGTCTACTTATCTTTACAGAAAACCTATAGATACTTCTGATTTACAAACTCACAGAGTATACTTATCTGTTTTAGAAAATTTTTTCTTTTTAGCTGATGTCCTCCCAACCTTCAAGGGAGGCGATGACGTCCTCCACTTGCCCCCAAGCTCCAGAAATATGGACGGTGCCACAGGTTATCAGTGGAGATACCTCTGCTGTGACCTCTAGAAGGCCAATCCAGTCACCAGCAGTAAAGTTCGATCATTCAATGGAGTTCAGAAGCAATTTTTCCACTGGATCCTTCCAGCTCAAGAAAAATGCTTTCCCCTTTCTTCCAAGAATTTCAGAACCCTCACCCCTTTCCAAGATTCACTTCTTATCCTCAAGGGGTGAGTAACTGTATCTCCCAACTACCCCAACCACCTCCTATTCTTAGACAACTTTTACCATCAGCTTTTAAAAGATTTCCTTTTCATTTTCAAACCCTCTTTTAATAAAATTTCATAAACATAATTAATTCCTTGTTTTAATTCAAAACAATATCTCTAGTCTTTTTCCAACAGTAAAAATAATAATTGTCTTTTAACTAGTACCTACTAGTTAATTTTTTTTAATGAGACTGTTACATCTCCCCCCCCCTGAGAGTAACACCGTCCTCGGTGTTTTCTGCTCATATCTGCGAAAAGTTTCGGATAAGCCTCCTGCATGAATATTTCATCCTCCCAAGTAGCCTCGTCTAGTCCAAAGTGCTTCCATTTCACTTTCACCTGGACAACTACTCTTTTGCGGAGTTCTATCTCTCTTCGATCAAGTATACGTAGCGGCTCGACCAGAAACTCTCCGTCCGGTTCTACCTGAACATTCTGCCAATAAATTACATGTTTCTCATCATGCACGTATCGCTTAAACAACGATACATGGAATAAATTATGCACTTTAATATGACTAGGCAGCGCCAGTCTGTAAGCTACTAGCCTCTCCCTTTCCAGAATTTGGAAGGGTCCGCAGTAACGAGGGGCTAACTTGGCTCAAGAAGTCCACCTTAAGGTACTTCTTTTAGGCTTAATCCTGACATACACATGGTCACCCACTCCAAATTCGCGATAAGATCTTTTCTTATCTGCAAAGACCTTTTGTCGGTCCTGAGCGGCCTTCAAATTCTGCCTTATTCTTTTTACTTCCGCTTCTAGCTCAGCCAACATTTCTGGCCCCAACATTAATTTTGTCTCCAGACTACTCTAGTTAATTGGTGTACGACACTGTCGTCCATATAACGCTTCGAAGGGACTCATTTTTAGAGACTCCTGATATCCGTTGTTATATGCAAACTCCACAAGGTGCAGGTAGTCCTCCCATTTAGTTGGCTTCCGCATTACATACATGCGCAGCATATCCTCCAAAACTTGGTTTACCCATTCTGTCTGCCCATCCGTCTGAGGGTGATAGGCAGTACTGAAGTTTATTTGGGTACCTAAACTTGAAAACAGGGTTTTCCAAAATGTGGAGGTAAATTTAACATCCCGGTCTGAAATCACAGTCTTGGGTATACCATGCAACCTGAAAATTTCTCTCATAAATATGTCTGCAATCTGCACTGTCTTGTAAGTGGATTGCATAGGTATGAAATGGGCAGATTTACTTAGTCTGTCCACCACTACCATTATTGAATCATTCTGCTTCCTGGTTCGAGGTAAGCCTGTAATGAAGTCCAAAGAGATCACTTCCCATTTCCATTCAGGAATGGGTATGGGCTGTAGTAGTCCCGCTGGGTGCCGATGCTCCACTTTAACCTGCTGGCATTCTAAACACTTTCTTAAATATTCCGCAATGTCTCTGCGCATACCTGGCCAGTAATATATCTTTCTAATTGCCGAAAGCATCTTTTGGTAGCCGGGATGGCCAGCATAGTTGCTGCGATGGTACTCGTCTAGGATTAACTCCTTGATACTTGCACGGTTAGGAACAAAAGTTCTTCCATGAAAAGTTAACATTTTTTCTTCGTTGCTCCCATACTCAGAAGGCTTACCTTGCTCTTCGTCCGCTTCCATCTGCTGCCATAGAAACTTGTATTCTGGGTCCTTTCGTGCTTCTTCTCTCAATTGCTCCGACAACTAGCTTACGGGTTGGCTGAAGTACATTGCATAAATCCCATGCAATTTCCTGCTCAGGGCATCTGCAACTCAGTTTTCTTTTCCCTTAACATGTTGTATGTCCATGTCAAACTCACTCAAGAAGGCATTCCACCTTGCTTGCCTAGAGTTTAAATCCGCCTGCTTAAAATAGTTAGTCAAACTACTATGGTATGTTTTAAGTATGAACCTTTTGCCCAGTAACTAATGCCTCCACATTCGGAGAGCATGCACGACAGCTGTGAGTTCTAGATCATAATAAAAATACTTCTGTTCATGTTCTCTCAATTTTCTGGATTCATAGGCTATTACCTTGCCTTCTTGCATTAATACTGCACCAACTCCCCCCTTGCTGGCATCCGTACACACAACATAGTCTTTGCTGGGGTCAGCAACTTTCAGCACTGGTGCTGTGGTTAAGAGCTGCTTCAGCTTCTCAAAGCTGTTCTGGCATTCATCCGTCCATTTGAAAAGTTTGCCTTTCTTTTGTAAGGATGTAATAGGATAGGAAATCTTCAAAAACCCTTTGATGAACCGCCTGTAATATCCGGCCAGACCCATAAATGATCTGACATCTGCCACATTCTGTGGTACTCCCCACTCCATGATAGTTTTAATATTTTCGGGGTCCACTACTATCCCTTCAGTTGTCACTACATGACCCAAATACTGGATCTCTGATTTAAAGAAATCGCACTTGCTGAATTTAGCGTACAGCTGATGCTTCCTCAATATTTCCAATACTATTCTCAGATGCTCCGTATGTTCTTCCTCGCTCTTCGAGTAGATCAATATGTCATCTATGAAAACCAATACAAAGCAATCTAGAAACTGATGGAAAATGCCATTCATCAACCTCATAAAGGTTGCTGGTGCATTTGTCAATCCGAAAGGCAACACCACAAATTCATAATGCCCATACCTGGTGCGGAATGATGTTTTGCAAACATCCTCATCCTTGATTCGAATCTGATGATATCCAGAACTCAAATCTATTTTGGAGAACACTTTGGCACCTCTCACCTGATCGAATAAATCATCGATTTTGGGTAGAGGATACTTATTCTTAACTGTCAGCTTGTTGAGTTGTCGGTAGTCCATACACATACGTAAGGTTCCATCCTTCTTTTTAACAAAGAGGACTGGTGCTCCCCAAGGTGACACGCTTGGGCGGATATATCCCTTATCTAACAACTCCTGCAGCTGCATCTTTAACTCTGTTAATTCTAGTATACTCATTCTGTAAGGTGCTCTTGACACAGGGGAGGCTCCGGGTAGCAACTCAATAGTGAAATCAATATCTCTTTTAGGCGGCAACCCTGGAATGTTTTCTGGAAACACATCCAGGAATTCCTGTACTACAGGAATGTCTTTTATGTCTGCTGCCTTTCCCTTAGATTCAGCATACCCTACTTGAATTGCGTACATCTGACATCCTTTTCGGATACACTTGCTTAACTGAGATGCTGTTATGGGGCGTAATTGCAAAGGCTTTTTAATTCCTTTAATTTCCTTACGCGTACCATTTAGCGCTCTATAATAGATTGTCTTTTCCTTACAGCTCACTAAAGTCCAGTGTTTTTCCAGCCAGTCCATTCCAAGTAATACATCATACGATCCTAATGGTAGAATATTTAAGTCTACCTGCAGTTGCTGTTTTGCAACTTCCAGTATGCAATCAACAATTTTCGCAGTCACTTTGCGTTTTGCCCCGGTAGCTAGTTGAACTAACCAGGAGTTTTTAAATCTCTGCTCTTTCAACTTACACATCTCCACTAGTTTAGGACTTACATAGATTAAACTAGCTCTAGGATCTACTAAAATCGAGACAGGTTTAGAAAGTATAGTACCTTCCAGTTCAATCATTGTGGGTTGAAAGTCAGCCTGTCAATCCTCCAACGCTGCGTTTATACGTGGTATATTCCGCGCCACGTCCCCCACTGTTGATGCTTCCTGCAAGTTTTCCACAGACTCATTCTTTTTCCGTTGTGGACAGTTCTTATAGTAGTGTGCTTCCCCACAGCCCCAACACTGTAGGGGAGGCTTAGAATTCTGCCCTTGATCTGGTTTGCTTGATGCTTCTGTGGGTTTTTCTTCTACTGGCCACCTGATCCTTTGATGGTTCCTGTTAAACTGTTTGCTGCCAGCGTTTCGTCCTACCCCTTTAAAGTGGTTGCTTTTGCTGCTTTTAAAAGTAGAGGAATTCTTCTGATTTTTCTTGGGCTGCCAACCCTTTCCACCATCCCCTTTGGTCTTAAACTGCTGGTAACACATGCGTGCTTTCCGGACAGCTTCAACCATCATTTGGGGGTTAACAAACTCTATTATTTCCCTCATGGAAGCAGGCAAACTACTCAGAAATCTCTGTACCTTGGCCTTTTCCTCTCTGAGGTAAGGTACATAGCGTAGAAGTGAAGTAAATTTTGTGACATACTCGTCCATAGTCATTTGGCCCAGCCGAAGATCGTGGAATTCCTTGGCTTTATCATCATAAAATCTTTCCGTTAGATATTTATCCTTGAAGTACTGCTGGAATGATTCCCAGGTAATGTCACACTCATCAATACTGCGAACATTTTTTACCTCCTCCCACCACAGGGTGGCTTTCTCTCGCAGCTGATATATAGCCAATCGGCCTTTCAGATTGCTACTATACTCATATACCTGAAAATATTTATTGATGTTAATCAACCATGCTTCCGCTGCTTCCTCCGCCTCGCCATCAAACATTGGTGGCTTAATCTTGCAAAACTCCCCCTGCAGTTCAACTTTCTGCCTCTTATGATACTGCTGATCAGACAAATTTTCTGATTCTGCCTCATTATTATTACAGTTTTTTCTCCTGTGAGAGTAACTCTTTTCAGCCTTTCCAGTGGTGTTATTCCTGGTTTTCTGGTCTTCTGCTTCCATTGATAGTTCTTTTTCTGCACTGGGTTGTCGCATTTCTTGATTTTGATTATCAGATATACTTTTCAGAATCTTTTCCTGGTCTTGCAACAATTTTTCATTGTCCTTTCGGACTCTCATCATCTCCTCCTGTAACTGTTGTACAGTGTTTAGCAGGAAAAAAGTTTGTTGCTGCTGTTCTTCCAGCAATTTACTCGTTTTTTGATGCTGCTTCACAGTTAGTTGAACCCACATTTCTGGGTCCATAACTGTTGGACCTTGAGTCTCATTTGGTTGTGATTGAGATGATATATCTTCCCTCATATCTTTTCCTCTTCTCAGTGCACTAATACACACACAACTTTGTTAGTAGACCCTTAGGTTGCCAGTGTAGTAACCGGTTCTGATACCACTTGTCACATCCATTCTACATAAACAATTTTTTTTTTTTGTATATACATATTTTACTATACCAAGATAAGATAATTTTAATTCTACATTCTATTAAAAAAGGAAGTAAATATTTTAATGTATCGACAGTACACGAACCATCAAATCTTATTCATGAACTATATCGAAAATATCAATCACAACTTACATAAGTTATGCATAGTTGTTCATTTGTCAATACTGTTAGTCTTGTATGATCCGCTTTGTACCGCAAACTCTTGCACATTAACGCCTAGACGTGATCAGTTTAGGTCTGATGTTTCGTATGATACCCGTAATGGGTCTCCTCCACGTGATTAACATATGGATAAGTGTGAGGTGGCAAGCGTTCTGCAAGCGAGATTTATTGTGGCTTTAATCACAGATCTCTCGGGATATGCTTTGGCGCCACTTGGCGAATCCATTCATTACTTCCGTCTAGTGGCAGTTCCCGTCGCCTTTGGCAGACTTGATACTCCCGGCACACTTGGCGGTGCCAATATCATTGTCTTTCTCATGGTTGTCTCTGGCAGTTTACAGACTTGGAGCTCTCCGGTAACCTGCTCGGCGCTCATCGTCTCCAAGACTTACAGTTCCAATCCGGAGGTCGTGCCTAGAAAATTCCGCCCTGGAGAATATTAAACAAGATCACGGTACCAGGTAGCAGACTATGGTTTTCTTCTATCTCGCAAAGCAACCGATCTTATTTACCTTCTACTGTCAGGTGTTTGTATTTTTCTTGTTTAGCTTTATTAACTCGTTTTCTGGTGTTTACATCTCCTATCAGTTTTCACATATAGGCTACCCTAACGCCGCTTCAACCAGCTGACAGATGGTTCTCCAGGCAGTGCCCTCATTCCTCAGAACGATGGTAAGGCACCATTCCTTTCTTTTCATTGCAAACCCTGCTCGGTAGAATTATTCTCTGTTTACTTTTGTTTTAATCAGTATATCTAAACCTATCTCAATGTTGATGCTCCAGGTAAAGAAAATATCTTCGTTCCCTTGCCAGGTAATCTCCCTCTCGGAAATAGTCCATGTCGGTTTATCAATGGAATTTTCCCATACTACTTTGGGCATATAATGTTCTAACCGTTTATGCTTGTTTGCAGGTATGCTATGTCACTATCCTCTGGTCGCGTTTAACATTTTCTGGAATGATGGATTCATGCGTGTAGCGACTAATAAAGGGTGCCCCTAATGCACAGGTATTTAACCCGTCCAGGGTGCTCTCCTCCTCAATTTGCCCCATCGAGGTTTACAGGTTCACTTTTGGTTCGAACCTTGGTCGTTAAGATTTGGCACGGCTCGAACCGTGGAGCTACTCTTTACTTGGCTTACCGCCAAGTAGTTATTCATATTCTGACGTTGCCCACCTGCAGACCAATGTCGTCTGGGGTTCGGTCCATGTTTACTATCAGTTACATTTCTATATACTACAGTTATAGTCTTTAACAATTTCTCACCTATTCGTTAAATGGGTCGGAATTACCATTCGACCTGGTTAATATGTAAGGTTATGCACATTATACAGTTCTCAGTGGTTGCATGCGTTTTAAAGCGTGACAGCTTATGCAAGCTCTTTCTTTGTTTTTCTTTTGTGTTAATGATGGAAATTTCTGTAACTTTGAACATCTGCAAATATAACCCCTCAGGATTATTGTGTTTGTCTTCTTTTATTTATGTGATAAATTACATGCAAAGTCACACGTTGAGTTTTTGTTTTACTCTAGAATTTCTTTCTCTGATTCTAGTTCCGTTTCAGTTAAAACTCTGCAATAACCCTAGCACAACAATATTTCTCCTTTTTCTATTCGTTCATAAGCAAAACTCGAATTATTATTTCATTTCCTTTCCTATAGAGCCGCGGCAGTTAAATTCCATGCTTCTTTTGTCTCACGAAATTGAGTTTAGCAGACTAAAGGTTATTATTTACAAGCATTTCCTCAGGTTAACCCTTTACGTCAGAGGAATAGGAATTGTTGTTATTTTCCTTGTCTGAAATCGGCGATGCTTGGGCTTATGTTCTTTCTCTACAGTTATTTCATTCAAAATTACATAGACAGTCTTGAAATGTTACATGCATACTTTCCGCTGCATCAGGTATTACGATGGTTTCTATATGACAAGTAAAATGTTTGCTGAAGTCTGTTTAAGCCTACAGTAAAGTATTTTAAAGTCTACTGCTTAAGAAAGAAATAATATAAGGTATATGCATAAGTAATCTTTCGCATCTTCTCTAGATTAACACAGAACTTTACATACTATTTTCGACATATTAATAGTAACAGAGAACAGATACATTAATTTCAACTATAGGTACTTTTAAATCATTTTCTAGTTTCATGCCGAACTCTATGAAACATCTGTTAAGCAGTGCCCAACAAGGTATTTACTCAGAAAGCGATATTCATGCTATTGCAAACACATACACTTATACATCTATTTAACAGTAATACTCTGAGGTTTTACTTAACAATCTGTCTACTTATCTTTACAGAAAACCTATAGATACTTCTGATTTACAAACTCACAGAGTATACTTATCTGTTTTAGAAAATTATTTCTTTTTAGCTGATGTCCTCCCAACCTTCAAGGGAGGCGATGACGTCCTCCACTTTCCCCCAAGCTCCAGAAATCTGGACGGTGCCACGGGTTATCAGTGGAGATACCTCTGCTGTGACCTCTGGAAGGCCAATCCAGTCACTAGCAGTAAAGTTCGATCATTCAATGGAGTTCAGAAGAAATTTTTCCACTGGATCCTTCCAGCTCAAGAAAAATGCTTTCCCCTTTCTTCCAAGAATTTCAGAACCCTCACCCCTTTCCAAGATTCACTTATTATCCTCAAGGGGTGAGTAACTGTATCTCCCAACTGCCCCAACCACCTCCTATTCTTAGACAACTTTTACCATCAGCTTTTAAAATATTTCCTTTTCATTTTCAAACCCTCTTTTAATAAAATTTCATAAACATAATTAATTCCTTGTTTTAACTCAAAACAATATCTCTAGTCTTTTTCCAGCAGTAAAAATAATAATTGTCTTTTAATTAGTACCTACTAGTTAATTTTTTTTAACGAGACTGTTACATTTGTTGGGAGAAGTGTTATTTATTAATTGTGGATTCCCTGGAGGCCTACACCTAAATAGATAAGTTTTTCTATACATCCTGGTAGAAAATTCTATAGGTTAATTCTCCCTATAAAATTATTTCAGTGAATTATTTCTGTAACTGGTTTCGGTAAACTATTTCTATGGAAAAGTCACTGGTTGAATATATTAAATGATCCAATAAATTGTTTTTATGGAAAACTCATCGGTTGAATACAATAAATAACGTGAATAGTAGTCTAAGGAGTTATTATAATTAAAAGTTAATAGTTATGAGTATAAACTAATATATGATTAATATATTATATTATGTAAGATAATATGGACCAGATTAGCCCCTTATCCTATCTGGTTTGAACCAACACCAAAATATAGTTCCAATTCCTATATCATGACTATATAGGAGTAAGCTAGGCCTGGGTCAACCCATCTTGCATTCTCCAGAGTGAATACTGAATAATTAAAGAAAGATTGTACAATAAAATTTCTAATAATTACCTTACAATTTAATTCGTAAGAGGAAGAGAGTATCTCTGTAAATATATACATGCATGAAAGAGGATGTTAAAACTCAACCAAGAGTCTACAAACTGCATACCATCGATGTAATTGAGTACAAAGTAACAGTCGCAAGGATATTGTAATAGATCAACAACCCAATGGTATATTATAATGTAAACAACATAAGTGATGTAGAGTATGTAATTAGGAAGGGCTGCAAAACCATGAATAACATGAATAAATCAATTTATATCCCTCTAATCCATGTCCCAAAATTCTTTATAAAAAAATGATTTAATATGCACTTAGAACACTAAAAGGTTTAAACAAAAAATATTTCAACCCTAGGTTTTGGGTTAATGAAATAAATACCATTGACTCGAAAATAATCTGTAAACTGATAATGAATAGAACATAAAAGCCATTATTTCTTTATTAAAATATAGAAAACCAAAAGATAAACTCATTAAATTGAAATATGCATATTGTTGTAACCTGAATGATTCAGAACTCTGACAAAGTAATTTTTAATAATACAATTCCAGTTGAAATGCAAAGGAAAACAAAAATAATGTATCCATAAAAAAATGCTTGAAATAAATTGTACCAAATAATACATTACATGCTCAAAATGACCTTTGATTCATCGTTCAAATCATAAACCCTAAGTGAGGTTTAGGCTCAAAACTATGCTTAAAACTTGAATACAACCAATAAAACACCGGTTAGATGTTATAATTTCAAAGAGCACCTGGAAAGAAAGAAAAAACAAGAATAATAACCTCAAAGACGTTGGAAAAATCTCTTCTAACCCCAAGGGAGTAAGCCTTCAATCATTTAGTGGAGAAAACATAAAATCCCAACCTGCACCTGATTAGATGGAACAAACAATAACATAAAAACTTGGGCAAATGAAAACAAATAAAAATAATGAGGACGTTATAAATGAGCTGCACATACCTTGTATAGTTTCCTAATCGATATTTTTGATGCTACAATACAAAAATATATATCTAATATTTTTAATCTGCATAAAATCTGATGCAGGAGCATTAAGGTAGAGCTAATAATGTGTCAAAGTTGGTCACATGTTGTGGCTTGGAAAGAGGGCTAGCAGTCCTAAGCATATGAAGACTTTGTATTTTATTTAAAGTATTTTTTTTAAGTTTAATTTGGGCTAACTTAGCCATTGTAATTTGTAAAATAAAATAATGGTTAATTTAAGATTCCTGAAGAATTTAGTTGAACAAATTGAATACATTGTTTTGGAAACTGAATGATAGCCTCCCAACCAGATGGGGATTTTGGGAAAGGATAAAACCAAACCAAATCCACCATTCTCGGGTTCACCAAACCAAATCCACCATTCTCGGGTTCTTCCATCCGTAGAGAGAAAGGAGAGAATAGAGAAGTGGAATTGAACGTAAAAACCAGCCATCTGAGGGCTTGACTCTATGTTTTCCATTTTCCATATTGTCTAAGTGTTTTGTGTTATGACTGGGATCTCTCTCTTTTAAACACCATTTTTTTTTTGAAACAATGTCTAAGTGTTTTGGTGCTTAATCGGCTCCCTGTTTTATATTAATTCTTTGAATGTTAAATCTAAGACTTTTGTGATCCATAATGTAGATAAATGTACTTTCGGATTAATCACATCATTAGTATTAGGTCGACGTTTTGAACCAGCTAATGTGGCTTAGCCTCAAGACAATCTGGAGAGACTAATCGATCTCGATGAATAAATAATGGAGATGGATCATTGGTCGAAAATAGCTGTTGAGAACTAGTTGTTAAGAACTAGTCGTTAAGGCTAGTTGTTAAGAACTAGCCGTTAGAAAGTCAGTTAGTTAGTTTAAAAATATATTAATTAATTAAATAAAAATTATTAAAAAAGGGTTAATAAATTATTAAGTAATTAAAATAAATATAATAGGTAATAGGGAGGGGAATAGAATTAAAAAATATATAATTAATTAATTGTTTACATAAAGAGAAATCAATAAATTAATTAAAATAATTAAAAAAATCCACCTAAGAAGGATTAGGAAGGGAATTTTTTTTAATAAATAAATAAATAAAATAACCAAATAAATAAATAAATAAATTAGTTAATTAAATAAAATTTTAAAATGGGTTTAGAAATTATTAAAATAAATATAATAGGTAATAGGGAGGGGTAAATTTTTTTGATTTAATAAATAAAATAAATTAAATTTAAGTAATTGATTAATTAAATAATCCAATAAAATAAATTAATTAAACAATAAATACTTAAATAAAAATATTAAAATAATAAATAAACGAAGTTACTTAAGAAAGTACTAGGGAGTGGCAAAAATTATTACAAATAAATAAAATGAATAAATAAATAAATAAAAATAAAATTAATTAAAATAAAAATAAAATAAAATAAAATAATTAATTAATTAAAAATAAAGTAACATAAAATAAAAATAAATCAATAAATTAATTAAAATAAAATAAAATAAAATAGTTAAGGTAGATCATTTCCACCATAGGAAATTAAGGGAGGTGATCGAAATTGAACGATATGCTAAGAATCTCAACCTTGATAATGGTTGGAAATTAAGTAAGAGTTGGACCCCGACTCTTTCCAGGTTATTGTGATTAAAGTTTTTATGTTTTATTTTATTTTATTTTATTTTAATTAATTTATTGACTTGTTTTTATTTTATGTTATTTTATTTTTAATTAATTTTATTTATTTTGTTTTATTTTAATTAATTAATTAATTTTATTTTTAATAATTTTTGCCCACCCCTAATACTTTCTTAGGTAAGTCTGTCTATTTATTATTTTTATATTTTTATTTAATTATTTATTATTTAATTAATTTATTTTATCGGATTAATTAATTAATTAATTTTATTCTATTTTATTTATTAAATCAAAATTTTTTACCCCTCCCTATTACATATTATACTTATTTTAATAATTTATAAACCCTTGTTAAAATTTTATTTATTTAATTAATTAATCTACTTATTTATTTATTAAAAAATTTTCCCTCCCCAATCCTTCTTAGGTAGCTTTGTTTTTATTTTCTTAATTTATTTATTGATTTATCTTTGTGTAAACAATTAATTAATTAATTAATTATATATTTTAAATTCTTTTCCCCTCCCTATTACCTATTATATTTATTTTAATTACTTAATAATTTATTAACCCTTTTGTAATAAATTTTTGTTAATTAATTAATTTATTTTTAAACTAACTAACCAACTTTCTAACGGCTAGTTCTTAATAGCTAGTCTTAATGGCTAGTTCTTAACAACTAGTTGTCAACGACTATTTCTGGGCAATGATGCATCTCCACTATTGATTCATCGAGATCGATTAGTCTCTCCACCTTGTCGTGAGGATGAACCACATTAGCTAGTTTGAAATGTCAACCTAATCCTAATAATGTGATTAATCTGAAAGTACTTTTATCTATATAATTCTTTGAATCTTAATTGAAGTCTAATGCTTGTACTTAAGACGCATAGCAAGAAATATTAATCAGATTTGCAGGCACGGTGGGTCTATAACCCTTGCATTATTCTTTATTGAATCATATTGTCTTAACCACAGATGAAATATCTTTCAAACTTACAGGTGCGACAAGAACCATTGGATCTAGCCGATCAATGATGAAGGATCATATCACAGTTGGAGCGACATCGTAATTCATAGAAGATAGTGGTTAAGTCTCAGTTTGCAAGTTAAAATATTTTGTTTGCAATGTGAAGTGTTGTGGCGGAGGTGTGGCACGAACTATCAGATTTGTCCGAGATCGAACAGTGGAGATTGGAGCGGCAATCTCAAATCACTAGTTATAATAGTTAACACTAAGGTCCATTTCAAGGTAAATTAAAATATTTGTGACGCGAAGTTAAGGAAGCCATGTGTCGACGTGGTGCAACATTGCATCATGCAGAGTATAAGGTTTAGCCTTAACGTTTCAAAGTTAATTTGCGGGGAGTGTGAAGCACGATGGTGGGACCCTTCAGTAAAGAACTCTTACAGAGTTGCATTTTGTTTGGCTTATGTGTTGGTTTGGATTATTATTTAAGTCCATGTATTATATGAAGACACCATTGTTGATCGCGCAAAGTATGTATGTATTGGTTTGGGCATATGAATATTTAAAACATTGTTGTTGATTTTCAATGTATGTATGTGGCTAATCCCCGAGGTTAATATTTGTTATGAATAAAGGGTATTTTTATTAAGTCTTAAAGAACTCCATTTCCGCAGTGTTATTCTAACATATTGTAGCAAGTTTGCATCAATTGGTATCAGATTAGTTTTCTTCCTAAGTAAGGATGGAAGTAGGAAGAAGAGGTCATGGACGAGCTGAAGCAGGGAGAAGAGGCCACGGAAGAGCTGCAAGAGGAGCAATAGATGAAGGGTTGTGTAAAGAGATTAGAGTACTGTCAGCATGTTTAGCAATAGTAGAAGTAGGAAGGTGTAGGGCCCCATAAAATGGAGATAAAAGTGAAGATGAGGAGCCAGAGGGACAACCAAATGAGTAAGAGAACGAGCCACCAGAACTCAAATTACTGGGATCTATTTTTATTGCTAGCAGCAAGCCAAAACTAGAGCTCTCCAATTATTATGGCAGTTTATCTAAAAAAGAACTGCTAGACTAGATAATTGAGTTGAATAAATACTTCAAGTATGAGAAAATTAGCGAGGACAGGAAAATCAGATTTGATGTCACTAATTTGAAAGGACACATTGCACTGTGGTGGGATAGTGTGCAGGAAAAAAGGTTAAGACTGAGAAATCCTTTGATCAGGAGTTGGGACAAGATGATTACAAAGATAAAAATCAAGTTCCTTCCTAAAGGTTACCAAGTTTCCCTTTACAGACAAGTGCAAAACCTAAGACAGAGAACAATGATTGTAAAGGAATACACATAAGAGTTCTATAATTTGAACTTGAGGGTTTGATATGTTGAAGATACCCTTGAGAAGACATCCATATTTGTAAATTGTTTGTGGATAGAAATATTGGACGAGATCAATATTATTTCGTAAAAAAATATAGAGGAGGCATACCAGTGTTATTTGAAGGCAGAGGAAAATATTGCGAGGAAGCAGAATGCAATAAGAGGATGTGGATCTTGTAGAGGAAGAGGACAGTCCTATGGTAGAGGTATAACTGCCGACAGTAATGAAGAAGGAAGCATTTCGAAATTTTGGGACAGGCTAAGAAAGAAGGTAACACCAGAGGTGGAAGGCCATACCAGTGAGGAAGAGGTAATGGGAGAGGTAGAGTAAATTCCTACCAGTGTTACAAGTTTTAAAAATTGGGACATAGGTCTTTTGAATGTCCTGAAAAGGAACTAGCTGGATAGAGGGGAGCGTATGTTGCTCAACCTGATGAAGTAGAGGCAGCACCACAAGAGGTGGAGAATGTGCCCGAAACAAGAGAATCCTTGGTGCTAAATAAGTTTTTTCTAAAACCAGCCAAGGAGGTAGCTGACCTAACACAGAGGAAAGCATTGTTCCGGATAGTGTGTAAGTCCCATGGAAAATGTTGCAAATTAATCATAGATAATAGAAGCATTGATAACCTCATAGCCACAGAGATGGTGGAGAAATTGGTTTTGAATAAGTCAAAGAATCCAACTCCATATAAGGTGTCTTGGTTGCAGGAAGGACACCAACTGCTAGGTGATGAGCAATCCGAGGTGGACTTTCACATTGGCAAGTACAAAGACAAGGTAACTTGTGATATTATGCCTATGGACATGTGCCATATTCTGCTGGGCAGGCCATGGCAATATGACAGAAAGGTCATCCATGATGGGGAGAAGAATTGTTATAGATTGTGAAGGATGGGGTAAGGGATACGCTACTTCCCATGCAAGAAGAAGAGACTGCAGAAGCTAGTGGTACAAAGACATTGCTGAGAGGTGGGAAAGAGTTTCTGTGACAAATTGAAAATAATGAAGTGAATTATGCAGTTTTGCGAAGGCCAAGACTATTATTAATGCATACAGAAAATACGGATTTTCCTGTGGAAATACATGAAATGTTGCAAGAGTTTATTGATATTGTGGTAGATGATCTACCAGATAAATTACCATTGAAGCGGAGCATTAGTCACCATATTGATTTTATTCCAGGAGCCAGTTTGCCCAAAAAGGCTGCTTACCATATGAGTCCAAAAGACAATGAGGAGATCATGAAGAAAGTGGAGGAATAGTTGGAAAAATGACTGGTTCGGGAGAGTTTGAGCCCTTGTGTTGTTCCAACTATTTTAATTCCCAAGAAAGGAGGTGAATCGCAAATGTGCACTGATTCTCAAGCAATAAACAAGATCACTATCAGGTATAGGTTTCCTTTACCTCGGATGGATGATATGATGGATTTTCTGAGTGGAGCACTGTACTTTTCAAAGATAGATATGAAAAGAGGCTATCACCAGATTAATATTAGAGAAGGTGATGAATGGAAGACAACTTTCAAGGTCAATGAAGGTTTGTACGAATGGTTGGTCATGCCATTTGGGCTGAGCAATGCACCGAACACATTCATGCATTTGATGAATGAGATGTTAAAGGAATCCATTGGTAAGTTTGTGATTATGTATCTAGATGATATACTTATTTTCAGCAAGACAAAGGAAGAACATTTACGACATGTCAGGTATGTGCTAGAAAATTTGCAGCAAAATAAATTGTTAATGAATCTCAAAAAAATTTCTTTTTGCAAGAAATAATTGATTTATCTAGGCTTTGTAATTTTTGAGACTGAATTGAATATGGATCCAGAGAAGGTTGCATCCATAGTTAGTTTTCCATCTCCCAAGATTTTGTTTGAAGTTAGAAGTTTTCATGGAATGGTGAGTTTCTACCAGAAGTTTATTAAGAATTTCAGCGGTATTTGTGCACCTATGTTGGATACCATTAAGAAGGAAACTAAGTGTTTTTATTGGACAAAATCCATTGAGAGGAGTTTTCAGTTTTTGAAGAAGAAGATTACAGAAAAAACAATCCTAAGGTTTCCAGACTTCAACAAACTTTTCCAAGTTCATTGTGATGCCAGTGGGACAGCCATTGGTGCAATACTCAGCCAAGAAGATAAACCAGTAGCATACTTCAGTGAGAAATTAAATGAGATCAGGCAGAAGTATATGTCTTATGACAAAGAATTTTATGCAGTCGTGCAAACGTTAAAGCATTGGAGATATTATTTGTTTGCTAATGAGTTTGTTCTATTTTCAAATAATTATGCATTACAATATATTATGCAATAGCATAAGCTGAATCATAAACACGTGAAGTGGGTGGAGTACTTGCAGAGTTTTACTTCTGTTTTGAAACACATCAGTGCTCAGACGGACAAAGTTGTAGATTCATTGAGTAGGAGGAGTTTGATATTTCCAGAAAGTGCAGTGCTAGTGTTGGGATTTGAGCATCTCAAAGACTTGTATGAAGTGGATGCATATTTTAAGGAAGCTTATGAAGCTTGCCAAAAACCACTATTGAGGGATAATAGTCCATGGTTGGATTATAACATACAAGAGGGGTTTTTGTTCAAAGGAGGACAATTGTGTATTTTGGAATGTTCTATGCGAGAGAACTTAATCCAAGAAAAACACAGTGGAGGTTTGGCCGGATATTTTAGTATAGATAAGACCTTGGATTAGCTGAGCCACTTTTACTATTAGCCAAGAATGAAAAGTGATGTACAGACGTTCATAATCAGATGTAAAGTTTGTCAACATGCAAAGGGGCTTAGTCAGAATGCAGGGCTATATACACCCTTACCAATTTTTAATAGACCATGGGACTCAATCAACTTGGATTTTGTCTTGGGTATACAAAAGACACAAAGGGGATTCGATTCCATTATTGTGGTGGTGGATCATTTCACCAAAATGGCACATTTCATTCCATGCAGAAAGACAAGTGATGCCAGATACGTGGCACATTTGTTTTTACAGAGATAGTTAGATTACATGGTATGCCAAACTCCATCATCTTGGACAGGGATGTAGATCTCACAAGCCATTTCTGGTGAACATTGTGGAAGAAGTTAGAAAGCAATATAAATTTTAGTTCTGCTTACCATCCACAGTCAGATGGGAAAATTGAAGTTGTGAAGAGGAGTCTAGGAAATATGCTGAGGAGTCTGGTTGCTAAAAATTCTAGAAAGTGGGATCGTGTGCTTGCACAAGCAGAGTTTGCTTACAATGACTCGCTCAACAGAAGCATGGGCATAAGTCCTTTCCAAATCCTATATGGAATGCACCCACATGGAGTATTTGAGTTGCGATATTTGGGCCAGTTAGAACATTGGAGTGTTGATGGCGAAGATTTAACAAAAGGAATTAGCGATCTACATGAACAAGTCAAGTTGAAGCTACAAGACAACAACCAAAAGTATAAACACCATGCAGATTTGAAAAGGTGGGAGGTAAAATTCCAAGTAGGAGACCTGGTACTGGCACATTTGCACAAAGAGAGGTTTCCTAAAGGCAAATACAATAAATTGAAGATGAAAAAGATAGGTCCTTGTAGAATTCTTTTGAAGTTTTATGTAAATGCTTATGAGTTGCAGTTACCTCCGGGTGTAGGAATCTCACCAATTTTCAATGTAGCAGATTTGTACCCATACACTACTATTGATGAAGGATAAAGTTCAGAGAGAAGAACACGGGACACCAAGGATCGTATTGTGGTTATTATTTATTGAATCGTATTGTATTAACCACAGAGCAAATATCAGTCAGACTTACAGGCGTGATGAGAACCATTATATCCAACCGAAAAATGGTGGAGGATCATATCACAGTTAGAGCGACATCACAATTTGCAGAAGATAGTGATTAAGTCTCACTTCGCAAGTTAAAATATTTTGTTTATGATGCGAAGTGTCGTGGTAGAGGTGTAGCGCGAACCGTCAGATCCCTGTGAGATCGAACGATGGAGATTGGAGTGGAAATCACAAATCACCAGTTATAATAGTTAACGCTAAGGGCCATCGCAAGGTAAATTAAAATATTTTCGACTGGAAGTTAAGGAAGCTAGGTATCGACGTGGTGCAACATCACATCAGGTAGAGTATATGGTTTAGCCTTAATGTTTCAAAGTAAAGATGCAGGGAATGCGAAGCGCGACAATGGGACCCTCCAGTAAAGAACTCCTGTGAAGCTGCATTTTATTTTTTTTATGCATTGGTTTGGATTATTGTTTAAGTCTGCATATTATATGAAGACTCTGCTGTTGATGGAGCAAAGTATGTATGTATTGGTTTGGGCGTATGAATTTTTAAAACACCGATGTTGATTCACAACGTATGTATGTGGCTAACCCCCGAGGTTAATGAATGTTATGAATAAAGGGAATTTGTATTAAGTCTTAAATAAATCCATTTTCGTAGCATTATTCTTACATATTGCAACAACTCTGCATCAAAATGCTTTGCAAATAGATGTAGAAATATTTCTAAAAGAAAAAGAAGGTAAATAGTAGTCTTTAGAAATTGAAAATATAAAACCCTACTATAGAGACAAACATGAAGAATGTGGTGGTTCCCATACCTAAGAAAGGACAATGTTTACAAATTAACTTAGATACATATAGACCTACATCACATCAAATTTATCAGACAATATGTGAGTAACACGACTCACCATGCATATAGAAACCGAGTGTCAAAAACTATGTAACCCAGGAAAGGAGCCGATCCACAAGCATGGAAGTGGATGAAATATACTCTAAGGATCCTATAGACCAGGGTAAAGAAGATTTTCCAAACAACTAAACTGCGAGTGTTGAAAATGGAAGGACAAAGGGAGAAGGATTATTTTCAACAACGGTTTTGCCTCAGTAGTTGGAGAGAAGAACTCGGGAGAGAAGGGAAGACATATGATGCATCAGGAGTGTTGTGAGGGAAGGTGGTTACACTCATAACCACCACTTCTCAATCTGAGTCATTCGTCAAATGCTAAGTGGCCTTGACCATAGATCCATCACAATATTAATTTCGTAATTAATGATCTCAATGCCAGTAAATGAGTTCATAACCCACCATTCCAAAATCATTGATGAGGGACAATTGTAGGTTATTAGCCTAGGGCCACATATACAGATAGAGAGTTGTCCATAGTAATTAAAATTTCGGGATTTCTATAATGCATCATGAGAAACCTATATATATATGAAAAACAAGGTATACTAAATCATCGAGTGTAATATATATTAAATATATTTTTCTCAACATTTAATAATCAAGGGCTAACTTAAGATAGATTATATGAATGCCACAACCCAAATCAAAAGTAATGTTGGAAAGTGAAAACTTATTCGAGAAATGTGAACATTGGACTTATGACAAGTACCATAGTGATAATAAAGAAAAAGTAAATAAAAATAACATAATTTCTAACATTACTTGGACAAAGTAGACAATAATATAGCCACTTTGAATATTGCTCAAAAAGGAATATATCCTAAACATTACTTATGTGTGACTAATGTACATTTGAATTAAGATAAAAGAATAATAGTGCTACAAAGTATGATAATGCACTAGCTGGAATCAGTCATAAAAGATAATCAAAGTAAATGATTTATGAAAGTAGTGAAAATTCAAATACTACCTCCACAGTTTCAAATTTTAGTGGGACCACATGTTGGGGTCATTGTTGATTGGTCTAGCCATTGGGTAAGTAAAAATGATGATGTATCATTATTATTGATGAGTTTAATGATGACACTAACTCTTATTGAGTGCAGGTTGTTAACCCTTGTTGGATGCATAAATTAAATTGATGGTGTCTCTAATAAATCTTGAAATATATATATATATATATTCTTAAATCATGATTTTTCGAAAGTAATCACTACCATAATGATTGTAGATGTAGGTCACACCAGACAACGTATTCTTGGTTGAACCTCTATGCATTCTTGACCACAGAAATGTTATGCTTCATAAGCAAGAAATCACCTAGGTTAATGTGAAGTGGTAGCACTTCAGCTACAAGAGGCTACCTAGGAGGATGAGTATTTCATCTGCAAGACATTCCATCATGTTCTAAGGTATAGGAAACACTATGTTTTTGATCGACAGGGGGAATATGTAATACCCTTCAGTGAAAAGTAAATATTATATTTACTTTTACTATAGTCACTTGGTAAACCATGGGCTATGTGGAAATCCTAGAGGAAATTTAAATGCTTAAAGTTATTTTAATTTTATGTAAAAGTCGATTATGGAAATCCATGGAATTTAAGGGGAAAAGACACTAAATGAATTTTTTTTCACTTTATATATAGTTAGATGATAATTACTCCCTTCCCTAGAGATAAATCATCTCAATTGCGAAAATAAGACATTGGGGTATGAGAGGAACATGAAGAAACTAAGAGGAGAGAGAAAGAAGATAATTTTTTTGAATAATATGTTTTTCAGGGAAGGAAGGACGCTACAAGTTTGAATAATATGTTTTTTAGGGAAGGAAGGATGCTACAAGTTAGGGTATTCTTGAGTTTTTGTTCGCCATTGGAATCCCTAATTTATACTTGTTAAGTATTTGAATTCTTGGGCTAGACTTGTTACAGTATGAGATGCCTTCCTATAGACCTTGTTAGGTATTTATCAAACAAATGTTCTAGAAGAAGAAAAATAGGTCATGGGGAAAGTGATAGTTTCCATTGTCATTGGTTTGGAGGAGTTTTCTTTCTTCCCTATGGATTCCCTCACAACCTAGACCTAAACATATAAGTATTTATATACATCCTCGTAGAAATTTTTAAAGGCTTTTTCGTTCTCTAAAATTATTTTAGTGAAGAGTACATTAAACAATGTGAAGAATGTTATGAAAAAGTTATTACAATGGAAAGTTATCAGTTCTGATATAAACTAAGATATTACTATTTTTTTTACTATGTAAGATAAAATGGACCAGATTGGTCGCTTAACCTAACCCGTTGGAACCAATATCCAGGAATAGTTCCAAGTATTATATCATAAATATATAGGAGTATGTTAGGACTCGGTAGGCACATCGTGTATTCTCCTAAGTGAATAATGAATAATTAAGAAAAGAATCCTAGGTAGTCCCATCCTGTACACTCCAAAGTGAATAATGAATAATTAAATTAAATATTGTAATATAATATTTCTAAAGGTTACCTTACAAAGTAATTCCTAAGAGGCATAGAGTATCTTTGTAAATATATACATTCATAAAAGATAATATTAAAACTTAACGACAATTTTTTCAACTACATACCATCTACGTAATTGAATGCAAAGTAATTGTCAAAAGAATATTGTGTTGGACAGACAACCCAAGGGTATTTTATAATGTAAACAACATAAGAAAGATACATTATGGAATTGGGAAGGACTGCAAAACCACAACCGATAGGAAGGAATAAATTTCTATCGCGGGAAGTCAAGTCCCATAATTCTATATGATCAAGTAACTTAATATGCACTAAGACGACTGAAAAGTTTCAGCAACTACAATTTCAAACCTAGGTTTTCGGTTAATGAAATAACTACCATTGAATAGAAAATCCATAATCTGGAAACCGATAACTAATAAAACAACAAAGCCATATTTCTTGACCAAAATAAATTCAACTAAAAGAGAAACTCATTAAATTTAAAATATTCATATTGCCGTAACCTGAACGGGTCGAAACCGGAACATTCATATTGCTTTACTAAGTTCTTGAAATAAATTGTACCAAATAAGACATTACATTCTCAACGAGACTTTTGAGTCAGCGTTTAAATCATAAAACCCTAAGTGAGCTCCAAGCTCAAAACTATGCTTAAAATATCAATACAACAAGGAAAACACTGGCCAGATGTTATAATTTCCAAGAACATTTGGAAAAGGAGAAAAACAAGAAAATGGAAGGTAGTTGATCTGCAAACGTGGCACCGGATGGAATATACTCCAAAGATCCTGTAGACGAAGGGAAAGCAGTTTTACCAAGAAATTTCAGCGTGAGTACCAACAACGGAAGGATAAAGGGATAAGGATTATTGTTAACAAGATTTTTGCCTCAGTGGTTGCAAAGTAGAAGTGACAAGAGTGGGGAATAAAAATGAAGCATCGAAAGTGTTGTGGGTAAAACTCTAAGTGGTATTGACCGTAGATCCATCACAATAGTAATTTCACAATTAATGATCTCAACTCTCATAATCATGTTCATAACCCATCGTTCTAGAATCATCGATGAGGGACAATTGTAGGTTACTAACCTAGGGTCGTATGTACATATAGATAGGTGGCCATAGTAAGTCCTATGCTAGGAGTTGTATAACGTCTAACGAGCATTAAATATATATGAAAAAGAGGTCGAATGAATCATTGTGTGGAATATATATTAAATGTATTGTTCTCATCGTTTAATGATCAAAGGTGTAATAAATATAGACTATATGGATGCTACAACCAAAATTAAAAGTAACGTTCGCCAATGCAAACTTATCCAAAAAATGTGAACATAGAACCCGGGATGAGTACCATAAATCAATTAAAATATAATAATATATAATTATCAAATAACAATATAGGTTTATCCATTTATAATGGCGGTAATAATAATCAAGCAAAAAGAGAAAAAATTGGGTAAGATTGGTTGTAACCTTACGTGATAGAATTGGTTGATGTTACAATGGCTAAAACCCCTTTCATATTGAAATTGGTTGAAATATTTTTGTTTTTATTAATCTATTTTTAAATTCTCCACAGACATACACATCTTCAAGCTCACCTATTGGCAAAATAACGAATCTTTTTGGATTACTTTACACTACTTAAGGTTTACATTTTAATATTTATTTATGAGTGTCGTTGAAATACTTTTTATTAACAATTTTTTAAAATATCAAAGTGTGAACTCTATGGAAAGCACCTAAAAAGTTTCACATCTCTCATATTAACTTGTAAAAGGTGTCTTTTACACCTAATAAATCTCTCATTTTGAATCATTTATATATAAAATAGATATTGAAATATTTAATATATTTATGTTTAATCTTTTTTCCATATTAATATAGTTTTAAATACCACATCTCAAATTCATAATTAATTATACATTTTTATTTACCCTTCTCTATATATAAAGTTAACATAAAATTATATTATTTAGAGTGTATGAAATTACACACCATTTTTATAATAAGTCAAGAAAATTCAATTACACATCAAAATCTAACATAAATAATTTTCTTAATGATTAATATGAAAAAAAAATCAAAATTCAATCATTGAAAAATAAATAAATAAATTATATTACAATGTTCTGTATAGAATTAAAAAATAGATAAAACATGTAATTGTATTTAAATCAGCATTATGTGACAACAAAGTTTCTAATTAGAAGTAGAAAATATAAAAGGAATAGTTAAATTTAATATAGCTATATAAACAAGTAAAGAATGCCATTTTTTTATAATTTACCTAAAATAAGAAAATTGTTATTTATCCATAAATTTTGTACGGAGAATTGAATCATTTACACTAATAAGAAAATATTATATACCTAGACATTATCATAAAATAAATTCATACCATATATATATATATATATATAACATTGTGAAAATGAAAATAATATCATTTGATACAAATTACAAATATGTCACTTAGAACAAGTGTTTTTGGTTCTCACATAGTTGAGAAAACTAAGTTTTCACCACACCAATGCTAAGGTCCTTTAAGTATAGTAATATTATATATATTAAAGTATAGATGTCAAAATAGATTTTAAATATTTATATTAGTGATAGGTTTTTTTATTAATTTTTATATTTAAATTGATTGTCTTTTAATTTTGACTTTTTTGTTTTCTTCTTCTTTCTTTCTTTTATTTTTTATTTATTTTTTATTTTTTTTAAGTTAGTTTCACTCATGGACATTTGAACTTTGAATATCATGATACTTCACAACAATAACCCCATCTCTAATTGAGCTTCCTATGTGAGTCTCTTTTTTATTTCACTTTAGATCTACAATATCATTTTTATATATTTTTCTAATATTTTAGATTAACAAAAAGATAAATAAATATAATAAAAATATAACTAAAAATCTATCTTAAATTTATTTTTAAAATATTTACTTTAATTAAAAACTTATATATATTTTAATTGACTCTGGTTGAACTTGGAATCTCAAAAAAAAAAACATAACATTTCATTATCAAAACTATGAGAAATTAAACTATCCTATAAACAAATATATTATATATTTGTAATAAGATTTATATATTTATCATAATAAAACAAAATAACGAAATAAATAACTTTGTTTTCTTTCCCTTCAAATAAAAATGGCTCTTCGACTATGAGAAATTAAACGGTTCCATAAACAAATATATTATATATTTGTAATGAAATTTATATATTTATCATAATTAAAATAAAAATAAAAAAATAAATTACTTTGTTTTCTTTCCCTTCAAATAAAAGTGCCTCTTTTGTGTTTCGTAGATTAAATCTTTGCCTTAACTTTCCCCCTCACTTCAAATAAAAATGGGTATTCTATTTTAAATAGATTAAACCATTGCCTTAGCTTTCCCCCGCTTCGTTCATCATAATTTTCATTTTTCTTTAAAACATTGTGCTTCATATATATATTGGCATTTCCTTTCATTCGTAACATCCATAGAAACATCGAACAAATATTTTTCATCTCATAGAGAGCCCGACTCAAAATAAAAAAAATAGTTAGGGTACAACATAATTTCAATTATGTTCAGTGGGAGGAACAAGCGACCAACCAAATGGAAACTATAGGACGTAGTGAAGGAAATAATGATGTTTTTACAGTGACATGAGGGGATTTCAAACCAAGCGTCCATGATATCATAAAATTACATCATGACAGATATGCTACATGATGTTCATTTGATGATTTTTTGTTCGCTGGCAAGGCTTTCCACATGTCAGTTAAATTTGCATCTAAACACAAGAAGCCTCGATCTTTTCACTATTAAGCCTAAAAAAATCTCAGATTTATCAAAATTTTATTATTGAATATTGAAAGTTAGGTATCAGTTTCTTTCCACGCTTACCTCATGTGATAGTAAAAGCTAGCACCCAGATACAATAGGAGGGAGTGAGCCTTCCTCTTCATTCAAGTTACAAAGGCTATATGATTTTTTACAAATTTAACAATCTTATCAATATCGGTATCAATATCGGTTTCAACTTGTTGTTGGAAAATTTTATTTCGGTTGGGGTTTCTAATGCTAGTGGTTTAGGATTCCCTCCTTCTCCAACTTAATGAAATGGAAGAGGGAGTGGTGCTCTTTGTTTTAAGTTATAAAGATCATAAGTGTACACATTAACAATAAATAAATGACCTGAGCATTTTTTGTTTTAAAGATACGAAATATTCATTTCCAAATAAAACTTAATCACGATCTAATATTTACCATTTTATTTTCAATACTAAAATAATCACCTAGATGTCTTATATAACCACGCTATCTCACTCTTCTTACATTATTCGTACAAAATTTCTAATTATTAATTCACTAATACTTTTATTATCAATTCATCCCCGTGTCTGTCTCTCCCATACATAGTTCTTATTTTTAATTAATTGCAATGTATATTATTATTTTCACCCTCAATAATTGTAACACCTCTAGCTTTATGTTTTTCAAGTTAGACATTTGAACTTCAATTCAAAGGGGAGTGGACTCCAATGGATAATTATGATGTGGATGTAATTAATTATTTAATTATGAAAAATAAATAAATTGTTTCTGTGCATATTGACCAAAGGAGATTTTTGAGATCACTTGCTAAATCCATGAGGTATGGAAAGAGGCTAAGACTTTCACCAAAAATATTTCAAAAATCCTTGAAAGAATTTATTTCTAATTTAGATTTTAGAGGAAAAATCTAGATTTCCCCAATGAGGTGGAGAGTAGTTGGGAAGAGGTAAAAAGCTGTAAAAGCATAAAGCAGCTTTAAAATTCGCTAAATAAGGGAAGCCTAGGCAAACAGGAATAAAAACATCTTGTAATTCTGGACGCAGAATTAGAAATGAACTTTGAGGAGCATAAGCTTAAATAAGCTACTCCAGAACAGATTGAGGTTGGTCTGTTCTTGGAGAGGATCTCAGCTTGGGGGTGAGTTCTGTGGATGAAAAAACTCTAAGGTTGGGAGGACTGGTCATCATAGAAGTGGTATGTATACAAATTTTATAAATAATTAAATTAGATGCTGTTAAACAGGAGTGAAATGTGTTGTAGTGGTTATGTTAAGTTATATTGTCGTGTTATGAAACTTCCTTACTTTTAACAGAATAGAAGAGAAGAAATAACTCTTCTAAGTTTCTGTATGGTAGTAGGAATGAATACTAGGGAACATTGTCAACCAGAATCTCTAAACCATTAGATGGTTTAAATATGGGGATAGTATAAATGATTCCCTAAAACAGTTAGTGTAACTTTAATCTGCTTCTATAATAAATAGTACATGAACAAAAGGAAAAAAAATAAATGAACCAGTTTCATGTATTAACCTTTGGTTGTTGTACTAAGTTTATACTTTAGATATCTATATGCATGTAAATAGAAATGTTGTGCAGACTTAAGAGAAGAGTTGGTTTAATTATAATATAAGTTAAACCTGAGGAGATTACTGTTTTATTGAATGACCATAACAATACTAAATTTCCTCTACTGCATCATGAAGGAGTTAAACTGTGCTCAGATTAAAATTAACAGGAAAACTAAACTGCCCAAAATTGGTGCTGAGAGAAATAGAATGCTTTTGAGTAAATAAACTTGATTGTTATTTCCTATGAAGAAAATTCCCACTACTGTTATGCAGAAATGATAAAAACCAGAATGAGATTTAAGAGAATACTTCTGCCTTTTCATGTAGGGACATGTTAAAATATTCAGTAACAACACTATTCATGCGAAATGATTATGCGGGAGTATTACTACTGTAAAAAGGAGACATATATTATTCATTGGCAAATATTGAAAATTATGTTCTAACAGAAAATGTACAGAAAATTTTACCAGAGAGATACAGTAAAGGAGGAAACATAGAGCCAATATAAACAGTTCTATAATAGTGAATAACCAAGATGATTCTACTCTGCTCCATATATATATATATATATATATATATATATATATATATATATATATATCATAGAAAACATTTTCTATTTTGTGTTACAAAGAACATAATATGAGTACTATGAAAGAGATGATTTAAACTCTTGACGATAAAAACGAGACATAATTAAAATAGAAGGCTGGAATAAAACTACAATCTCAACATGGTAATAATAATCTTCTTATTGGCTGTCGAACTAATAGAGATAAAACAAATAGTTAAATTTGATATACTTGAAACCACAATATTTAATTAACAACAGTATAGGGTCTGAAGTTTATTAATATGCCTGTACAGATAAACTCCATTATTATGTACATAAAAAAATATATATACAAAATGCAAGGCTCTCGATAAAAAAGCGGGAAGAAAAATTTATACAGGGACCCAATACCAGTTAGGAGTACTGGTTAAACTTGAGAATACTCCAGAGTCTATATATGTCAAAATAAACTTGTAAATGTCCAGGATATTACAAACAAAGAATTCATGAATTACATAGTGCCAAAATTCTTTTAAAAATAAAAAGAGGGTGATTTATATGAAAAAATCGAATCCGACTGTTGAGTAAGACAAACTACTCCATAAAATAAAGATTTTCTTTCAGCCATGAGAATGACGATTTTCTGTATGATAGTAGAGTACCAACCTGAGAGAAAATTAAACATAACATTAAGGGACGAATATGGTAGTATTGATTGAATTATCAATATGGAGAACATGGAGAGCGCTCAGTGACGGGTGTACCTACAAACAACGCAAACTAGAATGTAAACCACCAATCATCGAATACGAATGGTATAATAACAATTTAACTGAATTCAAATTGAATTAGAAGAGAGTTTGTGTAATATGAATACCTTGAATGAAGGGCATAAACCCTCGGCGTGAATATGATCCATTGCGAAATGTAAGCCAAGGGGGTGAGTAATAAAACTTGTTGACCAATTTAAAAATTAATCTCAGCGTAAAAGAATAACAAAGTAACGAATAATGATTTATGTGTTTCCGTAAGAAGGAGAACTCACGAGAAATTTCGGATGGATTCAACGCCTAAGTCATGATAACCATTAACAAGAAAATACTCTGTATGTACAGACATCGAATAAATAAGCTTGCCATACGACTAAGCACATATAAGCTTAGCGAAAGGAGGCATAATACATTCGTTAACGAAAAATATATATATAACAATAAAATCCATACATAGGGAAAAGTAGTAAGCGGAATCCATACCTGAGAGGTTGCGTGCAAATTTCTGTCTCCATTTATGCTACACAGGAAGAAAATCATAGATAGAGAGGATCAATAGAGAAACCCTCGTAAAGAAAGAGGTGTGATGGTGGAACCATCGTGTTCATAAAGGTTCGAAGTGGGAAACCTTCATAGGTTCCGGAGCCGAGATGAAACGAAACCAAATGAAGCTCAGTAAAGAAAATCCGTGAAATAAATAGCAGCGTTTACGCCCAAAACCATAACCAATCCTCACCATCCAGACGGTGAGATCTGGAGGAGGCGTTCTCCAAGTTGGATGTACAATCAAAAAACGATAAGTGTTAATGTCGATCTGAGAAGATATCCACTTCAACGATCTATAAAATTTAATGTGCGACGACGCCAAAGTACCAGAAGGCTCTCGAGAACCACATCATGGATAAAATAATGTGAAAATAACTGGAGTGTAAATCCCGACGAAGAATGAGACTGATAAAAAATTTAATAAGACTCTGGCGTTGTACTATGGGAATTAAATGGAGTAGATGCATAGAGATCCCAATGTAAAACACGTATAGGCAAATCAAACTTGGTGTAAGGTAGATACATTAAGTTGGATTCGTGAGACCCTAAGGCCATACGTAATCTAGGGTTCGTACAAATCCATATGTTAGATGTTTATACATATAGATGTCAAATGCGTTATAAGGATTGCGACCCTGAATCATAATAGAGTCACATGTGAAGGTTAAGTCATATCGTAAGAGAATCATATGTGCAATGATGTTAGTGATTTCGATAATTATATCAAATATAGGAAGTTAAACAATTGGAGTTAGAGATTTCTCAAATGTCTAATGGATAAATTAAATTCAATTGTAAAAAGGTTGAGCAAGGTATTAACCAAGAAAAGTGAAAATAGAAAATAATTTACTCTCATACCTTGAGATAGGGCATGTTATATCAATAAAGGTATTAATAGATTATCAACTTATAGTCAAGAAGATATTGTGAGTGATAATTGTAAAAAAATATCAATTCCAGATTTACTTCAAAATAGTCAAGAATAGAATAATATATCTTGCAATGGTTGAACATTTTTTGGGTTACAGATGTATCCCTACTAACCATTTAATACATCAGGAAGATAGTATTGCTTGAAAAGAAAAAAAAATTATTTACTGTGGAGGTGTTACAAATGGTATCAAAGCTCATGTTTGAAAAACTAGGTTGTTGTTGTGTTCACTGTATAACTTATTTTTGAGAAAAAAATTCTGTTACTGATGCTATTTTATTTAGTGTACAGTGGTATTGGAACTAAAAAGGTAATGGCTGAAGGAGATGAAATTTATGTTGTTCTGGGTGATGGAGATAACACACCAGATGCCAACACTCCTTTGATGGCTATGTTACATAATTTGCAACAGGAAATGGCTGAGATAAGAAGCCAGAATGACAGACTGTCATTAGCCAGTGAGGAGCTGGAAAAGATGATAAGAGAAATGACCTCACGGAGCAACCAAGAAGGTGAAGGTTCCAGAAAGAGGAGGAAAGGCAAGTTCTCAGATGATTCTGAGGAAGATGACACTACTAGACATCAGTCTAAACAGAAGAAGGAATTACAGGGGGAATTCCGAAATATTAAGCCTCCCTCCTATGACGGGGAGAAGGAAGAAGATGCTGAGGCATGGCTGTTGAATATGATTTAGTATTTTCAGGTGTATGAATATGAAAGCAATCTGAAGGCTAGATTAGCTATCTACCAGTTGCAAGGTAAGGCTACCTTGTGGTGGGAGGAGACGAAAATGGTTCATGCCATTGATGAAAAAATAGTGACTTGGGAAGATTTCCAAGTCAAGTTTAAAAACCGCTATTTGAACAAAAGTTATTATGATGATAAAGCAAAGGAGTTCCACGAACTCAGATTGGGATAGCTCACCATAGATGAGTTTGTCACCAAGTTTACGAATCTATTAAGGTATGTTCCTTATATTCGTGAAGATAAGACAAAGGTACAAAGGTTTTTGAACTATTTTCCTACCGTGTACAAGGAAAAAATAGAGTTTGATAATCCAGAAACTATGGACGAAGCGGTGAGGAAAGCTATATTATGCTACCAGTAGTTTAAAGGAAAGGGTGAGCATGGGAAAAGCTGGGTAAACAAGGGTGAATTCAAAGGAAAAAAACAGAAACCAGCTTACTTGAAGAACTTTGGTAGGGATCATCAACGGAAAAAATTTAATAAACCAAAAGAAAGCCAAATTTCTCAGTCCCAAGTTGGTTCAAAACAACTAGATGGAGATAATAAGAAGGAAGGAACAGTTAAAATGCGGGAGCCTTTGAAATTTTGGGGTTGTAGAGAACCTCATTTGCTGAGGGACTGTCCCCACCGAAATATTCAGATGATTATGAGGGATCGAGAAGCTACCACAGTGAATGATATAGCAAGGAATATACCCACTATCAGTGCAACCTTGGAGAACCGACAAGTAGAACACCAGGCTACCATGGTCGAGATGGAAGGTAAGATTGTTGACCAATCTGTTACAGTTTTGATTGATCCGGGTGCTTCTTTGAGTTACATTAGTGCACAAGTTGTAGAGAAATGCAATCTCAAAACTGAAAAATTTCAGCAGTCTTGGTTGGTCCAATTAGCCACTGCCACCAAGAGAAAAGTAACTCATAATTTAACTCAAACAGCAATTAAGTTAAATGATTTACAGACAGAAGTAAATTTAAACATTCTGCCCTTAGGCTCATATGATTTTCTGATAGGAATGGACTGGTTAGAAAAGAAAAATGCCATGATGAACTTTTGGGATAAATCTCTACATTGCATAGATGAGGAGGGAAGACCCTTTATACTCAAAGGAAAACCAAAACCAATCTCTGTAGGACAAATATCAGCTCTGCAATTGAACAAAACAACTAGAAAAGGCTATCAAGTATATGTTGTACATGTTGAAGAATTAGGACATAAACCTGAAGAAAACCTATTAGACACTTTACCAGTGGTAAGAGATTTCAAGGAAGTGTTTCCAGATGAGATTCCTCATCTTCCCCCCAAAAGAGAGATTGAATTTTCAATCAATTTGGTGCCTGGAGCAACACTTGTTTCCAGAGCCCCTTATCAGATGAGCCCCCCCCCCGAACTCATGGAGTTGAAAATGCAATTCGTGTGTCTCCTTGGGGAGCACCAGTGCTATTCGTGAAAAGGAAGGATGGAACCTTTAGAATGTGCATTGACTACCGTCAATTGAATAAGTTGACAATAAAAAACAGATACCCATTGCCCAGAATTGATGACCTTTTTGATCAAGTAAGAGGGGCTTCAGTATTTTCTAAGATTGATCTGAGGACTGGTTATCACCAACTCAGAATTAAGGAGGAAGACATTAGCAAAACATCTTTTCGAACCAGGTATGGTCACTATGAATTTGTTGTCCTACCTTTTGGTTTGAAAAATTCCCCTGCCACTTTTATGTTCTTAATGAGCATTGTTTTGAACAAGTACCTAGATAAATTCGTACTAGTGTTCATAGATGATATTCTAGTATATTCAGAAAGTGTGGAAGAGCACAAAGAACACTTAAGGATATTTTTGTAGACTTTGAAAGAAAACCAGTTATATGCCAAATTCAGTAAATGTGAATTTTATAAAGACAAGATTCAATACTTGGGGCATATTATTTTTGAACAAGGATTGGCTGTTGATCTTGAGAAAATAAAGGCTACTAGAGAATGGTCAGTGCCGACTGACGTTTCAGCAGTAAGATCATTCATGGGAATTGCCGGTTATTACCGAAGATTTGTGGAAAGATTTTCGGCAATAGCATATCCCATAACTTCATTACAGAGAAAAGGCACCAAATTTGAGTGGACTAAAAAATACCAAAATAGTTTTGAACAACTAAAATTAAAACTCACTACAGCCCCTATATTGAAGATTGTAGATCCTAACAAAGAATTTGTTGTGTGTACTGATGCATGTAGAGAGGGATTGGGAGGAGTACTGCCGCAAGAAAATTATGTCATTGCATATGAATCTAGAAAACTTAAGAAACATGAACAGAATTATTGTGTATATGATCTGGAATTGGCTGTTGTAATTCATGCCTTGAAGATGTGGCGACACTATCTTCTTGGGAATTTTTTTTTATTGATGACTGATCATATTAGTCTCAAGTAATTATTTTCTCAAATAGATTTGAATGCTCGACAAGCCAGATGGCTGTATTTTCTGAGTGAATTTGATATGGACATAAAACATATCAAAGGGGAAGAAAACAAAATTGCTGATACGCTAAGTAGAAATGCTTGCCAAAACATAAGGAGCATTGGGAGTAGTGCTAGTTTTGATTTAGAAGAACTAGTTAAAAAGGTAGCAGATCAAGATCCACATTATGAAAATCTGCAAGCAAAAATGCTGAAGAAAGAAATGGCTGAATACACCCAAAACCAGAAAGGGCTTATCTGCTATAAAAACAGATTGTATATCCCCAATGTAGAGTCCTTGAAAAAAGAGATCCTAGATGAATATCATAAACAACCATATTCAGGACATCCTAGATATCAGAAAATCCTAACAATTTTGAAAAAGAAATTGTTTTGGCCAGGAATGAAAAAGGATGTAGAAAAATATTTATCTAGATGCATAGAATTCCAACTAGTTAAAGTTGAGCATCAGCACCCAGCTAGTCTTTTAAATCCCTTGCCAATTGCAGAATGGAAATGGGACATTTTTTCTATAGATTTCATAGCCGGGTTACCCAAAACAAAGTACCAGCATGACTCAGTGATGGTAGTGGTAGACACCTTAACAAAGGCTGCACACTTCATACCTGTGAAAGCTACTTTTGGGACAGCCCAAGTAGCAGATGTGTTCCTAAAAGAAATAGTAAGGCTACACGGGGTCCCAAAGATGATTGTTTCATATAGAGACACTAAGTTCACAACAGCTTTTTGGAAATGTTTGTTTGGGGGTATGGGCACTAAATTGAATTTCAGTATAGCCTATCATCCTCAGACGGATGGTCAAACAGAGAGAACAAATCAAATCTTGGAGGATATGCTGAGAATGTATGTGATGGATAGGCCATCAAAATGGAAATACTACTTGCATTTAGCTGAATTTTCTTATAAAAACAACGATCAATCCTCCATAAAAATGAGTCCATTTGAAACACTCTATGGAAGGAAGTGTCATACTCCTTTATGTTGGAGCCAACCTGAAGATAAGCTAGTGTTGGGACCAGATATTTTACAAGAAATGGAAAGGATTGTCAAACAAATACAAAGAAACATCAAGACAGCAGAAGATAGATAGAAAAACTATGTTGATAATAAGATGGCGCATCGAGAGTTAAAAGTGGGTGATCATGTATACCTGCATATTAAACCCAGAAAGAACACACTTTATGATGGAAGTTGTGCAAAATTGGCTCCTAGATATTGTGGGCCTTTTGAGGTGCTAGAATGGGTGGGACCAGTGGCTTATAAGCTGGCCCTACCACCCCATGTTAAAGTTCATGATGTGTTTCATGTTTCATTATTAAAAAGATATGTACATGATGCTTCTCACATTTTTTATTGGAATGTGATACAGGTGGAACCAGAAGGGGAGTTCCTTCCAGAGATGCTTCAAATATTGGAGCGGGAAGAAATTGAATTGAGAAACCGAATAGTAGAAAGAGTAAAGGTGTAGTGGAAGCACTTTAATGCTGAAGAAGCTACATGGGAAAGAGAATTTGAGATGATGGAAAAATATCCATATCTATTTTCAAAATGAGCTCTAATAGTTAGTTGTTAACACTGAGGATGATGTTTGTTTTCAGAGGGGGAATATGTAATACCCCTAGCTTTATGTTTTTCAAGTTAGACATTTGAACTTCAATCCAAAGGAGAGTGGACCCCAATGGATAATTATGATGTGGATGTAATTAATTATTTAATTATGAAAAATAAATAAATTGTTTCTGTGCATATTGACCAAAGGATATTTTTGAGATCACTTGCCAAATCCATGAGGTATGGAAAGAGGCTAAGACTTTCTCCAAAAATATTTCAAAAATACTTGAAAGAATTTATTTCTAATTTAGATTTTTGAGGAAAAATGTAGATTTCCCCAATGAGTTGTAGAGTAGTTGGGAAGAGGTAAAAATATAGAAAAGAAGAAAGCAGCTTTAAAAGTCCCTAAATAAGTGAAGCCTAGGCAAATAGGAATAAAAGCATTCTGTAATTATGGACGCAGAATTAGAAACATGCTTTGGGGAGCATAAGCTTAAATAAGCTACTCCAGAATAGATTGAGGTTGGTCTGTTCTTGGAGAGGATCTTAGCTCGGGGGTGAGTTCTATGGATGAAAGAACTCTAAGGTTGGGAGGACTGGTCATCACAAAAGTGGTATTTATACAAATTTTATAAATAATTAAATTAGATGCTGTTACACAGTAGTGAAATGTGCTATAGTGGTTATGTTAAGTTATATTGCTTTGTTATGAAATTTCCTTACTTTTAACAGAATTGAAGAGAATAAATAACTCTTCTAAGTTTCTATATGGAAGTAGGAATGAATACTAGGGAACACTATCAACCAGAATCTCTAAACCATTAGATGGTTTAAATCTGGGGATAGTATAAATGATTCCCTAGAACAATTAGTGTAACTTTAATCTGCTTCTATAATAAATAGTACAATAACAAAAGGAAAAAAAAAATGAACCAGTTTCATGTATTAAACTTTGGATACTGCAATAAGTTTATACTTTAGATATGTATATGCATGTAAACAGAAATGTTGTGCAGACTTAAGAGAAGAGTTGGTTTAATTATAATATAAGTTAAACCTGAGGAGATTACTGTTTTATTGAATGACCATAACAATACAAAATTTCCTCTACTGCATCATGAAGGAGTCAAACTGTGCTCAGATTAAAATTAACAGGAAAACTAAACTGCCCAAAATTGGTGCTGAGAGAAATTGAATGCTTTTGAATAAATAAACTTGATTGTTATTTCATATGAAGAAAATTCCCACTACTGTTATGTAGAAATGATAAAAACCAGAATGAGATTTAAGAGAATACTTCTACCCTTTCATGTAGGGAAATGTTAAAATATTCAGTAACAACACTATTCATGCGAAATGATTATGTAAGAGTATTACTACTGTAAAAAGGAGACATATATTATTCATTGGAAAATATTGAAAATTATGTTCTAACAGAAAATGTACACAAAAATTTACCAGAGAGATACAGTAAAGGAGGAAACATAGAGCCAATATAAACAGTTCTATAATAGTGGATAACCAAGATGATTCTACTCTACTCCATACATATATATATATATATATATATATATATATATATATATATAATAATAATAATATATCCTGGAAAACATTCTCTATTTTGTGTTACAAAGAACATAATATAAGTACTATGAAAGAGATGATTTAAACTCTTGATGGTAACAGGGAGACATAATTAAAACATAAGGCTGGAATAAAACTACAATCTCAACACAGTACTAATAATCGTCTTATTGGGTGTCGAACTAATAGAGATAAACAAATAGTTAAATTCGATATACTTGAAACCACAATATTTAATTAACAATATTATGGGGTCCGAAGTTTATTAATATGTCTGTACAAATAAACTCCATTATTCTGCACATAAAATAAATATATACAAAATGCGAGGCTCTCGATAAAAATGTGGGAAGAAAAATTTATACAGGGACCCAATACCAGTTAGGAGTACTGGTTAAACTTGAGAATACTCTAGAGTCTATATATGTCAAAATAAACTGTGTAAATTTCTAGGATATTACAAACAAAGAATTCATGAATTACACAGTGCCAAAATTCTTTTAAAAATAAAAAGAGGGCGATCTATATGAACAAATCAAATCCGACTGTTGAGTAAGACAAACTACTCCATAAATTGAAGATTTGCTTCCAACCATGAGAATGATGAGTTTTTGTATGATAGTAGAGTACCAACCTGAGAGCAAATTAAACACAATGTTAAGGGACGAATATGGTAGCATTGATTGAATTATCAAGATGTAGAATATGGAGAGCGCTCAGTGACGGGCATACCTACAAACAATGCAAACCAGAATGTAAACCACCGATCATAGAATACGAATGGTACAGTAACCATTTAATTGAATTCGAATTGAATTAGAAGAGAGTTTGTGTAATACGAATACCTTGAACGAAGGGCATAATTGCTTAGCCTGAATATGATCCACTGCGAAATTTAAGCCAAAGGGGTGAGTAATAAAACTCATTGACCAATTTACAAATTAATCTTAGTGTAAAAGAATAACAAAGTAACGAATAATGATTTATATGTCTCCATCAGAAGGAGAACTCACGAGATATTTCATATGGCTTCAACGCCCTAAGTCGTGATAACCATTAACAATAAAATACTATGTATATGAATAATAGCTTATAGTTAAATTATTTTGAATTTAATCAAAATAATATCTCGGGGATAACAATATGAATATGAATAATGAAAATGAGCTTATTTATAATATGCACATGATATGCAAAGGTTACATTAAATCTATGAAAATGAAAACATCCAGCTAAATTTGATGAGAATCTAAAAGATATAGTAAATATCATGTCACTCCATCACATTATTTAGCACATATTACAAAATCACTTATTTTATCACAATCACATAAAAGAGTATTGTTATAAGGGTAAAAATCTGAAGTTTGGTAACACTTTTGTGAGAATTAGGTGTGGAAAACTTTTTTTCTCAATAATTCGGCCGAACTTTTGTAAAATTTTAGCCGAATTATTCAAGAGTTTGGCCGAACTTATTATTTTAAATCATAGTGTAAATAGAGTCATTACAATACTAAAAAATGATGTTGATGCTAAAAAAAATGATATTGACTTTATCAACAGAAAATATTGATATACTCACGTAATATGATTATTTTATAAAAAATAACATGATATTATTAAAACATATATATTGGTAATTTTTAGAATAGCTTATACTTAAATTATTTTGAATTTAATCAAAATAATATCTAGGGGATAACAATATGAATATGAATAATGAAAATGAGCTCATTTATAATATGCACATGATATGCAAAGGTTACATTAAATCTATGAAAATGAAAACATCCAGCTAAATTTGATGAGAATCTAAACGATATAGTAAATACCATGTCACTCCATCACATTATTTAGCACATATTACAAAATCACTTATTTTATCACAATCACATAAAAGAGTATTGTTATAAGGGTAAAAATCTGAAGTTTGGTAACACTTTTGTGAGAATCAGGGGTGGAAAACTTTTTTTGTCAATAATTTTTCCGAACTTTTGTAAAATTTCAGCCGAATTATTCAAGAGTTTGGCCGAACTTATTATTTTAAATCATAGTGTAAATAGATTCATTACAATACTAAAAAATGATGTTGATACTAAAAAAAATTATATTGACTTTATCAATAGAAAATATTGATATACTCACGTAATATGATTATTTTATAAAAAATAACATGATATTATTAAAACATATATATTGGTCAATTTTAAAATAGTTTATACTTAAATTATTTTGAATTTAATCAAAATAATATCTAGGGGATAACAATATGAATATGAATAATGAAAATGAGCTCATTTATAATATGCACATGATATGCAAAGGTTACATTAAATCTATGAAAATGAAAACATCCAGCTATATTTGATGAGAATCTAAGAGATATAGTAAATACCATGTCACTCCATCACATTATTTAGCACATATTATGAAATCACTTATTTTATCACAATCACATAAAAGAGTATTGTTATAAGGGTAAAAATCTGAAGTTTGATAACACTTTTGGGAGAATCAGGGTTGGAAATTTTTTTTCTCAATAGTTTGGTTGAACTTTTGTAAAATTTCAGCTGAATTATTCAAGAGTTTGGCCTAACTTTTGAAATTAGTTCGTCCGAATTCCTTTTTCTGTTTACATTGACAACGTACTAACAGTGTGGGAAAATAGATTTCTGGCTGGATATGGGAAAACTTGCAACAAAACTTCGGGCAAACTGAAAGTTAGGCCGGACTATTACTTCGGCTGAAATTTTAAAATAATTCGACCGAACTTGTATTTTATAAATATTTCGGCCCAAAATTTTTTACAGGTTTCTTGTTCACATCTGTCTCGCGCGTCTGATTCTTATTCATTTCTTGTTGTTGTTGTTGCTTTGTTGCGCTCTGTGACTTTTGTTTCTTCTCTGTGACTTTTGTTGATTTGGAGTTGCATTGTGACGACAAGGGGAGTTTTTGTTGATTTGCAGGTGCGCCGTGACGATGAGGTAACTTGTTTTGATTTGCAGTTAATTTTGCAGTTCCAATTGCTCTTTTTTTGTAATTTTGGTTTGTTGATTTTTTTTTAATTTTTTTTTAATTTAATTTTTTTTGTTCACAGGGAATTTGGTCTGCGTCTTCCACGATGTCTTCAGGGATCGCCTGACTTTCTCCTTGTTGCAGCTTTTTCTGCGAATTTCTGCGAATTTCCAGGTATGTATCGATGTATCTATGCTTATAGCATGTGAATTTATGTGAATTTCTATGTATGCCTATAGCTCAATGTAATCATATACCGGGTTTCCTATATTTTTCAATTGAAACACAACCTTTAATGCTAACAATACTAATATAACATCAGCTCTAGCGACATTAGTATGTAGAATGACCAATTCAATTCTATATGAGTGACTGCTTGGACTTTGCAATGTTTAAGGAGCTAGTGTCCTAGCTATAAATTCAATTTACAGCTAGGAGGAGTTTGTTATTTTTGAACATATAGTTCTAGAGGATATATTATCAACTATGCCTCGGTTAGGTATTGGGAAAATGTTAGCAACTACATCATCTAAAATATCTTCAGATTTGGAATCAGGAAAAACCACCCTTCTGGTGCATTAACAACAGATATATACAAACTTTGAGACATATCCAACTCAAAATGGTAATCTGACCTATGAGATATTCCAACATTTTTTGTTCCCAAATTTGAATTGCATACATCTTGTCCATGAAATAAAATTTCATTCCACATACCCTTGTGTGTTCTTATTTTTTTGAAAGGCCGTCCTAATGCTTCAAGTAATTCAACAGTTAATGATACATGCACAAATTCATGTGCATTTTCATCTTGTTCTTTAGAGGGCCATTTGCTGCAGTTATTAGAGTCACTATTAGCACGAGGCTTATCACTATCTGCAGGAATAGCATAAATCTTTCCGATGCCAGGCAAGAAACGTTTTGAACATTCTTTGTCAGTGTTCAACCTATGAACATTAATAGTATGAGTTAGCCCAGGAAAATCTGATAATAACTCTATATGCCAAGGTTGGTAATTTATTTCAATCATAGATTAGTGATTTACTCCAAGTGTGTTAGATGTCGAAACCACATCATCCCCAAGAGAATACATAAAACTCTTATCTAAACCTTGTAATGGTTTTGTTTCAATATGACCAACTCTAAGACTCCAAGATGCATCAGATGACTCTCTAGGATCATAGGCATATGTTTTGATATTTGCAGAACATGAAAAAAGTCTTAGTTACATAGATGGGTGGGTTTGGGAATGTGGTTCACATGAAAAGTGAGAGGGAATGGATTTACTGGAAACCTTTTATAAGATCAGGACTCAAACAATGAGAGAGAGAAAAAACCTTTTATATTCAATGTAAAACACATGCATTAACTTCTAATTGTGATATTTTCCCTTCTTTCCAACTTCGTCCATCATTCTAGAAAAATACCTTTTAATGAATAAAATATATCCATAGTGATCCACTGATATTTGTTCACCAACAAAAATCCCATTTTTGACTTATATATCTCAAAAATATGCTCATTGAATTTATGTATATATATCTTTAAACTACTCAACTATTTTATTACACCATAGGAATCATTTCGATATATCTCCCATTTTAATGGGGGCTATCACATTTTGAGAAAAATAGATTAGCCATAAGAGTTTCCCATTGAAACCAAAAGTAATTTGATACAAAACATAGGTTTTAACCTTATATAGTTAATTGTTTAAAATAGATTCTTAATAAAATGAAAAATATTCAATGTAAAACACATGCACATTAACATATAATTGTGATATTTTCCCTTCTTTCCAACTTAGTCCATCCTTCTAGAAAAGTCCATTTTAATGAAGCAAATATATCCATAGTGATCCACTGATATTTGTTCACCAAAAACTATTCCATTTTGGACTTATATATCTCAAAAATATGCTCATTGAATTTATGCATCTATATCTTTAAACTACTCACCTATTTTATTACACCATAGGAATCATTTCGATATATCTCCCATTTTAATGGGGTTTATCACATTTCGAGAAAAACACATTAGCCATAAAATTTTCCCATTGAAACCAAAAGTGATTTGATATAAAACATAGGTTTTAACCTTATATAGTTAATTGTTTCAAATATATTATTAATAAATGAAAAATATTCAATGTAAAACACATGCATTAACATATAATTGTGATATTTTTCCCTCTTTCAAACTTAGTGAACATCCTTCTAGAAAAATCCCTTTTAATGAAGCAGATATATCCATAGTGATCCGCTCATATTTTTTCACCAACAACTATTTCATTTTGGACTTGTTTATCTCCAAACTATGCTCATTGAATTTCTAATCAATTTTTTTACTATACCATAGCAATCATTTCAATATATCTCCAATTTTAATAGGGTCTATCACATTTCTAGAAAACCACATTAGCCATAAAATTTTCCCATTGAAACAAAAATTAATTTGATACAAAATATAGGTTTTAACCTTATATAGTTAATTGTTTCAAATATATTCTTAATAAAATGAAAAATATTCAATGCAAAACACATTCACATTAACATATAATTGTGATATTTTCCCTTCTTTCCAACTTAGTCCAAAATCCCTTTTAGTTTAAAATCCCTTTTAATGAAGCAAATATATCCATAGTGATCCATTGATATTTGTTCACCAACAAATATTCCATTTTGGACATATATATCTCAAAACTATGCTCATTGAATTTATGCATATATATCTTTAAACTACTCAACTATTTTATTACACCGTAGGAATCATTCTGATATATCTCCCATTTTAATGTGGTCTATCACATTTCTAGAGAAACGCATTAGCCATAAAAATTTCCCATTGAAACCAAAAGTTATTTGATACAAAACATAGGTTTTAACCTTATATAGATAATAGTTTCAAATATATTCTTAATAAAATGAAAAATATTCAATGTAAAACACATGCATTAACATATAATTGTGATATTTTTCCTTCTTTCCTGCTTAGTGGACATCCTTCTAGAAAAATCCATTTTAATGAAGCAGATATATCCATAGTGATCCACTGATATTTGTTCACCAACAACTACTACATTTTGGACTTGTATATCTCAAAACTATGCTCATTGAATTTATGCATCTATATCTTTAAACTACTCAACTATTTTATTAAACCATAGGAATCATTTCGATATATCCCCCATTTTAATGGGGTCTATCACATTTCGAGAAAAACACATTAGCCATAAATTTTTCCCATTGAAACGAAAATTAATTTGATACGAAACATAGTTTTTAACCTTATATAGTTAATTGTTTCAAATACATTCTTAATAAAATGAAAAATATTCAATGTAAAACACATGCATGTTAACATATAATTGTGATATTTTTCCTTCTTTCCAACTTAGTCCATCGTTCTAGAAAAATCCCTGTTAATGAAGCAAATATATCCATAGTGATCTATTGATATTTGTTCACCAACAACTATTCCATTTGGACTTATATATCTCAAAACTATGCTCATTAAATTTATGCATCTATATATTTAAACTAATCAACTATTTTATTACACCATAGGAATCATTTATATATATCTCCCATTTTAATGGGGTCTATCACATTGCGAGAAAAAACACATTAGCCATAAAAGTTTCCCATTGAAACCAAAATTGATTTGATACAAAAACATAGGTTTTAACCTTATATAGGTAATTGTTTCAAATAGATTCTTAATAAAATGAAAAATATTCAATGTAAAACACATGCATTAACATATAATTCTGATATTTTCCCTTCTTTCCAACTTAGTGGACATCCTTCGAGAAAATTCCCTTTTAATGAAGCAGATATATCCATAGTGATCCATCGATATTTCTTCACAAACAACTATTCCATTTTGGAATTTTATATCTCAAAACTACGCTCATTGAATTTATGCATCTATATTTTTAAACTACTTGAAACTATTTTATTACAACATAGGAATCATTTTGATATATCTCCCATTTTAATGGGGTCTATGAAATTCTGAGAAAAACACATTAGCCACAAAAGTTTCCCATTGAAACCAAAAGTAATTTGATACAAAACATAGGTTTTAACCTTAAATAGTTAATTGTTTCAAATATATTTTTAATAAAATGAAAAATATTTAATGTAAAACACATGCACATTAACATATAATTGTGATATTTTCCCTTATTTCCAACTTAGTGGACATACTTCTAGAAAAATCCCTTTTAATGAAGCAGATATATCCTTAGTGATCCACTAATATTTGTTCACCGAAAACTACTTCATTTTGGGCTTATGTATCTCAAAACTATGCTCATTGAATTTATGCATCGACATCTTTAAACTACTCAACTATTTTATTTCACCATAGGAATCATTTGGATATATCTCCCATTTTAATGGGGTATATCACATTTCGAGAAAAACACATTAGACATAAAAGTTTCCCATTGAAACCAAAAGTGATTTGATACAAAACATAGGTTTTAACCTTATATAGATAATTGTTTCAAATAGATTCTTAATAAAATGAAAAATATTCAATGTAAAACACATGCATTAACATATAATTGTGATATTTTCCCTTCTTTCCAACTTAGTGGACATACTTCTAGAAAAATCCCTTTAATGAAGCAGATATATCCATAGTGATCCACTGATATTTTTTCACCAACAACTATTGCATTTTGGACTTGTATATCTCAAAACTGTGCTCATTGAATTTATGCATCTATATCTTTAAACTGCTTGAAACTATTTTATTACACCATAGGAATCATTCCGATATATCTCCCATTTTAATGGGGTGTATCACATTTCGAGAAAAACACATTAGCCATAAATTTTTCCCATTGAAACCAAAAGTTATTTGATACAAAACATAGGTTTTAACCAAGTTTATAGTTAATTGTTTCAAATAGATTCTTAATAAAATGAAAAATATTCAATGTAAAACACATGCACATTAACATATAATTGTGATATTTTCCCTTCTTTCCAACTTAGTTGACATCCTTCTAGAAAAATCTCTGTTAATGAGGTAGATATATCCATAGTGATCCATTGATATTTGTTCACCAATAAATATTCCATTTTGGACTTATATATCTCAAAACTATGCTCATTTTTTCCCAAAAATGCTTTTTTTGGGCACTACCCCTAAACACTTGTGTGTGGGGAATTTTTCATCTATATGAAACCCTAAAGTGGGGGTCCTTTCCGCCCATTTTATTCCCACCACTATTCTTAGAAAAATATATAGTGCATGGGGGTATTCACATAAAGAATATAACACATACCAAACATCCTATAATTCTCCTTAATGTGACCATCAATGTTGCAGTGGTTAGAATTATTTCTACTACCCTTGCATGGATGTGTAGTGGCTATTGTATTCTTATACTCCTATTTCCAGTTCTTATTCCCCTCCTTCAAAGCTTCTTGGTGCTATTTTTTCTTCAAACGACTGAAGTACCATTTATTTTGGCCTATGGTTTCTAGATAATGTGCGTATACACATAGGTCATATATTATCCTTAGCTTGGAAAGAATAACTTGTTTTCGTAGACAGTTATATAGACCCTACATATACTTAAGGAGTACATTTGCGCTTTTTTGAAAGATATCCAATAATATGACCATATTTTTGAACTTAGTACACTCTTATACACCCTTATGTCTACATAAAGTAGTGTGAGTGATTCCACAGGTCCTCTACACACTTCATAGGGTATAATTAGGACATGTAGTGTTAAATTCTACAAGTTCTATAGGCAGAGTCTCTAAACAGCTAGGTAGCCTCTAGATCTCATGTTTTAAGAAAGGCGAAATATCGAATAAATGCTCGTATAGTCAATCTCTGGAATAGAGCTAAATAGAAGTTCTTCATTTCAATATCCATAAACCATAACCACTTTAAGGCAAACTTTGTACATGTGTCATTTCTCCCATAAATTCTTTGGAAAATCTTTTAAAGCATACATTTCATGTTAGCTTTCTCCCATTAACTTTAAAGCATGTTTTTTGTAAATGCATAAAATAATTTTGCAAACCATGTAAATTCCATTTCTCTCAAACTTTAAGGCCTAAAAATTGAACCTAAAGTGGCTGAAATCTCAAAGGATTTTGAATGATTTTAGTTTTTCTATTGAGCGTTAACTTCTACCAGTTCTAAAGGTAGAGTCTGTAAAGGGCCAAGTAGCCTCTGGATCTCATCTTTTCTCAAAGGTGACATATATAGTAAATGTCCCTACAGTCAATCTTTGTAACAGATCTAAATAGAAGTTCTTCATTTTAATATACATAAACCACTACCACTCTAAGGAAAACCTTGTACATGTGTCATTTCTCCCTTATCCCATAAAATTTTAGGCAAACTTTAAGGCATGTGTCATTTTTATTTCATTTCTCCCACAAACTCATAAAGGTGTGACTTTTGACATAACTAGTTGTTTTAGTAAGTGCATAAAATTCATTTCTCCCACAAACTAAAGGCTTCCTCCCATTAATTCTAGATGTGAGTTCTACAATAAAGTTTTTAAGTCAAAGTTTAAGATAAATGATGCACATGTCATTTATCTCATGCACATATGTCATTTCTCCAATGCATTTTCAATAAATGTCAATTTAATATATATTTTTATTGAATTTGTTTTTTTTTTCAAGGATAAAAAAACCACTAAATATCATTGAAAAATGGAGATTATGTATATATGTTTCTTGCTATCCCAATCTAGGGAAAGCATTGATTACATATGTGCTTTCCAATATTGCGACTAGCAAAGTCGTCCAAAGGAAAATGAATATACTTGGAAGAACAAAAAACAATGAGGCATATTATATTGGATTGATAGAAGGCTTGGAAACAACTATGGAGTATGGATCAAATGGAATTGTAGTGCTCACCAATTATGAACTTGTGTGCAACCAAATGAATGCCGTGTACCAAGTTAAGAAGGAGAGGCTAAAAGAACTGCATGGAATAGCAAACAATATTGTTAGCCAATTTCAATTTTTTAGTATAAGACATTGTACAAATGTGAATAAGATGTTTGATGATATATTGCATGGGGCAATGCCAATTTAGGATTCCTCTATCAATTATTAATTAATAGATGAATTAGAATTATATGGGGTAATTCCAATGCAAGGTTCATCTCACAAAGATGAATTAGTTTTGAGACACTCTTCTTCAAAAATTCAAGATTCATCACTCAAAGATGAATTAGTGTTGAGATGCTCTCCTTCAAAATTTATTGATGGCCATTGTATCATATCTTGGATATGTGTGTGTTTTGTACTTATAAATGCATTTTTTTAATGACCATGTGTTTTTTCAGTTATATACCAAGTGTGCTCCCACCGCACCATGTAAAGCGCAACTTGGTGAAATTCACATTTGCAACAAGTGGTGAACTTCACATTTTTATAAAATTAAAATGCAAGGACTTCAACGCGTTTTTGTTTAAATGGAGTTTAACGCTTATTTTTTAATGACCGTGTGTCTTTTTCAATTTTATACCAAGTGTGCTCCCACCATGTAAAGTGAAATTTGGTGAACTTGACATTTTTATAATTTTTTTTCTCAAATTTAACTTCACACATCAGTTATTGCTTTGAAAGTTGTGTTTTACATAATTTGTGTACACTAAATTACATTAATTTTCTGAAATTTATTTTGAATTTATTTTAAATGGTAATTTAAAAAAATAATTGTAAATATTCACCGTATATATATATATATATATATATATATATATATATATATATATATATATATATATATATATATATATATATATATATATCATGTGGAGATGAACGATACATCAATAAATCCTAGTATTCTACGCAGAGAGGGGGATCAGGGATTGAGGGATGTTCATGGTATTTAAATATAATCTTAAATCTCCATACATATACATACATGTGTGTACATATGGAATTGATTTTTTATCAACTTTGTGAGTTAAATTAGTTGTTAATAAGTTTCATTTTTTATTTTTTAGGAGCTAAGAGGAGAAGGATCTCTACTCCATCAATGGAGCATGCCCATGGTTAACCCAGTCGTGGTATGGTTCCCGAAATTTAATCAATGAATATGCACATGTATTTATATGTATAAATGTATTTTTCAATTTATTTTAAATTCATATTTGTTTATGAAGCTTCTCTCTCATCTCGAGAGGTTGGTGGTGGTCCAAATCCCCTTACAAGGCCATCAATAAGTGCTATCATGTTGCGTGAAGGTGGTGATTTTTATTCCCCCAGAGGCCAATCAACGGATGGACGTGTTGGTTCTCAGAAGGGTCATTCTGGTTCTCAATAGTCTCAGGGTGGGCAAGATGCTAGCCAACCACATCGAGGTGGCCATCAATTTGAATATTTTTTTCATTCAATTTGTATAAATTTGTTTACATACATTTTTTTTTTCTAATTTATAAAATTTTATATATTGATGAAAAGGCTGAAAATGCTCCAAATGTTGGTAAAAAAAGACGCAGGGTAGAATGCTACATTCAAGAAGAAGGTTTTCCACCCACCACGACTTATCCAGCCGAAATTTCTGATATACCTTGGGAGAGAAACATCGCGCAATGCACCTTAGAAAGGTGTCAACAACTTCATGGAAAATTGCAGAGAGATCTTGTGGCTTTGACTCTACTTACTGAGAGAGAGACAACAGTTGAAATTGTTACAACATCTTTAGGGCAAACTAGTATATGTACTGGTAAGCGAAGAATCCATTGATATCATTTTCGTGAAGTCATGAGAAAAAGAAAGGAAATGGGAAGGACATTTGTGGAGCAATGGAGAAGGTGAGAGGTGAAGAAAGAGCTACAATAGAAAATTCAATGTTTAATTTCAAAGAAGGGCCGAAAATAAAGATGATGAAGGTGAAATATTTCAAGCACCCTGATATAGCTCGGTATTTCTATGATAGACACCTTGTGGCCTATGGAAAACTCCCATGGAACGACGAGGTTTCGCTTTATTTTGAAAAATTATTTTATGCAGAATTATTTTTGCAAATGAAATCCAATTACAATGACCTTCCCTCTAATTTTTTTGGTCCTGGGAAATGTCGATTGTGTGACCGTAGGGGCACTAAGAGTGATACTGAGTTTCCTCGTCCTGAGCCACCATTGGTTAGTCGACTTGATCGTGTCAAAACTTTGCGGTCAAAGATGGAAGCCACTTCTCAAATTAGTCAAGAAGCAAGGGATGGCATCATCGACAATGTTCACAGTGGATTGGGTGGAGTCGATGTTTGTTGAAATTGACAAACAACACATGAGAATTCATGCGCTAATTTTGTGTATTATATAGATGAAGACATTGACAACATGAGTGTTGAAGATCTCAAAACATATGAAAATAATTGTCACAATGGTTGGCATGACCTAATTTTTCATGAGGAAGAGGGCATGGGGATGGTATGTGTTAATGTTTAGGGTTCAATTATTTTAACACATTTACAATTTGTAATAAATACATATATACATACATTTATTTGTATACATTAATCTAATAAAAATGTATCATTATATGTTAACACCATTTGTAGTTGTCACGCTTGATGTATGAAGAAAATTTTAAGAGCCTCTCGTTCAAACAATCAATATGGGTCTCACCATCAAGATATGTTGGCAAATTTTAGTGTTTTTTAAGTGATATTTTAAAAATAAATAATTCTGCACACATGTACATTTACATATATATAATAAAATGTTTTAATAGATTCGGATTTCGTCCAATGTTTCTGGGATGGAAGTACCTTCTTCTTCCTTGGGAGATGTACCTTCTACTTCCTTAGGAGATGTGCCAGATCCACAACAATAAGTATAGAAAAATTTTCACTATTAAAATTTATGTTTTTAAGTTATATATTCCACCTCAAAAAGTTCCATTAAAAAATGAGATATATCTATATCTTGAGTTGTTTTAAAGTTTTTGAATTTTAGCTTTTTGGAGATTTTCTTTCTGAACCACTCTCAAGAGATGTGCCATATCCGACAACACAAGTATTCAAATTTTCACTTAAATATATATATGTTTTTAAGTTATAAGTTATTCTAGAGATTTTGAGTTATTTTAAATTTTTTGAATTTTAGTTTTTTGGAGATTTTCTTTTCGAGCCTCTCTTAGGAGATGTGCCAAACCCACCAGTAGAAGTATTCAAATTTTCACTTAAATATATATGTTTTTAAGTTATAATTTATAAATTGAATTTTAAAAGTTTTATTATAAATTGATATCTTGATCTTGAGTTATTTTATACTTTTAATTTTTTTTAATTTTAGGTTTCTATAGAGGATTTCTTTTCTCCACGGACTCTAGCAATGGAGATAGGAACATCCACACCATTTCAACCATTTGAACAAGTTGTCTAAATTTTTTTTTAATATTATTGAAAATAAGTTTATATATGCATTTTCATTTGAAAATTTTTAATATATATATATATAATTGTACATGTATATTGTACAGTTTATTGTTGGAGATGTTTCCGTGGGGGAAGTTGTTGTGGACAAGCAAAAAATGGAGAGGGAACCTCATGAGGTAATGCATGATTTTTTTTGACATTTTTTTTTACATGAAGTTCTATATATTCTCACTCAATTTTAAAACATCAAATTTTAATGTTTGTACACATTGTGTATAGGTTCCCCATGCTTCGCAGGATAGCTCAAGGATTGTGACTTTTCTGGGAAAGACACTACATCCATCTGTATTTGATGGATGATGCACATCGACACGTGCAACATTATATTTTCAATAGATTTAGTCTTAAATTTACTTTTTTATGTATAGTCTTATCTAGATGCAGCCATATATAACTTGATACTTGATACTTGTGAGATCTACAAATTTTGGACATATTTTATGCGAACTACATTTGGTACATGTGAATATGATATATAATGTTTTTAAAACTTTAAGTTCTCGATGGTTGAACTACATTTTCCATGTGAAGTAATGTTACAGTGTTATATATAATTTGTTTTGTTTTTAAAACTCAAGTTTTGGATGGTTGAACTACATTTGGCATGTGATGTGAAATAATGTTGTGTTAAATAATTTGTTTTGTTTTTAAAGTGTTATGGTTGAACTACATTTGGCATGTGAAGTAATATTACTTGATACTTGATACTTGTGATCCATAATGTTTTGTTTTTAAAACTCAAGTTTTGATACTTGTGATCTATAATGTTTTGTTTTTAAAACTCAAGTTTTGATACTTGTGATCTATAATGTTTTGTTTTTAAAACTCAAGTTTTGGATGGTTGAACTACATTTGGCATGTGAAGTAATGTTGTGTTATAATTTGTTTTGTTTTTAAAATTTAAGTTTTGGATGGTCAAGAACTACATTTGGCATGTGAAGTAATGTTGTGATCTATATTAATGCTTTTCTTTTGAAAAACTCAAGTTTTGGATGGTTGAACTACATTTGGCATGTGAAGTAATGTTGTGTTATAATTTGTTTTGTTTTTAAAACTTAAGTTTTGGATGGTTGAACTACATTTGGCATGTGAAGTAATGTTGTGATATATATTAATGTTTTTCTTTTGAACCACATTTGGCATGTGAATTAATGTTGTGTTATAATTTATTTTGTTTTTAAAACTTAAGTTTTGGATGGTTGAACTACATTTTTCATGTGAAGTAATGTTGTGATCTACATTAATGTTTTTCTTTTGAACTAAATTTGGCATGCGAAGTAATGTTTTGTTATAATTTGTTTTCTTTTTGTAACACCCCCAATTTATGTTTTTGAATTTCAAAGCTAGACATTTGAACTTTAATCCTAAGGGGAGTGGACCCCAAAGGATAAGAATTTTGTGAATGTAATTAAATATTTAATTTGAGTAAATGAATAAAATGATTTGGTGCAGATTGACCAAAATGAGATGTATGAGATCACTTGCTAAATCCATGAGGATGGATAAAGCAAATACTGTCCCCACAATCTTTCAAAAATCCTTGAAAGAAATTAATTCTAATTTAGATTTGTAAGGAAAAAAAATCTAAATTCCCCAATGATGAGGAAAATAGTTGGGAAGAGGTAAAAAGCTGGAAAAGCTAAGGAAAAGCATAAAATAGCTTTAAAGAATCCCTAAAATGGGAAGCCTAGGCAAACAAGAAGAAAAGAATCCTGCTATTCTGGACGCAGAATTAGAAACATGCTTTGGGGAACAATAGCTTAAATAAGATGCTCCTAAACATATTAGAGGTTAGTCTGTTCTAGGAGATGATCTCAGCTCGGGGGTGAGTTCTGGGTGACAAAAGGACTCTAAGGTTGGGAGGTTGGTCGACTGCATGAGTGGTATGTCTAGAATTATTGGTGTGTTTATTTCATATAGTATGAATTGACTACATATAACAATTGATTTGTAGATTTGATTTATTAATGCTACATTTAACAGAATTAATCTTAAGGAATTCACCTTCATAATTCTGTATAGTTGTATAAAAGAAATCTGTAGAGTAGAGTCCAACAAAAACTCTAAACCGAGGTTGGTTTAAATCTGAGGATACATTTTTCTTCACAGATAATTCAATTGTAAAATACTTCTGATCTTTTAGTATACAACTATGAGCATGATTAGTTAAATTGAGGAGAAATTCTCCAAATTCTCTAAATCAAAACTTAAGTTAAATTTACCGAGAACTTTGTACCCCTATTTCACCAAATTGTAACTTTAATATACTTCTCAAAGAAACAACATGAGAAAGTGAATGTATAGTGTCAAGTAATTATTTAGCTACGTACTAAGTAAAGAGTAGTTTATAATAAATTCAACAACTAGGCATTAATGAGAAAGAAAAGATTTTATAGACTGACTTTAGGGTCAGCACATCATTCATAAGAAAACAGAAGCCCAACAACAAGTTATTGCTGTAGATAATAAATTTATTATACACTAGAAGGAAAAAAATATCCATTAGCATGAACTGCTTATTAGTATATAATGGAACCATTCCTACATTAGAGGATAGGACTAGTAGATGAAAGGAAGTTAATAAGAAACATGCAGATTTTACAACAGCTATATGTATTCTAATCTATCCAATGAAAATGTGTATAGTGACCTATTATAAATGCTAAGGTCTTTTAGACACAAGTATGGAGATAGGTATTCATACATCACCTGTAAATAATTTTGACAAATTACTAAATAAAGGTATAGAACAGAGCTATTAATATTCTGTACTAATTCCAAAATAGAAGAAGAGACTTGGATACTATTACTATCAAAATTGCAAACTAGTGTGGTATGATAACTACATACACAGGCATGGGACAAGAAAGCCTTCCAAATACAAGAATGATATAGACAGAAAAATTACTGAACACCATAATAACAATGGGGAGATATAAGAATACAGGCAACTGAACTTCAATATAGAGAAAAAGTAGTACATTATACATTAAAATACTACGATGTTCATAATTATAGTGTAACGAAGGCATGACCTAGAAGCTGCAAGGCAATAAAGTACACAGAATGTGGGATACACAAAAAGTAAACTACTATCAGTACGTATTTAGATAGGTTCAAGTCAAAAAGAGTAAAAATCCACGAGATTAAAATGGGTGTTATGGAAGGCGAGGAACAACAGAGATAAATATATACAAAAGAAATCTAAATGATTACAAGCCACTGTGGCCTGAGGACCGTCTCATAATGCTACTGGAGCAGATATAAATAAGTATTCAGTGTCGAGACTTAACAGTTATAATTGTCAAAACTTATACAACTTCATCAATACAACTTTTAAGCTGTCTATAAAGAATTATAGAACTAGACGGATTCCCTCTACCCAGTGTTCGATGAATACCGACCTGCAAGTGGGAAACGGAGCCAAGGTTAATGTCAAAGGGAGCTACGACTCCTAGTGTCAAGATAAGAGAGTAAGACGTAAGTATTATGTTACCTGTAAGAGTCAAAAACCCCAAAATAAATACAATGCAAAACGTGATGAGGAAGAGTAATGGGAGCAAGGATAAAATGATGACTGAGAAAACAATAGTACCTGGCAATGGAGAACCTCTAACCCATCCATAGCTTGTTAGATATAAATAGGAAAGTGTCATCAATAAATACCAATTAGAGGTTGGTGTTCAAAATCGAATAACGAAGTTAGTATTCTGGTGAACCAATAGTAGGAGTTTCACCATACACAGGTCAAGGAGAAAAACGAACCAGTACGTCGAGAGGGGTAGAATCCCTCTAGCGCCAGAGGAATAAACCCAAAGAAACCTTCGATGAGCGTAAGGTAGATGATAACATCTGAGAACACAATAGCAGTCAGTCAGATTGAGCTCTTGAGAATTCGCGGAAGAAATTTCCAAAAACATAAATTCAACCCATGCACCATTGAATACTTGGAAAGCAAAACAAGCTACTCTCTGCAAAACAATATAGTAGAATGTGAGACGCAACGAAATCTTGACAAGTTGGTAGATGCAACTCAACCTGGAATTAAACGATGGAATATGATCCATCTAAGTCCAATAATCCCAGCAAGGGCTCGAAGAAAGGAGCGTAATTTCAAGCAGAAAAGGGAAGCCATGTTAAACAGTAAGAACCAAGTGGGAAATTACAAACCTACGACAATTTCATACCTGAATTTTCCATTTTAGTGTAGAGATACGGCAAGGACTGGCCTGAGTTCCGCTCAGTGGCTATGGCATCGAATTTCCCTGTCAAGCAACAAACCAGACGCATAGAAAGGGAAAAGAACCCTCGAACAAATTAACATGGTAAATTTATATCCGGTTTGGATCAACAAAACCCTAACACCAAGAATGAATCGGAGTCGTCCAACTGGCAAGATCTTATGGAAGAAGCCACGGATCGAAGTATTAATGAGCAAGGTACATCCTGCATTGAATAGTTAATATAACGAGTAATGCAATTAAATGTCAAACAGGGCTGGCCGTGCCATAGAATTTTCTTTGGCAACAAGGTAGGGTGATGGGAGGAATCCAGAACGATGTGGAACAAACCCACGTGACCACAACTGGATAGAGACCCGTTACAACCTATGCGATGGAACCAAAGATCATATGTGAGCTTACGTGGTATCCGACTTCCCGTCTCCATTCACATCTACGATGAACCAATTCACCAACTTGTATTACATGGAGGCCAACACAAATGAATTCAATTCATGATATAAACGAGGACAAGAGGGCAATAAATCGACATGAGTACTATGTACAAAGAGATATAAACATAGATCAATTCAATTCCACTATGAGTTATATGCCATCCACGAGCGAAGACGTGGAGTAATAAACCTAGGAATCTAAGTGATTTCATATACATCCATGGACAAATACAAATGTGGGTAACATGTGAAATCAAATCGATTTCCACCTATGACCATTAAGTATACGAATATGGAAAAAATTTACAACCAAAGGTGGGACATAAAGTGGATGGATATATATATATATATATATATATATATAAACCCAATAATTATTATGATACTTATGGTTATGGGTATTACAAATTTATTTAATTTCCATATGGGTTACAAATCAAATTCATTCCCATGTAGTGGGATATAACTGATACATGCAAATAAATCGAAATTGGGGAAACAATTCTGATCGGATCAAATCTTCAAAGTAATAGCATCATACCTTGCTATAATTTAACTTGAAAAGATGAATGAATTTTTTTTTTTTTGGGAAGTAAAATGGGAGGTGTGACAAATGGTATCGCAGCTCAAGTTATATAAAAAATGGGTGACATTCTTCTCATCACACGTGTGTTCACAATATAAATTGATTTTTGTGGAATTTTTTTTTTATATTTTTTATTTCCACCGATCTCGTTTGTGAAGTTTGCGGCAGCCGGAATGGCAGATAGAAGAATTCTGTGCTGATCTCGCGTGATGAGGATAATGCAATTCGCATCTCAATGTGCCCATGATGGCTATGTTATGAGTTGCAACAAGAGTTGGCCGAGATAAAAAGGCGTAATGATAGATTGTCATTAGCCAAAGGAGGGAGCAGAAAAGCTCATTAGAGAATTAACTTTCATGAACAACTAAGAAGGCGAAGGTTCCGGAAAGAGGAAGACTGATGAGTCTGAGGATGATGATGCTGTTAGGTATCAGTATAAGTAGAAAAAGGAATTACAAGGGGAATTTCGAAAGATGAAACCTCCCTCCTATGATGGGGAGAAGGAGGAAGATGCTGAAGCCTGGTTGCTGAATATGATCAAGTATTTCCAGGTCTATGAATATGAAAGAAATATTAAGGCCAAATTAGCTGTATACCAGCTACAAGGTAAGGCTACCTTGTGGAGGGAGGAGACGAAAATGGTGCATGCCATTGATGAAAAGACAATTACTTGGGAAGATTTCCAGGTTAAGTTAAAAAACCGATATCTGAATGAACGTTACTATGATGATAAAGCCAAGGAATTCCATGAACTTAGACTGGGATAGCTCACTATTGATGAGTTTGTTACTAAGTTTACAAATCTGCTGAGATATGTACCCTACATAAGGGAAGAAAAGGCAAAAGTACAAAGGTTTCTGAATTGTTTGCCTGCTGTATAGAAAGATAAAATCGAGTTTGAAAACCCAAAAACAATGGACGAAGTTGTTAGAAAGGCCAGATTATGTTACCAATAGTTTAAAGGAAAAACTAAACAAGGGAAAAGCTGGGTAAATAAGAATGAGTTCAAAGGGAGGAAACATAAACCAACCTATTTGAAGAATTTTGGCAGAGATCATCAGAGGAAAAAGTTTAATAAACCCAAATAAATTCAAACTGCTCAGTCCCAAGTGGCCTCCAAACAAATAGATGGAGACAATAAGAAAGAGGGCACAGTGAAAATGAGAGAACCCCTGAAATGTTGGGGTTGTGGAGAACCCCATCTTTTGAGGGACTGTCCTCATCAAAACATTAATATGATCATGAGAGATATAGAAGCTACAACAGTAAATGACATAGCCAAAAATATACCAACTATCAGTGCAACCTTGGAAAATCGACAAGCAGAACATCAAGCTACCATGGTGGAAATGCAGGGTAAGATTTCTGACCTATCTGTTACTGTTATGATTGATCTAGGTGCTTCTTTGAGTTACATTAGTCCAAAAATTGTAGAAAAATGTAACCTAAAAACTGAAAAATTTCAGCAGTCATGGTTGGTACAGCTGGCCACTGGAACTAAGAGAAAGGTAACACATAATTGCCCCGAACAGCAATCAAATTAAATGACTTTCAAACAGAAGTAAATTTGAACATTCTGCCCTTAGGTTCATATGACCTACTGATAGGAATGGACTGGCTGGAAAAGAAGAAAGCCTTGATGAACTGCTGGGATAAGACTTTGCATTGTGTAGATGAGGAAGGGAAACCCTTTATTCTCAAAGGAAAATCAAAACCTATCGCTGTAAGACAAATTTCAGCATTGCAATTAAAAAGAACAACTAGAAAAGGATATCAAGTTTATGCTGTACACGTGGAAGAAATAGAACAGAAAACTGAAGAAAACTTGCTAGATGTATTACCAGTGATAAGGGAATTTAAAGAAGTTTTTCCAGATGAAATCCCTCATCTTCCCCCCAAAAGAGAGATTTACTTCTCAATTGATCTGGTGCCGGGAGCAACACCTGTCTCCCGAGCACCTTATCGAATAAGTCCCCCTGAACTTATGGAACTGAAAATGAAATTGCAAGAACTGTTAGATAAAGGTTATATTAGACCGAGTGTGTCTCCTTGGGGACCACCGGTGCTGTTCGTGAAAAAGAAAGATGGAACCTTTAGGATGTGCATTGATTATCGTCAATTGAATAAGCTGACCATTAAGAATAGATATCCTTTACCTAGAATTGATGATCTTTTTGATCAAGTGAGAGGAGCTTCAGTATTTTCGAAGATTGATCTAAGGACTAGTTATCACCAGCTTAGAATTAAAGAAGAAGACATCAGCAAAACAACCTTTCGAACCAGGTATGGGCACTACGAATTTGTAGTCCTACCTTTTGGTTTGAAAAATGCCCCTGCCACATTTATGTGCCTAATGAAAAGTGTGTTAAATAAATACTTGGATAAGTTTGTCCTTGTGTTCATAAATGATATTTTAGTCTACTCAAAAAGTGAGAAGGAACATAAAGAGCACTTGAGGATAGTATTGCAAACTCTGAAGGAAAACCAGTTATATGCCAAGTTCAGCAAGTGTGAATTTTATAAAGACAAGATCCAATACTTGGGTCATATTATTTCTAAACAAGGGCTAGTGGTTGACCCTGAAAAGATAAAAGCTATTAAAGAATGGCCTGTCCCAACTGATGTTTCAGCAGTAAGGTCATTCATGGGGATTGCAGGCTATTATCGTAGATTTGTGGAGAGATTTTCTGCTATAGCACATCCCATAACATCATTACAAAGGAAGGGTGTCAAATTTGAGTGGACTGAAAAATGTCAAAATAGTTTTGACCAATTAAAACTGAAACTTACTATAGCCCCTATACTGAAGATTGTAGATCCTGATAAAGAATTTGTGGTATGTACGAATGCCTCTAGAGAGGGATTGGGAGGAGTTCTTTTGCTGGAAAATTCAGTTATTGCCTATGAGTCTAGGAAACTGAAGATACATGAACAGAACTATAGTGTCTATGATTTAGAATTAGCAGTTGTTATTCATGCTTTGAAAATGTGGTGACACTATCTCCTTGGAAAAAAAATTACATTGATGACTGATCATATTAGTCTCAAATATTTCTTTTCCCAAACAACATTTGAATGCTAGACAAGCCATATTTTTCTAAGTGAATATGACATGGAGAGAAAGAATGAGGAAAGAAAATAAAATTGTTGATGCTAAGTAGAAAATGTTTTTCCTCAAATTATAGGTAGCAAGTGAAGTAGTGTCTAATTTGATTTAGAAGGGTTAGTGAAACATGTTATAATTGCAGATCCCAATTCTTGAGAACTCAAGTGAAAATCCTAAAGAAGGATATTGCCGGTTTCACTAATACCAACAAGGGGTTGATTCAAATCAAGACAAGATCATATTCCCAATGTAGAGTGCTTAAAACGGGAAATTTTAGATGAATATCACAAACAGCCATATGCAGGACATCCATGATATCAAAAAATGTTAACAGCTTTGAAAAAGAAGTTGTTTTGGCCTGGAATGAAGAGAGATGTAGAAGAATATTTAACTAGATGCATGGAATGTCAACTAGTTAAAGTTGAACATTAGCATCCTGCGGGTCTTTTAAACCCTTTGCCGATTGCAGAATGGAAGTGGGATACCGTTTCCATGGATTTCATAATAGGGTTACCCAAAACCAAACACCAACATGATTCAGTAATGGTGGTAGTAGACACTTTAACAAAAGCTGCCCATTTTATACCAGTGAAATCTACCTTTGGAACAGCTCAAGTAGCGAATGTGTTCTTGAAGGAGGTAGTAAGACTCCATGGGGTTCCAAAGGTGATTGTTTCTGACCGAGATGCTAAGTGTACAACAGTTTTTTGGAAAGGACTATTTGGAGGGATGGGTACTAAATTGAATTTTAGTACTGCTTACCACCCTCAGAAAGATGTTCAAATAGAAAGAACTAATGAAATTTTTGGGGACATGCTGAGAATGTATGTGATGGATAGACCCTCAAAGTGGGAAAATTACTTGCATTTAGTTGAATTTGCCTATAATAACAGCTATCAATCTTCCATCAAAATGAGTCCAATTGAGGCACTGTATGGAAGGAAGTGTCGTACCCCATTGAGCCGGAGTCAGCCAGAAGGTAAACTAATGTTGGGACCAGATGCTTTACAAGAGATGGAAAGAATTGTCAAACAGATACAAAGAAACATCAAGACATCACAAGATCGCCAGAAGAACTATGCTGATAAGAAAAGAGTGCACCGAGAGTTTAAAGTGGGGGAGCATGTGTATTTGCGTATTAAACCAAAAAAGAGCACTCTTTATGCTGGAAGTTGTGCCAAACTGGCTCCTAGATACTGTGGTCCTTTTGAAGTATTAGAAAGGGTGGGACCAGTGGCTTATAAGCTGGCCTTACCACCCCATGTTAGAGTTCATGATGTAAGCCTATGTTTCGTTATTAAAAAAAGATCCGTGCATGATGCTTCTCACATAGTTGATTGAATGTATTGTATGTGGAACCAAAAGGAGTTTCGTCAACCGCTTCAAATATTGAGCAGAAGAACTAGAATTGAGGAACCATGATCGGCAGATGTTAAAAGGCAAGCACTATCACTAAGAAGCATGGGAAAGAGAATAAATGATAGAAGATATCCTATTTTTATTTGAAAATGAACTGAATATTTATAATAATAAATAATTATAGATTCGTGTTTATTTCTAGGAATATGTAACACCCCCAATTTATGTGTTTGAATTTCAAAGCTAGACATTTGAACTTTAATCCTAAGGGGAGTGGACCCCAAAGGACAAGTATTTTTTAATGTAATTAAATATTTAAATTGAGGAAATGAATAAAATGATTTTGTGGAGATTGACCAAAATGAGATGTATGAGATCACTTGCTAAATCCATGAGGATGGATAAGGCAACTATTTCCCCACAATCTTTCAAAAATCCTTGAAAGAAATTATTTCTAATATAGATTCTTGAGGAAGAATCTAAATTTCCCCAATGATGAGGAAAACAGTTGGGAAGAGGTAAAAAGCTGGAAAAGCTAAGGAAAAGCATAAAACAGCTTTAAAGAATCCCTAAAATGGGAAGCCTAGGCAAATAGGAAGAAAAGCATCCTGATATTCTGGACGCAGAATTAGAAACATGCTTTGGGGAACAATAGCTTAAATAAGCTGCTCCTACACAGATTAGAGGGTAGTCTATTCTAGGAGGTGATCTCAGCTCGGGGGTGGGTTCTGGGTGACAAAAGGACTCTAAGGTTGGGAGGTTGGTCGACTGCATGAGTGGTATGTATTTAAATTGATATTGGTGTTTCTACTTCCTGTGGTATGAATTGGCTACGTATAATTGTTTGATTATATGTTAGAATTATTACTGCTACATTCAACATAATTAATCATCAGGAATCCACCTTCATAATTCTGTATAGTTGTAGAAAAAAAATCTGTAGAGTAGAATCCCATAGAAACTCTAAACCAAGGTTGGTTTAAATCTGAGGATACATATTCCTTCACAGATGATTCAGCTGTAAAATACTTCTGATCTATTAGTATACAAATATGAGCATGATTAGTTAAATTGAGGAGAAGTTCTCCAAATTCTCTAAATTAATACTTAAGTTAAATGCTAGAGAACTTTAGTACCTCCTATTTCACCAAATTGTAACTTTAATCTGTTTCTAGAAGAAATGGAACAGTGAGAAAGTGAATGTATAGGGTGTCGAAGTAATTATTTAGCTAGGTACTAAGTAAAGAGCAGAGATTTATAATAAATTCAATAACTGGGCATTGAATGAGAAAGAAAAGATTTTATAGACTGACTTTAGGGTCAGCACATCATTCATAAGAAAACAGAAGCCCAACAACAAGTTATTGCTGCAGATAATAAATTTATTATACACTAGAAGGAAACAAATATCCATTAGCATGACACTGCTTATTAGTATATAATGGAACGATTCCTACATTAGAGGATAGGACTAGCAGATGAAAGGAAGCTAATAAGCAACATGCATATTTTACAATAGCTATATGTATTCTAATCTATCTAATGAAAATGTGTATAGTTACCTATTATAAATGCTAAGGTCGTTTAGACACAAGTATGGAGATAGGTATTCATACATCACCTATAAATAATTTTGACAAATTAATAAACAAAGGTATAGAACAAAGCTAGTAATATTCTGTACTAATTCCAAAATAGAAGAAGAGACTTGGATACCATTACTATCAAAACTGCAAACTGGTGTGGTATGAGAACTACATACACAGGCATGGGACAAGAAAGCCTTCCAAATACAAGAATGATATAGACAGAACAATTATTGAACACCATAATAACAATGGGTAGATATAAGAATACAGGCAACTGAACTTCAATATAGAGAAAAAGCAGTACATTATCCATTAAAATACTACGATGTTCATAATTATAGTGTAACGAAGGCATGACATGGAAGCTGCAAGGCAATAAAATACACAGAAGGTGGGATACACAAAAAGTAAACTACCATCAGTACGTATTTAGATAGGTTCAAGTCAAAAAGAGTAAAAATCCATGAGATTAAAATGGGTGTTATGGAAAGCGAGGAACAAAAGAGATAAATATATAAAAAAAAATCTAAATAATTACAAGCCACTGTGGCCTGAGGACCGTCTCATAATGCTACTGGAGCCGATATAAATTAGTGTCAAGACTTAACAGTACAATTGTAAAAACTTATACAACTTCATCAATACAATTTTTAAGCTGTCTATAAAGAATTATAGAACCAAACGGATTCCCTCTACCCAGTGTTCGGTGAATACCGACTTGCAAGTGGGAAACGGAGCCAACGTTAATGTCAAATATAGCTATGACTCTCAGTGTAAAGATAAGAGAGTAAGACGTAAGTCTTATGTTACCTGTAAGAGTCAAAAACCCCAAAATAAATACAACGCAAAACATGATGAGGAAGAGTAATGGGAGAAAGGATAAAACGATGACTGAGAAAGAAATAGTACCTGGTGATGGAGAAACTCTAACCCATCCATAGCCTGTTACATATAAATAGGAAATTGTCATCAATAAATACCAATTGGAGGTTGGTGTTCAAAATCGAATAACGAAGTTAGTATTCTAGTGAATGAACAGTAGGAGTTTCGCCATACACAGGTCAAGAAGAAAAACGAACCAGAACGTCGGGGGTAGAATCCCTCTAGCTCCAGAGGAATAAACCCAGAGAAACTTTCGATGAGCGTAATGTAGAGGATAACCTCTGAGAACACAAGAGAAGTCAGTCAGATTGAGCTCTTGAGAATTCGCGGAAGAAATTGCCAATAACGTGAATTCAACCCACACACCATCGAATACCTGGAAAGCGAAACAACCAACTCTCTGCAAAACAATATAGTAAAAAGGTGAGATGCAATGAAATCTTGACAAGTTGGTAGACACAACTCAACCTGGAATTAAACGATGGAATATGATCCATCTAAGTCCAATAATCGCAGAAAGGGATCGAAGAAAGGAGCGTAATTTCAATCAGAAAGGGGGAGCCATGTTAAACAGTAAGAACCAAGCGGGAAATTACAAACCTACGACAATTTCATAACTGAATTGTCCATTTTAGTGTAGAGATACGCCAAGGACTGGGCTGAGTTCCGCTCAGTGGCTATGGCATCGAATTTCCCTGTCAAGCAACAAACCAGACATGTAGAAAGGAAAAAGAACCCCCAAACAAATTAACCTGGTAAATTTATATCCGGTTTGGATCAAAAAACCCCTAAAGCCAAGAATGAATCGGCGTCGTCCAACTGGAAAGATCTTATGGAAGAAGCCACGGATCGAAGTATTAAGGAGCAAGGTACATCCTGCGTTCAATATTTAATATAACTAGTAATGCAATTAAATGTCAAATAGGGCTGGTCGTGCCATAGAATTTGCGTTGGCAACAAGGTAGGGTGACGTGAGGAATCTAGAACGATGTGGAACAAACCCACATGACCACAACTGGACAGAGACCCGTTACAACCTATGCGACGGAACCAAAAATCGTATGTGAGCTTACGTGGTATCTGACTTCCCATCTCCATTCACATCTACGATGAACCAATTCACCAACTTGTATTACGTGGAGGCCAACACAAATGAATTCAATTCGTGATATAAACGAGGATGAGAGGGCAGTAAATCGACATGCGTACTATGTACGCAGAGATATAAACATAGATCAATTCAATTCCACTATGAGTTATATGCCATCCATCAGTGAAGACGTGGAGTAATAAACGTAGGAATCTAAGTGATTTCATATAGATCCATGGACAAATACAAATGTGGGTAACATGTGAAATCAAATCGATTTCCACCTACGACCATAAAGTATACGAATATGAAAAAAATGTACAAACAAAGGTGGGACATAAAATGGATGGATATATATGTATATAAACCCATTAATTGTTATGATAATTAGGGTTATGGGTATTACAAATTTATTTAATTTCCATATGGGTTACAAATCAAACTCATTACCATGTAGTGGGATATAATTGATACATGGAAATAATTCAAAATTTGGGAAACAATTCTGATCGGATCAAATCTGCAAAGTAATAGCATCCTACCTTGCTATAATTTAACTTGAAAAGATGAATGAATTTTTTTTTTTGGGGAAGTAAAATGGGAGGTGTGACAGTTTTTAAAACTTAATTTTTGGATGGTTGAACTACATTTGGCATATGAATTAATGTTGTGATCTATAATATTTTAGTAAATTAAAACATAAGTTTTGGATTTTTAGTCTACATTTTGCATGTGATATAATGTTAAATGTTTTTATTCGATAGTTGAACTATAATTGGCATGGCATGATATGTAATGTTGTGATAATCAAAAAGTTTTTAAAACTCAATTTTTGGATGGTTAAGCTATATTTGGCATGTGATTATGATATTATGTTTCATTTTTAAAATTCAAGTTGTCGTTTTCCAAACAAAAAAAAATTGGCATGAATATATGTACATGTAGAAATTATTTTACACATGTTTGAATATATATGTTAAAAAAATTGAAGTACAATACATATATATATATATATATATAAACAATCATAAGATTCTAGGTCTTGTTAGATGTGTTGAAAACAATCATAAAATTTTAAAAATGCAATCTATAATGTATATATATCCATTACGTGCAACATTTTTCATCAATGCATGTATAGAAAAGCTACTTTCAGTTAATTCCATTCTAGACATATATATCCAGTATGTGCAACATTTTTCATCAATGCCAATAGAATTTAGCTACTTTCAGTTAATTGCATTCTAGAACATATATATATATATATATATATATATATATATATATATCCAATGCACATGTAGAAAAGCTATCTTCAGATAATTTCCTAGAACATGTATATATCCAGTACATGCAAAATTTTTCATCAATGCACATAGAAAAAATACTTTCAGTTAATTTCATTCTAGAACATATACATCCAGTACATGCAACATTTTTCATCCATGCACATAGAAAAGCTACTTTCAGTGCATTTCATTCTAGAATATATATATATATATATATATATATATATATATGCAATATTTTTAATCAATACATGTATAGAAAAACTAATTTTAGTTTATACTAGTGTGCGTGTACCAAAACAATGTACATATGCAAACACTTGCACATATAACATAACAAGGCAGCTCAATTTTTAGTTGAGTTATAGAAGTTTTAAAACATGAATCCAAAGAGAAGAAATTTTTGGGAGTTCAATCAAAAAAATTCCAATGGAATGCCATCTTCAATGATCCGTTCATGATCGGATTTTGACATTTTCCATTTATTAATTTTCGTTTTTTTCTTTGATTGAACCTCTATCAAATTTATGCGTGTTGCACACACAAAGTGACTATATTGACAACTTATTACATCAGGTTCATAGTCTTCAAAGTAAACAAAGTCCCCACTTTGATTAGTTTTTCTGAAAAAAATAACCTTTCAATATAATAGATCCTCTTTCATATGGAAACCCGTGATCATTATACTTTTCTAATAATTTCATTTTTCGTTCAGTGTAATGTATAAAATAATACTTCACATTTTCATCTTTATCAGTTGGTGCAATTACAGCAAAAACATCTCCTGCACAATAAAACAAACTTAACTAACTTATGTATTTAAATTTATTTCTAGATCTCTATCATTTGAAAGCAATTCAAATGTTACCTTCTCTAACAATATCATAAACTTGATCACCATCAGATGATATTATAGTCTCCTTTGATTTCATTTCTTCAAACATTGCAACGGACATTTTCCCCTTTGTATTTAGCTCTATATATTTCCAATCTTTTACATACATTTTGTTTTCACAAACATCATTGGATTTTGTGTTGTCTATGTAAACATGAATATATATATATATATATATATATATATATATATATATATATATATATATATATATATATATATATATATATATATATTTTCCAATGCAAACACCTTTGTGGACAACTTTGTTTTAATTGAATGCAATTTTTGAGTCCCTTCTATTGTTTCAACGTCATTTCCAATTGACCTATCTACATCTTCGATCCTAATATGCCAAAAAAAACTATATATGGAAAATTCAAAGAAAAATGTAAATATGATATCAAAATACCATCAAAGATAATCATTACATGATAAATTCACACTGTTTAAAATTAGATATCCAATAAAAATTAAATTGAATTTACCTTCACACTTCCCTTGATCGGTTAGTCTCATGGCTTAGAGCAGTGATCCACCATTGAAAAACTTCTTTAGCATCCAAAAGTTGATTTGCAGAGGGGTTCATTTGATATCTTTGAAGTGCTCTTTTTATGCATGCCCTTGCACCGTCATGTTCTCCTTTTCCATGGTCAGTCTCAAAGAAATTCAACAATGTTTAATGGTGGTTTTCTGATGAAGACAACACATCCAAAAGAATGATTGTGAATATTTGAATTGACCTGCGCATCCATCTGACCATATCCAATGCTCATTCAATTTTATTCCACGATTTTTCAAGGACTCATAAATATTTCCAAAACAGTGTTTTACAAAATATGTATCATGTGTACGATTGTCACTGATATAAAAGTGATTTTCTTTAATAACATGTTGATTTTCACTGGTGCGTTCTATATGATCAACGTTTTGTTTAGCATGTCTATATAGAAAATGAATGAGCATGGAGACTTGGTAAGAGTGATAGTATTCACTCTGAATTTATTTTTGTGGAACAAATGTGTAGTTTTCTGCAAAATCAATTACTAACAAAATGTTCCCTGGTGGAAAAACTTCACGATATTTTTTGAATTGCAAGTCTTTCCATTGACCTCTATGGGAATTCTTGGTGTATTTATAAATTTCTGCCTCGAACTTTCTCAAAAAACCTATCACAAAAATTTCTTCTTCTTGTAATTCAATTCTTTTAGCATTATTTGAACCTTGAAACGATGTATGGATATATTCATATCTCTTCCATTTCACTTTCATATTGGACAATGATTGATAATTTATATCAATACGATATTTTTTTTGAAATTTATTCAAATTTACACAATCATCACATTTTTTACAACCAACACATTTCTTTTGGTAAAATAATTCATGGCTTTCTCTTTCACATATAATTTGAGATACGAGATCACAGATAGTATATTTTGTATCACATCTTCCTTCATTTTTTTATTATCTTTTGTTGATTTTCGAATACCCAATAAAATCATAGTTTCTTTTCATTTCGTTAATGATAGGATACTTTTTGACATTTGGGCTTGAACTGTCACATTTCCCTTTATGAAGTATGTATCAAAAATGTGTTTAAAAGGATATCTTATAACATGTTCAGCTCTTTTATCTCCATATGTGTGAGTGTCAACATTTTCTAACATCTCATCATCAACATTGATTTCTTCTGTACATATTCGAATGAATATTACATAATAAGTTTACATAATCATTAAATAACTAAATTAATAAATATGTATAATTTCAATAATACATGCATGTGTTCAACATATATATATATACACCTTGTGATTCAATTTCTTCACTTGAATTTCTTTCAACATTTTCATCATCTTCAATCATTGGTTAAATATCTCTTTCACTTTCTCTTTCAAAATTTTTTATCTCATCATCAATGTTTTGAGGAATATCTCTCTATGTTTGCATTGCAAAATATTTTTCAAATTAGTTCATCAAATAAAAATTAAGCTTCACATTTTAAACTAGGAAAATTGAAATATCAAATTCATAATATTTACATTTACATACATGTTTCAACTTCTAGTTGAGGTTGATTTTCCCTTTTAATATTTGAGAGTGCTTCTCTCTTTCTTTTGCGAGATTCTCTCATCTCTTCTCTATGTTCCTCAGGGTCTCTTTTTCGATCATATTTTCTTGTGCAATTCCTTTGATTTCTCATGATAATAGAGTATGAAGTTCAAAAGATTTCCTTCAAAAATTTAGACAAAAACTCAATTAAAAAAACATCACAAAAGATTTATTTAAAAAAAAAACTCATTTTAAATTTTTTGTAAAAAATACATACCTCAATCCAAAACACTTACATTAAAAATCTGAAAAAAAATGTCTTATAAAAATGAAATGCGGCTCAAAATATTTCCTTCCAAGTCCTGCCAAAAAAAATTCATTTCAAAAGTTAGACAAAAACTCATTTTAAAAAATCATTATAAAAAATTCACTTCAACCCAAAACACGTACTCTAAAAAAATATCACTTCAAAAAATACCTCCAAAAAATGTGCATTGAAAATTAATTCCAACTTCTTAAAAAATGCCACATTAAAAAATACTTTAAAAAAGCCTCTAAAAAAATATCACTTTAAAAAATACCTCCAAAAAATTTCCTTTGAATATTATGCCTAAAAAGAATCCTTTCGAAATTAAGCCTAAGAAGATTTTTTGAAAATTAAGCCCAAATACATGCCTTAAAAAAAAATGAAGCCCAAAAAACATCCAAAAAATGTATTACATATCTCCAAAAAATGTTCTTTGAATGTAATGTCCTTTGAACGTACCTCCAAGAAAAGTCCTTAAACCCAAAACAATCCTTTGCAAAAATGTCCTTTGAATGTACCTCCATGAAATTTCTTTAAATCCAAAACAATCCTTTGCAAAAATGTCCTTTGAATGTACCTCCAAGAAAATTCCTTACACCTAAAACAATTCTTTCCAAAATCATACTAAGGCATTTGCAAAATCAGACCAAATGTGCAAAAATGTGTGAAATAATGAATGCTTTTGTGACAATTTATATTGCTGGAAATGTTTTTTTGGAGGGCCTTCGTGGTATTTTCCAGCCGACAGAAAGTTGGGTAAAAGTTCGGCCAAAATTTTATAAAAAATCTGGCCGAACTTTTATGTCGTTAGACTTGACAGATCGTCGGTGCAAAAAACAAAAGTAAATTTAATTAAACTTTAATTTTAATTTATTTTATTTTTATTTTATTTTTATTTTGGCTTTATCAAAATGTTGAACAAGAAAATAGAACATATTTACAACCTAGAGATCATCTCTATGTACAATTAGTATTAAACATTTTTTTCCCTCTTATATATATATATATATATATATATATATATATATATATATATATATATATATATTAGTTGCCTAAATTTAATTTCACACAAAAATGTTTTAATTATAATATCTATTATATTAGAAATACTTATTTTTTTTTAACTCACACAAAAATGTTTTAACTATACCATAAATTGAGTTAATTTACGTATGTGGAATGCTACTTTTCTTTTTTTTAAATTGATAATTTTTACCTCACACAAACACGTTTTAACTCTTATATCAATTTACTTTTTTTTTTTAATTTTATTTTTGTAAATTCCAATTTTATAAAACATTCTACACATAATAAGAGTTAACCCCTATTTAATCAGTTTCAAATTTTGAAAAATAATTTGATGTGATTTTTTACCTTACAAACAAAACCTAGTCTAATATTTTTTGCAATTTCTAGTGAGGCATCAAAGAAAAGGAGAATGAGAAAAGTGGTGTTTGTAAGAGATTAAATACAAACAATTGTAGGCTAGTAGATTGGATTTGGTTACTGTACAAATTTTAGTATAGATTAAATGGGTTGACTCACTGGTGGCTTTCCTTAGGCAGAAGATATACAATCATCTAGGTTGTACCACAACAAAATTTTTCACTTCGATTGTCTATTTTGTTGATGCTCCGATCTATCCTCTCTCTATTCTTATGGCCAGGAACATGTGAGACACAAAAATATCATTTGAGAAATTCAGAATCGATCACTCAGCCGAAGGAATTTTGATGTTGGGGCATCTTGGAAACAAGATTCTTCGGGTGGGCTCTGTTGATAAAGTCACTATGGAGGGCATTATATGATGAAGGTTTATGGAGATGTATCATTATGATGAATTATCTGAAAGGGAAGAGATTCCTTGATTGGTACATAATAGGAAATATAGTAATAAAATTTCAGTCATATATTTGGTTGAGTTTTCACAAGGTGAAATAGTGGTTTATAAAAAGGCTCAAATGGCCTTTGGAAAGAGAAACTACATTGTAATCGAGCTTGACCAAGTGTTGGGTGTCAGTTATTATTCTTGTCTATATGAGTATGCCATAGATGTTCTTCATGCCAGAGGTTACATTTTCTTGGAATATTTCATTTGAAATTAGAGCGACCAATATCCAATTTGTAAAGAGGCAAAAACATTTGACTTAGAAGGTCAACAAGCGGTCGATTTAAGTCATTTCATACAGGATATTAGACACACTAGAATCTGTAAAGCTGAGAAAGGGTACATTTTCACCTAGGATGGGTAACTTCACCAGGGATATATGGTGTTTGCAGACATATAGAGGTATATTATGTGCACAAATTTACATTGACTAACCCTTGTTGGTTTTATAAAGTGTGGAAGCCTAGGGTTCCCCTTAAGATAATCCTCTTCTCTTAGTTATTTTGGCATATTGAAATACTGGCTTGGAAAAACTTATGTAAGAGAGGTTTCCAGGGTTGAGGATGGTATCCACTATGTCGAGAGTCTATTGAAGCAGGGCTACATATTTTCCTATTATGCATAAAAACCTCACAGGTATGGATACATGTTCTACAGTGGTATCATCTTCCATATATACAATTTCACTCCATAGATCAATGCCTTTTTTGGTGGATCTCGAGGGGGGTCAACATAAGTCGCTTCCTTTTTGTTTGTTCTTGGAAATCTGGTGAGCAAGGAAATTTTATATATTTTCGAGTATTCATATTAAAATACACAAAATATGCTACAACATTAGGACATGGATTGACACACAGGTGGTATGCACTCCTACCATCAAAGATTTACATGTGTAGAATATTTTCCCACACATATAGTTTCTTGCAGGTTTTCTTGATGGAGCTGCATAGGGTGGATTTTGTGGTTGTGAGGGATGGCTCAGAATTTGTGATTGGACACATTACATATTACCTTGGCATGGTGGAAGAAATACAAATACCATAGCTGAGATATTGACACTATGGGAATTTCTCTAGCTCACCAAGAGGAGGCTACTAGAGTGCATTCATATATATCGAAATTCAAAGTCTCTCATTGATGGAATCTTAGGGAACTCTAATTTTTATCCACCAAACATATGTTATTGGTTGGATGGTATCAAATCTCCAAAACTGTCATTCCATAATATTACTTTACAACATATCTTCGAATAATCAAGCATGGTTGTGGATCGTCTATCAAAATAAGCTCTTAATGTTGTTTTTGTTTCTTTGAGTTTGATCTACATTGAGGATAACATAACTAAAGACGAGGGCATGTTTCCTCTCACTTAGGCTATGTTTTTAGTCTTATAATGATGAATATAGATAATTTTATTTTGGTACTTCAATTTTGTAAACACTACATATACAAAACAATAGGGATATATGATTTTCATGGGACTCTTTGTTTAGACTGAGATGGATGCCTCCTTTAAGTTGTGGTCTATTTGGAACAATATCTAATACATGTACTAGATATTATTTTCATAATATATACCAGTGTTTTTTTCCTCTAAAAAAAAATCTACATCTTGGTGACTTTGTTGCCCCAATGTGAAGCTAGACAAAATTTACAGATAAAAATTTTTATTTCATTAATATTGATTAGAGACTATATATTTTTATTTTTGAAGAAAAATCATAGATTAATTGAAGGTTTCCACACCTATACATCTTATACTCTAATCTTTATATTTTCTTGAATTTTGTCTATTCTTAATTTTATTTTCTCATCAATAATATTGTTTTTTATATTTGTTTGTTGTTAAAGAGTTTAATTGAGCCCACATATTAAATAGTTGAAATACATTTTTTTTAAAATGTAATGTAATGTTACATGACATCTCCCTCATATATTAGGCTGAAGAGCACTTGTCTTGACACAAAAATATTAATTATCATACTTTTGAAAATATTAAACATATTTTTATTAGAGATACAATTTTCCTAAATTATATATATATATATATATATATATATATATATATATATATATATATATATATATATATATATATATATCTATATATATATATATATATATATATATATATATATATATATATATATATAAATTTAACCAATTAATTATATTTAATTTATATATTTTTATGTATTGTTATGAATTGAAAAAAAATATGCATAATCTATTTCCATCTCCATGTTTAAACAAAATATATAAAATTTTTCCCTTTTCATTTTCTTTTGGTTTTCTGTCATCGTGATAATTTTTTAATATCATTGTGAATATTTGGGGTTTTTTTTAGAATTATAACCATGCTATTGAGTCTAATTATAGCATCTAAAAAAGGAAAAGTTTCAAAAATTTTCAAATGTGGAATTGTCATTTAAATACAAAGAGGCGTAGATTTTTAAGAAGAAAGTTACAACCTAGCCATTGCCATCGCTAAAACCTCTCAGCCTTGGCCTACACACTGTAGAAGCCATACTTTAATTTTTTGGGTCATTGTGACATCCATCCACCTTTGTAGCCACAAAGTAAAACTTTAATTGCGATGAGAAATATTTATTGCCTTCATTAATGCTTTTTATGAAGCTTCCACACACATAACTACCAGCGCCATCAAGCAAGTGTAGAGTCACTACATAAGGAAGATTGAGCTAGATGTTTTCGATTGAGTGAAAATGAAGTTTTTTTTCTTTAACAAGTGAAAAATGGTTTATTTTTAATTGCGAACCCATTATTTCATCTTAGTTTTATGAAGAATTTTTTTTAAATTAAAGGTATTTTAATATATATTAATAGTTCTTTTTTTAAAAGATTTGGGAAAAGTGATTTTTTTATAAGTGAGATAAGTGTAGTGGTGACCGTTTTGTTATAGTTTCAATTAAATTCAAAATCATGGAGAGGCATGCCACTTCACTGTGAGGGGATATTACAGAAGTAGGTTATGACTTTCAAGGTTTCATATTGAATGATATCAACAATCTAATTTGGGCAATAAATATCAATATTTTTTTAAGAATTTGAAATGTTGGGAAAAAATAGTGACAAAATATGAAAAAAATAATGATGGGTTTTTAATAATAATCAGAGGAACCCAAATAATTGAAAAAATAAATAGAAAATGAAATGATTCAAGAGAATTATGGTGGATTTGAAAATTTTCTATTCCCTGATATTTTCATAGCAACCCAAGGTCATCAAGGTTTGGATATTTTTGAAATGACATACTAAGGCATAGACAAGGTCAAGAATGACAAGCTTTAGCTTCTCAAGAATTTTTGAATCAGTAGATAATTTTATGACTCAAGACATGAAGGTAGTAATGAAACTTACAGTTCATGGAAAGAGTGTCATATAACAAAAGGTGGTTGGTAAAATTCTTAGAAGCATACAACCTTTGTTTCACATTCATGTAAAGCCATAAAACAAAGTAAATATCTCACCTATTTTTGAATTTTAGAACTAACAAGTCGCTTGTTGAATTATGACTCAAGAACTAAAGGTATAAATGACTCATTGGAAAATATAATTCACTCTCAAACAAAAATAAGTAGAGGAGGAGGTTGCGATAGTATAATAAAAATGAAGAGGAAGAGGGTATTCCAGTAGAAAAAAAAATACATCAAGTCAAAACTGAAGAGGAAGATGACAATGATGGCACAAATACTTGTTTTCTAATTTGGATGAGATTAAGATCTCAATTTATCATTTAATTTTTCAAGCTAGGGTATACTAAACTTACAAGATTCTCCATGTTGTATATACAAGAATTAGAGTTCCTACCCACCCTATATGCAAATAAAGAAAATATGCTGGTGATGTAGAACCCAAGTCCAACGAGAGCTTAAATTTCCTTTATAGGTTTGATCACATGGTACTTTATGTATTCATATATCCAAAATTGGTTTGAAGTGATTGTTCCTATCAGAAGTACGAGAATTTTTAAGTATGTGGTTGCATATAAACTATTGTTAGTTTCACATCAAGGTTTCTCATTCCCAAAAAATGACTCTTGGTTTTAAAGAACTTGATTCATCACCCTTATACTTTCATGTTGGCTTGGTGGGGCCTAGAGTGAGGTTCAAAGTGATTGTGTAGTTAAACAAAACCCACTATTAGCGACCCTTTTAGCAATGATATTCTTGCGTAGACCGAAGTCTTACCCAAGGAAATATAGGGGTTTACTAGAACCAGGTTTCAGCATCCATAGGGATAGAGAATTGTGGCTTCAGGGATTTTCCTTCTTAATAGAGCTTTGCAGGTTAGATATATTAAAAATATGGGTCTTTTTCAACACATATATTGAACTTACTAATAGACTGTGTGATCTTACTTATTCAAGCATTAAAAAAAAGTAAATAACCATAAAAAACACTGCATTATTTAATTATATATCAAAACCCTTATTCGACATAGATATTCATAAACAATAAGTAAAAACAAAACACATTAATGAAACTCATGTCTATCCAATGGTGCTTTTGTTAATATCTAGATCATTTTCATACATTTAGTTCCACCCTGCACACACATCTACAAGGCCCTACGTACATAGCTGTAGGGGTCTGCGCACTATAAAAATTATACAAACAATATGTATATCAATGGATTCAATCTGATCATGATATGCTACAACAAGATACTGAATCCTTTGACTAATTAATTGTGGAAAGTAAACACAATGGCCAATCACAACAAGTAATGAAATAATTAAATCAAACCACAACACAAATATTTTCCTCAGGAAAAATTGCTACTCAAAACCCCTCTTTCTTCTATTGTATATTCACCAAAGAATCATGAACAATTACAATGCACTCTTCTCACACGACTCTCCTTCACTCTCATAACTGTCTCACACTTATCCAGACAAAATCAATAAACACTTAGCCAATTTTCAGCCTCTTCTTAGTCTGCCTTGCTTGTGCAATTCATGTGTAATGCAATCCCTATTATTTAGGAAATTCAACCTTCCAAAACTGAACAATGCTCATGGGAGATCCTATGGGTGTTTTACTGCATGTGGGAAGCCTACTAATAATACAATTGATAGTTAACATCCCTTTAAACTTTGTCTCAACTGGGTCTCCACTGGAACTCACATGCATGCAACTATTAATAGTAAATCATCAGATACATGATAGATCATTGCATGTGAATTAAATATGATTTAATTCACTTGAACTCTCACTAATGGAACAAACAGATACAACTAGTTAAACTGATTTTAACTCAATTAATTGAGTTACCTAATTTCTCATGCATTAAACTAATTCACTAACTGAAACTTGGACTCAATAACTAATATAATCACTCTACATGCATGACCAACCACCCTCAACTCGAATTCCATGAGCTAACTGAGTTTATGACACTCAGTTAACTATTACAAGTGATTATGAGATAAGATTACATTTCATTGTCCAATTTAATTAAGGGAAAATTAAATTAGACACACATTTCTTATTGAATTTTCAACACTCCCTCTCAACAAGAAAGAGATTATTAGCTACCCGGATCCTTCATGTATGGTATTTGAATTTTATCCTAGCGAGCGCCTTCGTCATAATATTTGCATCCTGATATTTTTTGGTAATGTACTAGAGTAACATAATGTGTCTCTTAACACAATCTCTAAGATGGTGGTACCAGATTTATATATGCTTGGACCTATCATGGAATACCAGATTAACCAAAATTTTAATGCAACTCTATTTATCACAATGTATCACTGTCAGATCCATCTAATGACCAAAAAAAACAACCAAAATCTCCCTCATCCATATGGCCTCACATGTAGCCAGACTCGCTATCATGTAATCTGGCTCGGTTGAACTAAGTGCCACGGATCTCTGCTTCCTGCTGTACTAAGAAATTTTTGTCTATCCTATGCAAAAGATCCCTCATGATCTGCTCTTTTTGTCTCATGGACTACCTGCCTAATTTGCATTGGTGAATCCTTGAAGCTTCACTCCCTCTATTCATTTGTACCATAATCCATAATCTGTAGTGCCCCTGAGATATCTCAAGGCATACTTCCCTGCCTTCCAAAAGAGCTTAGTCGACTTAACCATAGCTTGAATCAGCTCATTAACTGTGTAGAAAATGTCTCGTCTGTTGTTCACCAAGTACGTTAGTGAACCCGCAAGATGGCTGTAAGCAAAAGCATCCACTACCTCACCTAAAGTACCATCCTCCTTCCTCCAGTTTCCTACGAGAGGAGTCTCCATGGGTTTACAACTCTCCATGTGAAACTTACTCAAAATCTCTTTGGAATACTTGCCTTGAGAAACAAATAGCTCACCATTGCGCTACCATATTTCTAAACCAATGAAATAGTGAAGGAGTCTCATGTCCTTCATCTCAAACTCTCTTGCAAGATCCTCTTTGCAAGAAGTTATGAGTTCCTCATCGCCTATCAAAATTATATCATCAAAATAAAGTACGATAATCAAGAGCTTACCATCAACTACAATCTAGTGCAAGTTTGCATCCACTTCACACTTTATGAAGCCCAACCCAGTGAAATAGTTGTCAATCCTGGTGTACCAAGCACAAGGTGCTTGCTTCAGCCCATACAATGCTCTCTTGAGTCTGCACACATGTGGCTCACAGTCAAAGGTCTCAAAACCTTTTGGCTGCTATATGTACACTTCTTCCTCAATAAATCCATTGAGAAACATAGTTTTCACATCCATATGATGTATCTTTCACCCCATATTCACTAAGAGTGCAAGGATAGATCTAATCAATGAGTACCTCATGACCAGTGAAAAAGTATCCTCATAGTCAATCCCCTCAACTTGTGAGAATCCATGGGCTACAAATCTAGCCTTATACTTCTCCACACTCCAATCCACTTCCAGCATCACCTTATAGATCCATCTAGATCCAGCCACTAATTTTCCAATTGGTCTTGGGACAACTTCCCAGCCATTGTTCTTGACGATGGAGTCATACTCCTCAACCATGGCATCAACCAAAATTGGTTGCTACACTGCCCTTAAAATATGATAGTTTTTTCATAATACACTTGCTCATAAGAGCCATGTATCCAATAATCTTTTCTCGAGAATTTCTCTTTCTGCGCAGTGAAGTAGGTGCTCCTACATGTTCTGTTGCATCAAGTCTTAATCTATCAGCTTCTGTGGTGCGCTTTCTACGATTTCTAGTGGATGGATCTACATGAGTTTTTTCTACCACTCCATGATCCTCCGCTTGTTGTTTCTCCACATCTTGAGGTTCATCCTTTGGAACCAAGAGTTCCTCATCTACATGCAAATCAAGCTCCCTCTCAAGGGATAATCACATGGCTTTCTCCTCATCAAATTTTATATCCCATCTCACAACAGTCATCATGTAGTTTGGAAAATAGACCCGATAGTTTTGTGGAGTATTAGTGTACCCCAAAAATATCCCAATATCAATAGTTGGTTCTAACTTCTTCCTGGAAACTTTGGTCACATGGCAATAGAAAAATGAGCTAAAAATTTTAAAATATGAAACATTAGGTTTCTTACCAAAAAAAGGCTCCTCTGGTGTACTTATGGCAAGTATCCAGTGAGGACTATGGTTTTGCACAAACACTACTATGTTGCATGGCTCTTCCCACAAATGCAGCAGTAGGCCCTGATCACGCAACATCACTCGTGTTGCACCCACAATTGTTCTGTTATTTCTTTATGTGACCCATTTATGTGATGGCTTATGAGGCACAATCAACTCTCTTAAAATTATTTATTTTCTACAGAAGTTCTTGAATTAATTGGAGATGTACTCACCACCATTTTTTCTCCTTAGAGCCTTCACATGCTTCCCCGTGTCTTTCTCAAGCAGTGCTTTGAACTCAAAAAAAAATTAGAACTTCTGATATTTCTTCTGCATGAAGTAGATCCAACAAATTCTAGAAAAATCATCAACAAAATTCACATAATAAGTGTTTTCTTTTCTATCGAAACTGTAGATAACGGTCCACACACATATGAGTGAGCCCTCTCAATGATCTCCGCTGCTCAGTTCTCCTTCTCGTGAAAAGTGGCCTTTACATACTTCCCCATGGTACATCCCTTACATGTGTCTATCTACGAAAGAATACCCTTTGGAAGCCCTGTATAAATATGCTGCATGACCTTCAAAACTCTGTGGTGTAGATGGCCCAATCTCTTGTGCTATAATTCACCCTCATCCCAGCTCACCACTTTTTTTGCTTTACCCATCAATGTTGTTTAGCCATCTACATCAAATTTGTGGAGAATATTCACACGAATCCCAATATTCTTGGCTTTTCCCATGGCTTTCTGATGAAGGAATGCTTTCCCTTCACTGAAAACCACATCATAACCTCTATCCTCCAACATTGTAACTAAAATTAAATTATTTTTCAATCCTAGTACATGCATTACATATTTTAATAATAAGGGTTTACTTGACTGTCTCTAGAAGGTAACTATACCAATCCCGATAATGTTATACCTCATGTCATCACCCATTTCGATATGCATCTAGAGATCCTTCTCCTCCAAGCTACTGAAAATTTCTTTGTCTCCTGTCATGTGGAAAGATGCAACACTATCTAAGTACCACACTCATCCCATCCCACTAGACACCATGCATGCAATGAGCGATAAGTCTAACTTAGATTACAAGGAAAAAGCCTCACCAGCTGCAGATCCTGAATCCTTCTTGTTCTTATTCTTTTGTGGACAATTAGTGGCATAATTTCCATGCTCGTGACAATCAAAATATTTCACTCTAGACATGTCACGCTTCTTGCCTTCCTTACCGGTATTATATTTGGAATAGGATTTATTTCCCTTCCCATTCTTTCCCTTACTAGCCAAGGCACAATATTCCTCATCATCTATCTTGGATGAGGATCCATCCCTATTATTCCACCTTAATTCTTCTTGCATCAAATCCAACCAAAGTCGCTCCCAATCTGGCAACTTCTCCCTCCCATTAACAGAGTCCTCATAAATATCCCAACTCTTGGGAAGGCCTCGAAGAGCTAGGATCACCAATTCATCATATGATACAGTAATTACGATGCTCCCAAGCTCATCTTGACATTGGAAAAACTTGGTTAAATATTTCAGAATAGTGTCACCTTTCTCCATTTTTATTTTCCTGAGCTTGTGCTTCACTGCGAATTTTCTATGGTCACTGCTACTCTGAAACAGATATATCAAAGCCTCCCACATTGCATATGGAGTCTCTTTTCCATGGAGACTTGAGACAATGTAGTCTCGTACTCCCTCCAATAATATCATCCTCGCCTTTGCAATCTTATTTTTTCAATCATAAAGAAGAGTGGCATTTGCTGCTGCAGGTTTGGGAATTTCATTATCAATGAATTATTTCAACCCGTTGTCCTCCAAAACGGCCTCCATTCTATCTTTCCAATAAATATAATTAGAACTTCCCTTGAGTGCATAATCCAATATCAAGCCACTGAAATCCATCTTGATCTTGATCTTCTTGTCGCACCAAAGAATATTTTGCAAATTTGAAGGCTATTCATGAAAAAATCATTTTCTTCTCCACTATAGTGTTTTCATGCGCTATGATACCATGTATAAATTATCCAAAAAATATGTATATTAATGGATTGAATATGATCACACGATATTCTATAGAAAAATACTAGATCCTTCTACAAATTAATTATCGAAAATAAACATGATCGCCAATCACAAAAAGTAAAGTAAGAAGAAAATCAAACCACAACACAAAAATTTTCCCGGGGAAAGATTGATGCTCAAAACCCCTCTATCTTCTATTGTATATTCACCAAGGAATCATGAAACATTACAATGCACTCTTCTCACAAGAGTCTCTTGCCCTCTCAGAACTATCTCACACTGATCCAGACAAAATTGACCAACAGTTAGCCAATTTTCCACCTTTGATCAGCATGTCTTGATTGTAAAATTCGTGTGGAATGAAATCCATATTCTTTAGGAAATCCAGCCTTCCAAAATTGTGCAATTCTCATGGGAAATCCTATCGGTGTTTTACTACATGTGGGAAACCTACTAAAAATAAAACTGATAGTTAACATGCATTTAACCTTTGTCTCAACTAGGATTCCACTGCAACTGACATGCATGCAGGTATTAATAGTAAATAATCAGTTGCATGAAAAATCACTACATGTGAATTAAATCTAATTTCATTCACTTGACCTCTCACTAGTGCAACAAATAGTTACAACTAGTTAAATTGATTTTAACTCAATTAATTGAGTTAATTTATTTCTCATGCATTAAACTAATGCACTAACTACAACTTGGACTCAATAATTAATAGAACCACTCTACATGCCTCACCAACCATCCTCAAATCGAATTCCATGATAGAGATAAGTTTATAACACTCAGTTAACTATTAAAAGTGATTATGAGATAATACTACATTTTATTATCCAATTTAATTAAGGGAAAATTAAATTAGATACAAATTTCTTGTTGACTTTTCAACACACACATAGCTATAGACTTCCTAAGGTATTCACACACATAGTTGCAAGAGCCTTTCCTCTAATTGAAAACACAGAATTTGACTGAAAATAATCTCACATTGAAATTCATCTCATAAAATCTATCGTTTTAGCTTTTCTTTCATTTTTCTTCCCTTTACTTCTATCTCGATTCCTTATACAAGTTTAGCGTTTAAAATACCATGGCCCAAAACCATTGGAAAATTCCAACGTTTAGAAATTATCCCAACCCATTACATAATAAGGTGCTTTGACCCACCCCAAAGCCCATATGACTCAAAATAAACCTTTCGTTGCATGATCCACTCCTCAATCTACAATGTATTTCTCTATTGTTTTCTTCAAGGTGATCCCATGTCCAACAGGCCCCCAACACAAAACTGTGACTCGTCCTGAGTCACAAAAGTGGTGCATCTACTATGTTCGCTTTCATGCCGTTCATGGCATCATTCAAATTTGGAACTACTTCGGTGCACTGATTTTCAAACTCTCTGATTTTCCCGAGAAGTGCCTTTGTAATTTTGTTAGCTTCCTTATGCTCGAATCATCTACGTGTTATGCTCGAAGCCTTATCTTCCCATGGTTTTATTTTTTCTGTCAGCATCTGCTCCTTCCTGTGTTGCTCTTCGACCTTCTCCTACAATAATTTACCCTCTAGGAGATGGGTAAGCCACTACATTGGTTCCAATGTCTTTGTAGTGACCTTAATCTGATCCATTTGTTCAAGATTTTTGTGCACTTAGGCCTGTAGCCTTTGCACCTAAGGGTCCTCCCATAGTGAATCCCATACATCGATAACTTCCCCAAAGACATTCTCACACTCTTGTATGCAAGACTCAACATGCTTTGTGGGAGATTTTAGCTTTGTTGCACATTGCTCCTGGGCTTCTGGCGAAGTGGAATAATACAATTGCATGTGCAGCTTGACAATTTCCATCTGCATTTCCATCGCACTTCGTCAAATTTGGCCTTAGAGTCCTTAATCGCTATGGAAAGCTTGGCCACTTTCTCTTATGGTGAAAAGTTAGCCTATATCTGGAGCTCAGGCATCTCTTTGCAAGCTTTAGAGATAGACTCATCCAACTTCTATCTTTGTGTTGCCTCTGTGGTGCACTATTGGATAACAAGCTACTTTTCCTCAACCATGCTATGTCTTTCATTCTTCACATCTTGAATGATCATAAGGGCATGTTTTTCATGAATGTTCAACTATTATTTTATTGCCTAGTGGAATTCATGTAAACCATGTAGTGGCATCGTGGCAAGATTCAACTTTGTATTTTTCCAATGGTATGCATGCCTTAGCTGCTTCGTTGTGTCAAAAATCAGTGTGCCTGCAGGGATAGTCATTGCGCGGGCATTAGAGGTTAGTGCCAATTCATGTGAAATCATGCTTGTACCGGCTTGTGATCAACTTGGTTGACCCACACTCACTTGCAACCCGCTCATGCTCGCTTGAATAGCGCTTTTTTTTACCGGCAAGTCTTACAAGCCCTTCTAAACGTCTTCCAACACTTTCTTATATTTTTCTTCAATATTACCCAATAAGTACTCAGTGGCCTTCTTCCCGGTGTCCCCAATTTCATCGAGTTCCCCTTTAGTAAGGATCATGGCTTTTGGGCCAGCGTACTTATCAAAATTCACATTCTTTCTCATGCCATCCTTTTGTGGCTATATTCGCTTGGTCGTAAAAGGGGAAGATGGATTTATGTCAAGGTCACTATGAATAATATAATCCCCTATAGTCTCCAGAGTCTCTACATCCGCTTTTTCTCAATCACAAAGGTGAATTTCATGTCCTTATTTCCTGTAGCTATAGTGGGCTTCGCACCACACATTCATGCCTTCTTCGTGCCTTCATTTAATGGATTTAACCAGTCAATCGGCCAGTGGATGATGTTGGCTTCCACATATTCTTCTTCAAACAGGAATGACTGTTCATACCATACCCCAAAGAGATCCCTCTCTGCCTGAATTTGTATTTGATGGAAGTCTACATTGAACTCCACTACTTGTTGATATTACTCCACAATTCCTGGTGATAACTAGGACCTTTATTCAATCAATAGCCACAAAATCGTCTCAATTTCTACCCAAGACCATTGATTGGCCATAACCCTTGATGGCTCTGTTTAATTCCACAATGAAGCATATTTTTCTACTTCGATAGATCAGGTTCCCCAATGTTGAACTATAACTCCTTGGGTTTTCTCCACTCCATCAAAGAAATGAGAAGTAGGAGCCACGTAGTGGAACTAATTACCCTATTCTTGCAGTGCTCTACAATTGGCAAGGAATTCAGTACATAAATAACCTGCCCAGTTATATACTAGGCCCTTGGCACACTTCGTAGCTAAGGCTATTATAGGTATGAACACATCCTCTCTATGGATTTTCCTCATAATATTTCCCACAAAAATGTGTGTGGTGATGCATGCAATTCTATCTGAAATGTAGTTAATTAAATACCCCTGGGTTCCCTTTGTCAGCTCGTAGTCATTATTCATCTTATTCGCAAGCTTCTTGTCCTGGATTTTGCACACAAAAGCCTCCGTGGGGTCTGACCCAAGACAAGGAAGGGTCATAATTATCCTTATGAGTGTCTCGGTAATGGGGATCCTCTTTCCTAGCCACAAAAATTCATCATGTACTAAGGCCAACAATTGGTGCACACAAACTGTGTTGATAGGACTGTGGTCGAAGTGTGGTACATATAACATGTTGAGTCTCCTGGCCTCCTCGATACCCTTCACCCATTTCAGCGAATCCAATATCGTCACACCTCCTATAAAGGCCTGCTAGTGTAGATATCTACTGGGATCAAACTATGGGTATTTTCTTCAATCATTAAAATCCCAAACCTCCATTCTGAGCTGAAGCACCTTGGACAATAAATCTCCTGCAACCGACACATCATCTGCAATCAATGATGTAAACGCCTTGTACTTCATTGTTTCAAAGTATTTCGCTGGCTTCTTAGGCTCCGGCTTCTAGGGCGGAATATATGGAGGTATCCTAGAGATAGGGTTAACCTACTCAACATCGTTATCTTCTATGACTTCTTCTGCTTCATCGTCATCTGATTCTATTTCCATGGCCTTATTTTCTCGATATTGAGCTCCCTTACTCCAATGTTACTTCAAGAGTTTCTTCTAGGGCAATGACCATCGGATTGGTTTATTAGGCTTCGCGGATGGTGTTGCATCCACAGTTCTCTTCTTTCAAGGTGACCTCAGCCCTGTGGCGGTTACTAGCATTGTGGCTCTCATTGTGCAATCTACTCCTGGTATGGTTGAGCCCTGCCTTGATGAAGGTCTCTTGAAATAATTCAAAACTTTACCTCAAAATGAAATATCTCACTCGGCTTTCTTATAATACAACTCTTACTTCTAACACTTAGCACTCAAAGTGTTTGAATGGGGAGCGAGATCCTTCCCTTATAGTCAATTTCGAATTAAAATTTCAATATCGCCTTTAGATACTCCTCATAAATGTCGATTTAACGACATATCTACCTAGATATGCCCATTAATTTCATCCCTCCCACTCCTTTTAACGACAAATTCATTTTCCAATCAACTTTTCCTACTCTAACGGTCATATTTCAGATGAACTCTGCGAGGCTCACCCCCTCAGTAAAGTCTTGCCTTCCTCGGTGCAATAACCTCCAGCTACGCCTACATTCAGCCTTTTGCGTAGTACTACGACTGTGATGAATCCACCCTCCAACAAAATGATTTTGCATTTGTTCATCTTAACGCCTAGAAATCTCCTCCCTCAATAGAAATGTGTTCGCTAAGTCTAGCCAAGTGAACTGTTTACACTGTTCTTGGGTTTTCTCCAACTGCACAACCCAATTAGGTTGTACCAAGATCCTTGGCTCCTTGGAAATGTGAAATACTCTCGCCTTGACTTCCTCAAGAGCCTCTTTAATGCACTCCCAACCATTAAAAATGCTATATGTTAATAATAATCCTTCGATCATCTCATCCCAATCTATAGTGCCATGATGTAGCTCTGTTTTGAGATACCATTGTTGAGGTACCACCTCCAGGGAGTGAAAAAAAATGTGCACCCATTCTGGATGAGGTTCGACACCCCAAGCTGCAGTCCAGTGAGAAAAATGCTCGCAAGGTTACTTCTAACCATCATACTTCTTCTCAATCCTCATATCAACAAGAAAAAATCTCAGCCTTATAAACTTAGAAAACTCCTTTCATCCTTCTAAAATTTCTCTGTGTGTGCCCCACCATTGAGCTGGAGTAGACCTCAATGCAAAGTCCAAAGCTTTGCATATCTGGTCCTCAAGCACGTTTTTCTCAAATTCCTCCAGAAACAAGACAACATTCCCTGTCCCATCATAAAAAGGAAAGTCATGTACTTTTGATTAGACACATCGCAGAGATTTGGTAACCATGTTACAATGCTTAGTCGTTACTTCACGCAAATGATTATGTCAATTCTCTAGCTCTTCATCAGAATATGAAACATATGAACTGTTGCATTCCAAACACATTCTACCATCCCTAGTGATATTAATACAAACTTCATCCTGTGTAGTAAGCTTATAGATCTGGTCAATTCGAGCATCTCCATACTCATGTTGGATAGTATCTATATAGCATGCACCTTCGGAAGGATATAATGGCATAACAACTTGGGTAACATTCCTTTCAAAGATCATCTGCCACTTCTTCAGTTTGATTATAGCATCCATATCGTAATGTCAGTCAAATACCAACATCAGAGGATAAAAATTACTATAATCAATGATCTCAATAACTTTGAAGTAGATCAACATGCCAGCTCCATTTATATCTACAATAATCCCCTGTAATTGCCCCAATATAGGAATTATGTTATGTTGATTTTCCATCCTCAGCCAAATATGTGACCATTGCATCTTAGGCCTTACCATCCTCTCCCATGTCTACTTTGGAAGAAGGTTAGCATCTGATCCTAGATATAGAATGACTATATCCATATCATAACCTCTAATCTACGCAATAAACCGCATATACTGACCAATTCTCTTCTTATTCTTGTACACAATATTTATTGTGTTCTTCCTGTTGCCATTTTTCTTTTTGGGGGAAGTTATCTATTAGGTCCTGCAAACCTTCTACAACCTTCTGGTCCCTTGGTAATTTCATATATGTCTTTTCCATTTATGGTGATATTTTATTTGATTTGTTTTTACAGGTTATCTGGCCACACTATAGTGGAAATTGTCAACCCAATGAAGAAAATTTGTTCGATTTTCTTACTTGTATGGGGAAAATGGCTTTCACATTATCGGTGTTGAGGTATATGTCATATAAACTATTTATAGTATAATTTAGTTTATATGCTAGTGTTCATTGTCTTTCATGTTTTACACTCTTCATTTTTTCTTCTTTTGTTTCCAGAAAATGAACTGGTTATTGATGGTAAGAAGCATGAATTGAAATAAGAGTGGATAAATAACATTGGAGCGACAAATGAAAAAAGAGAGAGGAGAACTAGCTTGGTGATACTCTTAGAGCCAATATCCCACATAAGATACACATATAAAGACTTAGGGTGAAGTCTTCAGAGTTGGTGAATTCAAATGGAATGCCTTGAAAACACAACGATAATGTTTTGAAGTGATGAAACACCATTTCATGTGTAAATTGTAGTCCAACCAATATTAAGTTGGAAAATCGTATAGCAATACTTTAACATTTCATATAATATAATTTATGTGGTTGAAATTATTTATAGCTGCACTTAATATTGTTTAGTGTTGTAATTAAAATATGCGACTTTGTGTTTTCATATTAGATGAACATGCACATTGTATGAAAATTTTTAAATCATACGAATTAATTTAGGTTGATTAATAATGAACACAAAATCAATTTAAAACTACTAAACTAGTAGTTTATATTGATTAATGATGAACACAAACAAAATGAATATACAACTAATTTATTCATTTATAATGATTATTAATGAAAGTAAATGAAATAAATATAAAATAATAAATTAGTCATTTATATAATGAATAAATGACTACTACAAATGATAGTTGTGTGACTAAAAATGATGACTCAATTTTGCATATATACAACTATTAGTAGCTAATTTACAATATCTTATAACGTGACTAAAACTTAGTCATATTATTTGGTTGTTAATTGGTTTCAAAAAATGACTAAAATTTGCATATATATGATTATTAGTAGCTAATTTACAGTATCTTATAACACGACCAACATTTTGGTCATATTTCTTTGGTCATTAATTGGTTTTCTCGGGTGATCATATAGTACTATATTTTGTTGTATATTTGGTCATTAATTATGACAATTAATGACCAAATCAAAGATTAAATCAATGATTAAATCAATGAATAAATTAATGATCAAATCAATGACTAAATTAACGATTAAATCAGTGACTAAATTAATGATCAAATATACAACTAGACAACAAAATTGAGATAACCAATTAATGACTATGCTAAAAACGACCAAAATTTGGTCGCATTATAAGATACTGTAAATTAGCTACTATTGGTCACCGACTGAAAATTAATCATTTATATTCAAATTTTAGTATTTTTTTTAATAACTAATTAGCCATTTTGTAGTAGTTCATAAAATTTAATTTAATATATTTATTAGTAAAATGCTAGTGTTTTTTGAAAGCATACAATGCCATTTCTCCCATTTTCTAGTGTTTTTGGGAACCATGTAGATGTCATTTCTCCCATAAACTTTAAGGAAAGTTGTGTACATGTCATTTCTCCCATAAACCTTAATTTAATATATTTATAAGGAAAATGCTAGTGTTTTTTGAAAGAATACAATGTCATTTATCCCATTTGCTAGTGTTTTTAGGAACCATGTACATGTCATTTCTAGGTCATTTCTCCCATAAACTTTAGGGAAAACCATATGAATGTCATTTATCCCATAATGTTTAAGGAAAACCATGTACATGTTATTTATCCCATAAACTTTAAGTCAAACCATGTACATGTCATTTCTCCCACAAAGTTTAAGGAAAACCATGTACATGTCATTTCTCGCATAAAATTTAAGGCAAACCATGTACATGTCATTTCTCCCATAAAATTTAAGGAAAACCATGTACATTTCATTTCTTTCATAAAATTTAATTTAATATATTTTTAAGAAAAATTCTAGTGTTTTTGGAAACCATGTACATGTCATTTCGCCTATAAACTTCAATTTAATATATTTGTAAGGAAAATTCTAGTGTTTTTGGAAACCATGTACATGTCATTTCTCCCATAAACTTTGCATTTTCTAGTGTTTTTGAGAACCATGTACATGTAATTTCTCCCATAAACTTTAAGTAAAACCATGTACATGTCATTTCTTCCATAAAAGTTAAGGCATTTGAAATAAAATTTAAGCCATTTTCAATAAATTTTCATTTAATATATTTTTAAGGAAAATTCTAGTGTTTTTTGAAACCATGTGCATGCCATTTATCCCATAAACTTTAAGGCATTTTCTAGTGTTTTTCGAAACCATGTACATTTCATTTCTCCCATAAACTTGGCATTTTATAGTGTTTCTGCGAACCATGTACATGTCATTTCTCCCATAAAATTTAAGGTAAACCATGTACATTCCATTTCTCCCATAAACTTTAAGGCATTTACAATAAAATTTAAGGCATTTTCAATAAACGTTCATTTAGTATATTTTTAAGGAAAATGCTAGTGATTTTGGAAACCATGTACATGCCATTTCTCCCATAAACTTTAAGGAATTTTCTACTATTTTTGGGAACCGTGTACCCTTCATTTCTTCCATAAACTTTATGGCATTTTCTAGTGCTTTTGGAAACCATGTACATGTCATTTCACCCATAAACTTTAAGGAAAACCATGTACATCTAATTTCTCACATTCATTTGCAATAAATATTCATTTAATATATTTTGTTGAATTTGTTTTTTTTTTTCAGGGATAAAAAAACCTACTAAACATGGTTGAAAAATGAACATTATGCATATATGTTTCTTGCTATCCCAATCCAGCGAAATCAATGATTACATATTTAATTTTAAATACTGCAACTAACAAGGTCTTCCAAAGGAAAATGAGTACACTAGGAAGAATAAAAAATAGTGAATCATATTATATTGCATTGATAGAAGGCTTCAAAAAAACTAGGGAGTATGGATCAAACGGAATTGTAGCTTTCACCAATTCTGATCTTCTATACAGTGAGATGAAATGTGTGTACCAAGTTAAGAAGGAAAGGCTAAAACAACTGCATGGAAAAGAAAACAATATTGCTAAACAATTTCAAATTTTTAGTATAAGACATTATGCAAATGTTAATAAGATTTCTGCTGATATATTGTGTGGGGCAGTTCCAATTCAATATTCATATGTCAAATATGAATTAGTAGATGAATTAGTATTATACTGGGAAATGCAAATTCAAGTTTTATCTCTCAAATATGAATTAGTTTTGAGACACTCTCCTTCAAAATTTATTGATGGACATTGTAAAATATCTTTGATATGTGTGTGTTTTTTACTTATAAATGCATCATTTTTAACGGCCATGTGTTTTTTCCAATTATATACCAAGTGTGCTCCCACCATGTAACTGCATCTTGGTGAAATTCATGTATTATAAAATTAAAATGTGTAGGACTTCAACAAATTTTTGTTAAAGTGAGTTTTACACATCAATTTCTGCTTCGAAATTTGTGTCTTACATATTCTGTGTTTGTGCTCAACATTTTGTACAAAATTACATTAATTTTTTGAATCCTTTTGAATTTATTTTAAATATTAATTTTAAAATAATTGTAAATTTTCACTATATATATATATATATATATATATAAAGGTGAATATTAGTAGAATCCCATGCCTCTACGAGAAAGGGGGATCATTGATCGGGGGATGTTCATGTTATTTATATTAAATGTGCATTTTTTTAGCTAACATTTAAATTTATAATCTATCTCCATACATACATTTATACATGTGGAATTTATTTTTTCATTGAATATATATATATATATATATATATATATATATATATATATATATATATATATCCCCATGTACATACATGTATACATATGGAATTAATGTTTTATCAATTATTTGAGTTAAATTAATTTTTAGCAATTTCTCATTTTTTATTTAGGGAGTTAGATGATATATATCTAAATCAATCTAATAGAGTTTCTGCCATGGTTCATGAAATCATTGTATGGTTCACGAAATTTAATCAATCATATTTATATGTATTTATATGTATGTATATATTTTTGAATTGATTATAAATTCATATTTTTTGATGAAGATTCTCTCTCGTCATGAGAGGGTGGTGGTGGTATGCATTCGCTTCGTGGAAAATAAATAGGTAGTGGCCAATTTCATGACGGTGGTGATATGCATACCCCCGGTGGCCATCCAATGGGTGGTCATATTGATTCTCAAACAATTGGTGGTGATTCTGGTTTTCAATGATATCAGGGTGGGCATCATGTTGCCCAACCATATCGAGGTAGCCATCAATCTGAATATTATTTTCATTCAATTATTAATTTTTAAAATTGTTATATAATTTTTTTACAGTTAAAAATCAAATTTGTACAAATTTGTTCACGTTTTTTTTATTTATAGAAAATTTTATACATTGTTGCAGAGGGTTAAAATGTTGCTGGAAAAATATATAGGCCAGACCGTGTTATTCAAGAATAAGTTTGTACCTTGGGAAAAAAACATTCTGAAATGGATATTACAAAGGTGTCAACATATTTATTCAAAATTGAAGAAATATATTGTCTTTGAAACTCCCTGTTGAGAGTCGAGAAATATTAGATATAGTTAGTCACTCTTTAAGCACACTTGCAGATGTGTACAAAAAGCTTGGGCCAACCACTGATACTTTTATAGTAGTGGCAAGGAAAATAAAGGAAGCAATGATGGGTATCGATACATGGGAGGATGTTAAACAAGGAGTTACAACATAAATGGCCAAGTCTATGATTAATTTCAAATAAGGGCAGAAAAGAAAGATGCTAAAGGTGAAATATTTCAAGCACCCTAATATAACTTTCTATTTGTATGATAGGCACATTGCTGCCTATGGAAGACTACCATAGAACGACAAGGTTCCTCTTTAATTTGCAAAATTATTTTATGCAGAATTATTTTTTAGAATTAAACCCAATTATAATGACTTTCCCTCTGAATTTTTTGGTCCTGGGAAAGGTCGATTATGTGACCGTAGGGGAACTAAGCATGATGTTGAGTTGCTTCCCTGCGAGCCACCATTGGTAAGCCAACCTCTTCGTGTCGAAACTTTGTGGTCAGAGATGGATTCCACTTCTCAAATTAGTTGAGAAGCAAGGGATTTCATCATAGAAAATCTTCAGAGTGGACTTGGTGGAATTTATGTTTGTCTGAATTGACAAAGAGAATGAGAGAATGCACATGCTAATTTTGTGTATCATACAGATGATGAGATAGACAACATGAGTATTTTAGAGCTCAGAACATATGCAAAGCATTATCACAATGGTTAGTAGGATTTAATTATTCACGAGGAAGAGGGCATGGGATCGATAAGTGTTAATGGTTATGGTGAATATTTCAACATGTAAAATTGTAATAAATACATATACATGTTTATTTGTATGTGTTAATCTAACAAATTTGTATCATATATGTGAACACCATTTGCAGTTAACACGCTTGATGAACGAATATTTTAATATCACGGTCGAAGCTTCAGGTTCTCACAATCAAGATGGTTCTCACAATCAATATGATATGTTCGAAAATGTTAGTGTTTTTTACATGTTCATGATGTTGATGTACAATTATTTTAATATATTATTATATCGGTATCATGATGGCATGATATTTTTAAAATAAATAATTGTTTACACATGTACATTTATTTAACTAAATGTTAATAGATTCTGATTCTATCTTATGTTTTCACAATGGAGGTACCCTCTTCCTCCTTGTTAGGAGATGTGCCAAATCAACTGTCACAAGTATGAACAATTTTTCACTTAAATATGTTTTTAAGTTATAAATTGAAGTGAAAGTTTCATTAAAAAATTAAATCTAGATCTTGAGTTATTTTATAGTTTTAAAATTTTTGAATTTTAGGTATGTGGAGATTATTTTCATTCATAGCCACACTCTTCTTCCCTGTTAGGATATGTGCCAAATCCACCGTCACAAGTATTCATTTTTTCACTTATGTTTTTAAGTATATATTGAATTTCAAAAGTTCCATTACAAAATGAGATCTAGATTTTGAGTTATTTTACAGTTTTAAAATTTTTGAATTTTAGGTTTGTGGAGATTTTTTTTGTTTGGAGCCACCCTATTCTTCCCTGTTAGGAGATGTGCCAAATTGACCATCACAAGTATTCAATTTTTCACTTACATGTTTAAGTTATAAATTTAAGTTCAAAAGTTTCATTAAAAAATGGGATGTAGATATTGATTTATTTTAGAGTTTTGAAATTTTTGAATTTTAGGTTTTGGAGATTATTTCCATTCTCCAGGGACTCTAGCGACGGAGTGTATGATGGAGATAGAAACATCCAAACAATTTAAGCAATAAGTTGTCTAACTCTTTTTTTAATATTATTGCAAATTAATTTATGCATTTTCATTTCAGACACACACACACACACACACACACACACACACACACACACACACACATATATATATACTTGTACATGTATATTGTACAGTTTAATGTGCAGGATGTATTGATGGATGAGAAACACAGGAAAATGGAGAGGGAACGACATCACGTACTGCATGATTTATTTTTTTTCATTTTGTTTTTTTACATGAAGTTCTACATTCTCATTCAATTTTAAAATGTTACATTTTAATGTTTACACGTTGTGTACAGGTTCCCCATTCTTAAGAGGATAGCACAAGGAGGCTCGAGATGCTGCTGGAAAAGGCACTAGAGCCATCTGTATTTAATTGATGATGCACATGTGCAACATCTTATTTGATAGATAGTCTTAAATTTACTTTTCTATATAGAGTATTATTTATGTAGTCATATTTACTTCTCTATATAACTTGATACTTGTAAAAATATATATTATTATATATATATTTAGTTTTATTGTTCATGTGATCTAAATTATGGACATATTTTACATTTTGGATATAGTTGAACTACATTTACTTTTATCAAGAATGATTTAAAATTTTGGATAGTTACAGTTGGCATGTGATAACATTTTGTGATATAATGTATTGTTTTAAAAACTCAAGTTGTTTTTTTTATTTCTTAAATATAAAATGAATCTAGATGGAAATTTGAAATTACAAAACACATGTATATTTTGGGTAGTTGAACTACTTTTGGCATGTGATCACATGTTGTGATATATTATTTTGTTTTTTAAAACTTGAGTTGTTTTTTTATTTTTTGTTTCGTTAATGTCATTTAAAACAATCATAGATGGTTCTATATAATTAAGTTCATTAATATATGTAAAAATGATTGAAGTACATGTTTGAATATATGTAAAAATAATTGAAGTATATTTGAATATATGGAAAAATGATTGAAGTACATTTTAATATATGTAAAAAAAATTGAAGTAAAATACATATCGATGTATATATATAAAAATGACCATAAAACTCTAGGTGTTCAAAGATGTGTCAAACAATCATAAAATTTTAAAATTGCATTAAAAAATATATCCAATACAAAAAAAAAAATCATCAATGTACATAGAAAAGCTACTTTTAGTTAAGCTACATAGAAAACCTAAGAATGCACAAAAGAAAAGGCTAGTTCAATTTTTAGTTGAGTTCTGTAAGTTATAAAATATGAATCCAAGGAGAATAAATTATTGGGTAGTTCAGTAAAAAAAAAATCTAATGGAAGGCCATCTTCAATGATCCTTTCATGATTGACTTTGACATTTTCCCTTTCTTAATTTTCATATTTTTCTTTGTTTGAACTTCTGTCAACTTTATGCATGTTGTGCACACCAACTGACTATATTGACAACTTACGACATCAGGTTCATAGTATTAAAAGTAAAAAAAATCCCGAATTTGATGATTTTGTTGGAAAAAATAACCTTTCAGTATAATAGATCCTCTGTCATATATAAACCTGTTAACATCATATTTTTCCAATAATTTCCTCTTTTGTTCAGTGCAACACATCAAATAATACTTCACATTTTCATCATTGGTAGTAGGCGCAATTAGAGGAAAAACATTTCTTGCACAATAAAACAAACTTACATTTAAATTTAGATCATAATTAACATGAAAAATTAACTTTAAAATTAGCATATGTATTTGATTTTATTATCTATTTCTAGATCTCTATCACTTGAAAGCAGTTGAAACGTTACCTTCTCTAACAAGATCAAAAACTCGATCACCTTCGGATGATACTATAGTTTCCTCTGATTGCATTTCTTCAAAGTTTGCAACTGGAATTTTCCCCTTTGTATTTAGTTATGTATGTTTCCAATATTTTACATACATTTTTTTTTCACAAACATCATTGGATTTAGTGTTTCCTATGAAAACATGACAAAAAGAAGAGTATTTTATTTTATCAAATGCAAACACATTTTTGTACAACTTTGTTTTAGTTGAATTCAATTTTCAAGTTACTTTTATTGTTTCAATGTCATCTCCAATTGATATATCTACACTTTGGACCTCAATATGCCAAAAGAACCTATACGGAAAATTCAAACAAGAATATAAATATGTTATTCAAAACACCATCAAAGATAATCACTTTAATAAATAATGTTTAAAATTAGAAATCCAAAAAAAATTAAATCATGTACATATTAAAGTTTTGCATATATATATATATATATATATATATATATATATATATATATATATATATATATATATATATATATATATATACATATATACATACATAAAAATACATACATATATATACATATGTATATATATGTATACATATATATATATCTATATGTATGAAAGTTAATTTGTATATATATATATATATATATATATATATATATATATATATATATATATATATATATATACATGTATATGTACCTTCGTAATTCCCTTGATCGGTTACTCTCATGGCTTGGTGCAACGATGCACCATTGAATAACTTGTTGAGATGAGACAAGTAGATTTGCAGACTGGTCCATTTGATATCTTCGAAGTGCCCATTTTGTACATGCCCCTCCACCATCATGTTCTCCTTTTCCATGATCAGTCTCAAAGAAATTCCAACAATGTTTAATGCGGGTGTTTATATGAAGATGACACAAGCAAAAGAGTGATCGGGAAGTTTTGAATTTACCTGCGCATCCATCTAACCATGTCCAATGTTCATTGAATTTTATTTCATGACTTTTCAAGGAGCCATAAATATTTTCAAAATAATGTTGTACAAAATAGGTATCTTGTGTATGATCGTCACTGATATAAAAGGGATATTCTTTAATAAAATGTTGGTTTTCACTGGTGCTTTCTATATGATAAATTTTTTGTTCAAGATGTCTATATAGAATATGGACAAGCACGGACACTTGGTCAGAATGATAGTATTCACTTTGTATTTATTTTTGTGGAACAAATGTGCAATTCTCTGCAAAATCAACTATTGAAAAAATGGTCCCTGGTGGAAAAAATTCACAAGATGTTTTGAATTGCAAATACTTCCATCAAGCTCTATGCGAATGCTGGGTGTATTTCTAAATTTTTGCCTCAAACTTTTTCAAAAACTCTATCGTAAAAATTTCTTCTTCTTGTAAATTAATTATTTTAGCATTTGTAGTGCTACTTGAACCAATCGATGTATGAATATATTCATATCTCCTCCATTGCACTTTCATGTTGGAAAATTATTCATCATTTATATCAGTATGATATTTTTTTTGAAATTTAATCAAATTTGCACAATCATCGCATTTTTTACCACCAACACATTTCTTTTGGTAAAATAATTCATGTATTTCTCTTCCAAATATAATTATAGATATGAAATCATGGATAGTGGAAGGAGGAGGTGAATATTTCTGAAATGTTTTACCAAAATTAAGGAATGTGTCATAATATAACTGAAATTCCACATGATAATGACAACAAAATGTGTCATGTATAGCGATAGGATTAACATACTATGGTTTTTGTTGCACAAAAGAATTGATTGAGAGATTAATTTCACATTTCGCCTTTATGAACTTGTTGAAAACTATATATGACTGGTGTCCAAGTAATGTTTTGCATGTTCTTTTTACCTATTTCATGTTATTCTTCTTCGCATCATATCCCTTGCTTTTGGTGAAACACATGAATTTTTCATCCAATATTCATATATTATTTTTTTAACATCATCTTGAAGTCTATATTTGTATGTCTGCCTACAAATAACTGTCGAACAAGTGAGTTCATCATTTAAATCTATTTGAAATCGAAATTTCCAATGTTTGTGCAAAGTTTTTCGTTAGGTTCATAATGCTTGTGCCATAGATCTTACTAAGCGATTCTCTTTAGTACTTGATGAAACCACTGCCATTTGTATTTATCTACATGCATCTAAATCACTTTTCTTTATACATCTTCCAATTGAATTTAGAGCACTATTTATATTTTAAAACAATCACAAAACTCTATGTGTTCAATGATGTGCCAAATAATAATAAAATTTTAAAATTTCATTGAAGCAAATATCCAATACACAAAAAATTTCATCAATGTACATAAAAACCTACTTTCAGTTAAGCTACATAGAAAACTTAAGAATGCAAAAAAAAAGGGCTAGTTCAATTTTTAGTTGAGTTTTGTAAGTTATAAAATATGAATCCAAGGAGAAGAAATTGTTGGGAAGTTCAGTGAAAAAAATTCTAATCAAATGTCATCTTCAATGATCCTTCCATGATCAATTTTTGAAATTTTCCATTTCTTAATTTTCAGTTTTTTATTTCATTGAACTTCTATCAACTCTATGCATGTTGCCCACACCAAGTGACTATATTGACAACTTACGACACAAGGTTCATAATATAAAAATTAAACAAAATCTTGACTTTGATGATTTTTTTGGAAAAAATAACCTTTCAGTAATAGACCCTGAGTCATATATAAACCCGTTATCATCATAGTTTTCCAATAATTTCATCTTTCGTTCAATGCAACACATCAAATAATACTTCAAATTTTCATAATTAGTAGTACGTGCAACTATGGAAAAAACATTTCCTGCACAAAAAAACAAACTTACATTTAAATTTAGATCGATTTGTATCATTTGAAAGAAATTGAAATGTTACCTTCTCTAACAAGATCTAAAACTCGATCACCTTCATATGATACTATAGTCTCCTCTGATTGCATTTCTTCAAAGTTTGTAACTAGAATTTTCCCCTTTGTATTTAGTTATGTTTGTTTCCAATATTTGACAAACATTTTGTTTTTACAAACATCATTGGATTCTATGTTTTCTATGAAAACATGACAAAAGTAAGAATATTTTATTGTATCAAATTCAAACACATTTTTGTACAACTTTATTTTAGTTTAATTCAATTTTTGAGTCACTTTTTTTGTTTCAACGACATCTCCAATTGATATATCTACATCTTGGACCCCAATATGCCAAAAAAACCTATATGGAAAATTCAAACAAAAATACAAATTTATGTTATTCAAAATATCATGAAAGGTAATCATTGAGATAAATAATGTTTAAAATTAGAAATCCAAAAAAAATTAAATCATGTACATATTAAATTTTCACACACACATATAGAGTTTAATTTGTATATATATATATATATACCTTCGTAATTCCCTTGATCAGTTACTGTCATGGCTTAGTGCAACGATGCACCATTCAACAACTTGTTGAGATAAGACAAGTGGATTTGCAGAGTGGTTGTTAGGTCCCTATATCACTATTATAGTCCCTTATTATTGTTAGTGTAACCCCCTTATTGTTATTATTGAACCCTTGTAACCCCCATTTTGTTATTATTGTGCCCTTAAATTATTATTGTTAGGTCGGCTAGGATTACATTGTGGCCCACTAGGATTACATTATGGCCCCATGGACTGCTATATATAGAAATGAGGTTTTGTAAATTGTATCATCCAAGAATTGTTCATTTATTTATTGTATTGGAGGTTGCCCCCTCGAAGTGACTTATTTCTAAGGCGTTCATATCTCTTTTCTTCTATTTTTGGAGCTGGTTACACAACATTTGGTATCAGAGCTTTGGATTCTAGGGTTTCGCTGCTCCAAACAGGTCATCGTGGCATTTTCGCTATAATTTTTTTTCTACGAAGCTTCAGAAGCTGAAATTTTTAGGGTGCGAAGCTGAAATCTTGAGGAAGGTTGTCTAAAAATTTCAGATCTTGGTTCGCAATATTTGAGGAGATATCATCTGTGGAAGTTAGGTATTTTTTCAGGCTCATAAACAGGTCATCGTGGTATTTGCGCTATAAATTTTTTTGTACGAAGGGTCAGAGTCTGAAATTCATATGGTGCGAAGCTGAATTCCTGAGGAAATTTTTCAAAAAATTTCAGAACTTGGTTCGCAATATTTTTGGAGATATGATCTGTGGAAGGTAGTGCTTTTTCAGGCTCCTGAATTTCATCTCAAAGAGGTGATCGTGGGAAAAGTTCAATAACTCTCTCTCTGGGCATCGGATTGGAGAGCCGTAAAAAGTGGTTACAATTACACGGATTGAAGTTTCTGGGCTATCAATTTCAGAGACGAAGAACAAAACAGTGACACGTGGCAAGTCCTACAAGTTCGCTCTACTGAACCAGTCCAAAATTGGGTCATTGTGGGAGATTGGAAATAACTTTGTCTTGAAGAATCCAAATCAGATCATACCTGTGGCATTTGAAAGACAGTTCAGAAGGCTACTACAGCAGTGAATTTCAGATATTGAAGATTCTCAATTACAGAGATAATTCAATTTCAATACAGAGCTCCTAAAAATCAAGTAAAAGGTGTGTATTTTTTTTCCGAATTGCATAAGTCTTGTTTGAAGAATCAAGTTGAATTGATTCCAAGGGAATATTGTAGAATAGATATCGGTATTGGATTCTAAAATGGCCCCTAAAAATAATTCAACTCCCATTAAGCCTTTAGAAGGCTCTACTGTGACTCATGAAGACGAAGAATGGCAACATGACATATCAAAATTACAAGAGCAAGTGCAACAAATTTCGCTCTCGCAAAGAACAACAAAAAATGAAATGGAAGTTTTGAAGAAAGGCATGGAAACTAAGATGGATGGTTTGAAGAAAGGCGTGGAAGCTAAGATGAATGGTTTAGAAGCTAAGATGGATGGCATGGAAGTGGGCATGGAAGCTAAGATGGATGACATGAAAGACAACATGGAAAACATGAAGAATGATCTAAAATCATACATGGAAGGCTTGATGACAAGCTTAAAACCAGAAATGATTCCTAATGGCGGAAATATAGGAGAAGAACCTCATGATGAGAACAAAATAAATGTTAATCGTGATTTCATAAACTCGAATGTTGGTGGGAAGAACCACCATATTCCAAAAAATGGATATGAGGAAGTTTGATGGAAAGGATCCTGTAACATGGATACTACAGATGGAGCAATATTTTGATCTCCATAACGTGCAAAACACACAAAAGGTACGCATTGCAACTTTACATTTAGAACAAAATACATTTGTATGGTATCAATGGCTTTGTTCTCGTAAAAAAATTGTCACTTGGTCAATTTTTACGGAGGAAATGATAGCACATTATGAGGATACAAAGAGCAACACCTTCTTTGGACAATTGATAAATCTCAAACAAAAGGGTTTAGTGGGGCAGCACATTGAGGACTTCCAAAAATTGAATATAAGGGTAACTGATATTCCAGAGGAACACAGGATCGATCTCTTCATAGGCACTTTAAAGGATAACATCCAACATGAAGTTCGTGTTTTGCAACCGGATTCATTGGAGAAGGCATTCAGGTTGGCAAGAAAAGTTGAATGTAAAATAATGGCGACAAGGAAGCCTACCACTCAATTCTATAAAGAAGGAAGTGTTGCTACGTCTAGATTTCCACAACCTACAAGGTTGACACCACAACAATTGGAAGAAAAAGAGCAAAAGGGCTTTGCTACAGTTGTGATAGCAAATACACTAAAGGTCATAAGTGTGCTGAGAAGAAATTATTTTACATAGATTGTGAAGAGGAAGAAGAAAATGAACAAGAAGAGGATATACACCAGGAACCAACCCTAGAAGAGGAAGAAATGAATCTGACCATATCGTGTAATACACTGGCAGGAATTACCACTCCTCAAAATCTTAAGATACAAGGACAAATCAAGAAGAAAAAGGTAATAGTGTTGATTGATTCAGGTAGCACCCATAATTTTATTCATTGTAAGGTAGCCAAGGAATTAAATTGTTTCCTATACCCAACACCAGATGTTGGAAATATGATGCAGAGTGTTGTCCTTGATTGCAACCCACTTAATGAAGAAGAAGACATGAGATTGTTGGCATGTGTTTTCCTTGATGGAAATCCACCTGATGAAGTTATTCTTGTCCTTGAATGGCAACCCACTTGATGAAGATGATGGCAACCTACTTGATGAAGTTGTGCTTGATAGAATATGTCTTGATGAACCTGTTAAATGATGTAAATATGATGTATCTACATTAAGTACAGAAGGTAATGAAGAAAGGAATTCAGTATGTGCTAGATCTATGATAAAAAGAGTATGTCTCAAGGCATACACAGATTTGTCTAGGAGAAGTCGCATATGCACGCGAGAAATAACGTTCCAAGTCGCGTATGGGAAAAAGCGCTCATAAAGTACAAAACCAGGGGTAACCACCATGGTATTGACCCATTGTATTGAGTAATGATTTGTCTATATGACCCCGTCCAGGAATACCATCGGAAGTAATGTGGTTTTGGCTCATGGTATTGAAAAAGGGTAAACCTATATAAGGAGAAGAAATTCATTGTGAAAATGAGCAGGATGGGAGCAAGATGTCTGAGCTTGAATGAATACTTCTCTCTGAAGTATATCTGAATGGAAAGGGTTACAGTTGAATGATAGATCTGAATGCATGATGCACCAATGAAGAAAATGATGAAGAAGGGTATCTAGATCTGAAATATATTTGTACTTGCTAAATCTGTTTATGGAATGATTAGATCTGAGATGAGGCAAACATCTGTCTGAAGTAAAGGGTAAAATCTGTGTGATGTATCTGTTCTGAAGAATTGCAATGACCTAAATTTCTGAAGAACCATACGCTAGTTCACCGCAGAGGAAGCGCGTATATACGCGGGTTTTATGAAGTGAAAGCGCGTATGGGTAGTAAAATCAGTTCTGAAGTTTGTGCAGAGGTATACGCAGGTTTATATGCATGAAGGAACGTATATACGCACTATCAGAGAATGGAAAGCGTGTATGCAAACTAGGGTTTGCTGAAGTATGGGGTATGAAATGTCTGATCTGTTCTGCTGTGTTATAGCTATCTGTTAATGATGTTTGACTGTGCTTAAATGTATGGAGTGGGTCCAGTCTGAAAATATGATGAAGCATGGCCTACAAGTTGTGCTCTATTGAAGTTGTTGGATCCAGTGTGAAAATTGATGAAACGTGGTCCATATTGGTGCTGAGGGTTGTAGCCTTCAGTCAGGGGGTTGTAGCTGCCTTCCAGGTGAGACTGGTAAACGAGATTAGGGGGTCGTAGCTCCCTTCCAGGAGAGGCTGGTAAACAAGAGCAGGGGGTTGGTGCTCCCTTCCAGGAGAGGCTGGTAAACGAGCGCAAATGGGTGCCTGCGTACTGGTATGAGTCTGCGCCAGTACATATGTTGTAAGATGTTTTCTTTATAATAAAATATTGAAGACTGAGCAACGACAACGGTGGTTTTCTCCCGACTTGGGTTTCCACCTAAAATCCTGGTGTTCTTGTGTGATGCTTTGTGTGATGGTTAATTCTATTGTTACTGTACATGTTTACGGATAACTTAACATCAGATGAATGAAGGTTGCAAAGAACTAAGTTAATTAATATCTGCATAATTAGATCTCTGATAATACGCGAGTTGTATGAAGGATATCCGCGTGTATACGCGAGTTTTATTAAGGAAAGTAGCGTATGGGTTTTAAGGAATGAAAAAGTGAATTTTTTTGAATATGCATCGATTCACCCCCCCCCCCCCCCCCTCTCAGTATTTTTCCGAAAAATTGGTATCAGAGAAGGTCCTTCTGCAGAAGCTTGATCGCTCGAAGGAGATCCGTCGCAATGGGAAGCTGTGAAGGAGTAATGTCTCTAAAGCCACCTCTATTCAATGGAAGCAATCTGATATTCTGGAAGGTACGAACAAAATCATATCTGCAAAGTCTTGGTGCAGAAGTATGGGCAATCATGGAAGAAGGCTATCAATATCCTGCAAGTATTCCTACGGATACTGATGCGGCCGAAAGGAAGAAGTATGAAATCAATGCCAAAGCAAGTGAATGTCTTATTAGGAAGAATGAATCAAATCCGTAATTTGCTTGTTGGATGCACGAAATACAACAAAGGCAATATGGGACAAAATCATTTTAAGTTATGAAGGTGATGCAAAGGTAAAAAGTGCTAAACTCCAAACTCTCAGAATTCAATATGAGAATCTAAAAATGGATAATGAGGAGAGCATTGCCAATTTATTTTTACGTCTTGATTATATTGTAAATCGAATGATAAATCTGGGAGAAACAATAACCAAATCTACTTTGGTTGAAAAAGTCTTAAGATCCTTGACTTCAAAATTTGACTCTAAAGTTTCAGCTATTGAAGAAAAGCAAGATCTGCAAACTCTTACTATTGTTAAATTACATGGTATTCTGATTGCTTTTGAAATGAGACAAGGAGGTCCTTCTCAAATCAAAGAAGCAACTTTTAAGGCGTCTGCAAAAGGAAAAGAAAAGGAAGTTGTCAAAGAATCCAGCTATATATCCGAAGAAGAAGAAGCAAATTTTGTAAGGAGACTCCAACCAGGTACTGGAAGATTCAAAGGTAAGCTACCCTTCAAATGTTTTGATTGTGGAAGAGTGGGTCATTATGCTGCTAAATGTCCTTATAAACAATTTGAAAAGGGAAAGAGTTATTATGCAAATAAAGATAATAATGAAATGTCAAGTGAAGATGAAGAAGATTCTGACCAAGATCTGCTAGTGCTCATGGCAAAGAAGCAAAAGAAGAAGGCTACTCAAGAAAAGAAGATATCTCAAAAAACATGTATAGTAGAAATTGAAGAAGATGAATCAGGTAGTGATTGGGGTCCTTGTGATAATCTTCTTTGTGCAAGCAATGGTGTAGATAGTGAAAGTAATGTTGTGGACCTAGAAGAAGTTATCAAAGATCAACAAAGATTATTTAATGAGAAGGAATCTGCCTACAATGAGATGATATCTAAAATGATGGACATATAGAAACAATGAAGGGAGAGATAGAAATACATCAAACACTGCAGGATGAAGTAACCAATTGAAGTGAAAGCCTTGAAGCTGAAATCATCTCTCTCAAAGAAGATTTGGAAAAATCAAATAAGAAAAATAGAGAACTTGAAGAAAAAATCATCTCTGTCAAAGAAGAATCATATAAGGAGCATGAAGAACTTCTGCAAGCATTTGAAGAACAAGAAAAAGGTTTCAAAGAAGAGATTATAAATCTGAATCATCAAGTAGAAGACGGAAGAGGGATAGAAGAAAGCATGAAGAAGCAATGCGAAGGCTTGGAGGCTGAGGTAAACATTCTCAAAGGTAAATTAGAAGAAAAAGTTAAACTTTTGAGGTTTCAAGATAGTACTAAGATTTTGGACAATATTCTGAGTAATCAAAGGTCTCCCTCTATTAAACTTGGTCTTGGTTTTCATGAAACGGTCAAAGGAGAATCTAGTTCACAAGGAAATGCTAATGAATCAAAGGAAGTCAATGCAAAATCTGAAGTGTTGAAAGAAACAAAATATCAACCAACAATCATGAATTATCAAAGGAAATCATTCAATGTAGAATGCTTTAAATGTCATAATTATGGGCATATTGCAGAAAATTTCAGAAGCAGATCATTTCAGTCACTATCAAACAAATTCTATTCAGAAAGGTACTCTGGTAGCTTCAAAGGATATTTTTTTTCATGCAACAAGTATGATCACAAAGCAGCTGATTGCAATAGGAGGAAGAATAGAGAAACACACTATGATCCTTATGCTTACTTCTTTGGTCACATGAGATGTTATGCTTGTAATAAGTATGGTCATGTGGAAAAGGAATGTAGGATGAACAAATATGAGAAATTGGATAACTTCCAGCACACAAATAGGAAGTTCAAACAAATCTGGAAAAAGATGGAGGACCAATCAGAAACGTAGGGAATATTGACCCTACTGCAGTCATCTGCTTCTGAAGCTTACTTCTCTGAATGACTGCAGAAGTAATGTGAGATACATTATGGGGATGTATCATCACAAGGGGAGAAATGTATGATGATTCTCATGATTGATTTGGTTATTCTGGTTATGTTTATTTCTGTCAGTACTTCTGATCTGAAGAAAACAGGTACAGGTGGTACAAACTCAGGGGGAGATGATGTAATGTGAAAATTTCTATGCTTCACTTTACATACGCGGGTTATATGAACAAAAGTCATGTATACACACGAGTTACAGTGGGCACAGTCGCGTATGAATTAATGATAAGAGAATTTATATTATAGCTGAAGATCTGGAGCACTGGTTGAGGGGGAGCTGCAGGTTGAATACTAATGATTGCATTAATTGGCACTATGATTGCTTATTCTTTGGTTATTGTGATACTCATGCTCAAATGATGATGGCTTGATACATGGTTTATTATGATGAGACTTTGAATGAGCCCTGTTTACTATTTGCTGAAGTTTATCTGTTGGATGAGATTGGAAGTCTTATGATTCAGAGATAAGAATAGATCATGAAAATTTTTTTACTATGGTTGAGATATTTTTCTTACATATGCTACTTCATGTTAAATCTTAAAGATCATGGATGATTTCTTGACACATATTTGAAGATGCTATTCTGGTATGATAATTTCTCTTGGGAAGAATATGTTGATGCTGCAAAAAGTTTGAAGGCCTGGTTACTATCATGCTACAACCATTGGATGACGCTTGAAGATACAACTACATTGTCCTATTTGTCTGCCCTCACATGTTCCAGGGAAGCATTCGAATATCACAAGCTGAAGCTGGAGTTGTCTCTGTCTGTCAGAAGAACAGATATACTTAAATGCAGAAGATTAAATAGGATAAGCGGGTTTCCTGAAACACAGTCGCGTATATACGCGAGTTCATGCACCTAAAACCGCGTATGTATGGTTGCTGACAAATTTCTATTTGGGGTCAGCATTCTTTAGCACAGCTGCAGTGCTATTTGGTATCTCTGGTGGTGTTCCAGGTCTCATAACTCTATTTCTGATGTTTTGATAAAAATGCCTTGATGATTTGTTAGTGAAAGTGTTCAGGATGCATAAACTAAGGGGGAGCCTTAGTCATAAGGAAAGGATGCTTGGATGCACAGATTCAGGGGGAGCATTAGATTTGCTGAGTATAATGCATTGTTGGCATTATGATGGTTCTGAAATATGTTCTCTTTCTTGAGGACTTTCTGGTGTTGGTCATAAATGGTCATATTTGTAATTTGATGAAAAGGTCTTGTTGAGACCCATGATGTAAAATTGTAATATTCAGTCATGCAAGGACTTGTAAAATTTGTAAACCCACTTGGTTGAGTCAAATTTTGTAAACCCACTTGGTTGGGTAGCTAAGTTGAAATGTGTAAACCCACTTGGTTGGGTACTTGAGTCTCATATGTAGATCCACTTGGTTGGATATTTGATGTAAGTATGAGTCTTTGGTGATAGGAAGTTCATAAATTCATGTACTTCATTGAAAAATATGTTTGAATATTCAGCATGAACTCAGGGGGAGCTTGGTCACTTCAGTATACATCATATCTGCAGAATGCTTCTTCTACATGAGGAGAAAAGGGGGAGAGTGTGTTGGTTTTGATCCGCCCTTTGCCCTTGATGTCAAAGGGGGAGAGTGACATGGTGTTTGAATGAAGAGAAAGAATGGTGTCAAAGAATGGGGAGAGTGACATGGAGTCATTATATTATTAATGTATCTATATGTTGTAGTGATCAAACACCATCGTGGTTGCCATCAAGTCCAAAGGGGGAGATTTTTGGCAATATGATGCAGAGTGTTGTCCTTGATGGCAACCCACTTAATGAAGAAGAAGACATGAGATTGTTGGCATGTGTTGTCCTTGATGGTAATCCACCTGATGAAGTTATTCTTGTCCTTGAATGGCAACCCACTTGATGAAGATGATGGCAACCTACTTGATGAAGTTGTGCTTGATAGAATATGTCTTGATGAACTTGTTAAATGATGTAAATCTGATGTATCTACAGTAAGTACATAAGGTAATGAAGAAATGAATTTAGTATGTGCTAGATCTACGATAAAAAGAGTATGTCTCAAGGCATACACGGATTTGTCTAGGAGAAGTCGCGTATGCACGCGGGAAATAACGTTCCAAGTCGCGTATGGGAAAAAGTGCTCATAAAGTACAAAACCAGGGGTAACCACCATGGTATTGACCCATTGTATTGAGTAACGATTTGTCTATATGACCCCATCCAGGAATACCATCAGAAGTAATGTGGTTTTGGCTCATGGTATTGAGAAAGGGTAAACCTATATAAGGAGAAGAAATTCATTGTGCAAATGAGCAGGATGGGAGGAAGATGTCTGAGCTTGAATGAATACTTCTCTCTGAAGTATATCTGAATGGAAAGGGTTACAATTGAATGATAGATCTGAATGCATGATGCACCAATGAAGAAAATGATGAAGAAGGGTATCTAGATCTGAAATATATTTGTACTTGCTAAATCTGTTTATGGAATGATTAGATCTGAGATGAGGCGAACATCTGTCTGAAGTAAAGGGTAAAATCTGTGTGATGTATCTGTTCTGAAGAATTGCAATGACCTAAATGTCTGAAGAACCATACGCTATTTCGCCGCATAGGAAGCGCGTATATACACGGGTTTTATGAAGTGAAAGCGCGTATGGGTAGTAAAATCAGTTTTGAAGTTTGTGCAGAGGTATACGCAGGTTTATATGCATGAAGGCGTGTATATACGCAATATCAGAGAAAGGAAAGCGCGTATGCAAACTAGGGTTTGCTGAAGTATGGGGTATGAAATGTCTGATTTGTTCTGCTGTGTTATAGCTATCTGTTAATGATGTTTGACTGTGCTTAAATGTATGGAGTGGGTCCAGTCTGAAAATATGATGAAACATGGCCTACAAGTTGTGCTCTATTGAAGTTGTTGGATCCAGTGTGAAAATTGATGAAACGTGGTCCATATTGGTGCCGAGGGTTGTAGCCTTCAGTCAGGGGGTTGTAGCTCCCTTCCAGGTGAGGCTGGTAAACGAGATTAGGGGGTCGTAGCTCCCTTTCAGGAGAGGCTGGTAAACGAGAGCAGGGGGTTGGTGCTCCCTTCCAGGAGAGGCTGGTAAACGAGCGCAGGTGGGTGCCTGCGTACTGGTATGAGTCTTCGCCAGTACATATGTTGTAAGATGTTTTCTTTATAATAAAATATTGAAGACTGAGCAACGGCAGCGGTGGTTTTCTCCCGACTTGGGTTTCCACCTAAAATCGTGGTGTTCTTGTGTGATGCTTTGTGTGATGGTTAATTCTATTGTTACTGTACATGTTTACTGATAACTTAACATCAGATGAATGAAGGTTGCAAAGAACTAAGTTAATTAATATCTACATAATTAGATCTCTGATAATACGTTAGTTGTATGAAGGATATCTGCGTGTATACATGAGTTTTATTAAGGAAAGTAGCATATGGGTTTTAAGGAATGAAAAAGTAAAAAGTTTTGAATATGCAGTAAATACTGATTCACCCCCCCCCCCCCTCTCAGTATTTTTGCGAACACCAGAATGTCAAGTGATGGTTGCAAATGGAGGAACTATAAATTTCTCTGGAAAATGCCATAATATTAAGCTAACCATGGGGTAATATGTATTGACTATTCCAATGATTTCCATTCCTATGGGAGGTGCTGATGTTATACTAGGAGTACAATGGTTACAATCTTTGGGGACTGTAGCTTTTAATTTTCAAGAACTTTTCTTGAATTTTTTTTCAGAAGGAAAGGAAGTCGAATTATGGGTTATTGAAGGGAAGCCAGGAAGGATAATAAGCTCTAATGTCATGACAAAGCTTCTAAAGAAAGAACAACGAGACGTAATTGCACAATTATTCTCACTAGAAGTTCCGACATCAAAATCATCTATTTTTGCAGATCTCGAACAAGTCTTGGACAATCATTCCAAGGTGTTTGAAACTCCCAAAGGACTCCCACCTATTCATGATCATGATCATGCTATTCATTTGATTCCAGGAAGTGTTCCTCCAAACATCAGGCCATATAGATATCCTTACTTCCAAAAGAGCGAAATTGAACGTATGATTGCAGAAATGTTAGAGGCGGGTATAATTCAACCTAGTCAAAGTTCTTTCTCTGCTCCTGTAGTTTTGGTACACAAGAAGGATGGATCATGGCGAATGTGTCCGGATTATAGGGAGCTCAATAAGCTCACCATTAAATACAAATTTCCCATTCCTGTGATTGATGAATTATTGCATGAATTACATGGAGCAATTTATTTTACCAAGTTGGATCTTCGTTCAGGATATCATCAAATTAGAATGAAGACTGAAGATATTCCAAAAACAACATTTCGAACTCATGAGGGTCATTATGAATTTTTGGTCATGCCTTTTGGCCTTACCAATGCACCTTCTACATTTCAAGGGCTGATGAATTCCATTTTCAAACCCTTCCTTAGAAAATTTGTGCTAGTATTTTTTAATGATATACTAATCTACAGCAGGTCTTGGAAGGATCATGTTGAACATGTTGACAGGGTGCTCAAACTATTGCAGGAGAAACAATTATATGCAAAAACATCCAAATGTTTCTTTGAGTACAAGAGGTGGAATATCTGGGTCATATTGTATCTCACGAGGGTGTTAAAGTAGACCCTAACAAAATTAAAGCCATTAAGGAATGGAAAGTCCCAACAACCATAAAGAAGTTGCAAGGATTTCTCGGGTTAACAGGGTATTATCGCAAGTTTGTTAAGAATTATGGGAGAATAGCAGCACCTCTAACAACATTATTGAAGAAAGATGCATTTTCATGGACTCCTGAAACAACTAAGGCCTTTGAACATCTTAAAGAGGCAATGTGCCTAGTACCGGTCTTAGCTATGCCATACTTCACAAAAACCTTTATTGTGGAATGTGATGCCTCAGGAAATGGAATTGGTGTTGTTTTAATGCAGGAAGGAAGACCCATTTCTTTTGAAAGTCGTCTAATCAAAGGAAAGTATTTACAGAAACCTATTTATGAGAAGGAAATGTTAGCAATACTGCATGCACTAAAGAAATGGAGAACTTACCTAATGGGAAGACACTTCAAGGTAAAAACTGATCATGATAGTCTTAAACAGTTTTTGGAACAAAGACTATCTTCAGAAGAGCAGAAAAAATGGGTCATAAAGATGTTGGGTTATGACTTTGAAATAATCTACAAAAAGGAAAGCTTAATGTTGTTGCAGATGCACTCTCAAGAAAGAATGAAGAGGTGGAAGCATTGCTTTGTGCCATTTCTATTATCCAACCAAATTGGATAACTGAAGTAAGAGATGAATGGAAGAAGGACAAAGATGTATGGACACTCATTCAAAAGTTGCAGCAAGATCCTAGTACATCTGATACATTTAGTTGGAAAAATGATTCCTTATGGTACAAAGATCGCTTATATCTTTGCAATAATTCCCAACTAAAACAAAAGATTCTTCTGGAATTGCACACTTCTCCTTTAGGAGGACACTCAGGATTTTTAAAAACTTACCACAGGGTGAAGAAAGAATTTTTTGGGATGGCCTTAAATCTGATATTCAAAAGTTTGTGGCGGAATGTTTGGTTTGCCAGCAGAATAAAGTGGAGACAATTAAGACCCCGGGACTTCTACAACCTTTATCCATTCCAAGTCAACGTTGGGAGAAGATTTCAATGGATTTTATCACAGGTTTACCTAAGTCCGAAGGAAATAATGTCATCATGGTGGTAGTTGATAGACTTACCAAGTATGCACACTTTTGTGCATTATCTCATCCATTTAAAGCAAGTACAGTTGCTACTACATTTATGGACAGAATTCAAAAGCTACATGGAAGCCAAGGGTTATTGTGAGCGACAGAGATCCCATTTTTACTGGAAATTTTTGGACGGAGTTATTTTCTTGTTTGGGTACTCAATTAGCTCATAGCTCATCTTATCATCCTCAATACGATGGTCAAACTGAGATAGTAAATAAATTTTTGGAAGGATATCTTCGTTGTTTTGTATATGATAAACAAACACAATGGGTCAAGTGGTTACCTCTCACTGAATGGTGGTATAACACTTCCTTCCATACTGCAGCAAAAATGACCCCATTTATGGCACTTTATGGATATCATCCACCATCCATCACATCATATTTAGGAGAAAATTCGAAGGTTCAAGCAGTGGAAGATCACATCGAGCATCAGCAAGAAGTTCTCCAACTCTTAAAGGATAACCTGAATTTGGCACAAAATCGAATGAAACAACAGGCAGATCAACATCGTAGCGAGAGAAGTTTTGATGTAGGAGATTGGGTATTTTTACGGCTACAACCATACAAAAAATGTCCCTCAAGCAAGCAAAGAAGGATAATAAATTATCGCCAAAGTACTATGGTCCTTACAAGGTGTTGCAAAAGATTGGTACTATGGCATACAAATTGGAGCTTCCTGCTTCTTCGCGAGTACATCGAGTTTTCCATGTTTCATGCTTAAAGAAGGTTATAGGTGAAAATCTTCCAGTTCAAACAATATTGCCAGAACTTGATGAGGAAGGAAAAATAATATTGGAACCTGAAGTGGTCATGGAAACAAGAACTCGACAGCTACGGAATCGATCAATTTCAGAGTACCTCATCAAGTGGAAGAACTTACCCACTGAAGATTCTACATGGGAGGATGAGAATTTTATACAGAAGCACCCGGAGTTATGCAAGCGTTGAGCACAACAATTTTTTTAAGGAGAGGGGCATGTTAGGTCCCTATATCACTATTATAGTCCCTTATTATTGTTAGTGTAACCCCCTTATTGTTATTATTGAACCCTTGTAACCCCCATTTTGTTATTATTGTGCCCTTAAATTATTATTGTTAGGTCGGCTAGGATTACATTGTGGCCCACTAGGATTACATTATGGCCCCATGGATTCCTATATATAGAAAGGAGGTTTTGTAAATTGTATCATCCAAGAATTGTTCATTTATGTAATGTATTGGAGGTTGCCCCCTCGAAGTGGATTATTTCTAAGGCATTCATATCTCTTGTCTTCTATTTTTGGAGCTGGTTACACAACAGTGGTGCATTTTATATCTTCAAAGTGCTCATTTTATACATGCCCCTGCACCTTCATGTTGTCCTTTTCCATGACCAGTCTCAAAGAAACTCCAAAAATGTTTAATGCAGGTGTTTATATGAAGAGGCCATTAGCAAAAGAGTGATCGTGAAGTTTTGAATTGACTTGCGCATCCATCTGACCATTTCCAATGTTCATTGAATTTTATTTCATGACTTTTCAAGGAGCCATAGATATTTTCAAAAGAATGTTGTACAAAATTTGTATCTTGTGTATGAGCGTCACTGATATAAAAGTGATATTCTTTAATAAAATGAGGATTTTCACTGGTGCTTTCTATATGATCAATTTTTTATTCAACATGTCTATATAGAATATGGAAAAGCATGGAGACTTGGTCGGAATGATAGTATTCACTTTGTATTTCTTTTTGTGGAACAAATGTGTAGTTCTCTAAAATCAACTACTGAAAAATTGGTCCCTCGTGGAAAAAATTCATGGGAATTTTTTAATTGCAATTCCTTAAATCAAGCTCTATGGGAATGATTGGTGTATTTATAAATTTCAACCACAAAATTTCTCAAAGACTCTATCTCGAAAATTTCTTCTTCTTGTAAATCATTTATTTTAGCACTTGTAGTACTACTTGAACCGATCGATGTATGAATATATTCATATCTCTTCCATTTCACTTTTATGTTGGACAATGATTCATCATTTATATCAGTATGATATATTTTTTTTTAATTTAATCAAATTTCCACAATCATCACATTTTTTACCACCAACATATTTCTTTTTGTAAAATAATTCATGGCTTTCTCTTCCACATAGAATTTGTGATATGAAATCATAGATAGTAGAAGGAAGGGGTAAATATTTCCAATTTTTTTTAACAAAATTAAGGAACGTGTCATAATATAACTGAAATTCCACATGATAACGAAAACAACAAGTGTCGCGTATAGTGATAGGTTTAACATACCATGGTTTTTTTTGCACAAAAGAATTTATTGAGAAACTAATTTCACATTTCTCTTATACGAACTTGTTCAAAAACTCTATTTGAGTGGTGTCCAAGAAATGTTTTGCATGTTCTTTGTACTTATTTCGTGTTATTCTTCTTCGCATCACATCCCTTGCTTTTGGTGCAACACGTGAATTTTTCATTCAATATTCATATATTATTTTTTTAACATCTTCTCCATTCTACATTTGTATGTTTTCCTACAAATAACTATCCAAAAAGTGATTTCATCATTTACATCTATTTGAAATCGAAATTTACGATGTTTATGCAAATTTTTTCGTGTGGTTCATAGTGCTTTTGCCATAGATTTTACTAAGAGATTCTCTTTAGTACTTGATGAAACCACTGCCATTTGTATTTCTCTACATGCATCTAAATCACTTTTCTTTCTAGATATTCCAATTGAATTTAGAGAACTATTTATATTTTGTATCACACTTTCCTTTTTTCTTTTTTTCGAATACCCAATAAAGTCATAGATTCTTTTAATTTCTTTAACGCTAAGAGAATTTTCAACATTTGGGTTGGAGCTACCACAAGTTTATCTTTGAAAAGCGAATGAATAATGCGCTTAACATGATATCGTATAACATGGTCATCTTTTTTATCTCCATATGTGTGAGTGTCAAAATTTTCTAACATCTCATTATCGATATTGATTTCATCTGTACATATTAGATTACATGTACCTAATGAGTTTACATATTCAATAAATAATTAAATTAATAAATATGTATAATTTCGATAATACACATTCAGCATATATATACATACCTGGTGATTCAATTTATTCACTTGAATTTCTTTCAACATTCTCAACATCTTCAATCATTGGTTCAATATCTCTTTCACTTTCTCTTTCAAAATTTTCTATCTCATCATCAATGTTTTGAGGAATATCTCTCTCTTTTTACATTGAAAAATATTTTTCAAATTAGCTCATCAAATAAAAATTAAGTTTTACATTTACATACCTGCTTCAACTTCTAGTTGAGGTTCATTTTCCCTTTCCATATTTCAGCATTCTTCTATCTTTTTTTTTACGATATTCTCTCCCTTGTTCTCTATGTTCCTTAGGGTCTCTTGTTCGATAATATTTTCTCTCGCAATTCCTTTGATTTCCCATGATAATTTTTTATGAAGCTAAAAAAATTTCCTTCAAAATCCTATAAAAAAAACTCACTACATCAAAACTTAAACAAAAACTCAATTAGAAAAAACATCACAAAAGATTCAATTTTAGAAAAACTCATTTTATTTTATTTTCACAAAATACATACTTCAACCCAAAACACTTAATTTAAAAATTCCGCAAAAGAAATGTCTTTTAAAAATGAAATGAAGCTCAGAATATTTCCTTCCAACTCCTACAAAAAAATTCATTTAAAAATTTAGACAAAAACTCACTCTAAAAACTCACTCTAAAAAATCATTATAAAATATTTACTTCAACCCAAAACACTTACTCTAAAAAAATCTCACTTTAGAAAATACATCCAAAAAATTTCCATTGAAAATTAAGCCCAACCTCTATAAAGATGTCACTTTAAAAAATTCCTCAAAAAAATGTCGTTTGAAAATTAAGCCCCAAAAAATCTAAAAAAATGTCAATTAAAAAAAATGCCTCCAAAAAATGTCACTTTAAAAAATACCTCCAGAAAAGGTCCTTTGAAAATCAAGCCGAAAAAGAGTCCTTTGAAAATTAAGCCCTAAAAAATTCCTTTGAAAAATCGGTCCAAATGAAGAAATATGCGAAAATATCTGAAAATAGAGATTCTGTTTTCAGCTATTTATATAGCTATGATTTTTTTTTTTGGAAGGCATTCATTGAATTTTCCGGCCGACGTTATTTGCGAGCAAAATTCTGGCCAAACTTCTATAAAAATTTTGGTCGAACTTGTTTTTCATTAGAATTAATGGGCCGGAGTGGCAAAAACTAATTCGGCCAAACTATTTTAAAAGTTTAGCCGATCTAACACGTCTGAAACTATGCAAAAACTTGGCTTTTAACAAATTTATTCAACTTTCGAATGAACTCCAACAAACTTTATGAATTAATTGTCGAAACCAAGACAAGAATTTGCAGAATTCAATCTACTTTCAGGAAATATAGCTTTTATGGAATTCCATAAATATTTACTAATTTTAATAAATTTTGTAATAAAATGGGTGCAAATTTTTTTTGAAGGTCATTATGATTAAGTGAAATCAAATTTCTGTATCTTCCAAAATACATTGTAAATTTTTTTTTGAAAAAACTATGGTTCATTACATTGGTCTATCGTCTCTAATGGGTAGTTTTTGGATTTTTACTTTATAACTAATATGTTAAGAAAATTCATGCGAGCCTAAACATATTCAAAGTATGAAGTTTTTTCATATTGGATCACTTCAAAAAATTCGAGCAATTATGATATGCATTAGTTGGTTTCATAAATGTAACGATACCAAAGTAGACTCTATTGTAGCAATTTTTTTTTCTCAAAAACACAATTTTTTCAAAGAATACATCAACATGTTTGAACATGAATTTTTATGAATCCTTTGATTTTTGAAGAACACACACTAAAAGAAATTTTAAGTTGACATACCAAATGTGAATAAATTTTTTTCAAAAAATAAGTAATAGAAAGCTAATAAAATTTCTGACAATTTTTATTTTTATCATAAAATGAAATTATAAAGAGAATTTTTTTTTAGTCTGCAGAAACTTGAAGAAAAGAAAAAAAAATGATATTTTTTTCTCAGAAAAGGGAAAAACGTGTAACCCAGCTTCACATTTTCAAAGGTTCTATCGTTACTTGTAACCAGGAAACCATAGTTTTCTCCCTATGACCTAGCATTAACTCATGACTAACTCTATGAAAAACCTGATGGGGATATATTTACTTCAGGGATTCAAGTGTTCAAGGGTTCAACATGAGATCAAAACTCGTGACTCACTTTACAATATTCAATGGTTTACTACAATTTAATTATCTATTCAAACACACATCACTACTCTTTTATTTTTCTTTAAAACAATCTATTAGAAGTAAATCATAATTTTACTTCTTTCTACTATTTCTTTCAAAAATATAGTCATGGGTCTTCTATGATGTTTTCATTTCATCAAATTTTGTTTAACACAACATTTTTTTCTTTTAATTTAAGGTACACTAGTTCTTGTTTTCTTTTACTTTCACCTGTAACACACGTTTTCTATTTTCTCACATGTTCTTGTCACTTGATAGCCTACAACCACAATGTTAGTAGAATAACATTTTCTTCTGGTATTTTGTGTCAATCATTTATTCAACCTCAGAACTTGACTTACCTTAAATAGAAGTACTTATCTCAAATTTTTTCATAAATAGGCTACAAGATTTCATCTTCCTTCTAGCCTTAAACTATCAAGTAGATGCAGTTCCTCCCAATCTCTCCATCTAATTGTTAGGTAAAAAACAAGAAGATATTTACAGTTGTCTCATTCATACCCTATGTAGCATCCTACAAAACATTTCCTAGTTTTACCAATATTTCTCTCCCACTACTAAGGGTTAGCTAGAGTATTTACCTCCCAAATTATCTTATCGAGATCATACCACAGGGTATTTCTCTCCATGATTGGTAGATTATCATGGATATTCCACTATATGGTTTGTCACAATAGTTCTAATAAAATTATATTAAAATATGAAATTATACACTATTTCATTTTTATTAAATTTCTTAAATTGTAAATTTACTATTAATAATGAACACATGAAAATGAAAATTATGTAGCAAACAGATAACAGAAAAATAAAATCTCACACACACGCATATGACACAAGATATGCTTTGGGAAACACTTTCGAGGGAAAACCCAACTGGAAGGTGAGATCGCTCTGCTCTCTTTCTTTGTCTATAAATATGGCTACAAGTACAAATAAGTATGCCATGTGCCCTATGGGATACTACAATGCAAAAAGAATCTCTATGTACTATACTGCCTATCCCTCCTAGCTATTTTTTCTCAGAAATGGAGCTAATGAACTTGATATAATGTACTGCCTTTTCCTCCTAGAGGCCTAGTTATAACACATCTCGATAGCCTACTAGTGGTTAATTTTTACTACCTAAAATGTTAACCAGAGTTACATTATTGAATATTTTAAATTATTTTACATCATAATCCCATGATTATTCCATTTTCCATGAATAATGGGGGTTGACACAACATCCTCCCGAAGTATGGGTCAGAAAACTTGAAGGTCAACTTCTAAGTGTCATAACTTTCGCATACAGGCTTTGATTGGCATGATTCTTGTGCCATTGGAAATATCTCTTTATTTAGAATGGCATGAAAAGTTACAATATTAAATAGGAAAATTTTTAGCCCCAAAAAATGTTGTTTTATGCCTCAAAACGCTCCTAGAGGGTTTCAGACCCTATTTTGCGAAACTAGGTCCCGCTAGTAAAAAAGGTCCCTTGAGATGATTCCTCTAATTTTTTCCGCTTTGAATGCATCGAGATAGATGAAAAAAAATATAATTAGGTAATCCAGATCACACCCCATTTTTGAAGGATTTTTGTCCCCAAAATTTTATGCTAAATGACGTGATGAATTTTTTCCTCCACCTTCCCTCTAGTGTACCATTTAGCTTTTCCTGGAAGTTTTCATTTCAACCCAATATACCAAAGGCCATGTGGCACGTATATTGTATATATATATATATATATATATATATATATTCTGCAAAGCCAAATGTTCTGTTAACTCTACTTGAGCATCTGGTTCCAAATCCTCCACAGAAGTTAGGACTTGTTCCTCTTCGTAATCTAATAAGGCATGGTCAAATAGTTTCAAATTCTCTACATTCATAATTCATTAAATGTACATATATGGTGGTAAAATAAGTCTATATCCATTATGACACATTTTTTCATGTATCTCAGAGTGACCATACCTCAGATATTTGATTTTTTTACTACGCCCCTACAACCTCTCCTTATTCAACTGTAGCCATATTTTGTCTCCCGCCTTGAATGATTTCTTTGTTCTATGTTGATAATGCTTGGCCTTATATTTTTCAAAATTTTCAGTGTATCTTGTACCTATATATGGATATGCATTATCTTCTCTATAAGATTTTTAGCCCTCAAAGAATCTATTGAGATATTTTCCCTTACTGCTCCTTGTTTCCCATATGCAATTTCCAAAGGTTGAGGTGGAAAAAATCAAAAAAATGTTTCAAATGGGGACTTTCCTGTAGAATATTGAATTTATCTACTCTAATAATATGTATATATACCATATTTTCATCTTGGCTCTTTGGATGCTTTTGGTTATATCCCTTTATAAGTTGCATGAAAATCCTATTGACTACTTTTTTATATCCATATTCCTATGGATGGAATGTTGTATATCTCTTCAACTCTGTGTCCATATTCTCCCACAATGTAGTGCATAAATCACTAAGGAATATTATATCCTTGTATGAAACGATGATCCTTGGAATCCCAACGTGCACCCAGACCTATCAAAAGAACAATTTTGTTGCTTCTTGGCCACTAATTGTCTTTTACAAGGAATCAAAACACACATCTTATTGAAGTTGTCAACTACAACCAAAAAGTAGTCATCTCCTTTCGTATTTGTTGGTAAACCTCCCATAATGTCTATGTAAATTATTTCCCATGGATGAAGGGTATAGATGAAGGATGATATAGACCATGTTTCATATTTCTAGGATTTTTGGTACAAAAATCATGCATCCTCTTATAAACCTAGCTACCTACTCTTACATCTTGGGCCAATGCAGATATCTTTGCAATTTAGCCACGGTCTTCCCTACACCAAAGTTCCCTTAAACCCTATAGGTGTGAGCCTTTTTATTCAATTTCAATCAATAACCTTTAGGAACACATATCTTATCCAACCTATATATTAACCCATCTCGGAGATGGTATTGAATGGTGTTGTCACCATCATTCACATGAATCTGAATCTGCAACTATTGATACACCTCCTTAAAGTCCTCATCCTCTAAATATGCCTCTATGTATGCATCATGTGTAAATGGCTCCATGTGCATAATATCCCTTAAATATGTGATATTTGATGTGGGTGGCCTTGATAGCATGTCGACCAACTTGTTTATATAAAATTAATATATAGTATTCGAAAAATAATAATAATAATAATAACAATAAAATTAATATAAATCATAACTAAATTATTTCAATATTAATGTGTATTTAAAAATATAATAATAATAAAACAAATGAATGTGGAAATTTGTAACACTCCTTGATCGTGTAAATATTTGTGATTTATTTTTAGAGTGCAAGACATGGCAAATTCTAGACTAGATGAAAGCCTAGTAAAGAAACTTTAGATGTTAAATTTTATTTTATTTTATTTCTTTAAAAAAAATGTTATGACAAGTCATGGAATGATAGGAAATGACCCTAAAACGTAACCTTGGATTTACAAGTAGTTGAGACAATTACTTCCTCCTCCCTTAGAGATTAAAATATCTCAGTTTGGGACAAGAATCCAAGAGTGGCATGAAATGGAAGAGATGCCTCAGACAATTGAAAATAGGGAATAAATATTGATCAGTACGTTGAAAAGGTGAAGCACGATGATGCTAAAGGGTGTTATTGAGCTAGAAAAGAGTGAGTGTAATCCCTAAAGTTTAAAATTTATTGGCTTGAATAGGAGTCTTGAGGCCTAAGAATAGAAAACTCTCTGCTAACTACTCTGGAAAATAAAGAGGCTTGGGGGGCGATTTAGACGAAATTGTCTAACTCATTGATTGGGTGGAAGATTCTTCTTCCTAATTTAATTCCCAGAATCATTAAAATTATGCAGATAAGTATATTTGAAATGAAAACTAATAGTAACTTCGTTTTATAAATAAATGTGTATTTTATTATAAGTTGAATCATGAATAGAATGGAATAGTTTCAAATTGGGTATTTAATCCTTCATTTTATTTGTACCAATAACTAAACAAGTATGAGAGTAATAACATATTCAATATTTTCTATATATGTATACAGAAAAAATAATGTAAACACAAACAAAGGGGTTTTCCTCCAAGGAAAAACAGAGAAAACTATAACAATTATTTTCGATGTCCTCTGAAAACATTTAAATGCCCTCTATTAGTTTTTACAAATGTGGTTAGTTCCCTATTGTAAAATAAGATTTGCATGGAAACAAGTGAACCTTGTGAATGGAATACCTCGAGTATGGAGGAGATAGGAACCGGAAAACCCAAATGGAAGGTCAGAGCCAGTGTTGGCCTACTCGCCCCACATATAAGAAGAGAAAAAAAAAATTGTAAGTTGTAATTATACTGTGAAAAAAACAAGGAATCATATAATTATAGGTCACACATGAGTCCCTTTTGAATAAAGGGAAAGTAGTAGTCACGGTGGAAATTCTACTATGAGATTAAGTAATGAACAGAAAGGGACATAAGTTAGTCGTATGGCCCAGCTGGAATAACCCAAAAACCTAATGAACATTCTTGGAGTTTTGGGTAACCATGTAACAATAGAATGTTTCTATGAGACAAATAACCTTGTAGCAACATTAATATAATTCATTTTCATAAATAAAAAATGTATCAATATAAAACATATAACATTAACAGAACTATATGGAGAAAACTGAAGAGGGGTTTGGAACAATATCACTCTAATTTTTAAATAAACAACAAATAACTTGAATTATTTCATAAATTTAAATAACAAAGAAGAAAACCTTCTTTTATTAAATAGATACCATACTGGGTAGCATATAATAAGTCACCTGATGGTTTGTTGTTTGAGGCATAGCCAAAAACTTTAATTAATTTAAACTAGAGATAAAATATAAAAGAAAATCCTTCCAATATACATGATTTCCTATACATCTACGGATAAGTTTGTCAGAACAATTCTAAAAATAGGAAAATTTTCCTCCAAATCCTGAGGAATATGATACAAAATATCATCTGGTGAGGTGATTCTTTCAACAAAAATAAACTGTAAAGTTTAAAGGAACATTAACAAAATAAAAGAGGGAAATTTGTGAGTAACGAAAGACCCAAATACAAGAAATAAACTTGGAGTGCTTGTTGTAATGACAAGATTATTTATTGAGGAAACCCTCACCTACATCCATGAAAATGTCCAGAAGGGACATTCTCTTTTGTTGACAACTTGGGGAAGAAAAAAAAATAAAAAAGAAGAAGAAGAATATCTTCTTAAGTGAAGGTCTCAGGGTATCTCACCTAAACAACCCTCTTGACACTAACTTGGAATGTAAATATTACACCATGAAAAATGTTTAAAAAAATAACTTTTGAAAGTCCTAGAAGAAATATAAACTTCCAAACAATTTCGTTATGCAAAATTACCATTGGTTAGCCACAAAAAAAATTAAGAAGGCGACGCTAATTGTCATCGCTGGTACACAATTTGCCTATATGTCAAAACCCTAATATTAGTATATGAAAAAGGGAATCTTCACAAATTATACCAAATAAAAATATAACCATGTAACCTGAAATTTGGAATACCTGATGTTTACTGGATAGACTGATTTACCCACTAGAACAAGGATTAGGGTTGTATGGTGTTGGAGAGACACTTCAATGGAGCAAGGATTCAAATGAGTCAGATAACTACTGACAGTGCAAGGTGGGTACCCCAAATCTACCCTTGGAGCCCATAAGTCATATTATCATGTCATGTTAATATAATGGTGGAGTTACAGCCATATCTTGGTAGAATAGATAACCACATACCATAGAACCCTCTAGAATTCTATCCTTGAGATAGATGTAGGTTTTCCAAATTCCAATGTACAACCCATCCCTGGCACGTCATAAACTCGCACCATAATCAAAAATTAAAATTTGAGATAAAAAACCATAATAAACATATTAAACATTTGAATGCCTATAAGTTTGATAATAAATCATGTAAACAAACTCGATAAGACATTTCCAAGACTTTAATTTAATGGTGGTAGTAATGGAAGGTTAATAATAATAATTAAAATAAAAAAATTGTTGATGATGGGTGTTACAAGTGGTATCAAATCCACGTTCACTATAAGGAAAAGACCCTCTAGCGGATATTTTTGAGGGACCCCTTATAAAAATAGCCTAGATATCTATTTGTAGTAGAAGTTTCTAGAGGAGGTTGGTGGGTGGAGGTTTTTGTGGAATTTTTTTATCTGGTGAGTTTCTCATCCTACGCCGCACTAGTGCGTTCAACTAGAAAAGAATCAGTGCATACTACAAATTGGGACACTGAGACACCATGCTCTCTGTTTAAACCCTCCTAGTTCATCTAATTACTATAGTGCACTAGTGCGCTACATAGATTCAGCCCCAGTGCATCATAAAAACCTGCGCCAAAACTGAAACAACCCTGGTGCTCTTGGGAGAAACCACTTGGTGTGCCTCAAAACATTGCGCACCAAAACAGGGTTAAATAAAAAAATTTATGACAAAAAATTATGCATTTTCACTTCTTCAATGCTCCAAATCTCTCAAGAAACAGTGCAAATTTACCTTGTGTGAGGCGCCCTGACATCGGTGCTCCCATTGCACACACTACTATTGTGTATTTCCCACCATCTCGATTTCAAATTTTGGAAAATGGTGGGAAATTTTGGTTTTGCAAATTATTCAAAAAATATGCCTCCTCGACCCTAAATTGACAGGTATTTCACTTGTTTCTCCATAATTAAAAATTTTAGAGGATTGTTTTTGCAAAAACACATAAAATTTACCCTTCTTTAAAAAAATAAAATGTCGCGTTCTGTGTTTGAGTTGTTCGGCTCTCACCTATTCGTTGTGCTGCCTATAAATCTACAGGCTAGACGACGACCAGTGATAACGGTAACCACAACAGTTCTAGTGTGGTACCAAAACGACGCACCGTGTTTTTTTTTAAATACATAATTTGTGGTGTGGTGGGTTAACTGGCCACACCGTTGACTATGTCCAAGTTCGGGAGGGCGGTGCGTTGACCAAAATATGCACCTTGGGGTGGATAGTTTGGTCAATGCACCACCATTGGGACACCTCTCGATAGTAAATAGTGCATTCATGTAAACGATGACACCGTTGACCATGTACTAATGTCAAGAGCGTGGTGCACTGACTAAGCTATACGCCTCGAGGTGCATAGTTTGGTCAGTGTAATACCCTCCCGATACTGGTTCATAGTCAATGGTGTGGTTGGTTATATCACTGCACCCTGTACCGTGTAAGGATGCTAGGAGGGCGGTGCGCTTACAAAACTATCCGCTCTAGGGAAAGTAGTTTGGTAAACGCATCACCCTCCCAAATTTCTACATAGTCAATGGTGCGATCAGTTAAATGACTGCACTGTTGACCATTAACTAATAATTTGGCAGTGCATTGACATAATTATGTGCCCCAGGATGGATAGTTTCATCAACACACCGCAGGAGAAAGTATAGTTCATGTTTTGTGGTGTGCTAAAAATTACTAGGCACACCGCGGACGGTGCGCGATAAAAACAGATGCACCGATACTGGTTCATGACTATTTTTTTTGGCACACTGACTATTTTTTTAATTATATATATATATATATATATATATATATATATATATATATATATATATATATATATATATATATATATATATATATATATATATATATATATATATATAGATATTTGTAAATACAGGTCTCATTTAATAAAAAAATTATATTTTATATGTGAATCATTCAGTGATGTCAAAGGAGAGAAGAGAGGGAACAAGAGGAACATATGGTGGACCAGTATAACGTGGTTCACCTGTGGGAGGCACGAGAGAGGGAGAGGCTTTTGTAGCCTGACCTTATTATGGCAGCTACCTAGACGCTCGTAAGGAAGGTAAGCCTCCTCAAGTTCTGTGAGGAGGCTACATCCCTGAAGGGACATAATTCGCTATTGTGACAGGTTATCTTCAGATGGAATTCCCACTGACAAGCTTTCTAGGTTGATCCTAACTAGTGGTATGCACCTAGTGAGGAGGTCTTGTATTTTATTGCTAGCCTATCTAGGAGAGGGAATTATTTTCCCTCATTCCCAGAGGTCCCCATTGGCTATGCAGTAGGAAGTAAGTTGGTGTACTCCTAGAGATACATTAATGCCAATGTACTGTCTCCTCTAGATTTTCAGATCTCCAGTGGTTAGTTATGTATTGCTTTTTTCGGTGGAGAGGAGGTGAGGTGCCTCTCACTACTATTGTCAACCATTCCACACCATAACAATAACGGGAAATACATTACTTGCCTGCTTCTATTTTATATTGATTATTTATTATAGGCACCATGACTTTTTAGGTGGTCTATGATTTTTTTGTGACATTTCTATAGAGCTTTAGATAGATGTCATGCCGCGACAGAAAGGAGGATGAACTTCCATTTTTCTTCAAAGCTATTTTGTTTATTTTTCGAGAGGTATCTAGAGACGAGGCCTACTTTTTTTCGGCAGTCTTGGAGGCTGATTTTGCATGTATGGATGCATATGTGGGGCCAGATGATGCCCAAGAGGAGCGAGTCTGACTTTTCCATGAGGATATCTCATGATGCACTAGATTTTCTATCGAGTGTTGATCATCACGTCTTCATTCTGGCCCCATTTTCGTATGTTGGTTTGGATTGGAAAGGATGTGCCAACATCCTCTTCACATTTGATGAGCCACTGGATGATAGAGGTAATATTAGTGTTTTCTTTAAATTTATTCTAACCTCTTCTTTAATTTGTTTTTATTAAATTGTTTAATGAAATTGTCTAATTATTGTTGTGTACTTATATATATTTTGTAGATATTAGGTAATTTTTTGGCGATGAGATGCCACTGCCACCAAATGATCCAAGTGTAGATCCTGATCACAATTAGGAGATGGAAGATGTAGAAGATCGGGTCAGTGAAAGACCTAGTCCTCATGATCATGCACAGGTACCTGCGGGTGTGAGGCATACGCCTGCCACTAGATATAGGATGGAGTTGGGCAACCAACTCTATAGACTCCTAATGGAGGAGGGAGTCATGCCGACCACTATCAGAGAGATGCAAGCTGATGATAGGCTGACTGCGATATGGAAAGGCATGCCACATTATATGTTAACCTTTATATAACATATCATTAGAGCTACCAACTTAATGGTGCAGTTGAGGATAATTGTTCGACATAGGCATGGTGGAGTTGCAGTATGTCAACACTTGAGTTGCACATCATCTAATGATCACAATCATGGCAGTGATCATCATTCACATCACACTGGAGATGAGAAACTTGTATCATCCAGCATTCGTGATCATCAACGGGCAACATCCACGTTGAGTCATCTTCAGCAACCTGCAGCATCCAACAGTCATAATCATGATCAAGTTGGACCATCCACATTGAGTCATCATGTGCAGACTGAAAAATCCACGTCAATTCATCATGAGTAGGCATCTAATCCTGATCAGCATGAGGCACCTCCAGATCAGCAGAGACGTGATGATCGACTTCTATCTGAGCATGTCAAGTCTGCACCATTGACTGAGCAGGCCTCGACTATATTCATGTACCACTAGCTGATATTTGACATTTATATGTAGTTATATTACAGTTCTATATTTTTGACATTATAGTTAAATATATATATATATATATATATATATATATATATAGTCCATGTATTCTATGTTGATGATCATCATGATGTCTATATTGTTAGTTCATGTTAGATATCTTCATTTAATGTGCAGCTTGCAGATACATGTGTATGTGATAGTAGTTATTTGACATGAGAAGTATATTTGATGTTTGTGTTTTGATGATGTTATACAATTCTTTTGTTTTGTTAAATGATCATGATCACGATGATTAGATGATGTTAGCGAATTTGAATGTGTTTTTTTGTCGAATATGATGTTTGTATGATGGTTATCATGATCGTGATGTTTATTTTTAATATTAAATCATGATATTTATTAAATATTATGTCGTGATTGTAACTGAAATTTTAATTTTAATTGTATGTAAAATTGTAAAATTGTAATTGTATTTCAAATTGTAATTGTAAATATTGAAACTGTAATTTTAATTGTAATTGTATGTGAAATTGTAAAAATGTAATTGTAATTGTAATTGTAATTCTAATTCTAATTGTATATAAAATATTTTTAAAATTTTAATTGTATTAATGTGAAATGATTATAATTGTAATTGTAAGTAAAATTCTAAAATTGTAATTGTAATTTTAATAGTAATTGCATGTGATTGTTAAATTGTAATTGTAATTGTAATTCTAATTCTAAGTGTATATAAAATATTTTTAAAATTTTAATTGTATTAATGTGAAATGATTATAATTGTAATTGTATGTAAAATTCTAAAATTGTAATTGTAATTTTAATAGTAATTACATGTGATTTTTATATTGTAATTGTAATTGTAATTCTAATAATGATTCTAATTTGAATTGTATGCAAAAAATTTGTAATATTTTAATTGCATTAATGTGAAATGATTGTAATTGTAATTGTATGTAAAATTCTAAAATTGTAATTGTAACTGTATTGTGAAATTGTAAAATTGTAAAATTGTAATTGTAATTTTATGTATTGTCATCATTCAATTTTATTAAAAATTTTAAATTTGTAAAATTGTAAAATTGTAAATTAATTGTCGATTTTGATCCATAACTATCGTAAGTAAAATATATACCATAGATATTGCTAAATTACCATGATTGTAAAATTATAAATTTTTATGAATATAAATAATTGTAAAATAATAAATCTAGAATAATATGAATTTTTGTAACATAATAAAGTTTAGAAAATAATGCAAATAAATTCATGTACTTTAAAATTATCATTATTTTATTGTGATCTTACACACCAAAAAAAAAACTTTGTACAGTATGCCATTGTTTTCGAGATCAACATAATTGCAAATTATCAAGTGAAATGATTTTAACATTAACACAATGCAAATTACCAATTAATTGAAAATACATATTATAATGTTTCGAAAAAAAGTGTCTTAGTTATAAGGTAATTAAGTCATCTTCTTTATAAAACCCCATCTTAAAAAGTATAAATGATGAGATAACACATGTACCATATCACTCTCGATTCTCATGATCACCCTCATTATCTTCAAGATCGCTTGGCATGATAACACTATTTTCTCAAAAATATGTTTTGATTTAGGGTCATGTCTCAATGCAAACCACGAATCCCTATCCAACATATATGGGTAAAGAAACACCTGGTTGCAGTGTTTGGGGAAAGCATAGGGCTCCTTAGCTTCATATGACAGCTTTCTAGAGTTGATACATATTAGCATACTATCATAATATTTGTTTACATTATTCTGATCATAGGTGTCCCACCACTTGCAGCTAAAAATAATACATTGGAAAGAAGATAAATCCACTTCAATAATATATTGTATATTTATGATATAACCTAACGTCCCTCGTACTATGTTTTGATCATGGTGGCTAGATCGACTAGATTGATCGAAATCACGTTCCACTACACAACCTTGTGTCATGTGTCCATCATCGACATTTTCTGTACGAAAATGGTGTCCATATGCCCACATAGATGGGAGCAAATGCACCTACAAAAAATTTTAAAATCATAGTTTCATGTGTCTTATAATAACCAAATGGTTAAAATATTAAATATAGATTTAATTACATTTAAAAGGTCCATTAATAAGTTTAAAATGTACATAAATGGATTATTACCAAGTGGGTGCACCCAATCCCTACTTTTAGCACATCCTCTTCAACACGCGGGTAATGACTGGTTGCACCATATTTCTCTCTAACTTGGTCATCAACCCAACTATTGGGTCATATTTTTGGCATATTTTATTTTAAATGATCGGGATAAGGCACACTTCTACCATTCAACTATCTAAATTATTTCCTATCGCTATCCCATTTCATCCTCTTTTGTTCGTACAATGCGACTCATGGTTGTGTCACTTCAGAATTGTAAAGAATGAATTTATTGATTTCTTTAATTTCTGGATTCGATGATGAAACAAAATTGACATATAGTACATATGAGATCAAAATATACATTATATCAAATTTCAACATGGCTATTTACTTTTTGTAAATTTGAAAAATTATAAGTTGCTTACTCTTTATCAAGCACCTTTTTCCATTCGTTTGGAGAAGCTCCCCTTCTCTTTTGTCTTCATCCCTTTAATCATCCCAAATCACCACACTTGGTCTATTATCAATATGGTTGATGTAATCAATGTGATAATATAAAGACACATATGATATGTACCTCTCTTCCATAGACCCCTCAGGGTTTTTCCCTTTGTCGAACAAAAACCTTTCAATTTCTTCATGTACCTCTCTAAGAAGAACATCCAATGACAAGAAATCACCGCAACTAATTAAACCTCATCTACTAGGTGGATTAGAAGATGAACCTTTAAGTCCATGAAACTCGTCGGCAATTCCTTCTCAAACATACAAACAATAGCAACTATCTCTTCATTCCACCGTGGAATGCTAGCCACATGAATCTCATTTCACGTGATCCAACGTACAAATGCATATAATTTTAGATATGGCATGTCCTAGGTCTTGGGGGAATTCATATTTCACACACCCATGCATGAAAAAAGGATAATGACACTCCAAATTTATTAACACATGGAATAATATACAAAATTAGTTATGTTTCATGATCCCTTCTTGGGATAAAATTTATTAATATAAAAATAAAAAAAAATCATGATTTTCACATTATACATACTCTTAGAAGATTCAAATGGTCATGTGATTTCAACCCTGACAAATGGTCATCCACAGTGAAGCAGTGCCATAGTGAATACTTGTATCAAGATGGCACCCTCACACCCATCATAACTTCCTTTGCCAAAGAAATATCATCTTTTAAAAAAATCCATGGGACATCACCTTCTTTTAAATACCATGAATTATAGGGACCAACACCTACCTCTAATCCTAAGCCTTGATAATCATGTGTCATGTAAGAACATATGCCATACAACGTAAAACCCCTCTCTCCTACGATGGGTCTTGATACATCATATACATTTATCCCATCCCATAATTCCTTCAATTCATCTATAAGTTGTTGTAAGTAGACATCCATATTCTTCAGTTATCTTCTAGTAGGGACTATGAGAGCTAAAATAAGATGTTCATTCTTCATGGTCAGCCATGGGGAGATATTTTTATTGATCGCTACTATAGGCCAAACAAAATTGTTGGTGTTCTGGAGGGAATATGGGTTTAAACCATCCATGACTATGTTGAGTCATAGAATTCGTACTTCATCCTCGAATTTTTTGGGCCGTGTATCCTCTACATGCTTCATGGCTATTGAATCTGTTGATATTCTCATAATTCCCAGCTCACTTCTATGTGAGGCATGACAGCCCTGCAACATAGCTAATTCTTTGCAAGTAGAGATCCTTTGAATCCTTGAGATTATAGGCATGTGCCTCACTATCTTAAAAGGAGGACCACATGATTTACCCTTCCTTTTTTATTTAGCATACCTTTCATGCCCACATTTTGGACATATCTCTTTGTCTGCATATTATCCTCTATATAGAATACAACCATTTGGACATGCATGATATGATATGTACTCAACACCAAACATTTTCAACAATTTCTTTGCCTCTTTGCAGCTACAGGGAAAGAAATTATTACTCGGAAGAACCTTATCTTTGAATAACATGTAGTTGGTGATCGTGGACAAAACTAAATGTACATCAATGCCGATATGGTTATTAACATTCATTAAATTGACCATTTTTAATGTTCATTGTGTGATTATATTTCTTAAAATACAAGGGAGGACTTTACGGTAACTTACCTCAAAATTTCCAATAAAAATGCATTTGACAAGCCAAACTATACTTTCAAGTTGTACAATAACATTTTTTTCACCAACTGGGTATACTTTGACTAAGCTCTAGGTCCAAAGAGAGGGGTGGCGGAAGAAATTTAAAGCTTTTTAAAAATGTGCCAGCGATATGAACATCATCCCCTAGCTGATCATCATTCTGGAATGCATCTAAGAACATTGTCTCCATGGAAATTGTATCCCTTAAGTAATGATCCATACCAACCTATATTTGATTTCCTCCATTGCCAACTTGTGAAGAAGTACTATTGTTGTAATAATTCCTAATTGGTGAATCTGGACGTAGTGGGAATTCAATAGGTGGTTGATTCAACGATTCTTGGTATCATTCCTCTCTAATTTTTTCTCTTAATTCAACCTTATCTCGATTTGAAATTATCATGGGGTGCAAAGAAATATGGTAGGTAGGTCGCTCATCATCACTAGAATCAAAATCATTTCAAAAAATATATTTGAACATGATTAGTACAAAATCTATGATATCAATTAGTAAGCACATCAACAATGCATGACTAATTTATTTGACAATAAAATAATTACATTAATATGCCAAACAATTATTATTTCCATCATTGTCCCAGGATTGTGGCTAGAAGATGCAATATTGTTACAATTGCCAGGCTGAAGCACCTGTCCACTTTCATCTACCAAATGCTCCTTGCGGTATGATGCTCCTGATAAGAGCTTCCGACATTTTGGAGTTGTTTAAATATTTTATGCATCTAAACTCGATTCTAAATATGCATGAACCTACAAATTTGTATACATTATAAATTTTATTAAGCTTATATACATGGATAAAAGACATAAATTCAATTAGACAATGAAAATATAAATAAAATCTGAAGTAAATATTACGTCTCGAGATGGATAGGGAGATCTTCGCGAAGGACTTTGAGAAATATTAGGGAACGAGTTGGATTTTGAAGAATTTTCCATTTGATATAATTATGATATTTTCTCCCTGCATTTGACCAAATTCAACAATAATTTTTTGTGTACACACCTAAAAGTAATTTTGGTGCCTTGAAAATGTACTTATTGTTATCGGTGCTAATGTACATATAAATGCACCAGTGCATTTTATTTACTGCCCACTGGTGTGATTTTATTCATTGACGCACTGGTTCTGAATTGCCGCAAATAAAAAAAGTGCAATTTTATTTTTTTTAGGTGAAAAAAAAGCGGTAAATTGAAAAATGGGTGGCAAAATATTTTTGAAAAACTAATTTCATAAAACAATTCTTTAAATAGTCAACACTTTTCATTATTTCATTATTTTTGCAAAAAAATTCAGGGAGAGATTTGCATGAGACATACCTGGAGAAAGAGAGCACAAGAGCACTATGGAGAAATGAAATACTTTCGAACAGAACTATTCAGATAATCAAAATTCCAAACCTCTAGTGATTCAAACCCTGTAGCATAGAATTTCTAACCATATGGTGATTAAATTTTATTGTTTTTTTTACATTTTCTAGAGTATTTTTACACAGTAAGTAAAAAATTTAAATTTATTGTTCATTTAAAAAAAAAACAATAAAATTCCATTCTTACGCTAAATCCTTGATTATTTTTGTTTCTACCCTTGCTTCTTTGTGTTTTTGTGATTTCAGAATTAGGGCTTTTAATTTTATATTTATAGGGTGTATATTGCTATAAATATAGGCCTATGACATGCAACCCACAAGATGACTTTCATAGTTGGATCCCAATGCATGTCGACCCTTGCGTGAATTTAAAAAAAAATAGAATTTTCTTAATCAGTGCCCCTTATGTAAAATAGCACACGAGTGTGTTGTTTTATAATGGGGAACCGTGCACGTATAGTTTGATAAAAAAAATTAAAAAAAGATTCCTTTTTTTTTTAATCCGTGCGCCATATGTAAAATAGAGCACCGGTATGCTATTTCTTTATAACGCTCTATGCATGTACTCTTTGACAACAAAAAAATATTTTATGTCTGTGTTAATCAGTGCACCGTTTAAAATATAATGCACTGGGTCTCCTTATTGATAGAGAGCACCATATAGTGGTCCCTTGTTTTCGCGGTGTGCTTATAAGAATATTTCGCACCACCCCCTCCATGAAATCATATGCTACAAAAACTAACACTAGAGGATTTTTATTCATTTTTCTGTTTTAATCGGTGCATTAGTTAACATATAACGCAATGGTGGTCCTTATTGACATAGAGCACTGTACGGTGTTTCTATTTTTTTGGCAGTGCCTTTATAAGAACACGTTGCACCGAAGTTGGAGCTTACATCATTAAAGGTGCACCATTTTCTTTATTTATTTATTTTTACTAAAAAATTTATGATCTATTTATAAAATATATTAATGAATGTTATGGTACAGGTTTGATATTGATAAATAAATGGCTGACAAGAGATCAAGTAACAAAAATACTTATAGAACATCAAGAAAAGAAAAAAAAAGACAAGTTCTTTGTATATTCTTTACAAAAATTACTGTTTTTTAACTATATGTAAGTTTAACTAATATGTATTTTTTATTGTGTATCACGCAAAGCCACAAAACGAAAAAGTTGGACAAGATTATTTCTGATATAGGACTAAAAGAGCATAAAACCTTGATGGAAAAATTGTAAAAGGACGAATCACGTGAATGAAAAATTACTATCGATCCAATATGAATTTATTTTTTTAATTTTCAAGAATAATATACTTAAAAATATTAAATATCATGTTTCAAAAAATCTATTAATTCACATATGTTTAATGTTCTACAGGGACCAACAACTCAGAAAAGGAAAAAATAGAATATGTAAATGAAAATGAATTGCTCCTTAAGCTCATTTTTTTCACAAAGAAAAAAATCGTAACTTTTCATTAAAGATAGGTTACATGTTACATATGTTGGTAGTATATACTACTATTCAGTCCATGACTATTACAATTTCTGCCACTTTGCCTTCATGCAGGCAATGAATAGTCTAAAAAATATAAATATTAGATTAGTATGAAGCCAATATTCACAAAGTAAGTTCGGTGCATAACTTAATAGAAAATTGAGACAAAAACATATAAAGTAAATACATGCCGAAATAGGTAATCAAGGGAGATGGTTACAAAATCCTCCCAAAAAGATGTACAACTAGACAACCCAAAAAGCAGGTGCCTCCTCTATAAAATTTTGATGATAATATATGTAAACCCGTTCACCAGTGTGTTCAGTAATGTGCCAAGTGCCCCATGTTAGCTCCGAAGCTTCTTTGGACAATTGGTCATCCACTTTGTTCCGAGACCTGTAAATGTGTGCCACAGAGATGGAGTCAAAAAGGGTTCTGAGTTGATGAACCTCTCACAACAATGCAGACAGTGTGTGTGAGTGACAGTGAGTAAGATTATTGAACCAATTGATCACAAGTTATGAGTCACCAAAGATCTAGATGGAGTTGCAGTGTGTGTCCTGAGAAAATGTCAGAAGAAGTCTAAGGCATTGCAGTTCAGCATAGTTGTTTGTACCAGGTCCCAATCCCAATCTAATTTTGTAGTGGTGTTGTTCATTTAAAAATAGTTTTGCGCCCCCCCACACAACCGAGTGCGTTGGACGCACCATCGAAATAGGCCCATGCATGACTATGATCTATGATTTCAGGTGTCTCGAGTGTGGGAGTACTGTGTATTCGATCCACGGGCAGGAGTTGGAATGTAGCAATAGAAGCAGCACCTATTATGTCACAATCAATAGGTATACCATTTAATATCAGCTTGTTGCGGCCAATCCAGATCTCCCATGCCATAATCAGGGGGAGATTGCGCATCCCTAGGCAGTATGCATAATGCTGCCACCAATTAGTCCATGCGTCAATTAATGTTCCACCCTGCCAGAGATATCGACAGCCCAAAACAGTGATGACCCGTGCCCAGATACCTCTGATGATGTTGCACTGTGGGAATAAGTGGGTTGTATCCTGGCAGTTTGTAAGACAGTAGCAGCATTGTGATGCTCCCTGAAAAGCTTGTCTTTGGAGGAGATCCATGGTAGGTATGCATTGATTTACGATGCACCAAAATAAGGTTCTGTGCTTGTGCGGGGCCTTCAAATTCAAAATAATGTGCCACCACCATGATTTTATTGGGGGTTCCTTGGGCTGGATAAGGGCAAGGTATCCAAGTTTGGGAGCATATTGACCATCAGGTGAAACAACCCATATCAATTTGTCCTCCTGCTTAGTGATGCAGATGTTTGATGCTTTTAGAGCCCAGATCTAATTTTTCCAAACCTGTGTGCCTGCCTGCGGGATCTCGAGGTCATCTGCCTATAACCAGGCTTGACCCCGCCAAGTGGTATAAACCATATCTGCAATCTGATAGAGGTAGTGAATGTTTCTGTGGGCTAGGTGCTCTATAATGAAGTCAGGTAATTTGTAAAATGCACCGCTCTCTGACCAAGAATCTATGCAAATGCAGACAGTTGCACCAGTACCAATTTTCCATGATAAACCTTTCTGTATGATGTGTGCCATTTTTGTGATTGCCTTCTATATTATTGATGCACCAGACGCCTGTCTGATTCTGTCTCGGATCCAATCGAGAGGATTCCGTGACGCGATATATTTAGCAACAATTACCACTTTCCATAGGCTCTGTCCAGTAATAATGTGCCAGCACATTTTGGCCGCGGGAGCCCTCGAAAAAATATGGAAATCTTTTATCCCCTAGCCACTCCATTTTTTAGGAATTTATATGCGATCCCAGGCAATCCAAGAAAAAGTAGAGGCCTTTCTCTAGTTTCACCATAAGAATTTTCTGCAAATACTTTTGATACTATTAGTTATACCAATAGGTATCCAAGCTAAAGTCATCCAATAGACTGGAATAGCTTCTAGCAAAGAATTAATGAGGATCAGTCGCCCAGCCCTGGATAGCCATCGGTTATACCAAACATTTATTCTGCCTTCAATTTTTGAAATGATACAGTTCCAATCTTTGATCTTATAATCGTTTGTTTTTATATGATATCCCAAATATTTGAGACCATCGTTGATGTCTATACAGACATAGTCAAATAGATTCATTGCAATGCCTTGTTCCAGTCTCGAGCATCCAGTCATGATAATAGAGGATTTGAGGCCATTTGGTGCCATACCGGTGGCCCTGCAAAAGCAATTCAGTGGCAGATCAAATTGTATAGAGTCTTGTCTAGAGCCATTGAAGAAAATTAGTACATCGTCCACAAATAATAGATGAGTGAGATGTAGTATATCATTGATCCAGAGTCCCTGTAGTACTCTTTGATCTTTAGCATTGTTAATGAGGATAGAGAGACCCTCCATAACCAGGACAACTAATAATGGTGAGAGAGGACAACCCTGATGAAGACCCCACCCCGCATGAAAGAAATCAGATGCAGTACCATTGATGAATATGCTAAAAGTAGCATGACAAATGCAGCCCATAATCCTGTTTATAAATGTATGAGGAAAGCCCGAGTGGATTAGTATGAGATGAAGGTAACTCCAATTTACCTGATCAAAAGCCTTTGTAATATCAATCTTGAGAATGGTGGATTTGAGGCGCTGAGTTTTAATTGAATGAAGGGCCTCCTGGGCAGTACCAATAGCTTCATGGACTTTCCTATGATTCAGAAATGCAAATGGTTCCTTTTCAATATGAATGGATAGGAAAGGCTTGATGCGGTTTGCAATAATTTTAAATATAATCTTATAAATGCAGTTACAAAGAGATATGGGCCTGTACTCATGGAAGCTAGTCAATTTGTCCAATTTTGGAATAAGTGCGATAAAATTAGTATTGAACTGATCATATACCCTACCTCGCACCCTGCTATCCTCAATCATAGTCAGAAGGTCATTTGACACGAGATCGAAGAAATGGATGAAAAACTCAATGGGCTAGCCATCAGGCCCAGGGCTTTTGTCCCGCTTCAAACATTTCAAAACTCCCTCTAGTTCGCCCAAAGTAACCAGTGCATTGAGGTCATTAATATGTTCCTGTTCCACAAAAATTTTAAAGTGTTGTGTTATGTGCATGATGTCTGGGAGATCAATATTTGTTGACGCCCTATAAAGATTGGTGAAATGTCTGGTACCCAAATCAAAAAGTTGAGATTGCGTTCTCGCAGTAAATCCATTTTGATCAGACAATTCCCAAATGGCATTTGCAGTCTTGCGCCCATTTGCATGTTGCTAAAAACATTTAGTGTTTTCGTCTCCAGCCTGTAACCAAATAGCATGAATTTTAAGTCTCCAATATTCCTCCTTTTATCTCAGAAGTTTTGCCTTTTTAGTCTCAAGTGCATTTCGCTGCTCCTTAGCATCATCAGATCTATATCCCATAAGATCAACGTTGTTAAGTAATGCAATTTTCTCTTCAATCTTAAGCATAGCCTCCCTCTCCAATCGCTTTTTATTTTGAACCCATTTAATGGTAAGGTTTTTAATGCGATTGAGGTTGTCATTGATAATTTGGTTGGGGTCTCTATCATTCAAAGGTCGCCAGTGCCGCTAGGCCCGAGTGACCATCAAGTGATACTCAGGGTATCTCAACCATCTGGAGTTGAATTTGAATGGGGGTCGTGCCCTGTTAGGTCCACATTCGAATTCCAGGAATATAGGAGAGTGGTCAGATTTACCACCCATCCCCACCCATTGTCGAGCCCGAGTAAGAGTGGATAGGAGAGACTGTTTGATGAGAAATCTGTCTAATCTGCGAGCCAAAGAAGCATTTCTGGTCCTTCTGTTTCTCCAGGTGGGTTGAAGCTTGGTGGTCTGTATGTCAATGAGATTTATAGCTCCGATCTTTGAGTTAAAAAATCAGCCAAAGGATCTGAGGTAGCTTGGGGGCCCCATGATTCCGAAATACCCAATGAAAAATTCAGGTCACCACCCAAAATGATGTGGGGGACAGCCAACAAGGAGCAGGTCAATATAGTGTTCCAGAATTTCTCTCTATTAGTGAAGGGCCCATAAACATTAAACAAGGTAAATTCGATCTCAGAGTTACCAAATAGGACATTCATACCAAGTACACCAGCCCGGCCCCAACAGTTAATCATCCGGGTGGTTTTGTCGTTAATTCCAAAAGCACAACCCCCAGATCTTCCCAGAGCATAAAGAGTAATGAAGGTCTAATTAGGAAGAATATAAGTTAAGGTAGCATTCACCTCAGAGCCCACACCAAGCATCTCTTTTAGAAATAGGATATCAATGGCCTTTTGGGCTATCAAATCCTTGAGTGCCAATCTCTTATCGAGGTTGGCCAGTCCCCTGCAATTGTAGGAGAGACATATCATGATGTAATAGCCAAAAAGGGTCTTCTAACTCTAAGGACCCACATAAGAGATGATTGAGTACCTACTTCCACTTCTAGATCGGCTCTTTTTATAGCCTTTGCTAAAGCAGATGGTCTACCGCGTGACTTGGTGGGTAGACTGCCCTGACCCAGCCCAATACTGAAGGCCGCACCAGAGTGTAGAAGGGAGAGGGATATAAGATAATAATTATGTCTCGAGGAGGGGGTCTCCGAAGAGGAAGATGAGTGGCAGTAGGAAGGTTCAGCAGATGTGTGTTGAATGATTGGGGTGAACAATAGAGGGGCCAAAGTGATGGTGCAGTAGATCGAGGGTAGCTTCAGTGAATTACTAGTTAAAGTTGATGCAATGCATGATAGTGAATTAGAAGAAGACTGAATATTAACAACGTCTCTAGCTATAGAAACAGGAATAGTAATGGATGGTGAAACAACAGAGCATTCAAAAATCATAGAGGCAGTGGTAGGAATAGTATCCGGGATAGAAGAATTTCGCTGAGAAGTCACCAGCGTGACCTATGGGCGAGATCTGGGATGTGTGTTTGTCCATGATGGAAGTTGTTCAATCGGCACCAACCCAGCATCACGCGGAGATTCAGGAACAGTCATCGGCTCACCAGTAGTTTCCCGTTCAATACTGATATCAGGCTCAGTCTGTGTACCAAAAGTACAGGATTTCTTTGAAGCTAGCCTGCCAAATCCCCTCTTTGGGCAATCTTTGTATAAATGTCCCACCTCATGGCATTTCCTACAACAAAATGGCACACCCTCGTAGTCCAGAGGTTGCTACCACATCATCCCATCAAATAGCATGTTGAAGTTGTCATAGAGACCATCCCGAGTGTCCAATAATATTAAGATTCGAGCCACAGCCCTGCTACTAGTGGTCAGATAGGAACGGTCATGGTCCAGATATAGACCAACATGTCCCCCAATGTTCTAAAGAGCAGTGTCGTTCCAAAATTGCATAGGAAGTCCTGGCAGCCACATCCATATGGGGCCAGCACCTGCATTCTCCTTGTTGGGATTGAACAGAGGTACCCATCTCTTGAGATAGATAGGGTGCATCTAAAGATGGCAGTAGTGCTTGAGGGCCCAGTTAGTTTGATCAGGGTGGGAAAATGTGAGAGAGAACCATCCTTTGTTCAGTACCCGGACTTCCGGTAATAAGTCAAGAGTCTCGCTCCAGAGCTCACGAGTCCGCCACTGTAGTCTTGTCGTGGAGTATTTCCGGCCACGCACCTTCCCCACCAACGTCTTAGCCGCAATGTGACCACAATCCTCCATACTGCTCTCACAGCCAAAATTTGAAATGTAGCTGAGCTTGTTTTTAGTGGTTCTGTGTTTCTTTCCATCTTTGCTACAACCCAGCCCCAGCTTCAAAGATGTGTCAGACTCGGATGAAGTGAATATCTTCTCCGGTATGGATAATTCCTCCAGAACGTTAGCAAAAACCCCTAAGGCCACTGATGGTTCGATAGACGCCAAACCAATATGTGTCGCTCCACCAATATCTGTTGGGCAGTGTGAGACACCACATTGAGGGAGAGGGCCCCCAATACTCAGTTTTGTCAAATATGGGGATGCATCCTCGATATCATGGTAGACCACCTCCGAGAAATGCACCGAGCTCCCGATGTCAACACTCGCCAAGGTGTCATGTTCAGCCCGGGAGAAATCCCATAATCCAATGTCCGCATCCGAGGGTGTGGCAAAATTATACTGCGCGAGGTCACCCATGGGCGAGTTGCTGCCCTCCACGTTGGGTAGGGTAGTCAAAGTAGACATCTCCTCTGCAGGAACAGGGTCCAAGTCGGACATCTCATCCACCTCACCGTGAGAATCAAGACCCCATATATCGACCCCCTCCAGTGGATCCTCCGAGTAGTCCACCTCATCATCATAGTTTCTCATGGTTCAAGTGGGAATGTTAGGCAGAGTCCGTGATGCACCGACAGTGGGAGACAAACCCCAAAAGTAATAGTGCAGGTAAAAACTAGTCCAACAATCGGGGCGGAGACAACAATGCTAGAGTTATTCAGTGAAAATGCCAAATGCAAAGACCCGGTGAAGGACCAGACAAAAACTGGTCAGGGTCCATAGTCCTGTATAGGCCCCACCCAAACCAGAGAGTCGACAATACTAGTATTCAGAACCCACAAGTCAAGAGTGTGAATTAGCGCCAGTCATTGTCCCCAATAGTGGGTGATACAAACGCCCGGACCGAGCCGACAGCTCTCCCAAAACTGTCAAATAACTAGTAGAAAAACCCCATTGATACAGTCGAGGAACACCACGGCAGCCAGTCAGTGGGGTCCCCGAAAACCCAGTCCAATAATAGTATTTGAACCCTATTTTCCCTCAATCCAAAAGAACAGTGCCAAAATGTACTGCCATGTTCCAGTGGGATGCATAAACCCGTCATTTCCATGCGAGTGCGCCCAGTCCTCCATACAAGGTAACAGTCTCCGCCATGCCTACTCCTTAGCTCATATGGAGTGGTGTTTGAGGTTAACGAAAGGGGGAAGAACTTTTAAAAAACTTTAAGGGGTCTAGGGGAATGAATGTATAGACGTTCTTTCCACTTAAAATACAAAATCAATCCAATGATTCCAAGAACAAAATTCTATCTAAACTACATGATGAATTTCTAGAGAATTGGTCAATGAAACATGTCATAATAAAAAACGTGCAACAACAAATAATAATAAATGAAAAGGTAATATTCCCTTAAATGTTTTTCTAGAATTATATGTGTATATTACTAGAAAGAAATTATTTATAAATATCTATTTTGTTATATTTACTTTTCATATATCAATATAAAAATTAAATAGTTTATTGTGATGTCACTTTTTCTCGAATATTATGAAAATCTCAAAGGATGAATGAGATGATATCAAAAATATGCCAGTAGGAATGTCCAAAAAGGTGTACAAGGAGATGGTCAAAGAAATGGACATAATTGGATCGCACGACGAGCCATATCAACAACAAGGCGTTTCAAATGTAATATGCATTCATTGAATTTTTCGATTAGGTACAATAAATAAACAATTTAGCATTAAATATTAATTTTCAAGTATTTTCTTGTAGAAAATAAGAAAAATGGAACCCATTCAGCACACAAAACCAGATGACAAGGAAGAAAAGGGTTGATATCTAAGATTGCGAGTAATAGTTACTTCCTTATAACAACTTAACTAAATTTCATTTTTCGTATATTTTAAGTTTTTTTTAAACAATCATCATTTAATGTCGTCAAACAGGTGCTAACATACAAAGAAGAACCATGAAACGATTTGATTAGCATTAGGTTAAATATGGGTTGTCAGTATATGTTGGCATATCATAAATCAATTGTGGAATTTGTAAGCATCTATCGATATTGTTTTAATTAGCTCCATTTACAATTAATAGAATTAAAAAACCTCTTATATTAAATATATGATTTGTTATGGGGTATAAAATTTGTAGGAAACAAGGTATGAAACCGCAGAATCAAATGAAATGTTGAGAGATGGCATGAAATTTGGTTTCAAAATAATGTGTATAGTTCATGAGTCAATTGTTGCTATGCTACGTCATTGATTTTCAATTTACATTGATGTATATTATTTAATATTGCAATTTTCATTTTTGTCACCAATTTATATACGCTCATTACAATTTATTTTTATGTTTGTAGATGGAAGGTGAAGAATAACAAAAAAATCAACACCGCGAACAACATATTCCTCAAAATAAGCCAAGTCATGGAAGTAGCTCGAGCAGTGGCAATAGTTCAAGCGAAGAATGGTGATCATTATGTCTGGATATCAAAGCAAGGCATTGTATTTTTTGAATTATTTGTGTGTGAAATCAGACATTTTGTTTAATGTAATGGACATAGTGTCCCAATTGAAAGACAAAGGGATAGCAATAACTGTCCCATTTTGTATGAAAAAGAGTGTCTTATTCATATATATATATATATATATATATATATATATATATATATATATATATATATATATATATATATATATATATATAATAAAATACATTTTAATTTATTCTATTTCATTCGACATTGTTACTGTGAAATGTAACACCACTGATTAAATATATGGACGATTAAATATTATAATGAAGAGATGTGAAATATGATGATATGATATAAAAAAATAATCTAAACATCACATTCAAATGCACTAATAAAAATTTAATTGATATGAATACTGTTATAAGATACGTTTCTACTTTTGATGAATAATGAATTTTAAAAAATCACAATAATTATGATATGATATAACAAATTACTTAAAACATCACATTCAAATGAAATAATAAAAATTTAATTGATATGAATATTGTTATAAGATATGTGTCGACTTTTCATGAATAATGAATTTTAAAAAATCACAATAATTGCACTGTCATAGGTCGATGTTTCTAAGAAATACAAAATGAACACTAGTGTGTGTCAGTTACTGTGCATGAGTGCATTTTTATGCTAATGCACACCGGTGCATTTCTACGATCTATGAGCACCGCACAAATACCAATACCAATTAGAATGCTCAGTGAGTTTGTACGATACTGCGCACTGGTCCATTTATGTGAGACACTAAACCCTTGATTCTTTTTGTTTCTACCCTTGCTTCTTCGTGTTTCTGTGATTTCAGAATTAGGGCTTTTAATTTTAGATTTATAGGGTTTGTATTGCTACATAGACATGTAACCCACAAGATCACTTGCATAATCAGATCCAAATCCATGTCGACCCTTGGGTGAATTAAAAAAAGCTATTTTTTTTTAATCGGTGCCCCACTTTGTAAACTAGCACACTAGTGTGATGTTTTATCATGGGGCATTGCACATGTACTCCTTGATAAAAAAATTTAAAATCATATTCTTTTTTTTAAAATCAGTGCGCCATATGTAAAATAGAGCATCGGTACGCTATTTCATTATAGTGCACCATGCATGTATTGTTTGACAAAAAATGTTTATTTTATGTATGTGTTAATCGGTGCACCATTTATCATATAACGCATAGGGCCTACTTGTTGATAGAGAGCACCATATGGTGGTCCCGTGTTTTTGCGGCGCGTTTATAAGAATATGTCGCACCGCCTCCTCCACGACATCATATTCTACAAAAACTAACACTAGAGGATTTTTATTAATTTGTCTATGTTAATCGAAGCATTGGTTAACATATAATGCAATGGTGTTGCTTTTTTACATACTGTACGGTGTTTCTACTATTTTGGCGATGCGTTTATAAGAACACACCACACTGATGTAGGTGCGTACATCATTAAAGGTGCACCATTTTCTTTATATTTTTTTTACTGAAATGTTTATGATTTATTTATAAAATATATTAATGAATGGTATGGTACAGGCTTCATATTGATAAATAAATGGCTTACAAGAGATCAAGTAACAAAAATACTGATAGAACATCAAGAAAAGGAAAAAAAAGACAAGTTACTTGTAAATTCTTTAAAAAAATTATTATTTTTGAACTATATGTAAGTTTAAATAATATGTATTTTTTACTATGTATCATGCAAAGCCACAAAATAGAAAATCTCAAAAATATTATTTCCGATCTAGGACTAGAAGAGTGTAAAATTTTGATGGAAAAAATGCAAAAGGATGAATCAGGTGAATGAAAAAATACTATCGGTCCAATATGAGTTTCTTTTTTTAATTTTCATTAATAATATAGATAATGCGTTTCAAAAAATCTATGAATTCACATATGTTTAATGTTATACAAGGACCAACAACTCAGAAAAGGAATGTTATTCTAAGAAAAGAAAAAAAAATAGAACATGTAAATGAAAATGAATTGCTCCTTAGCTCATCTGGAGTGGTGTTGGAGGTTAACGAAAGGGGAAAAAACTTTTACAAAAATTTAAGGGATCTAGGGGAACAAATGTATAGACGTTCTTTCCACTTACAATACAAAATCAATCCAATGATTCCAAGAACCAAATTTTATCTAAACTACAGGATGAATTTCCAGAGAGCTGGTCAATGAGACATGTCATAATTTTAATAGAAAAAGATTACAACAACAACAAAAAAAATGAATGAAAAAGTAGTATTTTTGTTATATTTAATTTTCATATATCAATATAAAAATTAAATAGTTTATTGTCATGTTACATTTTCAGGAATATTAAGAAAATCTCAAAGGATGAAAAAGTTGATACATAAATATGCCAGTAGGAATGTCCAAAAAGCTGTACAAGGAGATGTTCAAAGAAATGAACATAATTGCATAGCACGAGGATCCATCTCAACAAAAATGTGCTTCAAATGTAATATGTAATCTTTTTTTTTATTAGGTAAAATAAATAAATAACTTAGCATTAAATATTAATTTTTAAGTATTTTCTTGCAGAAAAGAAAATAAAATGGATCCCATTTAGTAGATAAAACTGGACGACAAGGAAGAAAAGGGTTGATATCTAAGATTGAGAGTAATTGTTACTTCCTTTTAACAACTTAACTAGATTTCATTTTTTTATATTTTAAGTTTTTTTACAACAATCATCATTGAATGTCTTCAAACAAGTGAAAACATACAAAGAAGAACCATCAGACGAATTGATTGACATTGGGTTAAATATGGGTTGTCAATATATGGTGGCATATCAAAAATAAATTGTGGAATTTATAAGCATCTATCGATCTTGTTTTACTTAGTGCCATCTATAATTAATAGAGCAAAAAAAACTCTTATATTAAATAAATGATTTGTTATGGGGTATAAAACTTGCAAAAAACAAAGTATGGAATTGTGCCAACAAATGAAATGTTGAAAGATGGCATGAAATTTGGTTTTAAAAGAATCTGTATAGTTCATGAGTCAATTGTTGCTATTCTACATCATTTATTTTAGATTTGCATTGATGTATATTATTTAATATTACAATTTTCATTATCTTCACCAATGTATATACACTCATTACACTTTATTTTTATGTTTTTAGATGGAAGGTGAGGAAGAATAAAACTATCAACACCGTGAACAACATATTCCTCAAAATAACCCAAGTCATGGAAGTAGCTTGAGCAATGACAATAGTTCAAGCGAAGAATGATGATCATTATGTTTGGATATCAAAGCAAGGCGTTGTATTTTTTGAAATATTTGTGTGTGAAATTAGACATTTTGTTTAATGTAATGGAGATACTGTCCCAATTGAAAGACAAAGGGATAGAAATAACTGTCCCATTTTGTATGACAAAGAGTGTCTTATTCATATATATATATATATATATATATATATATAATAAAATATGTGTTAATTTATTATATTTCATTCTCCATTGTCACTATGAAATGTACCACCATTGATTAAATATATGGATGATTAAATGCAGTAACAAAAATTTAATTTATATGAATATTGTTATAAGCTATGTGTCTACTTTTGATGAATAATGAATTTTTAAAAATCACAATAATTATGATATGATATAAAAAATTAATCCAAACATCACATTCAAATTCACTAATAAAAATTTAATTGATATGGATACTGCTATAAGATATGTGTCGACTTTCCATGAATAATGAATTTTAAAAAGTCAGAAGAATTTCACTGTCATAGGTCGATGTTTCTAAAAAATACAAAATGAACACAAGTGCATGTCAGTTACTGTGCACGGGTGCATTTGTATGATAATGCGCACTGGTGTAATTCTATGACCTATGGGTACTCCACAAATACCAATTCCAATTAGAACGCTTAGTGAGTTTGTGCGATACTGCACACCGATCCATTTATGTGAAATGCTAAACCCTTGATTCTTTTTGTTTCTGCCCTTGCTTCTTTGTGTTTCTGCAATTTCAGAATTAGGCCTTTTAATTTTAGATTTATAGGGTTTGTATTTCTATATATATATTCCTATGACATGTAACCCACATGAAGACTTGCATAGTTAGATCCCAATCCATGAAAACCCTTGCGTGAATTTAAAAATAAAAATAGAAAATTTTAATCGGTGCCCCCTATGTAAACTAGTGCAGTAATGCGATGTTTTATCATGGAGCATTGTGCACGTATTGTTTGATAAAAAAATTTAAAAGCATTTTTTTTTCTTTTTTAATCCATGCGCCATATGTAAAATAGAGCACTGATACACTATTTCATTATAGCGCACCGTGCATGTACTGTTTGACAAAAAAATAAAAAATTATGTTTGTGTTAATCATTGCACTATTTAACATATAACGCATAAGGTCTCCTTGTTGACAGAGAGCACCATACGGTGTTTCCTTGTTTTCACGGTGCATTTATAAGAATATGTCGCACTGCCCCCTCCACGACATCATATGCTACAAAACTAACACTAGTTGATTTTTATTAATTTTTCTGTGTTAATCGGTGCATTGGTTAACATATAATGCAATGGTGCTCCTTGTTGACATAGAGCATTGTATAGTGTTTCTACTGTTTTGGTGGTGCATTTATAGGAACAAGTCGCACCGACATCGGTGCGTACATCATTAAAGACACACCATTTTCTTGATTTTTTTTTACTGAAGTGTTTATAATTTATTTATAAAATATATTAATGAATGGTATGGTATAGGTTCCATATTTATAAATAAATGGCTGACAAGAGATCAAGTAACAAAAATACTCATAGAACATCAAGAAAGGAAAAAAAAGGCAAGTTCTTTGTAAATTCTTTACAAAAATTATTATTTTTGAAATATATGTAAATTTAACTAATATGTATTTTTTATTATGTATCATGCAGAGCCACATAATAACGAAGCTTGACAAGATTATTTATGATCTAGGAATAGAAGAGTGTTAAATCTTGATGGAAAAATTGCAAAAGGACGAATCAGGTCAATGAAAAAATACTATTGATCCAATATGAGTTTGTTTTTTTAATTTTCATTAATAATATATTTAAAAATAAAAGATAACATGTTTCCAACAATCTATTAATTCACACATGTTTAATGTTCGACAGGGACCAACAACTCAAAAAATGAATGTTTTTCTAAGAAAAGAAAAAAAATAGAACATGTAAATGAAAATGAATTACTCCTTAGCTCATCTGGAGTGGTGTTGGAGGTTAACGAAAGGGGGAAAAACTTTTACAAAACTTTAAGGGATCTAGGGGAACGAATGTATAGGCATTCCTTCCACTTACAATAAAAAAATAAATTTAATGATTCCAAGAACCAAATTTTATCTAAACTACATGATGAATCTCTAGGGAATTGGTCAAGGAGACATGTCATAATTTTAATAGCAAAAGCGTACAAAAAAAAAAATTTGAATGAAAAAGTAATATTCCTTTAAATGTTTTTCTAGAATTATATGTATATATTACTAGAAAGCAATCATTTATAAATATCACTTTGTTATATTTACTTTTTATAGATTAATATAAAATTAAATAGTTTATTGTCATGTTACATTTTCAGGAAGATTATGAAAATCTCAAAGGATGAATGAGCTGATATCAGAAATATACCAGTAGGAATATTCAAAAAGGTGTAGAAGGAGATGGTTAAAGAAATGGACATAATTGCATCGCACAAGGAGCCATATCAACAACAACGTGCTTCAAATGTAATATGTAATCATTGAATTTTTCAATTAGGTACAATAAATAAATAATTTAGCATTAAATAGTAACTTTCAAGTATTTTCTTGCAGAAAAGAAAAGAAATGGAACCTATTAGCACATAAAACTGGATGACAAGGAAGAAAAGGGTTGATATCTAAGATTGCAAGTAATTGTTACTTCCTTATAAAAACTTAACTAGATTTCATTTTTGTATATTTTAAGTTGTTTTACAACAATCATAATTGAATGTCTTTAAACATGTGCTAACATACAAAGAAGAACGATCAGACGAATTGATTGGCATTCGGTAAAATATATGTTGTTAGTATATGTTGGCATATCAAAAATTAATTGTGGAATTTGTAAGCATCTATCGATCTTGTTTTACTTAGCTCCATCTATAATTAATAGAACAAAAAAATCTTTTATATTAAATATATGATTTCTTGTGGGATATTAAACTTGCAGAAAACAAAGTATGGAACTGCACCAACAAATGAAATGTTGAAAGATGGCATGAAATTTGGTTTTAAAAGAATGTGTATAGTTCATGAGTTAATTGTTGCTATGCTACATCATTTATTTTCGATTTACATTGATGTATATTATCTAATATTGCAATTTTCATTATTGTCACTAATGTATATACAATCATTACACTTTATTTTTTATGTTTGTAGATGGAAGGTGAAGAAGAAGAAAACAATCAACACCTTGAACAACATATTCCTCAAAATAACCAAAGTCATGGAAGTAGCTCGAGTAGTGACAACAGTTAAAGCGAATAATGATGATCATTATGTTTGGATATCAAAGCAAGGCGTTGTATTTTTTGAAATATTTGTGTGTGAAATCAGACATTTTGTTAATGTAATGGACATAGTGTCCCAATTGAAAGACAAAGGGATAGCAATGACTGTCCCATTTTGTATGAAAAAAAGTGCCTTATATATATATATATATATATATATATATATATATATATATATATATATATATATATATATATATATATATATAATACGTTTTAATTTATTCTATTCTATTTGCCATTGTTAGTGTGAAATGTAACACCATTGATTAAATATATGGATGATTAAATATTGTAATGAAGAGATGTGAAAAATGATGATATCATATAACAAATGAATCCAAACATCAAATTAAAATGCACTAATAAAAATTTAATTGATATGAATATTATTATCAGATATGTGTCTACTTTTGATGAATAATGAATTTTAAAAAATCACAAAAATTATGATACGATATAAAAAATTAATCCAAACATTACATTCAAATGCACTAATAAAAATTTAATTCATATGAATACTGCTATAAGATATGTGCCGACTTTTGACGAATAATGAATTTAAAAAAATCATAATAATTGCAATGTCATAGGTCGATGTTTCTAAAAAATACAAAATGAACACTAGTGTGTGTCGGTTACTGTGCAGGGATTTATTGTGTGCTAATGTGCACTGGTGCATTTCTACAACCTATGGGTACCATGTTGGGTGCAGGAATTACACTTAAGCAAACTCCTCAACACTTAATTTGTCAACCCGGGGGATTCGTAAACTTAGAGACGAAGCACAAGCAATGCTAGAGATGGTATGAATCTTCCTAATGTAAATCCCTACTTTCTTTAAAGGAAATATTGCATAATAAAATTAAAAAGAGAAAAGAAAGGCAACTTGAACCATCAAAAAATAATCTAAGACTCGAACAAGAAAGAATGCATTTGCAAGAGGGAATTAAAAATAAAAGGCAATCACTCTAGTTGATTATTGTTTAACTAATGAGTATGTATTTTTCTTCAATAGAGACACTTAGAAGTCTCATCAAATGGGCCCTTAAATCTTCTCCTTTAGAGATTTCCTTCTTGCACTAATCTGTCCTGCACTACCGCCATCTGCTTGCACTAGTGCAGGAACAAAGATTTATGCAAAAGGTATAAATGGTGTCTTTAATAAAGGCCTTTTTACTTCATGCAAGGGCTTGAAATTTTCTAGGTTCAAAGCACTCAGATCTCGTGGAAAGAAACTAATTCTTGCACCGGATCAAAGCTTCCTGCACTTAGAATTTAATTCTTAAAATGAGTGTTTAATTATTGCAGTGCTATTATATTGTTAAATAAAATTGCACACATAAAAGTGGATGTTTAGGAATGAAGAAATAAAGAAACAATAAATGTATATATTTATCCTATCATAAGCATTTAATGAAAAAAAGAAGGTTGCAGGAAGTTAAACTAAGAAATTTTACTGCATCACACCAACATGCACTGGTGTAGGTTCATTTCTCTTGCTTGGACTATGCGGGAAAACCAATCAAGAAAAGTTACAGAAAAAGAGATATCACACCAACGTGCACTGGTGTGGGTTTATTTCTCCTGCTTGGTCCAGGCTGAGAAAAACCAATCCGACATCAAGTGCAGGAACATAAATTGCAGGAAAAGGAAAGTTATCTACTTCACACAACAAATCCGCTTTCACTCAGACATGAATACATGTTCTTAAGATTGAATCACACTTGAAAATGTAAACACAAATTACAAGAAACAAGAAATGGGGGAAACATTGCTCAGTACTTTAATTAATGCATCAACAAAATACAGAAACATAATTTTTTGAAACATGAGGCGGAGCTCCTTTTATTAATTCACTAAGGAAATTACATACATTAAGGAATTGTCTAGCCCAGATTTGGGCAATAACAAAAATACAACGACCTACTATCGCCTCTCGACTGTTTTTTTGTTCTCCTCTATGATTAAAAGCCTTTTCTCGTTTAGTCCTATTTACACTTTAAATTATATAGACCTTTTGCCAAAGGAAAAAATAGATCCTTTAACTGATTACATAACAAAATGCAGAGTTTATCTTTTCAGTCTTCAAAATGGGCAGTTAGTAGAATTGGTCGTAGCTAACTAGTTTTCACCCTTCACGGATTGGTCTCAGCTGCCTTTGAATCACTCTATTGTCGTGGCTGAAGTGGCTCAAGACGAGGCGGTGATCGAGGAGGTTTAGATCTGCTGCAAGGATTTGTTGTGCTAGCAATGGTGCAAGATCTGATCCTGCAATAGGATCAGCGGTCACGGTAAGTACTCTAACTACCAAATAAACATAGCAGATATCAATAAGTTACAAATAGTGATTAAAAGTAAGAAATCATCTAATAAATAATTAATAAATGCTAAGCTGAATTAAAAATATAAAAAATAAAGTTTATATGAAATATGTCACCGTGCTTGGACTGGTGCAAGATGAGGGTGTATAAAAGAGGTAAAACAGAGGTAAATGGTTATGATTTAGGAAGGGAAAAATGGAAAAAAGAGAGAAAATTAGGGGGATAACATCCTCCCATCCCTAAGCTATTGTGTGTCCTATCAAAAATCTTTTACCTTTGCAAAAACCTTCAAAAATTTGAGCATTCTAGCTCAATCCTGCTCTGGCATACTAACATCAGCCTGCAATGTTTCAGACTTCTTCTTTCTGATGTTATTTAATTTCTTTGTCACCTTTTTAAGTTGCTTGAAAAATTGAGTAGCACGGTACTTCTAAATTCTAACTTCTCCTTTATTTTTCTGGATCCCCACAGTTAACTCTTCTCTACTCTGTTCTTTATCCTCCTGTGCTTTAACTATGAGCTTCTCTATGTTTTTCACTTGAAGTTCCAGATCAGTTGTCTATGCAACAGGAGTTACGAAATATTCTGTCTTGACAGGGGCTGTGTCTTCCTCAGGGACCTAAGTATCCCTCATGGTTTCAACAAACTCTTCTTCCTCTTCTTCTTCTTCTTCTTCTTCTTGCTCTTCTTCTTCTTCTTATTCTTGCTCTTTCGGTTCTTCTTCTTCTTCTTCTTACTCTTCCATTTATTCTTCTTCTTGCACTGGTGTAGGAGGGGATTCAACATCCTGTGGGGACTATGGTTCTTCGTCTGCACTAGATTCCTCCTTCTTTTTCTGGGTTTTTTTAATAAAATCAGCCAACAGAGTGTCATCTTCAACTTCTACATATTTTGCTGCATTCGCAAGGACTGACAGGTTGTCTTCTTCGGGTGTCTACACCTGTACTGGTGTTGAAGAAGGAGTATTTTCAACTGGTGCAGCAGTTATCTTCTTTTTCTTTGGAGATGGGGTGTTTTCTTCTATTGATTTCCTGGGTCGTTTCCTTTTTGCACTAATGCAAGAAGGACTTCCCTTTTAATTTTTACTCAGGCCCTTGCTTGTGCTGGTGGGGCCCTCTATCTCCTCTTCAGCAGCTTTGTTTTTATGTAGTTTTTTTAACGATGCCTCCCAGGTCATACCTTTAATTTCTAATTTTTTTTGGACCAAAATTTTTATCAGACCAAAATTGTCCTGCACACCTTTGGCCATTTTTTTCCAAACTCTTAAGAAAGAAATAGGGGAAATAAATCCACCACTGGACGTGCCGATTGCCTTCGAAATGTTGTAACATCCTGAAATGGTAAACAAAAGTGATGGAGTACCTTCCCTCACAGGTCATGAATTTTTGTAGGATGAAAAGGAGGTCCCGTCACTATCCCAACAGGGCACTGCGTGGAATTCCTTTCTTCAAATCTACCTTCATGTTCTAATCGACGACAAAACGCTGCCATCGAATCTTATCTAGTTTTTTATTTTTAAAAAAATGCTCACTAGTATTCTCCAAAACTATCGCTTCTGTGATAAACTCTTCTGTAACCTTGAGTTTCAGAGGCCCGATTTGCACTCAAACATTTTTTTAACTTCTAGCAAACTGTAGGGCCACTTCATGGTCGTGCCCATCAAACTTTTGCAAAAATTGAAGGAAGCCCGAGTCTCGCAATAGTGCAAGACTATTGTGAAACTCAACAGTCTATTCTACCAAACTGAGAGACAAGGGTTCACTTCGAACAAGCAGCATCGCTACTGAGTGGTTATGAACAATAAAAAATTTACATGAAACACTGGGATAATCCGTCTTTATAAATATGGATCCAACTGTCCAACATCCCTTCCATCTTAGCATTCATTCATTCCACTGAAATAGCCATGAATACGCGAAATATTTGAGGTCATGCCGGATTGGTACTTGCGGCGGCGTTTTTAACGGCTAGGTGAGGTAATCAATACGAGTGTAGGACATCTATGATTATGGCAGAAAGGGTAATTATATCCAAGAAATGGTTAAAACATTTCCGCACTCTTCATAATTCAAAAAAGAACCTTAGCATTCATTAAAAAATGATCATGACTCTTAACTTAAAAACACCTTGTACTTTAAATTTTCTCCTAGTTAATATGATAGTCACAAGTAATTCTCAACTAAGTGAAAGAATTTCTCATAAACCTTCATGATGACCAAATTTTTATGACATACACTATGAAAAGAATAAATTTTACTATGTTTCTAATAGGGTGCATGCTAGCACTAGTCTGCTTGCACTGCTTAAATTATGCCATCTTGTTAGTACCATTCTGCTTGTATTATTATATAGGACGACATGCTTGCACTAGTGCAAGCATAATATATGAAAAAGAATAGAGAATTTAAGTAAAATATAGGCTGGACTTCCAACAGGACTTCCTCAATTTATACTGGAAATTTGCTTTGCCCTTTCTTGATGTTTTAGAGCATATCTTTTTTCTCTTTGTACGCGAGATCCTGCAATTCATGAGGGAATAAAGAAGTGGGAAAAGGGAAATTTTAGAATGGGAAGGAATTTTGTTACAGGGATTCCAGAATAGTACCACCAGAGGGAATAGACAGAAGTGGGATAGGGAAAAAAATTTCAAGGGTAAAGTGGGATTTTTATGAAACGGACAGGGTAGATTCAGAAGAATATGGGAAGGTTAATCATTCTGAGATTAAGAGGAAAACTGAAGGAATATTAAGAAAGTGGAATATGAAGAAAGGAAGAATTTTTTCTGGAAATTCTGCCTACTCTAGTGCAAGAAAAATAACTATAGCGAGAATTGAACGTTGCTTGAATAAAAAAATATCCATGCTAACTACCCTGATTGTATAAAGGTTGGTTCTATTGAACCTGATTTTACTTGGTGATTGCTAGCATATCTAAAGATCAAGCAACATTCTCTTTTTATTAGAAATTGTTGATCTTCCTGCCAGCAAGCTAGTTTTCAGGTTGATCCTTCTGCAATCATGTTAGCGAACTGATTTTCATAATTACAGGAAAATATTTTTTCTCTTTCCTTTCTATTTAAATATATTTTTTTTTTCTTTAAGAAGAAGAAGAATTCATGTTTTCTAAAGGTTGGTATTACCATTCACCACTACCATCCCAAATTGTTGTTGGATTTGCTGTGTAAAATATTTCCTGGCAAGTGGTTGAAAATACTTCTTTAATCTGTATCCATTTACCAGGAATACTGAATTTTGTCCATCAATAGTTTTAACTTCTACTTCTCCATTCTCGAATTATTGGATCACTTCATACGGTCCCATCCAACGTGTATGGAATTTCCCTTTAAAAATTCTAAATCTAGAATCATAAAGGAGCACCCAATCACCTAGTTGGAAGTGCTTTTTCTGAATAGAATTTTCATGGCACCTTTTGCATTGATGTTGAATTAGTATGTTCTATTGAAAAACATCCATACGAAATTCATCTAACTCATTTAATTGGTGAAGATGCTCTTGTTGTGCCTCAGAGAGATCTAGTCCTAACTGAACTGCATTTCTAAAAGTTTTGATCTGGAACTCAATTGGTAATAGAACCTGTTTTCCATATACCAGCTCATATGGTGTATGTCCCGTGCTATTTCTCCGAGTGGTTCTGTATGCCCACAATGCTTCTGATAATATTTTATCCCAATCTTTCCGATGCATGTTTACTGTCTTTGTAAGAATGGACTCAATCAATTTATTTTTGGATTCCACCTGGCCATTTGCTGGCGGGTGATACGGCATGGATTTCCTATTCCGGATCTTGTATTTCTCCATCACACCCTGTACCAAATTAAAAATAAATGGTGGAACATTATCAAAAACAATTTCTCTAGGCACACAAAATCTACTAAAGATTTCAGTAAAAATAAAATCAACATCAACTTTTTTTGTAGCAAAGGAAAAAAATTTAGCTTCTACCCATATTGTAACAAAATCTGTACAAACCAAAATATGTTTTTTACTTAATGATGTTGGATTTATTGGCCCAATAAAATAAATAGCCCATTTTTCAAATGGCTCAATCATTACTTGGGGGCATAATGACATTTCATTGGTTTGATTAGGCTGGCCCATTCGTTGACAGCTATCACATTGCCTAACATACTGTTTGGAATCGTTAAACAAGGAGGGCCAAAATTAACTAGCATGCAATACTTTATATGCATTACGCTTATCAGTGAAGTGGCCTCCACAAGGTTCATCATGAGAAGATTTCAATATGTCAAACACTTCCTCCTCTCTTACACATCTACGGTTAATCAGATCTAGACCAATGTAAAAGAGATCTCCTCGAATCCAGGAATATGCAACACTTTTCTGAATAATATTCTGCTTTTCATGAGCGGACAAGTGGGGTGGTGTTTTCCCAGTAACCAAGTAATTAGCAATGTCAGCAAACCACAGAGAATATGTTGACATAGAGAAACGATGTTCATCTGGAAAATCATCATTAACAGGAGTTTCTTCACCAGGATTATCTACTCTAGAAAGAAAATTTGCTACAACATTAGATTTCCCTGGTCTATCAGCAATAGTAACATTAAACTCCTACAACAACAGCAACCACCTAGTCACTCTACCACTAGTTAATGGTTCGGTCATCAAATGTTTAATCATGGAATGATCAGTATGTAAAAATACTTCATATCCTGTAATATAGTGCCTGAACTTATTAATTGCAAAAATTACCACAAAAAACTCTTTCTCTGTAACTGTATAATTCAATTTAGCGGAAGAAAAATTCTTACTAATATAATAAATATCATAGGATTGCTTATTTTCCTCTTGTCTTAAAGCTGCGCCAATAGCCAAATCTCAAGCATTAGAGGAAATGTGAAAAATGCAGGGACCAGTTAGGACCTCTCAAAACTGGTTCCTGCACCTACTTTTACTTCAATGTTTCAAAAGACTTTTGGCAAGTTGTGGACCAAGAAAATTCACTATCCTTAGCTAGAAGTCGAAAAATAGGGGTAGCTATCTTATAAAAATTTTCAATGAATCTTCTATAGTAACCAGCATGTCCTAAAAAACCTCTTACTTCCCTTTGATTTTTGGGTGCAGAAAGATGCAGAATGATTTCAATATTTTTTGGATCAACCTGGATACCTTTATCAGAAATCAAATGGCCAGGCACCACTCATGCTTTGCACATTAATCTAAATTTATTGTCACTCAAAGCGAGATGGGCTTCTTGACAACGAAGAAGTACTTTCTCCATATTTTTTAGAGCTTCGTGAAAAGAATCTCCAAACCCAGAAAATTCATCCATATAAATTTTCACAAATTCTAGATCAGAAAAAATAGCCAAGACTTCCCTTTGAAAGGTATTCGGGGCATTACATAAACCAAATGGAAGCACTTTATAAGAAAATTCACCCCATGGACATGTAAAATTAGTTTTATTCTGATCTTCAGGTGTAATCTGTAGCTAATTATAACCATTGAAGCCATCCAAAAAGGAAAAATATTTCTTTCCTACAAGGGTATCAAGCACCTGGTCAATGAAAGGGAGAGGGAAGTAATATTTGAGAGTGGATTTATTTAATTCTCGATAATCAATACAAATACGCCATCTTCCATCTTTCTTAGGTACTAGCACTAATGGAGAGACCCACTGACTGTCATAAATAGGATAGATAAAACCGGCATCCAAGAGTTTTTGTACTTCTTCCTTCACAATATCTCTTACAGCTAGATTCATTCACCTTTGGGGTTGTCGCACAGGCTGGGTTCCTTCCTGAATATATATATTATGTGTACAAGTTTCAGGATGGATATGCTTCATATCTTCATTGCCCTAAGCAAAGGCACTAAGATGGTTTTGCAACAAATTCACAAGATGCTCCTGCTGAGATGAGTCCAAATCTGAACTAATATGTAATGACTTCCCAGGGCTAATCTCAAAAAGAGTGGTATCAGGCTCAGGAGTACTCAAGGGAGAGGTCAAATGCAATGGTACAGAAGAATGAGAATCATGATTATCTTGAAAATCTAGGCTGAAAATCTGGCTGAATGGCTCAAAATTAGGCATAGTGTCTAGATTATTCAGGAAATCTTGAATCTCATATTCTTGTGAAGACCCAGTATAATGATGGATGAGGGGAATAGACTGAGTCTCCTCATCACTTCTTTTATCCAACCATAAAGTATCTCGAAGGTCCTTAATGGATTTGGCAGGGGGATATAAAGTAACTTTCTTCCTAGAATCTCCATGTGAAATATGCATATCACTGGAATGACATCTAATATATGCATCAGTTGTAGCAAGCCAGGGTCGACCCAAGATCAAGGGATGCCCTCCTACTGGGATCTTTGGCTGAAGCATAATGAAATCAATAGGGTATTCCCAAGAATCTAATGAGATGATCACATCGTCCAATACTCCTTACAGCTTAATTTTAGATCTATCTGCCAATTCAAGCACAGTGGGAGTAGGGCGAAGATGAGATAACTGAAGTTGATCCATGGTTTGCTTAGTCATGACATTAATGGCTGCCCCCAGGTCTATAAGAACATTAGGGACAAGGACATTACCAATCTGAACTAAGACAACAGGGTTTCCGGGATCATTATATTTTTTCCATAGACACACATCACGTCATCAACTCCTCTGCCCTACCAACAAATTGAATGGTTTGGGGGTTCCAGTATCTTCCTCACGGGTTTCTTGAGATAGAGTTCCTTAATCATCTTAGTACAAATGGGGATCTATTTAATGGCTTGGAGCAAAGGTATCTTAATGAAAAGATTCTGAAGCTTAGATGCCAAACTAGTCTCAGAAATAGGCTCACTCATTTCCATTCCTAGCCTCTCTAGGAAGGGAGGATGGTTGGAAGAGGATTGCAAGGATTTAGAGGGTAAAGGATGCTTAGTGATAGCTTTAAAAGAATTATTAAGAGTTTCCTCTTCTCCTTTATCTTTGAAAATCACCTTAGGTTGCTTCTGATTTTCTGATGTTACAGCGCTTCCTGATCTCAATTGAATATCATGAACCCTAATTGGAATAGACTGGTATTTGAATGGTAAAGGTGGGCTTGTTACATAGATAATTTGCACTGGTTTATTATTTTTAGGATTGGGCATAGGTTGAGCAGGCAACTAAGGAGGTCAAAATGGTGGAGGTAAAGGCAATGGTGGAGTAGACTGACTCGGAAGTTGAGGCATTGAATAAGGTGTATGCGTAGATGGATATGATTGCATGGGTAGCTGGTGGGGATATGGAAAATGAGTTGGCCCTTTCCAACCTTGTTGCCATGGTTGCGAAGGTTTCTCATGCTGATAATGATTCCCATACTACCACTTCTTATTAGTGTTAGGATAAGAATATGCATGTGAATTATAACCAAAATAGTTTGGAGAAAATTTAGGAGACATACCTGCACGTACCTTATGCCAATTCCTTCTTGCTCCCATAGCATACAAGTATTCAGCTTCAGGCTTTCCCCCTGTAAATATAGCTTTAAGTCCAAGTATAGAGAGACATTTTTCTATGACATGGTCTTCCGCACAAATGGCACACTTATTATTTTCTTTCAAATTAAAAGGACACTCTTTAGGAGGATGCTTGTCTCTACATTTAGGATAGAAAATACATAATGACTCTTGTTCCTTCATGAGTTTTTGCTGGAATTTTAAAGAGTCTAACTGTTTGGTAACTGTATTCATTATATCAATTTTCATGTTTTCCATTTTATTTTCTAGTCCAATAATCATAGCATCAGTAGATTCAGTTTTTTTATTTCTGTTTCGAGTTCCTCTACCAAATATATACTAATTTCTTTAAAATTTCCTATATAATTCACAAATTTGTTCAAAAGTTTGTTGAGAAATATCACCTTGTCCTAAGAGGTTCGAATTATTTCTAGCATTATCAATAAGTCCTCTTAAGAACAAGGTTCTAATAGTACTAGGATCAAACTGAAGTTTCGACCTTCGTAAAATATACAGGAATATTTCTAAGTAATCTTCAAGATTTTCATCCTCGTCCTATATGATTGTAAAAATTTCATCCTGCATGTCCTTAGTTTTTCAATATTATTGATATTTAGACAAAAACACTCTCTTCATATGATCCCAAGAGGTTATAGTGTTTCCTCCCAACCCCATAAACTAGCGTAAAGATGATTCCTTGAGATTAATAGGAAATAATCTTAACTTCCGAGCATCATTTGAATAATCATAACTTCTACACAGAATATCAACTTCGAATAGAAAAGAGTAAGGATCTTCATGAAATTTACCATGGAAATGAGGGAGATTTGATGGTGGGATATTCTTCATTTGTGCCATAGTATCAAGATCAACAATTAGAAACACAAAAATGGATTGTTCTTCACTTACTTGGTTGTCACCAGTCCCTTCCAAATGATCTTCTTGGCCCACCGTTACTTCCCTTTTACTTGTATTACTCTCGACAGACTGATCCACACCTAAGTTGTTGTTACCAGAATTCAGGTGGATTGTTCTTGCATGATGGATTGGTATTGGATTGGGATTCCTGCTTACATAAGGAGACCCAATATGAAAAAAAAATTCAAAATTATTTTGTCCCTTAGTGGGCTTCGAACCCTTATCTTTTCTAGGCATTCATTTCGAATAAAAAAGAAAGAAAAATAACAAACAACTTCTAAAAAATGTTGTCAGAAATCAATTAACACCAGAAAAATTCCTTCAAAGAATATTTTCCAAAAAATACTACAAAAATAAAGGAAAAATTACCTCTATTCTATAATGAAAAAATTATTACCAAATCAAATCGTGTCCCCGACAACGGCGCCAAAATGTTGGGTGCATGAATTACACTTAAGCAAACTCCTCAACACTTAATTTGTCAACCTAGGGGATTCGTAAACTTAGAGACGAAGCACAGGAAATGCCAGAGATGGTATGAATCTTCCTAATGTAAATCCATACTTTCTTTAAAGGAAAGATTGTAGAATCAAGTTAAAAAGAGAAAATAAAGGCAACTTGAACCATCACAAAATAATCTAAGACTGGAACAAGAAAGAATGCATTTGCAAGAGGGAATTAAAAATAAAAGGCAATCACTCCAGTTCATTATTGTTTAACTACTGAGTATGTGTTTTTCTTCAATAGAGACACCTAGCAGTCTCATCAGATGCACCCTTAAATCTACTCCTTTAGAGATTTCCTTCTTGCACTAATCTGTCCTGCACTACCGCAGTCTGCTTGCACTAGTGCAGGAACAGAGATTTATGAAGAAGGTATAAATTTTTTCTTTAATAAAGGCCTTTTTACGTCATGCAAGGGCTTGAACTTTTCCAGCTTCAAAACACTCAGATCTCGTGGCAAGAAACTGGTTCTTGCACCGGATCAGAGCTTCCTGCACTTAGCATTTAATTCTTAAAATGAGTGTTTAATTATTGCAGTGCTATTATACTATTAAATCAAATTTCACACATAAAAATGAATGTTTTAGAATTTGGAAATAAAGAAACAATCAATGTATATATTTATCCTATCATAAGCATTTAGTGAAATAAATAGGGTTGCGGGAAGTTAAACTAATAAAATTTATTGCACCACACCAACGTGCACTGGTGCAGGTTCATTTCTCTTTCTTGGATCAGGCAGAAAAACCAATCAAGCAGAGTTGTAGAAAAAGAGATATCACACCAATGTGCACTGGTGCAAGTTTATTTCTCCTGCTTGGACCAGGCTGAGAAAAACCAATCTAAAATCAAGTGCAAAAACAGAAATTGCAGGAAAAGGAAAGTTATCTACTTCACACAATGGATCTGCATGCACTCAGACAAGAATACATGTGCTTAAGATTGAATCACACTTGATAATGTAAACACAAATTACAAGAAACAATAAATGGGGTAAACATGTTGGGTTGGCTGGGCCCTGACCAACCAGCACGTTTCCCTTTTAAGTAGAAACGCTGCTCAATACTTTAATTAATCCATCAACTCAATACAGTAACATAATTTTTTGAAACATGAGGCGGAGCTCCTTTTATTAATTCACTAAGGCAAGTACATACATTAAGGCATCGTCCAGCCTAGATTTGGGCGATAACAAAAATACAACGACCTGCTACTGCCTCTCGGCTGTGTTTCTGTTCTCCTGTATGATCAAAAACCTTTCTTCCTTTAGTCCTATCTACACTTTACATTATATAGACCTTTGGCCAAAGGCCAAAATAGATCCTTTAACTGATTACATAACAGAATGCAGAGTTTAGCTTTTCAGTCTTCAAAATAGGCAGTTAGCAGAAATGGCTATAGCTAACCATCTTTCACCCTTCACGGATTGGTCTCGACTGCCTTTGAATCACTCTACTGACGTGGATGATGCATCTCAAGATGAGGCAGTGATAGAGGAGGTTCAGATCTGTTGCAAGGATTTTCTGTGCTGGGAACGGTGCAAGTTCTGATCCTGCACTAGGATCAGTGGTCATGGTAAGTACTCTAACTACCAAATAAACATAGGAGATATTGATAAGTTATAAATAGTGATTAAAAGTAAAAAAATCATGTAATAAATAATTAATGAATGCTAATTTGAATTAAAAATATGAAAAATAAATTTTATACGAAATATGTCACTGTGCTTGGACTGGTGCAAGATGACAGTGTATAAAAGAGGTAAAACAGAGGTAAATGGTTATGATTTAGGAAGGGGGAAATGGAAAAAAGAGATGAAATTAGGGGGCTAACACACCACACAGACACCAATATCAATTAGAACACTTGGTGAGTTTGTGAGATATTGGGCACTAGTCCGTTTATGTGAGATGTTAAACCCTTGATTCATTTTGTTTCTGCCCTTGCCTCTTTGTGTTTCTGTGATTTCAGAATTAGGGCTTTTAATTTTAGATTTATAGGCTTTGTATTGCTATATATAGACACCTAGAAGAAATCGTTGAGGCTTGGATATTTAATATGAATAAATATTTGCATATTTATGAGTATGATGATAACTTGAAGACAATATTAATGATCTATCAATATCAAGGAAAATACACCCTCCCATGGGTAGAGATTAAATTTTTTTATGTAATTGATGAAAAAGGAGTGATTTGGTAATATTTTAGAAGTATTTCAAGGAAAATTACCTAACTAAGTGATTCCACGATGATAAGGAAAAGGAATTCCACAAAATTCTACTGGGAAACTTTATACGGATGAATTTGTGACTAAATTTATATCTCTATTATGATGTGTGTCCTACATATGTGAGAAAAAGGCCATGGTGCAATTTTTTATCAGTAGGCTACCAACCTTTATGAAGTAACGCTTGAAATTCGATAATCCTAAAACTATGGATGAGGGCATTCAAAAGGCACATATATGCTATTAGGAGATGAAGAAAAAGGGTGAAGGAAGTAAGAATCAGTCAAGTAAGAAAGGATAGAAAAACTCCCAGAGTACTAAAAATTAAAAAACTTGAAACACGAGAAATCTACGGAAGGACCAACAAAACAAACTTCATTGGAAGGATCAATAAAAAGTCAGATTACAAAATGAACCTAACCAGAGAGAAGTCTCAAGAAAACTAGAGGCTAGTCCATCACAAACCTCCATTACAGTGTTGGGGATGTGTGGAGTCTCATTATTACTAATTTTGTCCTCAACGCACCAAAGAAAAGAATACTGCTAACATTTAGGAGGCTTATATAGTTACAAAGGTGGCTAGAAGTATACCTAAAATTAATACTGTTTGGAAGATCATGAAGACAAATACCAACCTACTATGAAATAGTTTAAAGGTAACTTATTTAACCATGGTGTGTCTATTTTTATAGATATAGGGGCGAGGACAAGCTATATCAGTCCTAAGATAATAGAAATGTGTCATCTACAAACCTGTAAATCTAAAAACCCTTGGTTGGTATAGTTTTCCACTAGGGAAAAAAGAAGAGTGTCATATAAAGTAGAGAATTTTACTATTGAGATAGCAGGCCAACAAATTAGTGTAAACTTAAATGTGCTACCCCTAGGATCTTACGATATTTTAACTGGTATGGGATGGTTAGAAGGGAATTGGTCCTTCATGAATTTAAAGGAAAAAAACCATTATTTATCTCACTAAAGAGTGTGTCAGAAAATAAATTAAAGGGGTTATGAGACCCATAAAGTCATGACGAATTACGTATTCCTAGTTACGAAAATTTATTAGGAAATTCTACCAAATATATGTTATTCAAGTAGGATTTACAAATTCTAAAGATAATACAACCACCTTAGAAAATATGCCAGTTGTTCAATTTTTTTTCATGTATTTCTAGAAGAAATGCCAAGGCCACCTCCCAAACAAGGCATTGATTTTACCATATAATAATTCCAGGATCTACCCTAATGTCAAAAACACCTTGTTCAATGTGCATACCTAAAGTAATCGAGCTAAATATGAAGCTACAAGAACTAGTTTATAAGGGATGTACTATACGCCCAAGTGTATCACACTGGGGAGCCCATGTGTTGTTCGTTAGGAAGAAGGATGTCACTATGAGACTTTGCATTGACTATAGACAACTAAATAAGTTGACTATTAAAAATAAATATCAGTTTCCCAGAATCAATGATTTATTTGATCAAGGGTGCTACAATATTTTCTAATATTGATTTAAGATCACGTTATCACCAAACAAGGATAAAGTAATAGGACACTTATATAAAAATATTTAGAACTCGTTATGGACATTACAAGTTTTTGTGTTTTCCCTTTGGGCTTACCAATGCCCTCAAAACATTTAGTATTCTTATGAATGGTATTTCGTGCTCTTACCTTGATAAATTTGTTCTAATTTTTATTGATGGCATACTCATGTATTGAAGAAATTTGTGGGAACATAAGGAAGATCTATAGATAGCCTTATAAACCCCTTGGGTGCATCACTTATACGCAAAATATAGTGAGTGTGATTTTTATAAGGGTCATATTTTCTAGAATTTCCTATCCTATAACTTATCTCCATAAGAAAGGGAAATACTTCAAATGGAAAACATATTTTTAGTGTAGATTTGAACAATTAATACATTTACTTACCATGGAATTGATGTTAAGGATTGAATATCATGAGAAGGAGTTCACTTTCTACACATACACGTTTCAAGAAGGAGTGGGAGGTGTGTTGATGCAAGAAGGCAAGGTAATCGATTATGAATATCAAAAATTAAAAGAGCATGAAAAAATATACTTTTCCTACAACCTAGAGTCAATTGCGGTGGTACACACCTTAAAGTTATGGAGACATTATCTATTGAGTAAAAGGTTTGTGTTGATGACTAACCATTACAACATAACTAGTTTCTTTAAGCAACCTAACCTCGGTTCATGACATGCCAAATGGACAACTTCTCTAAGTGAATTCAACTTTGATATTATACATTTAAAAGAAAAATAAAACAGATTCATCGATGAATTAAGTAGGAAATTACATTATGTATATGAAATATCCTATAGTGAAGTGGAATTTAATTCTTCAAATTATATTAAGGAAGCGGCAGTCAAAGATCAAGAATATAAGTTTTTATGGAAGAAATATAGAGAAGCAAACAACTTGGAAAATAAATTTGAATGTGGCATAAACAAAGATAATTTATTGAATTTTAAGGGAGAAATATATGTTCCTAATAAAGTGATTGTTAGGAAATTATTATTGGATTAATTTCATGTAAACCTTTATTTTTCCCATCTCGGATATCATAAATTATTATCTTCCATAAACATAACTATTTTTAGCTTGGAATGAGGAAGGACATCATAGAATATTTGGCAAAATTCTCAGAGTGCCAACAAGTTAAAACTGAACACCAACATCCAACTAGTTTTCTCCACCTACTACCCATTCTAGAGTGGAAATGAGAAGTTAATAGATTATATTTTATAACATGTTTTCATAAAACCAAGAATTAAAATAACTCAATCATGGTGGTGGTATATAAAATGAGCAAGGCAGACTCTTTAATTCCCTTAAATCCACATATAAAACTATGCAAATTGCAGACATATATATGTGAGAATTTTTTAGGTTACATGGTATGTTGAAGGTGATGACTTTTGATAGAGATGTGAGTTTCACATTAACATTCTCGAAAATTAATTTTTTTGGATTGGTTACCTAGGCTAAATTTAGCATCGGATTCCAACCACAGATAGATGTGCAGACTGAGTGGGTAAACCATGTACTAGAGGATATGTTAAGAAGGTATGTAATGCAACAACCAACTAAGTGGGAAGAATACATTCACCTAGTTGAATTCGTGCATTACAAAAAATATCATGAATCATTAAAATTAGTTCTTTTAAAGCTTATACAAAAGGAGCTGTAGGATACAGGTCAATTGGAACAACCCTGAATATAAATTAATGTTACCTGAGATTCTAGCAGAAATGGAACAGACCATGAGAAAATTTCAAGAGAACCAGAAAACTACACAATATAGAGAGAAAGTGTATGATGATACGTAGATGACTTATGTTGAATTATAGATAGGATACCATGGGTATGTGTGACTTAAACTCAAGAAAAGCACTCTATGGTGGGGTGGTTGTGCAAAACTATTTCCTTGATATTGTGGTCCTTTCCAAATCCTAGAAAGAATCCAACCTGTTCCATATCAACATGCATTACGTAGACATATGCAAGTTCATAATGTGTTTCATGTTTCCTTGTTAAATAAATACGTATATGACTCTAGACATATTATTAACTCGCAACGTGTTTAGGTAAATATCTAATGTTAAGCTCTCTTTGTTATTTAATAATTCCTATTGAAGATTAGTGTAAACTAATGATAGTGTTATGATGTTGAAATGGTCAAGCTCAACAAAGTGCTCCTACTAGAGCCTCTACCTATTCTCAACCAGAGAAAAACAATGTTACGGAGGTGAATATCACCCACGCTAAGGTGTAGTGGAGGAAATTTAGCATGTAAGAGGCCACCTAGGAGGATGATAGATTTATGCAAGAGGGATACCTTGAAAAGTTCCAAGGCAAAGAATGAACATCAAGGACGATGTTTCAGATATGGGGGGGAGATTTAACACTCACTAACCTTCTAAATATTTGTCATTTATTTTTACAATGCAATACTTGGTACAATCTAGACTAAGCGAAATTCTATTAAAGAAAGTTTATATGTTAAATTTTATTTTATTTTAGTTATTAAAAACAAATTGTTATGACAAGTCATGGAATTATTAGAAAATACCCTAAAATAACATATTTGATTTCCATGTAGTTGATACAATTAATTCCTCCTCCTATAGAGATTAAAATATATTATTTTAGGATAAGGAGCCAAGAGATGCATGAGCGTGAAGAGAGGCTTGAAGCAGCTAAAAGGAGAGAATAAATCTTGAGAAAAACGTTACCAACGTGAGGCGGGATGCTACTAAAGGGTGTTCTTGAGCTAGAAAAGATCCAGTGGAAGACCCAAAGTTTAAAAGTTCTTGGGTGGACTAGGAGTATTGAGGCCCAAGAATTTATTATTGTCTGATAACTACTCTAGAAATGAAAGAGGCTCAGAGGTTGATTTGGATGTAATTTCCAATATCGTTGGTTTGGTGGAGGAGTCTTCTTCCTATTTTAATTAACTCATTGGTAAAACTTATGGATATAAGTATATTTCAAATGCAAACTAATAATAGCTATGTTTCTTAAATAAATCTGTATTTTCTTCTAAGTTGAATGATGAATGGAATGGAATAGTTTCAGAGTGAATATTTAATCCTTTATTTTCTTTGTAACAAGAAGTAAAGAGTAATGTCTAGGACTAATATCATACTCAATATTTTCAATATATTTATACATAAAAAATAATTTAAATAGAAAACAAATGGGTTTCCCTCGAAGGAAAAATAAGAAAAAATATAATAATTATTTTCAATTTCCTCCTAAAACTTTTAGTTGTTTTATGTTATTTTGTGTAGAGGTGGTTGGTTCCATAATGAAAACTGGAATTTCATGGAAACAATACAACCTTGTGAATAAAATACCTCTATTACTTAGAATATACGAACTGACAGGCCTAAAAGGAAGGTCATAGCTAACCTACTCACCCAGCATATAAGAAGAGAAAAAGAAACCTACTTTTGTATGTTGTAACTATATTGTGATAAAAACAAGGAATTATATAACTATAGGTTACAAATGAGCCCCTCACGAACATAACGAAAGTAGTAGTGACGGTGGAAACCATACTCTTAGATTGAGTAATGAACACAAAAGGACCCAGGTTAGTCATATGGCTTAGTTGAAGTAACCCAGAAACCTAATGAATAGTCATAGGGTCTTGGGTAACCATCTAACAATAGATTGTTTCTACAAGAAATACAATCATGTACCCATATTAATATGCCATTTTCATAAAATAAATAATGTATCCAGATACAAAATATAACATTAATAGAAATTCATGGAGAAAATCGAAGAGGTACTTGTAACAATATCACTATGAATTTTAAATAAACAACGAATAACTTGCGTTTTTTCATAAATTCATTGACAAAGAAGAATTTTTTGTATTAAATAAATAACATAATGGGTATAAAATAAGAAGTCACTGGAGGTTTTTTTGTTTGTGGCATAGCCAAACACATTCATTAATTTAAACTATAGGTACAATGTAAAAGAAAATCCTTCCCATAAATCTAATTCCCTAGTGCGGCAACCCACAACATAAATTGTACATCCCTATACATCTACCAAGAATTTTTTAACAACCCTAGTTAAAAATCCATGCAATAAAGTTAATAAAGGAAAAATAAGACCAAGGTCGTGGGACACATATTCCAAGCTTAATGTTCGGAAAAAACATGGTGATGGGTATAACTAGTAATTAATTAATGGCTATAGAAATTGAAAAAGGGTAATGAAAAAATAAAATTAGAATTTATTGGCATTTTATTTATGAATTAAAGGGAAATAGGAGAAAAGGAAGGTGAAAGGTCACAAAATTTCATGTGAGGAAAATTGAAGGGAAAATAGAGGAAAATGAAGAAAATAGAGGCCTTAATGATAAAAAGGCTTCAGAGGATCAATTCACATTATTCTTCTTCTTTTCTTGGAGATATCTTATTTTCTCTCTCTTTCTCACACACTCTTGAACACTTAGGGAAATATTGCAGCATTCTTGTAGCACATTGGATTTGGAGAAAAAAAAAGGAAAGAAAGAAAGCACAACAGGACAATGAGAAAAACAACTACAACTAAATTAGTTTGTAGGAAATTAGCTTCATGCATGTTTTAATTGATAGTTATTTCATGCATGGTGTATGAATGTGGTTATTTGGTTATGATATTTCATTGGCATGAAGGATTTATTGTATTGACAATGGTTTTTCCTAGCTTTTGTATTTTTGGATAGCCATAGTGTTGTGTATTTTCCCCTTTACTTTTCTCATTGTTGGTCATGTTGTTATGGTTGTGGTTTGAGTTATTATTTCCTGTAGCCTTGGTTGGAAAAATGCTTAAAAATCCCTAGAATAACTTGGGTTGAATTACTAGTCCTATAAGCCTTGGTTGTAGAAACTCTCTAGGGCCCTTGATGGGGTGAGTTACTTTTCCTCAAGCCTTCGTTGGAAAAATTCTATGGAGCCCTCCAACGGCTATGCATTTAGTTACTAGTCCTAGAGTTTGGGTTGAAAATTTTCTCTTGAGCCCTAGACTGGTTTGGTAGAGACCGATCTGGTGATGGTTAGTGATGTTCGGCTGTGAGTTGGAATCACTAATTGAGGGTTGAGGTGGTTTTGTCTCTGGAAGTCCTGATATGGTTATATTTAGTTTGTTCCATGAGATCCCACAATCATGCTTGGAATATGTGATAGCAGTGACTGGTTGAAAGAGAGATATGGTTTAGCCCAATCTATGTTCAGGTAGTTTGTGGAAGTCCCTGACTTGGTTCGATTTTGAGAAAGTTAATAAGATATATTTCCTCTTATATCTTACGAGTAAAAGTAATTTTTATTATGCGGATTTTATTTTTGTTTTATCATTGTTATTATTTTGGCTATATGTTGGTTATAAGCATGGTTTTATGACAAGTTCTAGTTATGGATCTTATCATGTTTTGATTTGTAAATCAATGGTTATTGAATGCATGACCTAGTAGATGTTATCAAATATATTATGAGAAGGAATCATACCTTCTTGATGAGTTTTAGGTAAGTAGCAAACACCTATGCATAAATATTTATTCATGACTTGTAGATTACATGTTCATGATGTGTTTAAGAAATGTATGCGATGATTAGGTCTTTCTATTTCAAGTTATTTTCAATGTATTGTATTCATGGATTTATCCTAGTGTCATTCATTACTATGGAACATTTCATTAGGTTATGGGAAATGGTATAAAGATTAGCCCTGAAAATATTTCTTAGATCTCATGGTTGTAGGCATAGAATTGGGCAGAAAAGACTCCAGTCACTCCCATGTAGGATTATGCATGTATTTGAGGGATAGATTTGAATTTCTATAGTGTTGTGTCAACGTCTCGGAGTCCAAGACATTGAAAAATAATTTTAACTCAGGGTCTTGGCACATGGAAGGATGGTTTATCTCTTGGGGGACTTGTAACACTTGAGGGAAGTCAATAAGGTTTTGGTTTTGTTGATTCCACTTGCTTAAGGTGATATAGGAGGTTGAGTCATATCATAGTAACTCCTTGTCACATATTTACCCTAGTGGAATGGTGAACTTGGGTAAGGGTGGCAGGAGGCAGTTACAAATTTTATGAGAACCATTCTCATAAAAGGATATTTTTCCTCCAAACCTTGAGGATTGTCAAATAAAGTATCATCTGGTTAAGTGATTCTTTCAATACGAATAAATGGTAAATTTTAAAGGAGCATATGTTGAATAAAAGAGGTCAAGCTGTGTGTAACGCAAGACCCAAATACAAGAAAGAATATTGGAGTGCTTCCTGTAACCACGATATTCTTCGTTGAAGAAACCCTCACCTACATCCACGAAATTTCTAGAAGGGACATTCGGTTCTTCTGAAAATTTCGGGAAGCAAAGAAAGAAAAAATAAATAAAAAAGACTCTCTTCTTAAGTAAAGGTATCATGGTAGCTCACGTGAAGAACCCACTTGACAGTAACTCGGAACCTGCGTATTAAACCACGAAAAATATTTAAGAAAAAAACTTGTGAAAGACCTAGAAGAAAAGAGAAAATTTGAAACAAATTTGTCAGGAAAACTTACCAATGGTTAGTCACTGCAAAAAGGAAGCATTCAGTGTTAGCAATCACCATTGGTACACAACGTCCGTGGTTATATGTTAAAACCTTGAGATTATTACAAAAAAAATAAATCTTGAGAGATTAGACCAAAGAAAAATATAACCATGTAACCTTAATGTTGCAATACCTGGCACTATGGATATAGAGTGATTGACCCACTAGAACAAGGATTAGGGTTGCAAGGTACTACATAACCACTCCATTTGAGAAAGGGTTCGAATGAGCTAAAGAACCACACAGTATGTGGGGTGGTTACCCCAAAACTACCCTTGGAGACTATCAATCATTAGATAATGTCATATGAATCTAACGATGGAGTTATGACCCTCTATTGGTAGAGTAGGCCGCCACCTACCATAGAACCCTATAGAATTTTACCCTTACGAAATATCAAGGGCTGCCAAATGCCAATGTACAACTCATCTCTGGTACGATATAAACTCACGCCATAATGAAAAAAATAATTTAGGTAAACAATCATAGTAAACATATCAAACATTTTTATACCAATAAGATCGATAATAAATCATGTAAAAAATATATATATATTTCCAAGCTTTTGATTTAATGGTGGTAGTAGTGGAAGGTTAATATTAATAATCAATTTTTTTTTTTTTGGTGATGATGTGTGTTACAAAATTTGTATTCATAAATAAGTATTTCAATGCATATGTTATGTAATATATTTTAATATTAGTTTTATATAAAAGAAATTCAAAAATGTAAATGTTGATGTTTAAAATAATTATATATTTTCATTTTTTACATTTTGGCCCTTTTAGTAATATTTTTCAATAAATTTTGTCTAAAATCTGAAAAAAAAAATGATTGGAATTGTAAGTTTAAGGTGTGTTGTCTACAAAATCCAAGAGCCCAAGTGAATTTCAAAAGCTTGTAATCCATTTATGCATTCAAAAATGCAATTTAAAAATAAAATATTACACACCATAGATATATATATATATATATTTAAATTGTTTTTTTATTTTGAGAAGAAAAAGGAATACATTTGAGAAGAAAACTCATAAATACAAGTGACTATTTTTGACTCAATAGTCATTATATATTATATTGTAAAAAATGGCAATGGAGTGTTAACAAAGTTCATACAAGAATATCAAGAAAAAAATTGAGAAAAAAAAAATCATAAATACAAGTTACTATTTTTTATCTACAATATGTCATTTAGAAATAAGGAATACATTTGAGAGGAAAACTCATAAATACAAGTGACTATTTTTCTAGCTACTTAAACTTTTTATTGTATGGCGAGACACATTCTACAAAGTAGTATGCACAGATGTGTAATTCCTTCCCTACATAACCTTGAGTTGACACCTAGCCATTTAAAATTAAAATTAAAATAAAATATCCTCTACATAAAAAATCAATGTAAGCTATAAAAAACAAAACTGAACATACATATTTTGTTATCTCTAATTAAAATCATTTTAGAACATCAATAATCCTAATTTCACTTGCTTACTTTGTTATTGATATTACAATTGAGTCTACCTAGATCCCAACATCCCCTTACCAACTGAGCCCCATTACCATCGGTTGAGCACCATTCAATGTTGATATGATGCTCACTAACATCTAGTGGCCATATGATATTTCTCCATGTGAACTCCTCCATGTTGGCAGTTGTCACATTAAGGATGTTTGTCCAATCCATATCCTCTACACCAACTTATTGATCCTCCTCATGTCATTCGTGATACCTCAATTAATGCCCACAATCATGTCCCTTAGCCAACTCTGCAAAAATTCTCTTTGTTCCTCCACACAACAAATTGAAGAGAACAAAAGCCAAAATATTGAAACTACTTTAGCCATTACAACCAGAGCTCTTTCCTCAAGCCTTGTAATCTTCTAGAGCTACACCATGGTATGAGAACGTCGTTGTGCTTGCATGGAGGCAAAGGGTGGGGATGCACACCCAATGATCCATGGCTTGGAGACCATATGGTTTTATTCGACCCCGACATCCCTTATCACATCAAATGTGCCACCTTAGAAGTAGTGTGATCTGGATTTATGCAAGAACGCAATAGAATACACATATAGCCATAAGTACAGAGATGCAACAGAAATAATGCTTCATTTTATTGATAACAAGTGATTGAAAAATGCTTATAGACATAATGGAAATACAAATATAGGAAACTGGTAGGCTTCTCTTTGAGAAGATATGTGGTGGCTATAGGCCTCTGAACTGTGCTACATTGAGGCTCTTAGGCCTATTACAGACATAATGGAAATGAGCAGACGAGGGCACTAGTAGAATACCTCTGAGAAGAGATGTGACGGCTATAGGCCTATTTATTGTTGATAAATAATTTAAGACCCGAAATGTCAAAAAACCTAACACTTGGAGATGAAGTGCCAAAATTGTGGGTCTCATTTGGGTCAATTAGTGTTTCAACTTCTCGGGGACGTAACTTTGGCATACGATCTCTATTTAACATGCTCAATAGCTCGTTAGAAATATCTATCTGAGGAATTCAACTTTTGAGTGATAAACATCCATTTATTATCCCATATTTCTCTCGGTATTCCCAAAAAAATGTCGTTTAGGGCCTCAAAACGGCTCCGGAAGTTCAGGACCCGAAAAACTGCTAAAAATAGTAAGTTGTGCTGCAACTTATAAACAGAAAGAAATGATGGTGGGGTTTCAAATGGAATAGTAGGTTGCCACCAATATCCACCTCAATCATTAGGGCCCTAAAATGGCTCCGGGAGTGCAAGACTCAAAAACCTACTAAAAATAGTAAATTGTGCTCAAAGTGAAACGCTGCAAGAATTGACGGTGCGGGTCCAAATGGAATAGGTGGGTGGCCACCAATATACACCTAGATCATAGTGAAGCATATAAGACTTAGCTATGGGCACTAGACCATTCAAAACTTACTCACAGATTATATTTGGGACCTAGAGATAGATCAAGTCAGGGAAGGAAGATAGGTTGTTGAATCTAATGCATACGTTAGTCACATTAGAATCTAACTTTGTAACCTCTCCAAACCATTGTCATATATTTCCCACCTGTGTCTATAGCTTCTGCATCTTCAAGCTCTCTAGAAAGGTCTACAAATTAGCATCCTTATCATCAACTCCACTCTCCTTCTCCCTCCATTATGTTGGTAGGGGATGGGTGAGGAAAAGCCACACCAGGCTAGGATCCTCCTAATTATAAATATGTCATCAGGGAAGGAAATTTGACACAAATTCTCATCATTGATGCTTAGCATGTAGAAAAATATTCCTCTTCTCAATTCTACAACCCCTACAGATACCTCATTGTGGAGGAATCTTTAGATGTCGAAACAACCTCCAACAATAGAAACAATGAAGTCGACCTCAATAAATAAAATCCATCTTGGTCATATCCCAAAGGAAAGCATGCAACATGAAAAAGTTCTCCACCTTGTTCTACTTTTTCTTTTGTTTCCTCTACTCTCACAAAGGAAAGTGCATTTTTAGTTACACTTGTAGACATTTTAGAAAAAAACTTCTTGTAATCTATCTGGGATTTTTATTTTTTCATGCACTAGGACTTTTCATGAGACTTTTACTCTTCTTAATAGACCATCTGAATTCCCGTTGTTGGGATAATGGCGGGGTCTCTCCTAGCGAGGACCCATAATGACTTTTTGGATGTATTCTATGTACAATATTTTTGCTAATGTAAAGCTTCCTACTTGCTTTATATATATATATATATATAACAACGATGTCTATAGAAGATGTGTTAAAAATATCTTACTCTTACTTTTAACTATAATAAAATATTTAGGTATTTATTTAAAGTAACATAATTTATACCAAAAGTAATATATTTTCAATTTTAAGTGTGGAAAAGATGTATAATTCTTATTTTTCTTACAAACATTTTAACAAAAAAAACTTAAATAAATTATTATATATATATATATATATATATATATATATATATATATATATAGATAAAAGATTATAAAAGAGTATTTTAATTCCAAAAAAATAATGAAAGCAATAAATTTCATTTAATTCTTTATATAAAATTAATATTTGATATTTGAAAAAATTTAATAATAATAAAAAATATAATAAAAAATATAAATAAATTACTTTATTATTTGTATTTAAAAATATATTAACAACAATGATATATTTTAGTTTTGAAGTTTTTCTTTATAAATAATCATGGTTAGATGCTTAATTTTATAGATTTGGTTATTAACTATTTACGTCCTTCTTAGTTGCCCACCAAATGGAGTTGTGCGCAGGGGTGAAACCTCCTCTTATTGAAATGTGATAACTGTATCTCACTAGCCGACAATTAGGGTAGATCACTCAATGGGAATCCTATATCAAGGAAAAATGTCGTAAGTTTGCTATTTCTAACAATCGTATGGAGAAATCACAATTATTTACGAAAGATCGCACCTCAATCTGCAAATTCCTCGGGTTTTGGCTACGAAAGCTATATGTGGTGAAAGTGAGTCAAACAAGGTAATTTTTATTTTATTTTTTAAATCTAGGATAATCGGTAACGTGAGCTCAAGGGTAATTTTTATTTTGAACTAAAAGAAAGATCAAGGGTAAAGTTAAGCTCCAACTAGGGTTTTGGCCATGAAAGCTATATGTGGTGAAATTGAGTTAAATAAGGTAATTTTTATTTTATTTTTTAAATCTAGGATAATCGGTAACTGGTAAGCTCAACAGTAATTTTTACTTCGAACTAAAAAAAAGCTGAAGGGTAACGTTAAGCTCCAACTAAGAGCCATAGGCTTTTTTATGGCAATTTTTCCAGATTTAGAGGATTGCCAACGCATAAGAGCTATATATTTTTTTGTCAGATTTAGAGGATTGCGAGAGCATTTTTGAAGATGGATAAAATTTCATGAACAATGTTGAGTTATTTATGCGATTTTGGTAGATTGCCATAACGTATATAAAGAACAATTTCTAACCGTCCATTTTTGGTTAAGGCTATTTTCTTATTTTGGGAGTTTTTAAAAGTGCAGTATTTATATGCAAAATTTTACATCCACATAAATATCTCCAAACCACTACCTAAATTAATATCTCCAAACCACTATCTAAATTAATTGATAATATCTCGACAAAAACAATTGATATTGAGTACCATAATGAAATTTCCTTCCAGCTATGAAAATGGACCATTTAAATGGAAAAGATACCATGAATATAGCCTCTTACTCAGAGTCTGCCCAGTAATCAAGATGGAAAAATAAGAGAACAATACTCAACATAACCCAAATGGTTTTCAAGAGAGAGTGGGTAGTCAATAAAAAAGGAAAAACAATACGAACCTAATTCGAGAAGCCACCGCATAAGAAAACAACGAAATACTTTTGGAATATTTAAATTAATAATAACAACTAAAAGTTTAAATTTTATCATATATATATTTAATATAATAAAACTTTGGTAATTTTACATTGATATTCAAAATAAATAATATTATATAACAAGTAGAATATAGTCTTCTTTTCTAATAATATTAAAAATATAGGTTTTTTTTTTTAATTTATAATAATTTATAATTATTTTCATTCAAGATCATTATAATAATATTTTAAATAAATAAAATGTTTTTTATTTAAATTTTATCTTAATGTTAAACATTATATTAAATATATATTTATTGTGATTATTTGTATTGTTATTTAAAAAAAATGGCAATAAAAAGGTACCTACTAATAAAATAAAATTTACTCATTCTTTTATGTTTTTATTTTTTATTAAACTGCTTATTTTTAATTTGAAACGCATTTGTATTCGGATGTTAATATTTAATATATATTTAATGATTTATATTTAATGTGATTATTTGTGTATTTATATAATAAAGTTAACAATAAAGGGTACTTACGAATAAAATTTACTCATTTTCTTATGTTGTTCTTTTTCTTGGTAAGTGGAAGATTTTTCATTACTAAAAAAACATATATAAAGATGTCAAAATGCATGTTAATTAACGCTAACATCTTAATATATGTTTTTTGAGTAATGAAAAATCTTTATTACTCCCTTCTATAGAAGAAAGACGTAACATGAAAGACAACATGAAACACATATCATATGCAACAGGTGTTTGGAATCACTTTGAAATATTTATTCAAATCCACATGAAGATTGAGAATACAAGTATTTTCTTTTTCTGATGTCCAAAAACTCGGAACCTTCACTTTTCATTCTAAAATGACTTTATACAAAATTTCAAAAAGCGACAGCTAGAAAATTGTTAGCTACCAAAACTGTTAACTACGTAAACTACTTTGGAATTGTTACGTCCCTATAATACTAGTGTATCCCCTTATTATTGTTAGTGTAGCTCCCTTATTGTTATTGTTGTACCCTTGAAACCCGCATATTTCTATTATTCTGCCCAAAAATTATTATTGTTAGGTCGGCTAGGATTATATTGCGACCCCATGGACTCCTATATATGGAAGGAGATTTTGGTCATTTGTATAATCCAAGAATTGTTCATTTATGTAATGTATTAGAGGTTTCCCCCTCAAAGTGGCTATTTCTAAGGTGTTGATCTCTCTTTTCTTCTATTTTTGGAGCTGGTTTCATAACATTTGATATCAAAGCTTTGGATTATAGGGTTTCACTACCCCAAAGAGGTCATCATGGCATTTTCGCTGTACATTTTGTTCTACGAAGGTTCAAAAGCTGAAATTTTTATAGAGTGAAGCCAAAATCCCGATGAACGTCTTTTAAAAATTTCATATATTGGTTTGCAACATTTTTGGAGATATGATTTGTGGAAGTTAGGGATTTTTCAGGTTCCCAAATTTCCCCTAAAACAGGTCATTATGGAATTTTTGCTATAAATTTCTTTCTACGAAGGCTCATAAGCTGAATTATTTATAGAGCGAAGCCGCAATCCTGAGGAACCTCGTGTAAAAATTTTAGATATTGGTTCACAATATTTGCGGCGATATGATCTATGGAAGTTAGGGCTTTTTCAGGCTTTCGAATTTCATCACAAAGAGGTGACCATGGGAAAATAGTCATAACTCTCTCTCTGTGCATCAGATTGGAATTATGTCAAAATTGGCTGCAAGTAAACAGATTTTAGTTTCCTTTGTATTAATTTCAACACCAAAGGAGGAAAGAGTGACACATGGCACGTCATACAAGTTTTCTCTACTGAACCAGTCCATAATTAGGTCATTGTGAGAGATTTGGCATCAATTCGTCTTGAAGAATCCAAACCATGTCAGACCTGTGGCATTCAAAGAAGGTTCAGAGAAATACTACAGGGCCAAATTTCAGATATTGAAGATCTGAAATCACAAAGATAATTAAGTTTCAATATCAAGCTCCTCAAAAGCAAGAAAAAGGTGTGTATTTTTTTTTCGAATTGCATAATTCTTGTTTGAAGAATCAATTTGAATTGATTCCAAGGGCATACTGTAGAATATATATCAATACTTGGTTATAAAATGCCTCCTAAAAATAATTCAACACCCATTAAGCCTTTAGAAAACTATACTATGACTCATGAAGAGGAAGAATTGCAGTATGAGATATCAAAATTACGGTACCAAGTGCAAAAAAATTGATCTTACAAAGAGCAATCAAAGATGACATAGATCATTTAAAATAAAAAATGGAGGCTAAGCTAGATGGTGTAAAGGATGTAATGAAAGCCAATATGAATGATAAAATAGTGGAAGATCACATCGAGAATCAACAACAAGTTCTCCAACTCTTAAAGGAAAACCTAACTTTGGTGCAGAATCCAATGAAACAACCAGAAGATCAGCATCGCAGCAAAAGAATTTCTAAAGCAATCACAAAAACAAGAAGTTGACAACTACCAAATTGATTAATTTCAGAGTATCTCAACAAGTGGAAGAACTTATGCATTGAAGATTCCACATGGGAGGATGAGAATTTTATAGAGAAGCATCCAGAAAGAATCAATCGTTGAGGGCAACACTTGTCTGAAGGACAGGGGCATGTTAGGTCCCTATAATACTAGTGTATCCCCTTATTATTGTTAGTGTAGCCCCCTTATTGTTATTGTTGTACCCTTGTAACTCCCATATTGTTATTATTGTGCCCTTAAATTTTTTTTGTCAAGTCGGCTAGGATTATATCGTGGCCCCATGGAATTCTATATATAGAAGGAGATTTTGGTCATTTGTATAATCCAAGAATTGTTCATTTATGTAATGTATTGGAGGTTTCCCCTTGAAGTGGTTATTTCTAAGGTGTTGATCTCTATTTTCTTCTATTTATAGAGCTAGTTTCATAACAGGAATTTATATTTCTCCCTAAAATTACATTCTTTAAAAATAGAAAAATAAATACATCATTTCATAAATATTAAAATATTGTTGCATGAAAAGTGGCATTCGTTCATTGAGTCATTTGGGACTTTGCTATAGTTGAAGGTCCAACTTATGAACTAGGTGTTTTTGGTGACATTCACTCCCTGCAAATTTTGAAATAGATGTATCTGGACTTGGACTTTGGACAAACCTAGTGTATGCCATTCTGAAGTCTGTAATTATGTTGTATGCTATTTTTCCAATAAAAAGGGGTCTCATTAACCATAATAGTTTAAATATCTATGCAAATAGTTCACAATCATTTCTCCTTTAAGCACAATTGTTTTCCCATGAGTAGAACTAATTTTTCTCTTGTACTCCACCAGTAAAGTATCACATGTCTCCTACGGTAAAAATTTTCCTTTATGGTCCCAGCATGAAGGCAAGCTTGCTCTAGTCCTCTAGTTAAAATCAATGTTGAACTTCATTACAACTTCTTTAACCCTTATTAATTTCTTCTCTGCCATATTCCTGTACATTTGTTTCACAATCATTTTATTAATTTCTATAACGTACTCAGTTCTGTCTTCGAATCCTAATTCCCTTAATTGTTGTAAATATATTGACTTAATTAAATCAATAATTTTCTTAGAAAATTGAGCTCGCTGCTGTATTTTTTTTCTTATTAACAATAATTAATTCTTCCAGGTGTTTGGCAATTATTTTCTCCTCCTCAACTATACACAAGGATTCCCAAATTTTTCTTACAGTATGGATGATATCATTCTACAAGATTTCTCTTGTTTGAATAAGGTAAATATCTCCCTCCACTTTTTCCTTTACACCTTTAATTTCTTGAGAAGAAATTTGAAAATTATTTTTGTACTTCTCAACATTCTCCTTGGACATGTCCAATTCCTTCTTAGTAGCTTTTATAATCTTCATAGCACTCTCAAAATATCTTTGAATCTTCTTCATCCCATTCTTAGAAATTTGTAACTCGTTCATAACTCGAGTGAATTTATCGGTTGAATATTTATAATCTAATTGTACTAGGATAGTACAAACATGAGAATTGATTTTTTGTTGCAAAATAGAAATCATTTCCTTCATCTTGGAAACGTCATCATTTATTTGTAAAATTTGATTAGTCAATAATTATTTTTATTTTTATACTTGTGCTACTTCTGAAGTCATATGATGTTCTAGAAAAGGTATCTTCAAATTCTTCCTGAGCACCTGAATTTCTGTTTTGGCTCCCTGTAAGAACTTCTGAAAAACACTTCCATCTTCTGGATTGAGACCAATATTAACAAAAAAATTCTTTAATTCCTCGTTTCCAGTAGTTAGAGCTCTAGAATTTTCTTTCTCTTATTTCAATTCATTAAATACTTTATCTAACAAAGCTTCAACTTTGCTAGGAGTTGAGAAAGTTTTATTTGAATCATTATAAATCAATTCTCTAGTTTTCTTATGTATGTTTATTTTATCAAGAAGTGTAATGTGTCTGGCATCTAATTTCAATTTGATAGTCTTAAAACCTGATGAAGAAGACACAGTCAAGGAAGAGGGGTGAGATAAAGATAATTTTAGTTGATTTCTCTCCAAGTCCATGGCAGAAAGAAATCTTGTATGATAATATGAGATGAACTCGACTTTTAATTGGGATTCTATGATTTCTTTGACTTTTTTGTTTCTTTCTTCAGTTTGAGAATAAAACTACTTTATCATTGAAACAGAGCTCGAAAAATTCTCTTCTGGAATAGGAGAAGAAGGTGTGTAAATAACCTCCCCTAACTTCAATTGAATACTTGATGCTGGTGATGAACTTCTGTCCATGGATAACTTCATCCTCTTATTACCTCCATATGTTTCTCCCTCCAAATCAATGACATCCTCACTACCTATTTTTAAATGATATTCACTCTGATGAGGAGTTTCAACCTCCAATCCTCTTAACAAACAAGTTTTCCCTCCATTTTATATCTTCTCGACATTTCGTCGAGCTTCATGTACATAGGGAGCATAATATTTTCCACTCTTATGTTGGAAATAATATTATGAAGGTCATATGCCTATTTTTATCCCAACTCCAAATTCATATTTTCAAGATCTTTCTGTACTTCTCCTATTTCTTACCATTTGTTCATAATAAAAGGCCCCACTGTCTTTGGGAATTTAAAATTGCCTCTTCTTTGCTGGGAAAAAATGAACTTGCTCATCATTCAAACTTTTCCTGATAAATTATAATTAAAATAATCTCATGGGCACAATTGTAGGTAACCTATAAGGGAAACTTAAGCTCCATTTAATATAATTTATGCATAATATTCAAATAAAAACCAATCACATACTTTGACCTCCTTACTATAGCTGAAGAAAAGACTAGGCCTTTTTTATTAAGTAGGGTGAAACTAAGTTTTTTATGATTTAATAAGCTATTGATAAAAAATAAGTTGTGAAATACATCAAACCCTCATTATTTTCATTACATCTATATAGATTAGTCCAAAACACCAATGATTTTTTGTTCTTGTGAGGATCCATGATATTCAATCCGAGGTGCATAAATATTTCAAAATGTGTATAAAAGAAGATATAAGTAATTAAATAAGTAAATATGAAACATATAGTGAGGGAAATATCCATTGATTGAGAATTAACCGTCTTCTCCCAGAAAGCATGTATGTCAAAAATAGTTCCAAGCTTCATCATCATACTAAACATTCCCAAGATAGTTATATCAATAAAAGTTGTATCTTCTCTTCCTAAAATCTTGGATAATGTAACACCCCCAATTTGTGTGGTGAATTTTGAAAGTTAAGACATTTGAACTTTAAATCCTAAGGGGGTGGACCCCAAGGGATAAGTATGGTGTGAATGTATTTGCATATTTTATTTGAGGAAATAAATAAAATGATTGTGCATTTTGACCAAGATGAGAATTAGAGATCACTTGCCAAATCCATGAGGATTGATAAGGCAACAAATCCCCAAAAATCTTTCAAAAATCCTTGAAAGAAATTAATTTAGATTTGAGGAGGAATCTAAATTTCCCCAATGAAGAGGAGTAGTTGGGAAGAGGTAAAGAAAAGCTGGAAAAGCTGAGGAAAAGCTTAAAGCAGCTTTAAAGAATCCCAAAATGGGAAGCCTAGGCTAAACAGGAAAGAAAGCATCCTGCTATTCTGGACGTAGAATTAGAAACATGCTTTGGGGTAATATGAGCTTAAATAAGCTTCTCCTAAGCAGATCAGAGGTTGATCTGTTCTAGGAGGTGATCTCTGCTCGGGGGTGAGTCCTGGGAGACAAAGAGGGCTCTAAGGTTGGGAGGTTGGTCATTTGCAGATTTTGGTATGTTCTGAAATTTTTGTTATTCTATTTTCTGATAGTATGAATTGGCTACATATAGAAAAAATTAATTAAATGGTGTGTTTGATGTTAGTACTACATTTAACAGAATCCATCCTAAGGCATTCACCTTCCAGATTCTGTTTAGTTGTAGACTGGAATCCATAGAGTAGAAACTCCAGAAACTCTAAACCAAGGTCGGTTTAAATCTGAAGTTACTTAGCTTCTACAGATGATTAATTATTGTTGTGTCCCCCTTTAGATACAAAAGTGATATTATATGCTTATGTGTATGCTAAAGAAACATTATAGTAGAATTAAAGTTACAGGTTGCAAATCTAAAAGAAGAAAGTAAAGAACATTAGAATACGACAATCGAAATTGTGCTAGAGAAAGAGTAACTCTACCTTATAGGATTTTATAATGATTATAGTGGTATAGATTTTATTTCTAAATTTACCTCTAGTCATTGAATCAAGTACCATAGCCAAAGATTTAAATTATAGTTAAGGAACTTTATCTAATCACTATCGAATATCTATATATGAAAACAAAAAAAATATATAAGAGCCTAATAGCTCTTATAACATCTTGCATGCATACCTTATGGGAAAATCTACTTTTAACCTTTGAAATAACGATTATAGCAATTATAATGTGTATGGCGTTTTAAAAATTCCTCCAACCCTTTGAAATAAATAGTCGGGCTATGGATTAAATCCATGCTTAATGGACCTCTTCGAATGCGCTATCGATTACATGCGTAAGCAGTTAACAACAAAATATATATATGTTAACAATCATACTTTAATTAAGAAAGAGACCATAAGAAATTATCCTACCATGGACGTCGACAATTAAATGCGTCGATTTAATTGTAAAGTCACGCAGTCGACAGGAAGCAGATGCGTTGATTTTAATTGGACAGTCAAGCAATTCGATATGCAGAACCATTAGGGCTGCTTCCTTAAAAACTTTTCATAGATCATGGTGCTCTCTTAGTCGAGTTTTTTTATCTTGAAGTCCCATCTAGTAGGACAGTTGCAAATGAAAACGAAATGACTCATAAAGAGACGTGATTTAATAGATGCGGCAAATAAATCTAAATATATATATATATCACGGTATAGTCAGATTCTATTAGCACAGGGTGTCGCCGTATACATTTTACGTATTTAGGCTGTACAAGTTAATAAACCCTAAGCTGCCAAGTCACGAATGCCTACGGTGGTTCGGATGAAATTAGAGCAGGATATGAAACAAATGGAGAAAAAAAAAAACAAAATCAAAACGACGCTATGCAGTTTAAATCCAACTACGACATGATTTGTAAACAGAGTATGTTATGCATGCATGTGATTTCGAAATTATCCAAGACTACCTATCATATTGAACCAATCTATAGCATGGAGAGTGGTATTAAAACAATGATAGACATTCGACTCAATTATACAATCGTAGAGGAACTCGATGTTAGCCCTGGCCGAGCACCCAACCGGTACACAGGGTATCGAATGGGCTTATGGCATAAGCGGAAAGAACTTGTCCTGCCATAAGGAAATATATTTCCTTCACCATGACAGTGCAGGTCTACAGATGTTAAGGGCGAATAACGATAGTATACAAATTTAAAATAAAAATGGTTCTGAGGGCGAACTCACGAGGAGGGAGGGGGTTACCGACAGTAAAGCTCGCTTCCTCCTTGGCAGGGTTCGAATCGCCAGTGATGCCATCTGCAGTAACCACAAATGAATAAGCCGGGACTCGAATGGCTATTACGCCATTGATCTCAGTTCGTGTTAGATAGGACAAATAGAACCATACAAACAGTCCACAGTCAATCTTGAATATCAATAACACTAGAATGCTGAATGCACGACAAGAAACCAGAGGCATAAATCTCTGTGCTAGTATAACCGTAAACCGAGCTGGACCTATGGACATTGCTTTGCTTCAACGAAAAACGTGACAGAGTGTGTTAGAATGGAATCAAAAGGGGGCGGCCTGTAAGCCTGCGGCTCCGGTCCAGGCGAGGGCGTAAAAATCATAGCAGTCGAAAGACCTGCAATAAAACACCGGCCGCATTAGTCTAAAACAGAAACTAAAGGAAAACAAAAGAATTAAAAATATAAAACCTGACGAGAGCAGACTCGGGTGCAGCGGTTAAATCCTACGCTCAACCTTCTCTCCGGAGCCGAAGCGAATGCTCTTAATCGCCATAGTGTTCCGCATCAAATCTCCTGAAAGAGATTCGCGCCTTCTGGAGGAAGGATGTAAAACTACAACCACAATAACTGAAGTAAGACTCGACTGTGAGTCGAGCCAGTATATAAAGCGAAAGGGAGGAGAATACGTTGAGATTTTGCTGCAAGGAAGAATGGGAAGGGTAGGCGAAACCCTAATCCCACTGCCCCAAACAAATCAGAAATATCTCCAAGTTGATTTGGGAGAACCAGCTTAACCGACACCAGAATACGCGTGGAGGCAATAGAATGGCCGACAAGGTACTGAGAAGACGACTCTGACTCACGCAGTACTTAGTCAGTCTGGATCAACAACCATATGCGGTACGCGCAGATTACTTGCGGGGCATCAGTCCTGCAAGGCGCCGACGTCTGGCACCTCAACCTCCTGAGTAATACGCCATCTCTGTGTACAAAAACCATCAAAATATTAGACTGAAATCGCAAGACAATCCAGATCCGTTAGAACCCTAAGCTACGTGGCTACACCATTCTGATCCGGTACGCGCAAAGCGTCCTAGGCGTATAAAAAAATAAACAATCTCGTACATGCGCTGTCACAAACCAAAACGATTATATTTCGATGAAATCTCTCTGGCGCTATGAATGGTGTAATGCAGAGGCATCCAGATGCGTGGCGGTCAATCTCATGACCAACTGTAATGGCATCAAAATATAAAACATGATGATATAACCTGCCACGATGAAACAAATTTCAGGGTTGATTAATAAAATCGACGCCGAAAAAATTCAGGACCAGGGTTGGGGTTATACCTGCCTGGTAGGGTTCGGTGCTCCAAGACTAATAATGAATCAATGTTATAATGACTCACCGCCCACCATGATAAGTTTGAACGTGCATCGAATTCATACCTCGGCGGAGATGATCATAGGTATACGCTATACCTGTACCCACGTCTTTCTCGTATGTGTAAACGCATCTGCATAATATGTATAGTGTAAGCATGAGGCGTAATCTGATTCTATTGTCATTACATATTTCTGCCGATTCAATGAATTATAAAAGTAGGTGTGTCTTGTTAATACGTATGATATATATATCCATATATGCAATCGCCAAACAAATAATGTCAACACATTTATATATGCCGCTTATATATAGTTATGTGCGCGTTAAAATATATTACAATGATGATAAATGTATGTGGGCTATATATAGACGAGTTATATACCCACACATGTGCATGCAAGTAAATTATCAAAGGTTATATATATGGATATATGTGACATTAAAACATGTGTATGGAATAGGTGTTTATATGTCGAGGTGCATAGGCCCATAGTCTTATCAAAGGATATAAAAATATATATGGGGTACTTATATATATAAAGGTTATGCATAGAGTTATGCCAATTTTAATTAATTCTATTAAATGATAACCATACGTGGGTTGCATCTTTATACATGTATGTTATAATTGTATATAGGTGTTATATATTGACACATAGGTGGCATATGTGTGATCGAAAGAAAATGATTGTACATATGGGCCTTAAGAGAGGCATGGTATTTTATGACACATGGAAAATATTGAATGTTATAAAAAGGGGATGGAAAATGAAAAGGATATTAAAAGTTAATGAAGAAATTGAAGTAATAAGAGGAAAACATAACATTTGAAAAAATAAAAATAAAAAAAAAATGTGTTCCTAAAGTGGAGGACTTACAGATAACATTTGGATAATAGGTTTAAACTCCTCGGAAAAAGTATCCATGGGAAAATGAGCACGTTCCAAAGGTAAAAGCTTCTCAACATGGCTTATAAAGATAAACATTTAAGCACGAATGGACACAGATAAGTCTTGGATGGTAGAAAACACAGTTTCTTCTGAGAAAGGAGTATAAGAACTTGAGGAAGTAAAACATAATTCTTGTTGAATCAAGAGGGGAGACACTTGAAAAATATTTTCACCTAATTTTTTCATGAAAAATCATTTTTGGGGATATAGGGCAGATACCAATGAATGTATAAATTCTGGGAATAGATAACTTTGAGGAATCGTTACAGTGAAAACACGAGAACTAACTGTAGCAACATATTTTTGGGTATTTTTTATACTCTTTCCATGAATAGTCTCATGTGCAGGGGGGTCACAAGTGGGGAAGTAGCCCTCCCTGTTCATTGCATTAGGTGCAACCGGGGGGAGGGAGTGACAACTGTTAGAAAATTATATATATTATAGAGCAATGAAGAACATAAAATATGTGGAAAACACAAGCACACAAAACACATAAAACCAGAGAGACACAGATATATGTGGTTCACCCAGTTTGGGGTACATCCACCCCGAACAGCCATCCCTTCCTTTCTGTTATCCAGAAAAATGAAGAGGCACAACCTACAACAAATCGGCTATAATATCCTATGTTCTCTCTCATAGTCTCCCTATCTATTTCTCGCTCCGAGAATACACATACCATACACAGCCGCAATATAATACCCTCATACAAAGAGAGGGGTTTCCTTCTAGGGAAAAAAACCCTAAAATAAACATAGCTTCTACCGTCAGATTATCCACCTAATGAATGGCCCAGATTGACTAGAAATTACTATACTTTTACAAGGAAATTTTACATCTGTTTTTAGCATCAGGGGCGCTGCCCCCGAAACCCCCTGCCAGGGGGGGCTCCATAAAGTCGCAGCCACCTCCCCTGGATATCCCAGGTAGAATTTAATTATGGAGAGTGTTTCCGCCCCCATTAAGGTACAGGGTTCCAACGCTGTGATACAAAATAAACAAAATAATCAGGCTCCACACCCAACAATCTCCCACTTGGAGACTGATTGTAGCAACTCCATCGCTGCTTCATTTGCTATACAATGACTCCTCTTTGGACTTGGTTGTTTCTCATCTTCAATGTCATCCTTGAAGACCAATTGAAACTGAGCATAATCTCAGTTTCTCCCTGGTTACAACTTTTTTTATCATATCTGCAGGATTTAGGCTAGTGTGTATCTTTTCCAGCTTCAACTGTCCATCTTCCAATACTAACCGTATGAAATGGTACTTGAGTTGTAAGTGTTTAGTCCTGGAATGAAATGCTGAGCTCTTTGAAATATGAATGGAACTTTTCCTATCACTGTATAACGTGCCCATATCATGCTTCTTACCGAACTCATCCACAAACCTTTGTAACGAAATCATTTCTTTACTAGCCTCTGTAGCAGCAACATACTATGCATTATTTGTTGAAAGTGCAACAAAATTTGGATTTTTGAAACCCAATTAATAGTTGTTCCACCTACAGTAAATACATACCCTATAGTTCTCCTCCTGTTATCTCTGTCACCTGCCATATCTACATCAACATATCCCTATAGAGAAATGTTTGAACCACCAAAGTATAATGCTTCATTTGTTGTTCCTCTCAAATATCTGTGAATCCATTTCACTGCCATCCAATGTTCTTTTCCTGGATTGTTCATGTACCTGCTTACAACTCCCACTGCATGTGCAATATCAGGCCTTGTGCAGACCATTGCATACATTAAGCTTCCAACTGCTGATACATATGGAAATTTAGACATATAACCCATTTGTTCTTGGGTCTTGGGGCACATTTACTTACTAAGTTTGGAATGGCTGGAAAAATGTGTATTAACTAGTTTTTCATTCTGCATATTAAATATTTTCAACACCTTTGTATGTACTCATTCTGAGGCAACGTTAGTTTGTGATTTTTCCTGTCTCTAGTTATTCTCATACCAAAGATTTTTTTTGCAACTCCCAAATCCTTCTTTGCAAATGAATTTACCAATTTTATTTTGAGCGCATTTATTTCCTGCATGTTAGACCCTACAAAAAGCATATCATCTACATACAATAACAATATAATATAGCTGCCATCATTTTTCTTTTTCAGATAAACAAAATGATTAGAGTGACATCTAGTATAACCTTGTTTAGACATAAACTTGTCAAATTTTAGATGCCACTTCCTTGGAGCCTGTTTTAAGCCATACAAGCTCTTATTTAACCTGCACGCTAATTTTTCTTTCCCTTTGACATTATATCCTTGTGGTTACTACATATAGATCTCTTCCTCCAAATCTCCATGGAGAAATGTTGTCTTTACATCTAACTGTTCAAGATGTAAATCTTCCACTACTACAAGAATTAAAATAGTTCTGATTGAAGTCATCTTAACAACAGGAGAAAATATTTCATCAAAATCAATACCTTTATTCTGTGAAAACCCCTTCACCACAAGTCTAGCTTTCTACCTTTGTTTTTCTCCATATTCTTCCTTTAGCCTATAAACCCATTTATTCTGCAATGTAGTTTTACCTGTAGGCAACTTGACTAAGTCCCAAGTCTGGTTATGCATTAAGGAGTCCATCTCTTCTTCCATAGCTAGCTCCCACTTCTTCCTGATTTCAACCTGCATTGCTTCTTCATAACATTCAGGTTCACCAAAATTGGTCAACAATAAATAATATAATGAATGAGAGTATCGTTCAGGGGGTCTACTTATCTTGGTAGATCTTCTAACACCACTTTCAGGTGTTTGAGCTGCCTGTTGCTATTGTGGTGGTTGCTGTTGATGTGGCTATTGATTATTATTATTTTCAGGCACCTTTACATTTTCTGTGATCTCATTAAGAACTGTGTATTCTTTGTTTTCTTTTTCCTGTTTCTTTTCCTGCAACTGATTCTTAAACAAGACCTTTTCATTGAATATTACATCTCCGCTCCTAATGATTTTGTGATTTTCATAATCATATAAGAGATAACCAAAATCATTAACACCATATACAATAAAGGTACATTTCTTTGATTTTTCCTCAAGCTTTGTTCTATTTTCTTTATTAATATGGACAAAGGCCTCACAACCAAAAGGCTTTAAAAAAGAGTATTTTACCTTTTTACCTGTCCATGCTTCCTCTGGAATACCACCATCAAAGGCACTTGAAGGCCCTCTGTTTATTAGATAAATAGCAGTATCTACATCATCTTCCCAAAATTTTAAAGGCAATCCTGCATGTAATCTCAGGCACCTTGCATGCTCCATGATTGTTCTATTCATCCTTTTTGACACACCATTTTCTTGTGGTGTTCTTGGAATTGTCTTCTCTCTGCGAATTCCATGCTCTGAGCAGTACCTATCAAACTCTTTGCTTCCATATTCACCTCCATTTTCTGATCTGAGACACTTCAACTTCTTTCCTATCTCAATCTCAACCAAAGATTTCCATTTCTTGAAAGTATCAAATACATCAGATTTATTTTGAATACAAAAAATCCAAGTTTTTCTAGTTGCATCATCAATAAAAGTAACATAAGAATGAGAACCACTGAGAGATGATACCTGAGTAGGTCCCCATACATTTGTATGCACAAGCTCTAATTTTTATCTCTTCTTTTCTTTCCCCACATTGAGAAATATGACTCTCTTCTGTTTTCCATAAATACAATTCTCACAGAAATCCAAATCAACATTATTCAAACCTGGCAACAAATTTCTTCAGTGAATAATCTTCATCTCCTTCTCACTCATGTGTCCGAGCCTATGATGCCATAATTCTGCATCTACTCCTTTGGAAGTTAAAGAATTAACATAGTTAGAAATACCATTGCATAAATACAATGTACCAACATTTTCGCCTTTTTCTATTACCAGGGCTCCTTTGTTGACCTTCCACGTTTTATCTGTGAAAGTTGTCACACAACCTTCACTGGCTAACTGCCCTATTGAAATCATATTTTTCTTTAGATCTGGAACATACCTTACCTCCTTTAATACCCATTGGTTTCCATTCTGTTGTTTTACAAGAACCTTACCCATTCCAAAAATTTTACAGGGTTTATCATCTCCCAAACGAACTTGTCCAAAATCTCCTTGAACATAGTCATGAAAATATTTCTTATCAGGTGTGGCATGGAATGAGGCCCCTGAATCTAAAACCCAAGAATCAGTAACATTTTCAAAAGAAAGAATCAAAGCATATTGTAACACATCACCTGTCACATTTGCTTCATGATTTTTTTCTTATTGTGCGTCTCCTTCTTTTCCCTTCCGAGATCTACAGTATTTCTTTAGGTGTCCTTTCTTTCTCATTTCTAGCACACTATCCCCAATCTAGACTTGGATCTGCCTTTCCTTGATTTACTATGATATCCTGAGCTCTTTCCTCTTTCTATTATTTTTCCCCTAGACTATGCACTCAAAGCATTACCCTATGTCTCACCGGAGCTTTTCTGTCGCATTTCCTCTCTAAGGATAGCACTGACAACATCATCAAACTTTAAAGTACTAGAGCTAGAGCCAGAGCTACTAATGGCCATAACTAAACCATTCCATCTTTTTGGAAATGAACACAAAAATAGCAAAGCTCTAACCTCATCATCAAATTTTACCCCTACAGAAATTAACTGACTAGTAACTGTATTAAAATCATTTAAATGGTCTGCAACAGATCCACCTTCTGACATCTTCATATTAAATAAACGTTCCATAAGAAATACCTTGTTTGAGGTCAAGGCTTTTTCATATAATTTTTCCAATGCCTTAATCAAACCATTTGATGTTGTTTCCTTCAAAATATTGAAGGCTACAGACACCGCGAGGCACAACTGTGCTGTTCTGAGTGCCTTTATATCAAGAATCTCCCATTCCGCGTCTATCATATCTATCGGCTTCCTTGTTTTTCCGCTCAATGGTACATACAGATCTTTCTGATAAAGATAATATTCCATTTGCATCTTCCAAAATGGGAAGTTTTGGCCATTAAATTTCTCGACCCAAAATTTACCATCTTCCACCATTGCTCCCACTCGAACTAGGAACCCTTCTTTCCTGCAAGTTTATCAGCCAAATAGACCTTCGGCTCTGATACCAGTTGTTAGAAAATTATATATATTACAAATCAATGAAGAACATAAAATATGCGGAAAACACAAGCGCACAAAACACATAAAACCAGAGAGACACAGATATACGTGGTTCACCCAGTTTGGGCTACATCCACCCCGAACAACTAGTCCTTCCTTTCTATTATCCAAGAAAATGAAGAGACACAACCTACAACAGATCCTCTGTAATATCCTATGTTCTCTCTCACAGTCTTCCTATCTATTTCTCGCTCCGAGAATACACATACCACACACAGCCGCAATACAATACCCTCATGCAAAGAGAGGGGTTTCCTTCTAGGGAAAAAAACCCTAAAATAAACATAACTTCTACCGTCAGATCGTCTGCCTAATGAATGGCCCAGATTGACTAGAAATTACTATACTTTAACAAGGCAATTTTACATCTATTTTTAGCTCCAGGGGCACTGCCCCTGAAATCTCCCATGATGGGTGGGCTCCATAAATTCGTAGCCGCCCCACCTGGACCCCCCAGGCAATGTTTAATTATGGGCGGCGTTCCTGCCCCCATTAAGGTACAACGGTCCAATGCTTTGATAAAAAATAAACAAGATAATCAGGCTCCACACCCAACAACAACCTCCTTATGCAGGGGTTTGTAGGGGGTAAGTAGCCCCTTGCACGTGGTTTGGGGCAGCACCTTGAGAAAAATAATTTGGACCCTATTTTAGGTGGGAGGACCCACCTATGGTTTTGTGCATGGGTTTGCACATGGTTTGGGGGCATGATGGTTTACGGTCCCTAATATGTTATAGATCCGGTCAAGGGAACTATGATTATGTTCTAATCCAAGGTCAATGGATTGAGGTTTATGAATGCTTTGACAAGTATATATATGTTGTAACACTAAAAGGAATATAATGAAAATCAAGTTTCTAGTCCCAATTTGGGATCCAGGGAAAGAAAATATATGTATATTTGTCTTATGTTTTATGCTCTCGATATTGTTTATTTTATATTTTTAAGAATTATTTTGCAGATAATTTTTGTACAGGGTTAAAACCTACATTTGGTATCAAAGTTGTTTTGGCTTCAAGGAGATGCCTTTTATACTAAGGGGATTTTTTCCTAAGACCTTTGGTAGACCCTATTCAGTGGGAGATCTGTAGGATTAATAATTTCGGTGAAAAAAGATGGAGAGCGGTGGAAAGATAGAGATCAAGAAATTTAATGGTCATACTTTTGAGTTGTAGAACCTCAATATGGAGGATATGCTGGAAGATAAATATTACTGGATTGCAGTATATTTGGGTACTAAACCAAGGGCAATATCAGATGAAGGCCAGACAAAGTTTGATCAGAAGGAAATGAGCACAATACAGTTGTGTATCTTAGATTATGTATTTTTTAATGTATCTGGGGAGGCTACGGTGAAGTCTTTGTGGGTCAAGTTAGGGACTTTGTAACAATATAAGTCTCTCGTGAATAAATTTATCTTGCGGAAAAAGTTGTATAACCTAAGGATGAAGGATAGAGACTCAGTGAGAGAGCATTTGAACACCTTCAATACTGTGGTAAGTCAGTTTTGATCTATTGATATTAAAATCTCATATGAAGATAAGTTCATAATTTTGTTGTGTTCTCTACCCGATTCGAGGGACAGTCTCGTTATTGCAATAGGTAGCAATACAAATACCTTGAATTTTCATGAAACTGTCTCAGCCTTGCTGTCATAGGAAATGAGACACAAAAGTATGGAGGGAAAGAATGGAGATGCCTTATCAGCACGAGGAAGGTCCCAGAACAGAAACAAAATAAATTTTTAAGTGGGAGATCTAAATCTAGAGGGAGATATAGAGCTCCAGGAAAGCTTGTAAGGTGTGCTGGAAATGCGGGAAAGGACACTTTGAAAATGACTGCAGATATAAATATCCTCAAAAAGGAAATGGATCTAATGATTCTCCTTTTGTAGAGTAAAAAGCCACCTCATATGAAGGCAGGCATGCGTATTTGGCTTCTTCTTCAAATACACATGTAGATCATGTAGCATGTTTAATTGACTTAGGTATATATTTTCACTTCACTCCCCATAGGGAGTGGTTATGCGAGTATGACAAGTATGATGGTGGTGATATCTTCTTAGGGGATGATAGGATGGCTAGTATCGTTGGACATGGAAAAGTAAAGTTGAAGCTACAAGGTGGAAGTATTAGAACAGTTCTTGGTGTTCTACATATTCCTCGATTTGCCGAAAATCTGATTTTTGTAAGCAAGATGGATGATGCAGGTGTAAAAATAGTGTTCAAGAAATATTCTTGCAAAATGGTTTAGGGAACACTGGTATTAGTGTGGGGAGTTCGGATTGGAACTCTATACAAGCTTCAAGGTAGCACTGTTATTGATGGGTGCAATAGTTCTATGGTTCCTGAAAGTGGAGCGGAAAGCCTAGTAGTTTGTGGAGAAAAGACCATGCTATGGCATCAAACATTTGGACATATTAGAGAGAAGGGTCTTTAGATACTTCATTGTAATGGTATGGTAGAAGGTATGTATAATTTCTCTATGGATTTCAATTTCTGTCAACATTGCGTATATGCAAAGTAGAATTGGGTGTGTTTTCCTTCTAGTGCTAAGAGAGCAAAAAAGATATTAAAGCTTGTGCACAATGATGTGTTTGGGCCTATTTTAGTTCGACCATCACTGGGAAATTCTGTGTACTATGTTCCATTCATAGATGAATTTTCAAGGAATACATGTGATGTAGGGGCATTAGGCTCAAGAAAATTCTATGTATTTTAATTGACTTAAGCATTTTGAGTTTTCAAAGGAGTTGGTTCCTTATATAATGATTTGAGTGATTTTAATGATTTTTAATTAAATATTGTGAGGAATTTTATAAATTTTCTCGAATGTTGGAGAACATGAGAGAATTAGGAGTGCATAGGGATTGAGATATTTAGGAATTAATTATAAATCCTAAATTAGAGTTTGTTTCATTATTTTTGGGATGAAAGAGGATACTTAGGGATTACATAGTGATTTTAGGATTAAGTAGTGATTTTAGGATATTTTTGAGAAAATGCAGGAACTGAAAACAAAAATAGTTTCAGTGTCTTTTGTATAAAGGGTAAGCCTCAAAGGCATAAAAAAGGACATACAGTAGAGAAGGTAGAACAGATCTTGAATAGGGAGTAGGGTTTGGATTGAAGCCTACGGGCTGTAGAGGAATGTCCACTGATTGAATATCAGGCCAAAGGAAAATTCCTATGTAAATATTGGTTTTAATATAGAAAGAAACTCAAATTTTGAGTTTTTTTTTGAGTTCATATTGTGTGCAAATGAATTGACAGGAACAGGGAAATTGTGTCATTTGATATTCAATCTACATTTTAAGATTGTGTGGTTTGATGGTGATTATTTTAATTCTTTGTAATTGAGTATAGAGAGAGATTAGAATTGATCACACTAGTTGGATCGACGCTATTAAAAGAAGTTTCCATAAACTTCTAAATTGAGATAACAGTTTTCCTCGGTGTACCTCACAATTGGAGGTTACATCGTATAGAGTATTCAAAAGAGAGGGCTCACAAATTCTATTGTTTGAATACACAGTGCAGTGAAGATCAGGGTTTGGAGTTACAGTTAAGGTTTATTGTGTGGGTGAGAACCTCAAAGGGTGAATAACCATGCGTTGAGGAATAACCGAGAGGGTTATAGGCTGGTTGGAACCTAGCACTGTTTGAATGAATACTGGAAAGGGTTGGAGATTTTATGGAAGCCTGGTCTACTTGAAATTCAATTAATGGAAGAAGATACCAATGTGGAGTGGAATGGATACTGAAAATACAAAAAATGTTAAAGGTTGAAGGCAGAATCGAAAATAATTCATAGGGGAACTATGAGCAACTAGTATAAGTAAAGAACTGCGTGATGGAACAGCAAAGGTGAAAGGGGAACCGTTAGTAGCAACATCGAGAGCAGCGTTGAAGAATTGGAGATGGAACAGTGAAGTGGTTTTTTGAAAACCATAAGTGGTTTTCACGCGGCCTTAAGTGGTAAGTGGTAATTCTCTTTTTGAACACGATAGTCCTAAAGGGGTGGCACGTGGAAATGGTGGTATTCAAAAACCATTTGTTTCGCGTGGATATGGGGTGATAAAATTCATGGTCAAAACGAGCGCGATATCCGTTAGATGGCCCGATCAAAGGATCAGATGGCGTTCGCATCGTGAAGTTGCATGGAAGTTAATGTAGGGTAAGAAATGTTGTGGGACCCGAACAAAAGATTTATGTCTATTAGTACTTGGCCTTTTTAATCCAAAGTCGAATGTTTGATATGAAACGAAATGTTCCATGAGTGTATTGAATGAAATTCATATATATGATAATGGGTATGCTGTGGGCCATATTATACATTGGGTTTTATTATATGGTGGACTGATAAAGTATTTTGTGTGTATTGGGAAAAGTCGCATATGGGTTTATATTTTGGGTTGTTATCCAAAGTTTTAAATATTGATCCGATTTCATGAAATGGGTTTGACTATGGTTTTAACCATAGGTTTAGAAAGTTAGCTTCGGCATATGAAGTTGTAAGGTGGGTTTTATAATAAATTTTTAACCATTGATTGAAAGAAAAGCTTCCTCTTGAGAAATTTGCCCAAGTTTGGGAATAATTTTGGGTGCATAAATGGACCATGCATTTTTATATTCATTTGAAAGTGTGAATGTGGTTTTTGGCATATTTGGCTGCTATCAAGTGGTATCAAAGTCGGAAAAGCTCTGTTGAGAATTAAATATTTTTTTAAAATATGAATGCATGTGTGATGAGAGGAGAAAGAGATCAGATTCTAAAATCTGATATGCTGCAGATACACAGAATTAAAGTGAATAGGATTACAAAAATGAATGAAGGCAGTACATTCAAAGTACAAGTGATTGAAGAGAACAAGATCATGCAAAGATCTTGAAGGTGAGATAATCTTAATCTGATTTGAAATTGTGATTGTAGAATTATGGTTGCAGGCAAGATGAAGACAAAGATTTTGATGATGATGGTAGTGAACCTGATATTCCAGCTAAAGGTTGGATAAGGAGAAAAATTGAAGTGTTCTCAAGAGAAGGTGAGTTGAGGATATAAGCCTAGAGAGAACAAAAGAGAGTGCTCAAAGAGGTTCCAGAGATAAGAGACCAGTGCTTTCCAAAAGACCAAATCTAGAGAAGGAATTGGTGAGGTAAGTGGCAGCAGGAGAGCTTGTTGTTGCAGAGGCTTAGTGAAACTCATAGTGAGTGAGAATCTCATGGAGAATATGATCATGGAGGATCAGAGAAGAGGTTCTAAAGGATGCCATAGAGATACGATGAAGGATAGAGAAAGAGAGATTGTAGTAATGAAAGTACAACTGGAGATACTACAAGAATGGTTGTAAGAAGAGGAAAACTAGAGAGGAGGATGGATCTTTCCACTGAGGGGAAAGAGAATAATTTGGAAACCATTAAAAAAGAAGTGGAGGCAAAGGGAGATTGCCTTATGGAAAGAGGAACTCAGATTTTTTGAGTCAAAGATGGAATTTGAGGATTCCACATGCAAATTTGTTCAAGGGGAACTGCTTGAAGAAGCAAATGAGACTGGAAATTATTTTGTTTTTAAAACTAATGAATTGTTTATGATTGCAGGTACATCACAGGATAATGAAAAAGCTTCAGAGTTTTTTAAGGAGAAGGAGTTGAATCTGAATTCTGTTCAGATCAATGCTGGGATAGAAAGATCTTAGAAAGACATGAAGAAAAAGGGGTCTCATGAGAATATTCACCAGAATATTGAAACAAAAGAAGGGCCATCTGATGATTAGTCAATAGCAAGTGAAGGTATGGAAAGTCATGTGAAATTTTCAAATTATACTCCAATTGAAATTGTTGAATTATATAGAAAATTAGATCTTCAGAGAAGAGAATTGGAAAAGCAAAGGATCTATACACAGGATAAATTGTTGAAGAAGCAAGGCAAGAAAATTTTCATGAATGATATTCAAAAAAAAAATGATAAAGAAGTAAGAAAGATTCAACAAATTTAAGAAGTTCATTATTATGAACCAAATAAGGGAAACATTCATGAAACAAATGATGGAAAGAAGGAGAGACTAGCTGACAGTCTCATGGAGGATTTAGATCAACATACTAATGTGCTAACAAAGGATTTGGAAGAAAACTCAAAACAGCATACTGAAGTGTTGCCAAAGGAGGAAGAGATATTAAAACCTTGTATTTTTAATACTAATAATTCATGTGTTAATTATGTAGGCAAGGAAGGACAACAAATGAAAAATGTCAGAGAATTGAATGAAAGGAAAACTATGTTAGCTAAAAACATAGTGAAGGATCATCATTCTAATATGGTGATTGAAACAATGGAGATAACCTTGTAATATGGGAAGGAAAACAGTGAAGATTTTTTGAGTCTTGAAAGAGACTTGGAACTATAGAAAGAAGATTTGGTGATTGGATCATCAAATGAGACCATTGGGTCTTGTAATTTTGAAATTGACAATTTGATTCTGTTTACAGGTCTTGCAGAAGACAATCCATCTTTTGGAATTGTCTTGAATGAAAAGGAATTATTGCAGGAGAAGGAAACCATAGATTCCTTATTTAATATGGAGAGCATCTACAAATAAGGTGAGACAATCATGTGTCATATAAAGGAACTTGCTACTGTTGATGACAAGGAGGAGTTGGCTTGTCTGATTAACCAAGAGGAAGTTGTTGGATAGATTTTTAAAACTGACACAGTGATGAGGAATTAGAATTCTATTATGATAAAGGATGGAGATACAGTGTTTGAAGAACTTGGTTTGATTGCCAAAATCAATCAAGGAGGTGATGGACAATTACTGAAGATTTTCAAAGAAGAAGAGGAAGGATATGCTAAAACTATATTGCAGCATATCAATGATGTGGTTGAAATAGAACAAGTACAAAAAGAATGGCTGAAATTTTTGCTGGAAACATTTGAACAAGAGAAAGGAATTGCAGACACTAAAGTCGAAATACCTGAAGTTATGAAAGAAATAAGAGCAGATACTAGTTTTTCAAAATTGATTATGCTTGCTAGTATACAAAGAAGACTGAATGAGTATGTTACTGCAGTTCAAGAATCAAATGATAATTGATTTTTTGAAGATAACTTTGCAGGTGATAAATAGAAAAAGAATGTTACAGAGGGAGATATCTTAAGACATATTCAGGAATTTTCAGAGGAGGCAACATCGGCAGCAGTGATAGCAACATGTGAGGTAACAGCAACAACAACAATAAAAGCAACAATATTGGTAGCAACAGAAACTGAAAGCAGCGACAAAAGGTAGAGTAATTTCCACACAAAAGATAAGCTGGAGATAGAAATTGAAAGCATCAGAAGATTGATGATGAAGGTGTCTCAGAAGAAAAAGATAGCAGCAAGAAAGCAAAGAAATTTCAGCGAAGGAAAAACAAGAACAGATTGTGAAAGCATAGCTAGTGGCAAGATGCAGAACAAGATATGGAAGCCTATGGAAGTACAATAGAAGAATAATGCAGCTTATGGACAGCAGCAAAATAAAGTATGGGATCCAGGAGGCAAAGATTAAAAGCACATGACCAGGAGATCATGATTATTTTTGACCTTGGGAGTCTGATGCAGGGGCATTAGGCTCAAGAAGATTCCATGTATTTTAATAGACTTAGGGGTTTTGAGTTTTCAAAGGAGTTGGTTCCTTATGTAATGATTTGAGTGATTGTAATGATTTTTAATTAAATATTGTGAGGAATTTTGTAAATGTTCTCGAATGTTGGAGAACATGAGAGAATTATGAGTGCATAGGGATTGAGAGATTTAGGAATTAATTATAAATCCTAAATTAGAGTTTGTTTCATTATTTTTGGGATGAAAGAGGATCCTTAGGGATTAAATAATGATTTTAGGATTAAGTAGTGATTTTAGGATACTTTTGAGAAAATGCAGGAACTGAAAACAAAAATGGTTTCAGTATCTTTTGTATAAAAGGTAAGCCTCAAAGGCATAAAAAAGGATAGACGGTAGAGAAGGTAGAATATACCTTGAATAGAGAGTAGGGTTTGGATTGAAGCGTACGGGATATAGGGAAAATGCCACTGATTGAATATCAGGCCAAAGGAAAATTCCGATGAAAATATTGGTTTTAATACAGAAAGAAACTCAAATTCTGAGTTGTGTTTTGAGTGCATATTATGTGCAAATGAATTGATAGGAACAGGGGAATTCTGTTATTTGATATTCAATCTACATTTTAAGATTGTGTGGTTTGATGGTGATTATTTGAATCATTTGTAATTGATTATAGAGAGAGATTAGCATCGATCACACTAGTTGGATCGATGCTATTAAAAGAAATTTCCATAAACTTCTAAATTGAGATAACAGTTTGCCTGGGTGTACGTCACAATTGGAGGTTACATCGTATAGAGTGTTCAAAAGAGAGGGTTAACACATTCTATTGTTTGAATACACAGTGCAGTGAAGATCAAGGTTTGGAGTTACATTCAAGGTATATTGTGTGGGTGAGAACCTCCAAGGATGAATAACCATGAATTGAGGAATAACTGAGAGGGTTAGAGGTTGGTTGGAACTTGGCACTATTTGAATGAATACTGGAGAGGGTTGGAGATTTGATGGAACCCTGGTCTGCTCAAAATTAATTTAATAGAAGTAGATACGAAGGTGCAGTGGAATGGAGACTGAAAATACAAAAAAATGTTAAGGGTTGACAGCAGAATCAGAAATAATTCACAGGAGAACTATGAGCAACCAATAGAAGTAAAGAAATTTGCAATGGAGCAGCAAAGGCGAAAGTGGAACCGTTAGTAGAAACATAGGGAACAACATTGAAGAATTAGAGACGGAACTGTGAAGCAGTTTTTGGAAAACCATAAGTGGTTTTCGCGTGGCCTTAAGTGGTAAGTGGTAATTCTCTTTTTTAACATGATAGTCCTAAAGGAGTGGCATGTGGAAATGGTGGTATTTAAAAGCTATTTGTTTTGCGTGGATATGGAGTGATAAAATTCATGGTCGAAATGAGCGCGATATCCATTAGATGGCCCGATCAAAGGATCGGACGGCATTCGCATCGTGAAGTTGCATGGAAGTTAATGTAGGGTAAGAAATGTTGCGGGACCCAAACAAAAGATTTATGTGTATTGGTGCTTGGCCTTTTTAATCCAAAGTTGAATGTTTGATATGAAACAAAATGTTTCGTGAGCGTATTGAATAAAATTCATATATATGATAATGGGTATGTTGTGGGCCATATTATACATTGGGTTTTATTATATGGTGGACAAATAAAGTATTTTATGTGTGTTGGCCAAAGTCGCATATGGGTTTATATTTTCGGTTGTTATCCAAAGTTTTAAATATTGATCTGATTTCATGAAATGGGTTTGACTATGGTTTTAACCATAGGTTTAGAAAGGTAGCTTTGGCATATGAAGTTGTAAGGTGGGTTTTATAATAAATTTTTAACCATTGATTGAAAGAAAAGCTTCCACTTTAGAAATTTTCCCAAGTTTGGGAATAATTTTGGGTGCATAAATGTACCATGCATTTTTATATGCATTTGAAAGTGTGAATGTGGGTTTTGGTAGCTTTGGCTGCTATCAACATGGATATATTTCTTGAGGAATAAATCTGAAGTCTTTGGCAGATTTAAAGAATTTAAGGCTTTGGTGGAAAACTAGACAGAGAAGAAGATAAAGGTGCTCAGAACAGATAGTGGTGGATAGTTCTTCAAGAAATAATTTGAAGAGTTATGTAAGGAGTGTTGTATAGCATGACATAACACTAATCCATACACACCTCAGCAAAATGGAGTTGCGGAAAGAATGAACAGAAAGTTGATCGAAAAGGAAAGAAGCATGCTCAATGGTACCAGGTTAGGACAAGAATTCTTCGCAGAGGCAATGGTGACTACATGTTACCTGGTTAACAGATCACCCTCATCAGTTTTGGAGGATAAGGCTCTCTTTCGCATCTAAGGATATTTGTGTGTCATTCATATCTACATGTTCGAAAGGAGAAAAGGGCCAAGTTGGATAATAAATCTAAAACGTGCGTCTTTAATGGGTATAAGGATGGTTTAAAAGGTTACAAGATTTGGAACCAAGAAATAAGGAAGGTTGTGTACAACTGAGATGTGGTGCTTAGAGAGGTGAAATATGTTGTTAAACATGAATTCCTACCAAAGGACCCTGAGAAGGTAGAGTTTCAGCTAAAGGAAGATGAATCAGACTCTACAACAGAACAAGATTCAGAAGAGGAAGGGCCACAAACTCTAGTTGTAAGAAGATCAGTTTGGGAAAGAAGGAAACCAAAAAGCTATAGTCCATCTACTTTGTATTCAAAATTTTCTTTAAATATCACTAATGATGATCCCATAACTGTAAGAGAGGTAGTGGATTCAGAGGATGCAAAACTCTAGAAGGAATCCATCGTTGATGAAATGGCATCCTTGCACAAAAAATGAGGCATGGGATTTGGTGGAGTTGCCAATTGGAAGGAAGCCCATCAAGAGAAAATGGGGTTTTAAGAAGAATATGAATGTAGAAGGAAAGGTGGAGAAATACAAATCTTGGTTTCTAGCAAAAGGTTATTCCCAAGTGTCAGGAACTGATTTTGGTGATATTTTTTCTCCTGTTGCCAAGGTTACTTCTATTAGATTACTTTTATATATTGTTGTTTCATTCGATTTTGAGGTAGAATAGATGGATTTGAAGACTTCATTTCTTCATGGGGATCTATAGGAGGATATCTACATGAATAAACCCAAAATCTTTGTGGTGAAGGGTAAGAAAGAATTGGTATGCAGGTTAAAAACCTCTATGTATGGGTTAAAACAGTGACCAAGGATGTGGCATTAGAAATTTGGTGCCTATATATGGGGATTTGGCTTCACGAGAAGCAAAGAGGATCACTCTGTGTATTTTAAATTAATTGGTGACCATGTTATTTATTTGGTTTATATGTGGATGATATGTTGCTGGTTGGAAATGACAAAGAAATTATCTAGGATTTGAAGACCCAATTGTTCTCCAAATTCTACAAGAAGGATATTGGAGTTGTAAACTATATTTTGGGCATGGAAATTAAAAGATATCAGGAAATGAGGAAGCTCTGGTTAACCAGTGAAGTATGTCGAGACAATATTGCAGAGGTTCAATATGCAGGATAGTAAATTGGTGAAGGTTCCTATTATTGTTGGTGTAAAGATATATGCTAAAAAATGTCCCAATACACAAGAAGAAAAAAGAGGATATGTCTCGTGTTCCATATGCAAGTGTAGTGGGTATCCTAATGTATGCAATGGTATATACAATACCATACATTACACATGCAGTGGGAGTATTCAACAGGTTTATGTCAAAACCAGGGAAGGAGCATTGGACAGTAGTGAAGCGGGTTTTCAAATATTTGCATGGCACTAGTAATTATGGTTTCTGCTACCAGGGAAGACAAGGATTGGAAAGATTTTTGGACATCTGTGGTTTTTTTTATGTATTATAGGCTGGAGATTTTGACCAAAGAAGATCTACAAGTGGATATGTGTCTAGCCTATTTGGAGGTGCAGTCATTTGGATGAGTAAAATACAATTTGTAGTGGCCCTTTCAACTATAGAGGAAGAATACATGGCAACCACTCATGTAAGCAAGGAAGCAGTGTGGTTGCAGAAATTGTGTTCAAGTATGGGGTTGGTGCAATGAACTATAAAGATAGACTATGATAGGAAAAGCACAATTTTATTTTCTAAGAAACTGGCTTATCATTCAAATACAAAGCACAGTGGTGTTCAATATAACTTTGTGAGAGATATGGTTGATGCTAAAAAGGTGTTGTTGGTAAAGGTGGACACGTTAAAGGATGTTGTAGATGCATTGACGAAGTTTCTGAGCACTCAGAAGTTCCCTTGGTGTAGAGAAGCAATTGTTGATGTAGGGTTGGACTAATGACTAAGCTTTCTTGTTTGCCCTTTGGGAAATAAAACAACAAGTGGGAGAATGTTGGGTATGGGTTATATTATTTCTATGAATAGTCGCATGCACCAGTAGTCCCTATTTGGGATGCAGGAGAAAAATCTCTATGTATATATGTTTTATATTTTATTCTCTTGCTATTATTTATTTTATGTTTTTAAGAATTCATTTGTAAATAATTTATGTACATGGTTAAAATCTACACATATACAAGAGACTCAGCTTGGTAGAGAAGAACATGCTGGTAAATTTCCATGTACTTAATTGAAAAAATTGGGTCAAATATATCCATTTCGGTGTCCAATACTAAAATATGGGAAGAAGAACCCGCGAAAATGGATTTCTTTGACATTCTGATAATCTTGGATGTAAAAGTGGTCATGTAAATACCTGACTAGCGAGGAGTGATGATGAATGCAGCTACAATTTGAACTATTTGAATCTACATAAGCAGGAGAAGGGGACAATGACAAATTGAATGAGTAGGAGTAATAGAACTTAAAGAGTGAAGGAAGAAACAGGAGGGAAAAATGGAATTAAGGATGAACATGGAGTTTTTTAATTGATTTCATGGTGATAATATGGATGAAGGGATGGATGACAGGGCTGATGAGGTGGCAGAGGGGTATGGTGACAAACGATTTAAAAGGAGCTAGAACGGATACACAAATACCGCGCTTCCTTGCTAACGTATTACAAGACAAATCTTTTGTTATAAAACTAGCTCCAAAAATAGAAGAAAAGAGAGACCAACACCTTAGAAATAAGCCAGTTCGAGGGGGAAACCTCCTTTACATTACATAAATGAACAATTCTTGGATGATACAAATGACCAAAACCTCCTTCTATATATAGGAGTCCATGGGATCACAATATAATCCTAGCCGACCTAACAATAATAATGTAAGGGCACAATAATAACAATATTGGGGCTATAGGGGTACAAAAATAACAATAAGGGGGTTACACTAGCAACAATAAGGGACTATACTAGTAATATAGGGACCTAACATGCCCCTCTCCTTCAAAAAAGTGTTGTCCTCAATGCTTGTGTAGCTCTAGATGCTTCCGTATAAAATTCTCATCCTCCCATGTAGAATGTTCAATGGGTAAGTTCTTCCACTTGATAAGATACTCTAAAATTGATCAATTTCGTAGTTGTTGAGTTCTTGTTTCTGTGATTGCTTCAAGTTACAATATGATTTTTCCTTCCTCCTTAATTTCTCGCAATATTATTTGAACTAGAAATGTGTCCTCGATAACCTTCTTTAAGCATGAAACATGGAAAACTGGATGCACTCGTGAAGAAGCAGGAAGCTCCAATTTGTACGCCATAGTACCAATATTTTACAACACCTTGTAAGGACCATATTACTTTGGCGATAATTTATTATCCTTCTTAGCTTTCTTAAGGGACATTTGTTTGTATGGTTGTAGCCGTAAAAATACCCAGTCTCCTACATCAAAAATTCTCTCACTGCGATGTTGATCTGTCTGTTGTTTCATTTGGTTTTGTGCCAAATTTAGGTTATCCTTTAATATTTGGAGAACTTCTTGTTGATGCTTGATGTGATCTTCCATGGCTTGAACCTTAGAATTTTCTCTTAAAGAAGATGTGATGGATAGTGGATGATATCCATAAAGTGCAATAAATGGACTATACTAGTAATATAGGGACCTAACATGCCCCTCTCCTTTAAAAAAGTGTTGTGTTCAATTCTTGAGTAGATATGGATGCTTCCATATAAAATTATCATCCTCCCATGTAGAATCTTCAGTGGTAAAATAAATTTCTGCATGTAATTCATCCAATAATTCATGAATCACAAGAATGGGAAATTTATATTTAATAGTGAGTTTATTGAGTTCCCATTAATCTGGACACATGCACCATGATCCATTCTTCTTGTGAAACAATAATACTGGAGCAAAGAAATAACTTTAACTAGGTTGAATTATACCAGCCTCTAACATATCTGTAATCATACGTTCAATTTCGCTCTTTTGGACATAAGGATATCTATAAGGCCTGATGTTTTGAGGAACACTTCCTAGAATCAAATGAATAGAATGATCATTATCATGAATAGGTGGGATTCCTTTGGGAGTTTCAAACACCTTGGAATGATTGTCCAAGACTTTTTGAAGATCTGGAGAAATAAATGATTTTGATGTTGGAACTTCTAGTGAGCATAAATGTGCAATTACTCCTCGTTTTTTTTCTTCAGAAGCTTTGTCATGACATTAGATCTTATTATCTTTCTCATCTTCCCTGCGATACCCTGTAGTTCAATTTCCTTTCCTTTAGAAAATTTTTTTAGGAAAAGTTCTTGAAAATTAGAAGCTATTGTCCCCAAATATTGTAACCTTTGCACTCCTAGTACAACATTAGCACCTCCCATTGGAATGGAAAACATTGGACTATTCAATACATATTCCCCCATGGTTAGCTGAATATTATGGTATTTTCTAGAGAAATTTATAGTTCCTCCATTTGCAACCATCAATTGACATTCTGGTCCTAGGTATAGGAAACAATTCAATTCCTTAGCTACCTTACAATAGATAAAATTATGGGTACTAACTGAATCAATCAACACTATTACCCTTTTCTTATTGATATGTCCTTCTCTCTTGAGAGTTTGAGGAGTGGTAATTCCTTCCAATGCATTACATGATTTGGTCGGACTCATTTCTTCTTCTTATAGGGTTGGTTCCTGGTGTATGTTATCACTCAAAAAAAATGAAACATCATTTGACATAGTCTTAGAGGTTCATGTGTCAAAGTTATAGTCATACAATTCGTTTTTTTTATTACTTGGTTAAGGAAAATTTCAAAATTTTCTTATTATCTTATCCTATGGTCCAAACCCACCCTCATTCAAGCCTTTTCATGTCACATCAGTCATTATTACTTGACATATTTCATTTACCAAGCATACAACTCCGAAAATGTCATTTTAGCCAAGAATCCTTACTTTCGTAGGGAATTACACCTAAAAAATGCACTTTTCGCTATGAAACTCCTAATACTTTCGTAGAAAAACTGCCCAGAAATACACTAAGCACGCTACGAAAGGAGGTGTTCCTGTCTGTATTTTCAAAACAGCTGCTAAGTGTTAGTCAATGCTTGAAAGGGTTAGGATAGATGCCATTCAAGTCAGTTAGGGCTAAATCAATGTACAATGATCATGGCTGAAGTCATTATTACCATTTTAAGTATGTATGAGCCATAATTATGCTATGAGGGTAGTGAGAATGGTTGGGACAACAAACATCCATCTCGTTTGTACTTTGAATGTTTGTCATCAAACTTTAAAATCTTTCCCAATTGAGTAATTTGTTATTCTCCACTCCCTCTTTACATGTTATTGAGCTTTGGAGAGTTATTTCACTAAGCCCAAGTTGTGGCTGGGATTTTCAAAGGTTTCCAGGTGCCATTTATCAAGCGAGGCAGAGAAGACATAAAATTACCATGGTTGCAAAGAGGAAGACCAAAAAAGGTGGCTATTGTCTTAGATATGAGCCATCAGACATCAACCTAATAAATGAAGACCCAAAAACTTCATAAGTTTTCAGAAGAATAGGGTGTTTATAGCTTTTCCAAATATTGCAAGGATGCCATGTACAATTTTTTAAATAATTTTCCCTAAATTTCAATGGGGCAACTGCAAAAGTGGGAATTTTGAACCTCACTATAACTCCAGAGACTATTGCAGTAGCAACAAGAATTCCAAGAGGAGAAGAAAAATGGTTCAAAGGTTTCAAATTCAACATGAAAGAATGTAAATAATTTATCAAGCCAGAACATAGTGAGGTTGACCTTACAAATGCCATTCCAAGGAGCTACATGAAAGATAATCTCTCAAAGCTACTGCTTATCATTCAGAAATAATTCAATTTTGAAGGGAGGTATCATAAGGTTTATTCTTACCACATCAAGCTTCTACTACATTTTGTTGGTAAGAAATCTCTTGATCTACCTTTTTATTTATACAGAAGCTTATCAAAAATGGCAGATAAAGTTGAAGCTAAATTTGAAGGAAGTGAAACCTCACTTTTTCATCATGGTTTAATAAAGTTGCTAGTTTTAGATGAGTTAAAAATACTAGGCAGAGACTGGTCTTATTTTCTATTTGTTAGTGGCTTTGAAGTGGATGCCATCACCCCTAAAATAACTCCTAAACCTAGAGGTATAACATCATCGTCAGTGGAAGAACAAAGTGAACTAGTAGGGGCAAAGAAAAATGAACTAGTAATCATGGAAACAGAGCAATTGTAGAAACTTGATACACCTGATGTTTCACCTACAAAACAAAAGTCAACTATGAGAAAACCTGCAAAAGAAGTGTCAAGTGTGAGTAAACATGGTATAAAAAGTATTATAGGAAGACAAACAGTGGCTAAGGGAAATTTAGAATACATTCAGCATGCTATTGATATTGAAGAGACTCCCATAGTCCAAGCTGAGGATACGAATGAGGGAGGAAAGAAGCTCAAGAAAGATAAATTGTCAAAGAAGTTAGAGTTTGAAGGTGAGGATGCAGGTTTTATGTTTCAGGCTAGGAAACCCATGACAAGACATGCTAGAAAACTCTTGAAAAAGTAGGAAAGAAGCTCAGAAGGTCATTGAAACTACCTAGCCATTACCATGCATTATTGACCTTTCATCACCTGCAAAAGAAGAATCAGTCATGAAGAAAAATAAATGAAAGGAGAAAATTATTGAAAAAACAACGTTTGAGGTTCTTGAGGAGCAGTTAAAGTTAGCAAATCATGAAATAGAAGTATTGAATAAAGAGGCAAGGAAACATAATGTCAAAAAAGTGTATTTTGAGAAAATGAAAGAGATTTGGGAAGAGCAGGTTGATAGTGTGTCAAAGACCTTAGATGATACACAAAAATTAATCAAATGGACTATGCCATTGAGGAAAGAGGTGAAGCATGTTAAACAAATGAACCTGCACTTGAAATCTAGAAATAGAAAACTGAAGGACCAAGTCAAAAACCTTCAAGAGTAGTTATAATTGATCCATGATGCGCTGGAGAAGAAGGGTTTAAAGATGATTGTAGTTGAGGAACCCATAGATAAACTCATAATTAATGAAGAGGAAACACCTCAATGGTGTTAATTTGTGTTTGATTATGTTTTAAGAGGTTAATGAAATGTTGAAAACCAAGTTTATACAGTTGGAATGTACCTTTTTGAAACAAGGTCAAAATCTGGATATTACACTATTTTCCACAATTTTGTAGCATTTCCTAGGCTTGAAGCCAGGAAAACGCTACGAAAATTTTTGTGGGTGTCCTTTTTCCTTTAGAACCAATTTTTGTAGCTTTCAAGAGGGGATAATGGTGATGATGAAGTGTCATGTCATGATGGACACCATGCAAGAGAAAAAAAGCATAAATTTTGAGTGAAGAAGTCATTTTTTGGACGCTACAAAAGCACGCTACGAAACTGCCTTGTTTTCATAGCGAGTTTTCTTTGAAGTTTTCTGAGCATTCTAAAATCATTTTTGGATAGGTGGACACATTCAGCAAGTCAATGTAACTTTCCGGCAAATATTTATGACTTGAAGACAATGAAATGGAGACAACTCATCAGTTGAATCCTTCGTTGAAGATAGGGTCATGTTTTCTTGAAAAATAGGGTTTGTTTCCATATGATGAGGAGAATATTGAAGATTTCAAGTAGTGATGAGCTATGTCATATATTATTCAAACATATGAAGCATAAGTTGTCATATATGTAACTATTTCAGGAGATAAGGTATTTTTATGTAATAAATAGGAGTTTGAGTCCTATTAGGAAAAGGACTGTTTTAGACTATAGCTGTCATTTTCCTGATAAAAAGACATGTTTTTATGTTATGTAAGGTGTCATTAGAAGAATTCTATGAATCTAGACAAGAGGAAGATCATCTCTGATATAATAAGGTCTATTTAAAGGCATATTATTGAAGTTGTAAAGCATTGGAGATTTTTTTCACTACTGCTGCTTTATGTAATTTGACTTATATCAGTAATACAGAGGACTTCTTCTTGACAGACCTGAGACTCTCATGGATTTTTTAATGCATTTATAATCTATATTTTATGTGTACCACTTGAAGTAGATTTCATCTTTATTACTCAGAATTCATATGTGTATGCTCTGACTTCCTTTATTTATGAAATGGTTGTGTTGACCTATGTTCTATGTGTGATTTTCCTTTGTTAAAAACTCTTATCTTCCTCAGCTTCCATGCCAAGAAACCTTGCCACTAAATCTACTGATTTTTTGACTCCATAAGCCCAATGGTTGCAGACATGTACTGTTTTCAACCTACATACATGAAAATCAAGTTACTTTTCAAATAGAGTTAGCCATATAGTTTCATCATTATCTAATATCATAAACCCCTTTGAGAGAGCCCTCTCAGACTGAAGAGGCTAAACTTCAGTCACAATCTGGTTTGAAACTATTACATAGAGTTGTATGATTAGCATCCCTTCAAGTACAATTTTTTGATAACATTTTGGTGCATTTGCCGAGAGAATGAAGATATAATTTTCCTGAAATTTTGAAGCTGAACTTCTAAAGGTAGCAGGAGCTCAGAAATATGTTCGATCCTGCATCTACCTTGGTGACTCCATTCGAAATTCGTATGATCAACTGTGGCTTCGAAAAGGAGATACACGAGGATTAATCCTGACCCAGATCCACCTACAATTATGGACAATCCAAACACCATCTCCAGAGGCATTCAAGGCATTTCTGCAATATCAGGTGCTCCATTACATACAAAATCCTTGTCCTCTAAAGTTTTAAGAAGTCTTGAAGATAAAAAATTTCATGATAAAATTTAGGAAGTCATGTTTAGGTTCGAAAGTGAAAATAAATGGAATGAAATTGTCTTAGACCTACATAGAATAGGTATTTAGACCTCAGCCTTAGTGACACAGAAAATATAAAGAAGAGTTTTGGGAAGTAGTCACTTTAGAGTTGCTGTTAGAGAGAGAATATTTGGATAGGTTGAAGGAACTAGACCCATTTTAAATTTTGTTAAGAATTAAAACTAGTGTCCCTCTACATGATTGGAGTTCAATTGTGACTGAACAACAAATACCAACCAACCCTCCTCCTAATAGTTCCTCTTATTCTACTACTGCTATCCCTAAGACTATCACAGTTCTAGTCATCATGGTAGGGAATTTACCACCTCCACCTACTGGTGCACCTGCTAGGTGTGCCCCCCTTATTGTTCTAGCTGTCCTAAATTCCATTCCTAGAAAATATTATACTAGAATAAAAAATTAGGGAAGTGATGAAGAGAGTACAGCTGAAGAGCATGTAGATCAGTTTAATGACTTCATAGACAGGGAGGAGGTTGACCATGAGGATTTCAAGATGATATTGTTTGCTCAGAGCTTTACTGGTGAAGTTAGGAAGTGGTTCAAAGCCCTTGTTGTAGGAAGCATACATAATTGGAATGAATTTCAAAATATATTCTTGAGGAAGTGGGGAAATAGACCGAACCCTATACAAGCCCTCACTGAGTATAACAGTTTGAAGAGAGCTGTTGATGAAACTGTTCAAAACTTTTCAAAGAGATTTAATAAATTTTATGACGCCATCCCTGTCCATCTAAATCCTCCTCCAGGAGCAGCTCAGCTGAGATATCTTGAACCCTTTGATTGTGACTTTTCTATAATTCTAAGAGAAAAATAATCCCCTTCACTTGTTGAAATGAAAAATGATGCAGTGAAGGTAGAGGTCAATATGATAGTAGCAAAAAAGTCCTGTATGGGAAAGACTAAATTGAAAGAAGAAGATAAGCCTTCCACCTCAGAGGATAAATTTGATTCCACCATGAAGACAATGAAAAAAATGATGGATAGGCTTGCCCTTGGGAATGCCTCTTCTCCTCTCGCACAACATGAACCTCAGTTTATAAAATCTCTATTCAGAAGACCTCAAAACCAGCAGATACCAAGGGAAAGTAGAAATCATCCACCTAACCTTGAAGTAAGGCCTCCTTTTCAGCAAAACGTAGTTGATGAAGAAGATCAGCCTGAAGTACAAGAAGAATCAATTCATCTCTTAGATGAAAACATGTCAGGAATTCTTTTTATTAAGGAGGTGTTGGAAATATGATGCAGAGTGTTGTCCTTGCTGGCAACCCACTTGATGAAGATGATGGAAACCTCCTTGATGAAGTTGTCCTTAATTCTTGATGAGTTTGTTTATGATGTAAATCTGATGTTATACAAGTAGCTCAGAAGTACTAGAGAAAGAAATATCACTAAGGGCCAGAACAATGATGAAAAGTGTGTGTCACAAAGCATACACGGGTTTGTGTAGGAAAAGTAGCGTATGCACGCGGAAAAGTACGTGCCAAGTCACGTATGCCCTTTTGCGCTCCAATTTTAGAATACCAAGGCGTGTTACCATGGTATTGACCCATTGTATTGAGCGCTTGATTATCTATTTGGTCCCGTCCAGGAATACCATCGGAGGTGGTGTGGTTTTGACTCATCGTATTGATAAAGGCTAAACCTATATAAGGAGAATAATATCATTGTGTAAAGGTGTGCATGTGTCTGGGCTTTAAATGAATACTTCACTCTGAATTTTATCTGTATGGTTGAACTCTATTCTTAATCGATAGATCTGAATCTATGATGCACCTATGAATTTGATGAAGGTTCAAAATCTCTAGATCTGGAAATGATGAATCTCTAGGATGATCTGAAAAGAAGTATTGAAGACCTGGCGCAAATCTGTTGAAGAAACTAAAGAAATTTGGGTAAGTTCATAGATCTGGTCCGCTCTGCAAAGTTTATCTTTTATAGATCTATAAGCGGGTTCGTTTCGTGAAAAGCACGTATGGGCAGTTAGGGTTGTTCTAAAAAATGTACAGATGTATACGCGGGTTCGTTTCATGAAAAGCGCGTGTATATGCGGATTTGTTTAAATAAATACGCGTATGGTAGCTGAACTTATAAGTTTCTCAAGGTTGAATGTGATTCTGCATTCTGAAGTCTGGGTTGTCTCTGATATTCTGGTTACAGTGGTATCACTTTTCTGTTGGAAGCAATGGGCAAAGTATGATTGTTGATAAGTGAAGGGTTGTATTGAAGCTGTTTGATCCAATTTGAAAATTGATGAAACGTGGTCTACAGTGGTGCTAAGGGTCGAAGCCTTCAGTCAAGGGGTTATAGCTCCCTTCCAGGAGAGGCTAGTAAACGAGAGCAGGGGGTCGTAACTCCCTTCCAGGAGAGGCTGGTAAACGAGTACAGGGGGCTGTAGCTCCCTTCCAGGAGAGGCTGGTAAACGAGAGAAGGTTGTAGCCTTCTGCAGGTGGGTGCCTGCATGCTAGTATGAGTCTGCGCCAGTACATGGTTGTAAGAAGTTTTCTTTATAATAAATATTGAATACAGAGATGACGACAGCGGTGGTTTTCTCCCGAATTGGGTTTCCACCTAAAATCTTGGTGTTCATGTGTGTTGCTTGTGTGTGATGATTATTCTTTTCTTTCTGCACCTGTTTACTATTTTCTAATACATCTGATGAATGAATAATGCAATGATATAAGTTAAGAATTAAATGCATAATTAGATCTCTGGACATACACGAGTTTTGTAAAGGATAGCCGCGTATATACGCGAGTTGGCTTCAGGAAAGTAGCGTATGGGTTTTTAGAAAGGAACAAGTAAAATTTTTTATTTTCTGCACAAAATACTAATTCACCCCCCCTCTCAGTATTTTTCCCAACAATTGATATCAGAGCAGGTCCTTCTGAAAAATCTTAGCGGCTAGAAGGAAGATCAAGCAAGATGAGCAATCAAGAGGGAACAACATCTATCAAGCCTCCGCTCTTCAACGGAAGTAATTTAATCTTCTGGAAAATGAGGATGAGATCCTATATTCAGTCTGTGGGAGTAGATGTATGGGCCATTGTTGAACAAGGATATCAATATCGAGCTGCTACACCAATAGATCCAACTGAAAGGAAAAATTATGAATCAAATGCAAAAGCGGTCAATGCTATAACAGGAAGTCTAACTGAATCAGAATTTTCAAATTCATGCAGCTGAATATAGCAAAGGAAATATGTGACAAAATCATTTTAAGTTATGAAGGTGATACAAAGGTAAAAAGTGCAAAACTCCAAAATCTCAGAATTGAATATGAAAATTTAAAGATGCATAGTGATGAGAGTATTGCCAATTTATTTTTACGTCTTGATGATGTTGTAAATCGTATGAAAAATCTGGGAGAAATAACAACCGAAGCCACTTTGGTTGAGAAAATTTTAAGATCACTAACGGAAAAATTTGAGTCAAAAGTTTCTGCTCTTGAAGAAAAACAGGATCTTCAAAATCTTACTGTGGTGCAACTTCATGGCATACTGACCGCATATGAAATGAGGAGAGGAGGACCATCTGAAGTCAAAGAAGTCGTTTTTAGAGCTTCTACAAAAGGGAAAGAAGTACAAAAGCAGAAGGGTCAGGATATATCTCAGAAGAAGATGAGGCAAATTTTGTAAAGAAACTACAACTTGGCATAGGATGATTTAGAGGAAAGCTTCCCTTCAAATTTTTTGAGTGTGGAAGAGTTGTTCATTATGCTGCTAAGTGTCCTCATAAAGAAACACCTGCAAAAGGGAAGGAAGTAGCAAGAAGGAATAAGAATCGGTTTAACACTAGAAAAAGTTACTATACTCATGAAGACAGTGATGGGTTATCTGATAGTGAGGAAGAATGTGAACAAGATCTTAGACTTCTCATGGCATTTGAATCTAGAGATGAAAAGGATACTTTTGTGGATGCTCTAGAGGACAATGATTTTCTTGAAGAGAACAATCAACTCAAAATATGCTTAGAAGAAAGAAAAATTCTCTTAGAAGAATGTAAAATTCTCTTAGAAGAATGTCAAATTCTCTTAGAAGAAAGGAAAATAACCATCGAGACTCTGGAAAATCAGGTTGAAGAAGCAAAGAAACTCAATGAGAAATTAGAATGTGAAGTGGTAAGTGTAAGAAAAGAGTTTGAGAAAGCAAAGACTCTGAATTTTAAATTTGCTAAAGGATTTGAAACCCTAGATGAGATTATCAAGGTACAACGTTCTCCTCTTATAAAGACAGATCTTGGATATACCGGAGAATCTTCTCAAGCTTCAGCACCAAATTATCTAAAAGCAGCTACAGCTAGTTTACAAAATTCTGCCACTCAGCAAGGGAATAAAGAATCTTTACAGGTAAAGCATTATCATCTTAATTCAAGGAACACTAACAGGAATATCTCTCAAAGAAACACCAATCAACAGGTAAATTCAAGTAGAATATTTCATGATCGCAGAAATTTCTTCTTCAATGGACAATGTTTCTCATGTCACAATTTTGGTCATAAGGCTGTTCAATGTGTTGCATATAAAACCATCATGACAAGAGAAGCAAGAAAGAAAAGGAATGATATTGAAGCAAATAAGAATACCTATAACAATACCTATAACAATTTCTCTCCTCTTCTAAATGAAGTTGAATGTACTTATTGCAATAACTTTGGGCATGAAGAATCTGAATGCAGGAGCAAAGTTCAGCCGAAAGAGCATTTCTCTTCAAGTTCCAACGTATGGAAAAAGAAGGAATTACAGGTTGAAAATTGTGGCATAGCGTTATTTGCAGAAGGTGAAGAAAATCAATGGTACATTGATAGTGGATACTCAAGACACATCACAGGTGACAAAAACAAACTTCGTGCATATAGTGCTCTAGAAAACGAAAAGAAAGTTACTTTTGGAAATGATACTCCTGTTGTAATTAAAGGAAAAGGGTCTGTGTTTCTAAGAGAAAAGGTGAAGGATAATGATGTCATGTATGTGGATGGACTAAGGCATAACCTGTTAAGTGTAAGTCAAATGTGTGATCAAGGAACTGAAGTTGTCTTTAGTTCAAAAGAATGTGTGGTTCGTGATCTTGATATAGGTAAAACAATTATAAAAGGAAAAAGAACTCCAAGCAACCTGTATGTATTGAAGAACTGCAAAGAATAATGTTACTTGAGTAAATCCTCAGAAAACTGGCTATGGCATAGAAGGTTGGGGTATCTAAGCTTCTCTCAAATAAACAAATCAAGCAGACTTAATGTTGTTCGTGGTCTTCCCAATATTACTCTACCTGAAAGTATCATATGCAAATCCTGTCAATTCGGTAAGAAAACCAGAGTACAATTTAATGCCAAGGAAGGATCATCAAGTAAGCCTCTTGAACTCATTCATACTGACATATGTGGACCTATGAGGAAAAATTCACCACGTGGTGAAGAATACTATATCTTATTTATTGATGATTTCTCTACAATGTGTTGGATTGGGTTGCTTAAACAAAAAGATGAAGAATTTCAGAAATTTTAGAAACTCAAAGCTCTGGTTGAAAATGAATTAGATCTAAAAATCAAGTGTCTTAGATCTGATCGAGGAGAAGAATATAATTCAGATGAATTCCTTGAATTTTGTGAACAACATGGCATAAAAAGACAGTTTTCTGTAGCTAGGACTCCACAACAAAAATGGCGTAGCAGAAAGAATGAATAGAACAGTTCAACAAATTGCTAGAGCTATGCTAGATGATTCCAGAACACCTGACACATTTTGGGGAGAAGCAGCACATACAGCAGCAAATATTCTTAACAAGGCACATGTTCGGGTAAACAGTGATAAAACTCCATATGAAATCTGGTATGGTAATCCTCCCACTGTGAAGCATTTTAGAGTTTTTGGAAGAAATTTTTTTATAAAAAATAATGATGAAAAACTTGGAAAGTTTGAACCCAGAGCAGATGAAGGAATATTTTTTGGATACTCCTCTAGGAGTAGAGCATATAAATGTTACAATAAAATACTTCGAAAGATTGTTGAATGTATTGATGTTGTTATTGATGAGTCTCCTACAGCTCCAAAAGAAGAAAAACAAACAACAAATGAAGATGATGATGACATATCTCCTTCTACATCAAATAGCAATGACATAAACAGTGAACCAATGAAGAACCTGAAGATGATTTATCTGAAAAAGCTCCATCCATACATGTTCAAAAGAATCATCCAGAATCTCAAATTTTGGGAGATAAGGGATCAGGTGTACAAACAAGAAGGACTCTTGTGGGATCTTCTAGCTATCTGGCATTTCTGTCCACTATTGAACCTCACAATGTCAATCAAGATAGCAAAGATGAATGTTGGGTTCAAGCCATGAATGAAGAGCTGGATCAAATTGAAAAGAATCATACTTGGGAATTAGTACCAAGACCTCATAACAAAAATGTCATTGGAACTAAATGGATATTCAAAAACAAGTTAAATGAGAATGGGGATGTGGTAAGAAACAAAGCTAGACTTGTTTTCAAGGGGTATACTCAACAAGAAGGTATAGACTTTGAAGAAAATTTGGCTCCTGTAGCTAGACTTGAAGCCATAAGAATGTTTCTTGCTTTTTCAAGTTTTCAGCAAATCAAATTTTATCAAATGGATGTTAAATCTGCATTTCTCAATGGTGATCTAGAAGAAGAATTTTATATAGAACAACCAGAAGGATTCATTTTGGGAAGTGATGAAAATCTTGTTTGTAGACTTAAAAAGGCTCTATATGGTCTCAAACAAGCTCCAAGGGCATGGTATTATCGTATTGACAAATATCTTCATCAACAAGGATTTTCAGAGGGGTCTGCTGATAGCAACTTATACACAAAAGTTGAAAATGATAAACTATTGATTGTGGTTGTATATGTAGATGATATCATTTTTGGGAGTAATGAAGAATCTATGAGTCAGAAATTTGCTTCTATCATGCAGCAAGAATTTGAAATGTCCTTACTTGGAGAACTAACATTCTTTCTTGGCTTGCAAGTGCATCAAACTACAGATGGTATATTCTTATTGCAAGAAAAATATCTTAAGAAAATTCTGAAGAAGTATGGCATGGAAGAATTCAAACCTGTAAGTACACCAATGATAACCGGATGTAATCTCAGTTCTCATGATGATTCTCCCACGGTGAATCAACCAGAATACAAATCAATGATCGGAAGCCTACTTTATCTTACTGGGACTAGACCGGATATTATGCATGCAGTTGGAATTGTTGGACGATTCCAAGCTAATCCAAAAGAGTCTCACCTTCAGGCTGTCAAAAGAATATTCAAATATCTACAAGGAACTCAAGACTTTGGACTATGGTATCCAAATAATGCTGATCTTACTCTTCATGCTTACACTGATGCAGATTGGGCTAGAAATGTTGATGATCGGAAAAGCACTAGTGGTGGTGCATTCTATATGGGACCCCGGTTAGTATCTTGGTTCATTAAGAAGAAAAATTATATTGCCTTATCTACAGCAGAAGCAGAATATGTGGCTGCCACATCTTGTTGCACTCAACTCCTTTGGATGATGCAAACCTTACAAGATTTTCAAATAAAATGTACACCTCCTATCTCCATTATGTGTGATAATACAAGTGCCATCAGTATCTCAAAGAATCCTGTTATGCATTCAAAGACCAAGCACATTCCCATCAAGTATCACTTCTTACGTGAACAAATGCCTGAACAAAAGGTGAAGTTGGAGTATGTTCCCTCCAAAGAGCAAGTTGTTGATATCTTTACCAAACCTCTGCCCAGGGAAGCATTCGAATATCTAAGACAGAAGCTGGGAGTAGTCTCTACTAGTCAGAAGAAAAAATATTCTTAAATTCAAAAGATTAAATTGGATACACGGGTTTCCTGAAAGACAGTCACATATATACGTGATTTCATACACAGAAAACTGCGTATGAGTGGTTGCTGACAATTTTTTTGGGTCAGCATTTCTTCATCACAAGCTGTGGTGCTTTTTGGTATCTCTGATGTGGTTTGGAGTCTCTGGTGGTATTTCAACTCTTATATTTCTGTTTCATTATCTATTGGGTGAAGATTCCTTGATGATTTGTTGTTGAAAGTATTCAAGATGCACAAGCAAAGGGGGAGCTTTGGTCATATGGAAGGATGCATTGGATGCACAGTTTCAAGGGGAGCATTAGCCTTGCTGAGCACAATGCATTGTTGGCATTATGATGGTTCTAAAATATGATCTTTCTTGAGGTATTTTTGGTAGTGGTCATAAAAATTCATATTTGTAATTTGATGAAAAGTTCATGATGAGACCTATGATGTAAAATTGTAATATTCACTCTTGGTCAAATTTGTAAACCCACCTGGTTGGGTAGTTGAGTCAAATTGTGTAAACCCACTTGGTTGGGCATTTGAGTCTCATATGTAAATCCACTTGGTTGGATCTTTGATGTAAGTATGAGCCCTTGGTGATAGGAAGGTCATAGAGTCATATACTTCATTGAAAAATATGTTTGAAGATTCAGCATGAACTCAGGGGGAGCATGGTACCTTCAGTGCACAACAGATCTACAACGCTCTTCTATCTACATGAGGAGAAAACAACCTTGTGTTGGTTTTGATCCACCCTTTGCCCTTGATGACAAAGGGGGAGAGTGACATGGTGTTTGAATAGGGGAGAATATCATTATGCTTAATGTATCTATCTGTTGTGGAGATCGAACACCATCGTGGTTGCCATCAAGTCCAAAGGGGGAGATTGTTGGCAATATGATGCAGAGTGTTGTACTTGCTTGCAACCCACTTGATGAAGATGATGGAAACCTCCTTGATGAAGTTGTCCTTAATGCTTGATGAGTTTATTTATGATGTAAATATGATGTTCTACAAGTAGCTCAAAAGTACCAGAGAAAGAAATATCAGTAAGGGCCAGAACAATGATGAAAAGTGTGTGTCACAAAGCATACGCGGGTTTGTTTAGGAAAAGTAGCATATCCACGCAGAAAAGTACGTGCCAAGTCGTGTATGCCCTTTTGCACTCCAATTTTAGAATACCAAGGGGTGTTACCATGGTATTGACCCATTGTATTGAGTGCTTGATTATCTATTTGGTCCCGTCCAGGAATACCATCGGAGGTGGTGTGGTTTTGACTCATGGTATTGATAAAGGCTAAACCTATATAAGGAGAAGAAGATCTTGTGTAAAGGTGTGCATGTCTGTCGGCTTTAAATGAATACTTCACTTTGAAATTTATTTGTATGGTTGAACTCTATTCTTAATCAATAGATCTGAATCTATGATGCACCTATGAATTTGATGAAGGTTCAAAATCTCTAGATCTGGAAATGATGAATCTCTAAGATGATCTGAAAAGAAGTATTGAAGACCTGGCACAAATCTATTAAATAAATTGAATAAATCTGGGTAAGTTCATAGATCTGGTCCGCTCTACAAATTTTATCTTTTATAGATCTATTCGCGGGTTCATTTCGTGAAAAGTGCGTATGGGCAGTTAGGGTTGTTCTGAAAAATGTACAGATGTATACGCGGGTTCGTTTCGTGAAAAGCACGTGTATACGTGGATCTGTTTAAATAAAGACGCGTATGGTAGCTGAACTTATAAGTTCCTCAAGGTTGAATGTGATTCTACATTCTGAAGTCTGGGTTATCTCTGATATTCTGGTTACAGTGGTCTCACTATTCTGTTGGAAGAAATGGGCAAAGTATGATTGTTGATAAGTGAAGGGTTGTATTGAAGCTGTTTGATCTAGTTTGAAAATTGATGAAACGTGGTCTACAATGGTGCTGAGGGTCGAAGCCTTCAGTCAGGGGGTTGTAGCTCCCTTCCCGGAGAGGCTAGTAAACGAGAGCAGGGGGTCGTAACTCCCTTCTAGGAGATGCTGGTAAACGAGTACAGGGGGTTGTAGCTCCCTTCCAGGAGAGGCTGGTAAACGAGAGAAGGTTGTAGCCTTCTGCAGGTGGGTGCCTGCGTGCTGGTATGAGTCTGCACCAGGACATGGTTGTAAGAAGTTTTCTTTATAATAAATATTGAAGACAGAGACGACGGCAGCGGTGGTTTTCTCCCAAATTGGGTTTCCACCTAAAATCCTGGTGTTCATGTGTGTTTCTTGTGTGTGATGATTATTCTGTTATTTCTGCACCTGTTTACTGTTTTCTAATACATCTGATGAATGAATAATGCAATGATTTAAGTTAAGAATTAAATGCATAATTAGATCTCTGGACATACGTGAGTTTTGTAACGAATATCCGCGTATATACGCGAGTTGTCTTCAGGAAAGTATCGTATGGGTTTTTAGAAAGGAAAAAGTAAAAAGTTTTATTTTCTGCACAAAATATTGATTCACCCCCCCCCCCCCGCCTCTCAGTGTTTTTCCCAACAGGAGGAACATGATGAGTCAGATCATGAAGTAAACAAGGGTGAGGAACCATCCTATTGTCTTAAAGGATATCAACATGCAATCTTTGAGATGCAGAAACAATACAACCTTAGAAACAGAAATGTTCCAATTACTGAAGAAAAATGTAGCCGAAGAAAGATGCCCCTAAAGCTATTGAGGTTAGGAAAGATACACCATCTCCTCCTCCTGTCAAAGAGACTGAACATTTTTCTTTTGTTTTCAATTTGGAGAGTGATATCTCTAATATCAAAATCCGAGTACCTTTTGGAGAAATTCTTAAGGTGAATGAATACAGAAGTAATATTGTAAAAATGCTAAATTCCTAATCAGGAGCTATTGATATCCTAAATGTTCAAGAAGATCATCCAACCATATACTTGGGTTCAATATTAGAGGATGAGAAGAATGAAGAGGTGCCTCCTTTTTATGTTAGCCTTAGTATTCATGACATGACATTACATAATTCCATGTTGGATTCAGGGGCCTCTCACAATCTTATGCCCAAAGTGATCATGGAAAGGATGAGGTTGGAAATTACTAGACCATATAAGGATTTTTTTTTCTTTGATTCAAAAAGAGTTCAGTGCATTGGTTTAATAAAAGATGTTGTTGTTGGTATCACACAAGTCTCTGCCAAGACAGTGGTCATGGACATTGTGGTGGCAGAAATTCCACCTAATTTTGGCATGTTGTTATCAAGATCATGGGCAGCAAAGATCAAGGGTACAATGCAGATGGACCTAACTTATGCCACCATTCCTATTTTTGGTGAGAAAAGGAGACTATATAGAGAAATAAGGATGGCTTACATGGTAAGTAGTAAACATAAACCTAATAATTCTCCAATATATGTTGTTGATACTGAATGAAGATCTACTATTCTCTTAAATGAATTGAATGATGAAGCAGAAGATAAAAAGAAAGTAGAAAATCAGCAAACCAAAATTCAGGAAATAGAAAATCAGCATACAGAAAATCAACAAATTAGTGAGGAGAAGGAAGAAGGTTGGTGGTTTTTACACTTTAATGGATCAGCAGGAAGAGAGGGCACTGGAGCATGAATTTTGGATCACAAATCCAGAGGATGAAAGTAAGTTATTTTCTTAAGAACTAAATTTGGTTGCACAAATAACATGGCTGAGTATGAATCCTTATTTTTGGGCTTAGAAATTTTGAAAAGAATCGGTGCCCAAAATATTTATGTTCGTGGAGATTTTGAATTAGTTATTAAGAAAATTGAGGGTGAATATCAAACTAAGGATGTGAGAATGAGGGAATACATAGCTTTGATCATGGATATGTTATAGTATTTCAAATAATATTCATTTATTGTGAATACGAGGGACCAAAAATTAGTATATGACTCCCTAGCTATCTCTGCAAGTCTATTTATCATTCCTGTACATTCCACTGAAAGATATGAGGTTAAATTTTTCCATAGACCTGCTATCCCTGACAACATTATCCATTAGCAAGTTTTTGAGGATGACCAACAAGTAAAAAACTTTATAGAATTGAAAGAGGAGTCTGAAAGTACACAAGTAGATCAGTAAAACATTCTTGCTGAAACAAGGGGAAATTCTTGAAATGTTGCAACTGAAGAATAAATCTATACCCAAAGGTCTCATACCTTTTGAGAATATTTTTGATCAGAATGATGTGTTCAAGTCTCCTAGGATACAAGCTGATGATGAAGAAATAGAGAGTTGTAACCTTGGTACAGTGACAATGCCAAAAATGATTAAGCTTTTAAAGATTCTTTCAGTTGACATGAAACAAAAATATATCGAGATGATGAAAAGGTTCATAGATGTCTTTGGATGGAGTTATGCTGATTTAAAGAAGTATGGTCGTAATATCATTCATCATACCATTCCTATTAAAGAAAATGAAAATCCTTTCAAGGAGAAGTTGAGGAGGATTAATCCACTTATTATGCCTTTGATTGAGAAGAAAATCAAGAAACTATTTGATGCCAAAATCATTGTTCCAACCATATTCTCAAAGTGGCTTGCAAACATGGTTCCTGTCAGGAAGGAGAGTGGAGAAATTAGAATCTCCATTGACTTTAGAAACTTAAACAAGGCCTCTATGAAGGATAACTACCCTCTCCCAAAGATGGACCAAATTTTGCAGAATATTTTTTGTTCCCAAAGGATGTCTATGCTTGATGGTTTTTCAGGGTACAATTAGATACTTGTGCATCTAGAAGATCAGGAGAGGACAACCTTTACCACACCCTGGGGTACATTCATGTATTCCAAGATGCCTTTTGGTCTGATGAATGTAGGAGATACCTTTCAAAGATAAATAGGCATTACTTTTGATGAGGAGAAGGAAAATATGGTGGTTGTTTATCTGGATGACATAACAATTTTCTCAAGGAGAGGAAAATATCACTTGAAGCACCTAGGAAAGATTTTGCTGAAGTGTAGAAGGTTTATAATTTCTCTCAATCCCACTAAAATGATTTTTTCTCTGACTTTAGGTAAGTTACTAGGGCATATTATTTCTAAATATGGGATTAATATCGATCCAAACAAGTTCAATGCAATTCAGAAAGTGCATATTCCTAGAAGCAGAAAAGAAATTTAGTCTTTCCTTGGAAGGGTAAATTTTGTGAGGAGGTTTATTCGTAATTTTGTTGAGATTGTAAAAGACATAACTAAGATTCTGAAAAATGGATCTGACATTAAGTGGACAGTAGAATAAAATAACTCATTTGAGCAGATTAAGAAGGCACTTAATCAAGCACCAGTGCTGATCAGCCAAGATTTTTCAAAAGAAATTTTGGTTTTTACATTTGCATCAGAAAATACAATTGCTGGAGTTTTGATGCAAAAAGGAAAACAAGGTACTGAGTAGCCCACTTCATTTTTTAGCAGGACATTAGCTAATTCATATTTGAAGTACAACATCTTATAAAATCAATTTGGTGCCTTGGTTAAAGCCATCAAAGATTTCTGAATTTAGATTCTGCATTCTCATGCCATATTTTTTGTTCCTAATGTTGTTGTGAAGGACATCCTAACTCAAGCTAATCCTGATGGTAAGAGAGGGAAGTGGATAGATAACTTGATGGAATATGATATAGAGATCAGACCCACAAAATTGGTCAAAGGTCAAGGCTTAACAAAGCTGATGGCATAGTCAAATTTTGAATGTATCGATATGAATTTAATTAAAGAAATTTCAGAATTATCAGATGGAGATGAAGAGCTGATTCTTTCTGACTGGTACAAAGACATTTTTTTTGTCTTACATCATCATAGAGCGCCTGCTAAGTTGACAAAGTCCAAGGCAAGGTTTGTGAAGTTAAATTCTTTGAGGTATTGCATCATTGATAAAAATCTGTATTGGAAAGATACCAGTGGTATTCTTTTGAATTGTTTGCTGGAAGAGGAGGTGGAAAAAGTGATTAAGGAGTTTCACAAAGGATATTTTCGAGGTCATCATTATTGGAAGGCTACAGGAAATAAGATTCTCAGAGCAAGGTATTATTGGCCCACTATGTTTAAATATGTCTACAAAAATATTGTTGTATACCATGAATACCAATTTTTTTATGGTAAGAATAAGCTTGTTCCTTTACCCTTGATGCCTATCTATGTTGAGGCACCATTTTAGTAGTGGGGGCTAGATTTTATTAGTGAGATTCATCCATCATCTTCAGGTCAACATCATTTTATTCTAAAAACAACTGATTATTTCACCAAGTGGATTGAAGCAATCCCAACTAGGCAAGCAAATAATTCAGTTATCATTTCATTTTTGGAAAATAATATATTATCTAGGTCTGGCCACCCTATGAATATCATCACTAATAATGCACAGGAATTCAAATATAAGAAGCTGATCAGTTTTTGTCATCAATATCAAATTAGACTTGGGCATTCTACTACATATTATCCAGAGGGTAAGGTCTTACTTAATCTTATAACAAGAGCATTGAGAGGATTATTAAGAAGGTGTTGCAGGAAAATAAGAAGTCATGGAATTGGAAGCTGAATTATGCTCTGTGGGCTGATAGAGTGTGCACAAAGATATCAATTAGAAATTCACCTTATGAGTTTGTCTATGGAGTTGAAGCCATTTTTCCTACATTATTGGGAGTGATTGTCATGAAGCTTCTACAAGGATTGGAGGAGGATCCAAATGAAATTAAAAGGAGAATAAATCAGTTGATAGCCTTACAGGAGAAAAGGGAGGAATTCTATAACAATAATCAGCAGTCTCAAAACATAACCAAGAGGAAATTGGACAGGAAGATCAAGGAGGAAAAATTTCAAATCCAAAATGTGGTTTTGCAATGGGAGGCCATGATTGAAGAAAAGGGGAAACATGTTAAGTTTGAGAATATTTTGAAAGGCCCATTCAGAGTAGCTGCATTCCATGGAAGCAACACTTACATTCTGTAGGAGATGGATGGACAATCTTGTGTTGGAGGGCATATAAATCGCAGGTTTTGGAAGCACTATTCCTCTTAAGTCCTGTTGATATTACATTCCATTGTATATATTCCATTTTTATATGTTTTTCTGCTAGTAAAGACAATTTTATCATCAAACTTGAGCCCGAGGCGAAGGCCATTAGAGTTTGAAGGAAAGCTTGGCAAATTTGAGAGTTTTTATTTTCAGGAAGATAGATAGCACTGGAACTATAGTTCTTTGGTGTACCACGGGGGCACACCATCCCAAGTGGAGCCAGAGTTATCACTCAGAAAAAAATGAAATATCATTTGACATAGTTTTAAAGTTTCATGTGTCAAAGGTATGGTTATAGAATTCATTTTTTTATTACCTGGTTAAGGAAAATTTCAAATTTTTCTTATTATCTTATAAGGTCCAAACCCAAACCCATTCAAATATTTTCATGTCACATCAATAATTATTTCCTGACATATTTCATTTCCCAAGCATACAACTCCAAAAATGTCATTTTAGCCAAGAATCCCTACTTTTGTAGCGAATTACACAGAAAAAATGCACTTTTCACTACAAAACTGCTAGTACTTTCATAGCAAAACTGCCCATAAATACACTAAGTACACATTGAAAGCAGGTATTCCTGCCTGTCTTTTCAAAATAGCTGCAACGTGTCAGTCAATGATTGAAACGGTTAGGATAGATGCCATTCGATTTAGTTAGGGTTAAATCAAGTTACAATGGTCATGGTTGAAGTCATTATTACCATTTTAAGTATGTATGAGTCATAATTATGCCATGAGTTGTCATCGAACTTTAAAATATTTCCCAATTGAGTCATTTGTTACTATCCACTCCCTATTTGCATGTTATTGAGCTCTGGAGAGCTATTTCACTAAGCCCATGTTGTGGCTAGCTAAGTGAGGCAAAGAAGACATAAAAGTACCATGAACGCAAAGAGGAAGACCAAAAAAGGTGGCCATTGTCTTAGATATGAGCCATCAGACATGAACCTGATAAATGAAGACCCAACAACTTCAGAATTTTTTAGAAGAATAGGTTATTTGCATTTTTTCCAAAGATTGCAAGGATGCCATGTATAGGTTTCTAAATAATTTGCCCTAAATTTCAATGGGACAGTTGCAAAAGTGGGAATGTTGAACCTCACTATAACTCCATAGACTATTGCAACAGAAACAGGAATTCCAAGAGGAGAAGAACAATGATTCAAAGGTTTCAAATTCAACATGCAGGAATGTAAGGAATTTCTCAGGCCAAAACATAGTGAGGTTGACCTTAAAAGTGTGATTCCAAGGAGCTACATGAAATATAGTTTCTCAAATCTACTGCTTATCATTTAGAAATACTTCGCTTGTGAAGGGAGGTATCATAAGGTTTATTCTTACCACTTCAAGCTTCTGCTACATTTTTTTGGTAAGAAATCTCTTGATCTACGTTTTTATTTATACATAAGCTTAGAAAAAATGGCAGATAAAGTTCAAACAAAATATGAAGGAAGTGAAACCTCACTTTTTCGTCATGGTTTAATAAAGTTGCTAGTTTTAGATGAGTTAAAAATACTAGGCAGAGACTGGTCTTCTTTTATGTTTTTCAATGGTTTTGAAGTGGATGCCATCACCCCTAAAAGAACTCCTAAACCTAGAGGTATAACATCACCTTCAGTGGCAAAACAAAGTGAACCAGTAGGGGCAGAGAAATATGAACCAGTAAGCATGGAAACAGAGCAATTGCAGAAACCTGATACACCTGCTATTTCAACTATAAAAAAAGTCAACTATGAGAAAACCTACGAAACAAGAGCCAACTGTGACTAAACATGGCAGAAAAATGATTTCAAGAAGCCAAATAGTGGCTAAGGGAAATTTAGAATACATTCTGCATGCTATTGATATTGAAGAGACTCCCATAGTCCAACATGAGGATATAGATGAGGGAGGAAAGAAGCTTAAGAAATATAAATCAACAAAGAAGTTAGATTTTGAAGGTGAGGATGCAAGTTTTATATTTCAAGCTAGGAAACCCATGACAAGACATGCTAGAAAACTCTTGGAAAGTAGTAAAGAAGTTAAGAAGGTCACTAAAACTACCTATCCATTACCAAGCATTATTGACTTGATCACCCGCAAAAGAAGAATTAGTCATGAAGCCAAAGAAAGGAATGGATAAAATTATTGAAAAAATAGAGTTTGAGGTTCTTGAGGAGTATTTGAAGTTATAAAATCATGAAATAGCAGTCTTGAAGAAAGAGGCAACAAAAAATAATGTCCAAAAAGTCCAGTTTGAGAAAATGAAAGAGATTTGGGAAGAGTAGGTTGATAGTGTATCGAAGACCTTAGATGATGCACAACAATTAATCAAATGGACTATGCCCTTGAGGAGAGAGGTGAAGCATGTTAGAAAAATGAACTTTCACTTGAAATGTAGCTACAAAAAACTGAAGGACCAAGTCAATGACCTCCAAGAGTAGTTAGAATTGATCCATGATGAACTGGGGAAGAAGGGTTTAAAGATGACTATAGTTGAGGAACCCATCGCTCAACTCATCATTAATGAAGAGGAAACACCTCAAGGCTCTTCTGTTGAGTTTTATTATGTTTTAAGAGGTTAATGGCATGTTGAAAACCAATTTTATATAGCTGGAAGGTACCTTTCTGAAACAAGGTCAAAATCTGGAAATTGCACAGTTTTCCATAGTTTCGTAGCGTTTCCTAGGCTTGAAGCTAGGAAAACGCTACGAAAATTTCTGTAGATGTCTTTTTGCCTTTAAAACCACCTTTTATAGCTTTCAAAAGGGGATAATTGTAATGATGAAGTGTCATGTCATGATGGACACCATGCAAGAGAAAAGAAGCATAAATTTTGAGTGAAGATGTCATTTTTTGGACGCTACGAAACTGCCATGTTTTCATACCGAGATGTCTTTGAAGGTTTCTAACCATTTTAAAATAATTTTTGGATAGGTGGAAACATCCAACAGGTCAAGGGAACTTGTTAGAAAATATTTATGACTTTAATACCATGAAATGTATACATCTCATCAGCTAAAGCCTTCGTTGAAGATAGGGTCATGTTTTCTTGAAAAATAGGGTTTGTTTCCATATGATGAGGAGAATATTGAACATGTCAAGTAGTGATGAGAAATTTCATAGCTTATTTGAACATTTGAAGCATTAGTTGTCAGATATGTAACTGTTTCAATAGATAAGGTAGTTTGATGTAATAAATAGGAGTTTGAGTCCTGTTAGGAAAATGACTGTTTTAGAGTATAGTTGTCATTTTATGATTAAAAGACATGTTTTTCTGTTATGTAAGGTGTAATTAGAAGAATTTTATGACTCTATCCAAGTGGAAAATCATCTCTGATGTAAGAATTTATATTTAAAGGTAGATTATCTAAGTTGTAAAGGGTTGGAGACGTTTTGCACTAGTGTTGCTTTATGTAATTTGACTTATATCAGTAATACAGAGGACTTCTTCTTGACAGACATGAGATTCTCATGGAGTTTTAATGCCTTTCTGATATATATTTTTATGTGTACCACTTGCAGTAGATTTCACCTTTATTACTTAAAATTCATATGTTTATGCTCTGACTTCCTTTATTGATGAAATTACTGTGTTTCCCTATGTTCTATGTGTGATTTTCCTTTGTTAAAAACTCTTAACTGCCTCAGCTTCCATGTCAAGAAACCTTGCCACTGAATCTACTATTTTTTTGAGTCCATAAGCCCAATGGCTGTAAACCTGTATTATTTTCAACCTACATACATCAAAATCAAGTTACTTTTCAAATAGAGTTAGCCATCTAGTTTCATCATTATCTAATATCACAAACCCCTTTGAAAGATCCCTCCCAGACTGAAGAGGCTAAGCTTCAGTCACAAGCTAGTTTGAAACTATTACATAGAGTTGTCTGATTACCAGCCAATCAAGTACAATTTTGTGATAATAGTGTATATCCTCTTCTTTTGAAATTTCTTGTTCATTTTCTTCCTCCTCTGCACAATATATGTAAAATAATTTCTTCTCAGCACGCTTATGACCTTTGGTGTATTTTCTATCACAGCTGTAGCAAATCCCTTATGCTCTTTTTTCATCCAATTGTTGTGGTGTCAACCTTGTAGGTTGTGGAATTCTAGGAGTAGCAACACTTCCATATTTATATATGTGAGTGGTAGGCTTCCTCGTCACCATAATTTTGCATTAATTTTTTCTTGCTAACCTAAATGCCTTCTCCAATGGCTGAGGTTCCCAAACGTGAACTTCATGTTGGATGTTATCCTTTAAAGTCCCTATGAAGACATCAATCCTATTTTCCTCTGGAATCTCAGTTACCCTTATATTCAATTTTTGGAAGTCCTCCATATGCTCACCCACTGAACCATTTTTTTTTAGATTTATCAATTGGCTAAAGAAGGTGTTGATCTTTGTATCCTCATAATGTGCTATCATTTCCTCCATAAAAATTGACCAAGTGAAAATTTTGTTATGGGAGCAAAGCCATCGATACCATACAAATGTATTTTATTCTAAATGTAAAGTTGCAATGCGTAAATTTTGTGTGTTTCACACATTATTAAGATCAAAATATTTCTCCATCTATAGTATCCATGTTACGGGATCCTTTCCATCAAAATTCCTCATATCCATCTTTGGAATATGGCATTTCTTCCATCCAACATTAGAGTTTATGAAATCACGATTAACATTTATTTTGTTCTCATCATGAGTTTCCTCTATTATCTTTTCGCCATTAGGAAACATTTATTGTATCATTTTTTTCAAACCTTCCATGTCTACTTTTAGGTCATTCTTCATGTTTTTCATTTTGTGTTTCATTTTTTTTTCCATGTCATCCATCTTAGCTTCCATGCCAGATTACATGCCATCCATATTAGCTTCTATGCATTTCTTCAAAACATCCATATTAGCTTCCATTCCCTTATTTAAACCATCCATCTTAACTTTCATGCCTTTCTTCAAAACTTCCATTTCATTTTTTGTTTCCCTTTGCGAGAGCAAAATTTGGTGCACTTGCTCTTGTAATTTTGATATGTCATGTTGCGCTTATTCCTCTTCATGATTCATACTAGAGCCTTTAGAAGGCTTAATGGGTGTTGAATTATTTTTCGATGGAATTTTAGAACCCAATACTGATATATATGCTTCAATATGCCCTTAGACTCACTTCAAACTGATTTTTCACACAAGACTTATGCAAATCGAGAAAAAAAATACACACATTTTTCTTGTTTTTTAGGAGCTTGATATTGAAACTGTATAATATCTGTGATTTTGGATCTTCAATATCCAAAATTTTACCTTTTATTAGCCCTCTGAATCTTCTTTCTAATGCCATAGGTCTGACCTGATTTGGATTCTTCAAGTTAAATTTATTCCCAATCTACCACAATGACCTAATTATGGACTGGTTCAGTAGAGAGAACTTGTACGACGTGACACGTGTAACTACTTCCTCCTTTGGCTCTGAAATTGATATGAAGGAAACTAAATTCCATGTATTTGCAGTCACATTTTACAATATGCCAATCTAACGCTCAGAGAGAGAGAGAGTTATGAAAAATTTTCTACGGTCACCTCTTTGAGATGAAATTCGGGAGTCTGAAAAATACTTAACATCCACAGATAATATCTCTGCAAATATTGCGAACCAAGATCTGAAATTTTCATAGGAAGTTCCTCAGGATTTAAGCTTCACTTTTAATAAATTTAGCTTCTGATCCTATGTAGAAAAATATTTATAGCGCAAATTCCACGATGACCTGTTTTAGGTGCAATTCGGGAGCCTAAAAAAACCATAACTTCCACAAACCATATCTCTAAAACTATTGCGAACCAAGATATAAAAATTTTACACGACATTCCAGAGGATTTTGGCTTCGCTCTAGAATAATTTAAGCTTCTGAACCTTCGTAGACAAAAATTTCTAGCAAAAATTCCATGATGACCTGTTTGGAGCAGCGAAACCCTAGAATCCAAAGTTCTGATACAAAATGTTATAAAACCAACTCCAAAAATAGAAGAAAAGAGAGACCAACGCCTTAGAAATAAGCCACTTCTAGGGGGAAACCTCCTTTACATTACATAAATAAAAAATTCTTAGATGATACAAATGACCAAAAACTCCTTCTATATATAGGAGTCCATGGGATGACAATATAATCCTAGTCGACCTAACAATAATAATGTGAGGGCACAATAATAACAATATTGGGGTTACATGGGTATAACAATAAAAATAAGGGGGTTACACTAGCAAAAATAAGGGACTATATTATTAATATAGGGACCTAATAGCTTGTGTACGAAGTAAATCCAATGGAGTCCCCCCATATGGATTGTGGACCGTTGATTTGTAGTCAAGAAGAAATATGAAAAGCTATTGTGGAGGAACTGGAAGATCTATTCGTCGGGCATGTAGTGTCATTGTGTTTGCTCCATCTGATGGTCCCCACTTGTATTCTCCATTGCACCCAAAAATTAAAACGACTCTTAAGACTGCCGACTTCAGTCAATGGGGACCCACCATAACGTGCTTAGCCTTAATAATCCATTATTACTTGATCAACACCCTTAATCCACCATTATAATTTAAATAAAATTCAAAATCTAACCTTTGTCATTGATTTTTTTTTTAACTCTGATTTCTTTTTTTAGTACACATATATACATTTTTTAATACATAGGGAAAAGTAAAATGAGCTATGAAAAATCCCATAACCTCAAGCCTATCCCCAACCCCCACTAAGTACCACCAAAAAAAACCAAACATTGTGAACCCAAAAACTACGCACGCTATCAATTGACCACCCTCCACCATAAACCCAAAAATCCTCACAATGAATAGTGAATGAAAGGTAACCCAATTCCACAGGTCACCTCAACCTAAATTTTTCACTTAAAAAACACCAATCTATGTTGGTAACTGCAAATAATCCCTCGCCTAGGAAGGCTAGAAGGAGACCTCTTAGGTGCACACAATAATGATTAGAAATTTAGGTTTCCAAAAGCGCGTTCGATGCTAATGCCACTAGGAAACGTCGAAGGGAGCTACTTTTTGAGCAACCCCAGGAGGGAAAATCCAAGAAATATATGCTCTAGAAATTCAACACAATCCAAGCACCAAAACTACCACTCGAACAAAATTTCCACCATCGGATGTTTAGGCTCCACTAATAAAAAAATAGACATCTTACAATGACAAACAAAGAACTACCACCTAGAATTTCATGGAAATAAACCATGCAGGCCAAAAAAATAGACGCTAAGAACAAACCAAATCCTCAAACAACACACCCTCTGGCTATGGAATGAGAGGGAAATTTTCACCTAGAAAAATAAGGAAAGAGTTGTTACCTTATTTAGCATGCAGGAGGAACGATAAATGGACGACCACCACCATACCAAAGCGAACCTTAGGAATGAGAGCATAGAGAAATATGTATCCCTCGATGGGCCAAAGGACAACCAGGAAGCTCCATAGACCAAGCTACTTAACCAGTTTAACACTGGTGCCATTGAACTTCGAGACAGTACAAATTCATTGCACACAGATGAAAGAGGATATTTCATATATTCGAAAAAAAAGAAATTAATTTCATCATGATAAAGTGGTGGTATGTCTACCCTCCTTCGCTTAAACCCTACGCATGAATCCTTTAGTCTAACACCACATCAGGGATTATGATGGTTTTTTGTTATTAAATTGCTGATCTTAATTTTGAAAATATTTGTCTTGAGATGTTAATTTCAACTTCACATGTTTTTTATAGTGTTTAGAACGAACAAAATTTGGAGGCATATTATAAAACCTCAAAAGGATTGACACCTAAGACGGAAGGTAAACATGTTCCATCATGTACAACCTTTAACCCAGAGTGAAACAATGTGCAAAAGACAAACTAACTTCATCATACAAAACGTCAAGTCTGTGGGAAAAAAAAAAGGCACACAGATACGAACTTATTTCAAAGTTAAAAATAAATTTATTCTCACCTAATTTTGTTATTTTCACCTATTTAACATGTACCATCATTCTATGAGACATAGTGGTCTCCATATTTTTGAGAAAACAATAAATTAAAATCTCTTCAAGGAATTAAAAACATCATTTCATTGCAGAGGATCACTGGCATGAATTTGATATCTGAAAAAGGGTTGATGAGGGTGTTAATAAAGGTCACCTAAGAGTACACACATTTCAAAGATAAGGAATAAATTTGAGAGGAAAACTTATAAATATAAGTTATTATTTTTTTAAGTTACAAAAATATGTATTTTAAAATTAAGGAATAAATTTGAAGCTAAATAATCAATTTGATAAGAAATTTTATATATAGCAGTATCTGTTTTTAGCTATCTAAATAATTTATTTATCAAGATGTATATTCTATAGTATAGTATGAGGGAGATGCGTGATTCCTTATCTACTCAATTTTGAGTCGACACTTGTCTATTTTATAATAAAAATATAATATTCTCTACATAAAAGGAAATGTTCAAGGTAATAAAAAAACAAAAATGAATATAAATATTTGGTTTCATATAATTAAAATCATTCACAAAACATCAATGAGCCTAATTTCACTTTCTTACTTGATATTACAAGTGATTCTAAAAAAAATTATTAAAATTATTTCACTCTCACTCTCAACTATAAATAAAATATTTAGTCATTCATGTGAAATACAGGAAACATTGTTAGGTAACAACAGAATCTAAAATTGCTTCAATTATGTTAATCATGAATAACTATGATCAATGGAATTAAAAAAACTATTGGACATAGTGATAGAAATACGGTTGTAGAGGCACGTTTTCAAAGTGATATCAGGAGTTTCAAACCCAGGCACCCCTAATCTCACAGCATTACATCATGAATGATATGCTACGTGATGATCGTTTGATGACTTATTGTTCGCTGGGAAGATTTTCCACAAAGTGATATGAGGAGTTTTCAAACCCAGGCACCCTGAATCTCACAAGCATTACATCATGGCTCATATGCTACATGATGATAATCTAATGACTTATTGTTTGCTGGGAATATTTTCCACATGTTCATTAAATTCGCATCTCAATACATGAAGCGTCGATCTCCTGACTTCTAAGCCTCGCATATTTCCAAAATTTATCAAAATATTTTTGAATATTCCATATTTTAGGTATCGTTTCTCTTTCCACGCTTTTCTTAGGTGATAGAAAAATTTAGCATCCCGATGTATGCTTCTTCCTAGTTACAAATAGGTTATATGGATGTGTACAATTTAGCAATAGGCTAACTAGCTATAAAGGCTATATGAATGTGTACAAGTTAGAAATAGGCTAACCAACTATTAAGGATATATGATATAAAGGCTAAATGAATGTGTGGAAGTTAGTTTTAGTTTAGTATAAAGCTTTAAAAGTTGTTGCAATAAGCTATATATATAAACAATTTTATGAATATAGTTGTAATTTGTTGTTGGAATACTTTTTTTATTTCTTTAAATTGAATATACGGATAGAGTTTTTAATGCTAGTTGTTTAGGTTTCTTATTTTCTCTAATTTAATGGATAAAAAAGGGAGTGGTACTTTATTTTGAGGTTAGAAAGGTTATATGAATGTGTAAAAATTAATAATAATAAAATTTTGTGAGCATTTCATTGATAAACTATGTATATATTAAAGAGATATGTAATAGTTTATTTTCAAAAAAAATAATCAAGATTTAATAAAATTAGAGAAAATTATTTACCTCTAACAACATTATTGAAGAAATGTGAATTTTCATGGACTTTTGAAGAAACTAAGGCCTTTTAACATCTTAAAGAGGCAATGTGCCTAGCATCGGTCTTAGCTACGCCGGACTTCAAAAAAAACCTTTATTGCAGAATGTAATGTCTCATGAAATGGAATTTGTGTTGTTTTAATGAAAGAAGGAAGACCCATTTCTTTTGAAAGTAGTCCAATCAAAGGAAAGTATTTATAGAAATCTATTTATCAGAAGGAAATATTGGCAATACTACATGAACTAAAGAAATGATGACCTTACCTAATGGGAAGACACTTTAAGGGAAAATCCAATCATGATAGTCTTAAATAATTTTCAGAACAAAGAATATCCTCAGAACAGAAACAAAAATGGGTCACAAAGATGTTGGGTTATGACTTTAAATCATCTATAAAAAATGGAAGCTAAATGTTGTTGCATATGCACTCTCAAGAAAGCATGAAGAGCTAGAAGCATTGCTTTGTGCTATTTCTATTATCCAACCATATTGGATAATCGAAGCAAGGAATGAATGGAAAAAGGACGAAGAAGTGTAGACACTCATTCAAAATTTGCAGCAAGATCCTACTACATATGATAAATTTAGTTGGAAAAATGATTCCTTATGGTACAAAGATCACTTATATCTTTGTAAGAATTCATAACTAAAACAAAATATTATTTTGGAGTTTCACACTTCTCCCTGAGGAGGGCACTTATGATTTTTAAAAACTCACAATAGGGTGAAGAAAGAATTTTTTTGGGATGGCCTTAAATATTATATTCTAAATTTTGTGGCGGAAATTTTTATTTTCCAGCAAAATAAAGATGAGACAATTAATACCTCAGGTCATCTACAACCTTCATCCATTCCAAAACGTTGGGAGGATATTTCAATGGATTTTATGATAGGTTTACAAAAGTACGAAGGAAAGAGTGTCCTCATGTTGGTAGTTGATAGACTTACCAAGTATGCACACTTTTGTGCATTATCTCATCCATTTAGATCAAGTACAATTGCTATTGAATTTATTGAAACAAATCAAAAGTTACATGGAAACAAAAATATTATTGTAAGCAACATAGATCCCATTTTTTCTGTAAATTTTTGGACGGAAATATTTTATTTTTTGGGTACTCAACTAGCTCATAGCTCATCTTATCATCCTCAATCCGATGGGAAAACTGAGATAGTGAACAAATTTTTGGAAGGATATCTTCGTTGTTTTCTATATAATAAACAAACACAATGGGTCAAGTGGTTACCTATAGCTGAATGGTGGTATAATACTTCCTTCCATACTGTAGAAAAAATGACCCCATTTATGGCACTTTATGGGTATAATACATCATCCATCACATCATCTTTAAGAGAAAATTCTAATGTTCAAGAAGTGGAATATCACATTGAGCATCAACAAAAAATTCTCCAACTCTTAAAGGATAACCTAAATTTGGCACAAAATCAAACGAAACAACAGGCAGGTCAACATCATAGCAAGAGAAATTTTGATGTAGGAGACTGGGTATTTTTACGGTTAAAAACATACAAAAAAATTCCCTAAATCAAGCTAAGAAGGGTAATAAATCATCACCAAATTACTGTGGTCCTTACAAGGTGTTGCAAAAGATTGGTACTATGGCATACAAATTGGAGCTTCCTACTTCTTCTCGAGTGTATCCAATTTTCCGTGTTTCATTCTTAAAGAAGGTTATAGGTGACAAACTTCTAGTTCAAATAATATTTCCAGAACTTTATGTGGAAGAAAAAATAATATTGGAACCTAAAGCAGTCATAGAAACAAAAACTCGATAGCCACAAAATCGATCAATTTCAAAGTATTTTATCAAGTGGAAGAAATTACCCACTGAAGATTCTACATGGGAGGATGAGAATTTTATATAGAAGCATACATAGCTACTCAAGTGTTGAGGACAACACTTTTTTGGAGAGGGGCATACTAGGTTCCTATATTACTAGTGTAGTCCCTTATTTTTGTTAGTGTAGCCCCCTTATTGTTATTGTTGTACCTTTGTAACCCCATATTGTTATTATTGTGCCCTTACATTATTATTGTTGGTTCAAATAGGATTACATTGTGACCCCATGGACTCCTATGTATAGAAAGAAGGTTTTGTCATTTGTATCATCCAAGAATTGTTCATTTATGTAATGTAAAGGTGGTTTCCCCCTCGAAGTGGTTGATTTCTAAGGTGTTGATCTCTCTTTTCTTCTATTTTTGGAGTTGGTTTCATAAGATCGAGCCAACGTAACTCAAATAGGTCAGCCTAAGTCCCACTACAAGGAGATATACTTTGACTACCAGTATTTTATTTTTTCTGCAGCTTTTGGAACAAATTGTGAAGATATTTAGGGAACTTACACCAGAATATATCCTACTATTTACTCACATGCTCATCATACAAAATTTCTTCCTTTACACACTTTGTGAATTTTGTGACAAATTTGTGCTTCTTCATAGGTAAACCATTCTACTTGTTCATGACACTAATCTATCAAATCCTTCTTAAAAATCCTCAGGACCATGCTCCAAATCCATTTTAAGAATTTCAGGTTCGAGCAATGAACCATTTGTTAGCAGAATATTATGTAAGCGTAGAGACACTGGGTTTAGTCACAAGTGCATGCAAAGGATCCATCGCAGTCTACCGTAATACTAAATTTTCAACTTACTAATGATGAATAAGGCGTCTCACCCTAGTGTTCCACGACCTTACTTGGTTAAGGGATTATAACCATGCATCAAGCAGAGTTGTGCAAGGAATAACAATTCCATCTAAATTATAAATCATGGCATTAGATGTATAACCATCACAAAAGGGAAATATGCAAAGCATCCAAAGAAAAAAAGGATATACACATACATTCATAACAAAAAATTTAAAGAGCCCCATAAAACCAACACATGAATATCCATAAGCAACACCACAACCCCTTTTCATTAGCTACAAACATCATTACATCATTACATTCATACTATGAGGCCTTTTAGATAGGAAAAATAAATCATAACATAGACTAACTCATAAACAGGTAAGAAAAGAAAAATATTAATCCCAATACACTTAACAACAAAATCTTTGTACAAAATCCTTTTCTATATTCTTCTGTTTTCCTTTTCCTTCATATTTTATGCACTTCGTTCACCTGAATTGTTGGCTTATTTCATGAATAAAACACCTTTTCCTTCTTAGTTTCTTCTGTTTCTCGATGGCAACTTCTTCCTCTCCTGTTGATGACTATTGTGGATCGGCTGTGACTGCATGTATCCATATTTCCATAGGCCAACATTTATCTACTGACAAATCCTTGTGGATTTCTTCTCTTTCCTCAGCTACTTTCTCTACAACTTCCATTTCCTAAGATTTTGTTAAAACATGTCAAAAAAATTGTCCCCAAAAACAAAGTACCCAATAGTTAGAGGTAGTTACGTTTTAAATGGAGGTTAAGTGACAACTCAAATATCTGTTGGTGAAGAAATAACAATTTTTACGAGATTCCAGATTGGATGTGACTATTGATGAAAAAAAAAAAGACTAATGTGACTTAAATGTGAAATGTAATTTTTGTTTTTTGTGTTAATATTTGTAATAATTTGATGTAGTAATTAAAAGGGAACTTGGAAATAATTATTACATTAGTAAGTATGTAGATTATTTTGTTGAGTCTATTTTTTTGTTAAGTTATTTTCTCAAAAACAATCTCTTAGTTTAGAAATTGTTTGATCTCATAAAGCACTATTTATGTGCTTGTAGAAATTATAAAATATTCATATATATATTGGATTCTCCTGATCAAAAAATGTGCTAATGTTAAATACATAATTTCTTCTACAAATATTTGCGGAATTAGAAAACACAATCGCCAATTACATAAGCATGAAGAAAGATACATCATACACAACACAGATAATTTACCGGGGAAAGAATACAGCTATAAACCCCACTATATTTTATTATATATTATAACATGGATCATGAAACAATTACATACAAATCTCTAATCACAAGAGCCCTGAGTACATCACCTAATGTTCTCACACTGTCATACAAAAATTGGCAAATCACTTTCTCAATTTATTGTCTCCAGACAACCCACCTTCACTGCCCAATCCCTACTGATAGAAATCCCTGAATGAATGAAATATTGCTTGCATTTATTGCGCAATCCTCATGGACACATCCAACGTGTGTGTGGTTGCATGTGTTCAACCGGATAATGTCACAATTATATTTTACTTCCCTTTCACCTAGAACTCAACTAGGTCTCCACTAGATCTGACATGCATTAAGTTAATTATAGTAAATCTTCAATTGCATGTGAGACCACTGATTTTGAATTAATTAATAATTAATTCACTTTATCTCTCACTAATGTATCTTTAGTTACAACTAGCACAACTGAGTTAAACTACTTTACAACTTACATAACTGCACTTCCAACTTTGTTAAAACTTTGATTCACTCAGTTACAACTAAGTCAACCTGCATGTCCCACCAACAAACCACTTAACTCGAAATTCCTTTAGCTAACTTATTTTCCACTTCAGTTAACTATTTCCAAGTGCTCATTGAGAATAGATTATAGTTTATTGTCTAACTAATATTAAGGGATAATAATAGTAGACATGCAACAATAAATATACATGCATTTTGGGGAAATATATTGCTATAATTTACAACATTCAATTATCAAATCGAGGCTCGTAAGCTTTGAGGTACAAGCACAGGGAACACAGTGCTATAATTTCCAACATTAAGTTATCAATCCGAGCCTCGTAAGCTTCGAGGTACAAGCGCATGGAACGTGGGATCAGAGCATATAACATAGACTACGGTAGGAATCAACTTGTTGTTTAAGTACAAAATTGTTAATTCTAATTGAAGCTAATCAATTGAGGAAACATGCTTAAACAAATAAGAAATTATAATCATTGTGCAAACGAAACTAACTCTAATTAATCATAAACCAAGAAATACAAATTACCATTGAAATCATTTTAATCTAAGTGAATATCTCAATCTAAATATTATGATCTATTGAATCTAAATACAAGAATCTTAAATCAATCAAGATTAATTTAAAATGATACCAAACTTATGCTAAATATTAATCCCAATAAAATTCACTCTCATTCAAATGATCTTAAACTAAGGCAATGAACAAACAAGACTTCAACTAATATAATTCTCGGGATGCATAAAAGGAATCAAATAAGCATTCAAACCAACCTCTGTCACCACTTTGCAATTGCTTCAAAAGAAACTAAGTAAACCAAGATTCTAATTGACATGCTTCAGATCTAAGAGACTACAAAATAAGAAACTATCCTATCCGTAAACTTCTTTAATCAAACTCAAGAAATCATTCAAACATAAGAAAATTGGCTAATGGTTCTACCAATAACTAACTACAATCATAATGAATTTCAAAACTAAACTACAACTTCAAACAATGATTTAATGGTCTCATTGCATTGCTTTCAAATACTTACTTTCGAAAACACAATGTTACAAGAAATTATAGTGGACCAGTAAGGTACATAACCGATTTCAACTCATATTTAAAATAAATGGAGTTATCGATCTCTTGTTTATCCAATTAAGAATCACCTTTCAATATTTCAATCGTAAACCTCTAACAAAGGGGTTATTCATGCAATAAAATCATTGATCAACACCATTCAATAGCTTGCAATGAGTTGAAAATGATATGTATATTTAGTTTAAAAAAAAAACGAATTACATTCTTAAGTACAGAATAAAAAATATGAGATATAATTAACAATTTCTTTCAAAATAAAATCCATGCACCTAGATCTAAATCAAACACGCTACCTCTATCCTATGATGTTTACAAAACTTTCTTCCAGGTGATGGTGGGACCTTTCAACTCCTAGGACAAGTCTACACTAAATCAATGTCTAAATATTAAAATAAAAACCATAACCTTTAAAAATAATTCATGGCAAAGTCAAATTGTATTAAGATTCAAATCATAAGTACACTTACATACATTCCTTCAATCATTTGTCTCATGTTCACACCTTGTCTTCCTCCTCCTTCAAAAACTTCCCCCAGGCTTCCAACACAAACCATGGCTGAGCCATTTATAAGATTCACAAGGTGAATTATTCATTTTCCTCAATTTTAGAAAATTGAACAATTTTAACAAACTGACCTCAACGATATTGATATACCTTCCTAACCATGAGGAATTTTTAAAAAATATTCAGAGGGATACTAGCGTGTTATGTTTCAAATAAAAACATCTCTTGGATTTGTTTCATTCAAATCCAGCTCCTCGGAAATAGTGGCCAAAGTTGGCTGTTTGGCTTTTTTTGCAATGTTTTTAGAACTCTAAAAAAACAGTGATTTTTTACAAAACTACCTCGAAGACCCGCGTATAAATTTTAGAAAAATTCTAATTTGGAGAAGTCGTTTTGGGTATACATAATTGGTTATATTTTCAACAAACCCATATCATTATATTTTATATATTCACCATCGGTTGCACACACACACAGGTCAAACATGGCAGTTTGGAAACTTTTCACATTTTGAGCAGATTTGTTAATCAACTCCTAGTGACCCAAATGTACGACCTGGGTGCAATCAAATAGATGAGAAGGTATTAAAAAGTTATTTTTTACCATAACCTCCCTCTTATTTCCACCGAAAGCGTGTCAAAAGTGTCAAAGCCCTAAATTAGGCATTCCCATACTTAACTAGCTTGTGAGGGATTTCAGCGATGGAACCCTGTGATAAATGTACTTCATCAAAACTGTCATCAGTAAAACATGGTATAATAATATTTAATCAAATAAAATCTAAGAAACCTAATGATAATCAACCAAAGAGAATATTTTGTGGCAAGTGATGGAATTAGGGTACGGAGCAGGCTAAAAACATAGGGTTTTAGGTTATAAACAATGATATTTCATGAAAAAAACATGGGCATATACAAGGCCCAACATCTAACCACACCTAAGGTTTTGTATTTCCTCATGCAATCAAAGACTTTGTTCGTATCTAGGTTTTTATGGCATCATGGATTTTAGGTAGGGTTAGGTCTTGTGAAGTAACACTACATGGAGAATTGATTTTGAGAGCAATAACAATTGAGGAGAAAAAGTAGATATGGTAGGAGAAAAATAATGGATAGGATGATAGGTGATAATGGAAATGGTAGATGAGATGAGGCAGTAATGGAGATGGGAAGACATGTGCTTTCATGCTCTATTTTTGTGAGGCCAATGCTAATGGATGGTTCCCTCATGAAAGGCGGCAATGGATTCATCCTCTATTGAATTCAAACGACAATATGTGTGAATGTAGGAGGGGAAGGAACTATAGTTACTACTTTTTTTTACATGAAACATTATGATTATGAGATAGAGTAGCATGCAAATGGAGGGTATATGGAAAACCAGATATACAGAATATGTGGTGATTAATCATCAAAGCTTTCTTAAATCTATAATAAATTAAAGAATTTTAAACCACCTCTACCTCAATTTTTACCCTTTTTTTTGATGTCCTTGGTGCTGCAAGATGAATTAAATGATGGAATGGCTCAAGCTAATGTGATTGCTGATATGATCTATTGAAGAAGGAAAAAGGTATCAATATCCACGTTATCCCAAAAATGTTGATGCATGTGCATTTTTCATACAACTTCCTGAAATAACACAAGAACCATCATCAAAAAACCTCTTTTCATTCAAATCTTATTGAAATAAAGGAAATAGGTTAAATAATGAACAATTACCTGATCATGCTCCAAGTTTAAGATACTAGCCCAACAATGGAAATGAAAACCATGAGTAAGCATAGCGTGAAAATATAAATCAAACCTGACAATTCGCATCATTTTGTTTTCCTAACATCTCTCCCCCCCCCCATTCCTATCATCTTGCATGTCCTCGTGCAAGAAAAACCTCTCACAGAGACCAAATAATGAAGAGCTATGGTTTCTATATTAAAGTCATGCTTCATTGACTTTAAACCATAGGGTGAATTCTGAGAGCATGTAAGTAAGTTTCATCGGATGTCATCTTCCTTTGCATCAATAAAATAATAAAATTAGTGACCAGGTATCCAGTGACGTTAAAACTGAGTTTTATTATTCCAAAAGAGTAACTATTTCTAGGGCTATTAAAGGAATGATTAACAATGTTGTTACTGTAGAGATAATGTCATCCTAAAATGATTAACCATAGGAATTTCCACAAAGCATCTCAAGAGTAATCCAAAGTAGAAGGTCTTAAATTTCAATAACCTCTTTATTATAAGTAAAAGTGATTTTATTTAAAACCTAAGGCCTTAAAATGGTTCAAAAATCGAGAAAAAGAAATATTAAAAAATGATACCTTCGGAGGGTGATTGTCTTACTGTTACCCAACCATATACTTGAAGCTTCTCTTATTCAAGAAAAACAAATCACTTGCACTAAGGGTCTCACATCCATAAAAACAAAATTATTTCTGAAAGATAGAAATCTGAAGCACACTACTGAAGGATATTAAAGCCATTCTTAGAGAGATATGATAATGAGTTCAGGGAAAAGACAAAAAAAACCAAGTAAATCATAGTGTAAAATTAATTTGTATACCATAGGAATGGCCCTGCTACTAGCAAATGTCTATAGCCTCGACAAGGATGCCTTTTAACCTCACGGAATGTCTATGTCCCACTTACAAGATATAGATTTAGAATTAGCTTATTTGACTTTTAGATAAAGGTCTCTATCTTGGCTTGGTAACTAGTTGATGGCAGTGCCACTCAGAAGAAGTAACATGGATGAACATACCGACTCATGATGAGACCTCCTGTCTTGCAGCTTTTTGGGTTGAAATCCATTACTCTAGCTTGGTTAGTGTTGAGGAGCTAAATCCCCTCTGCGGACAGAGGTGATCCCTACTAGCCCAACACGGGTCTAGCAACAATCAAACACGCTACAGTGCAGGTTCCTAATTGTAAATAAACCGAATTGTGAGGAAGGCTTACCTGGAATCCAACGCTATCATCTGTAGAAGAGGCGGTGCTCCCATTCCTTTTCCCTGGCAGATCACAATCCTCACGATCTCCGTGATCGGACACCTGCACATGCAAGAAACAACACGAACGCAAGCATAAAATCTAGTGCATACATCTATATATCAGTCGAAGAGGATATAACTCATGAACATGATCAAGAACAAGAGTGGAACCATAACCGATAGTCGCTTATCATTAAAGAGTCAAAAGAAGAATACAACCATAGCTTCGACGCAACACTCTCCTTTAGCGGGTCGTCAGCACAACATGTCTCGAAAAAGCCTGTTAGGGATGGGACAAGCCTCTCTCTCCAGATACTTGGAAATAGTCTCCTTGCTTGGATTTTGCCTTAGGGAATCAAGAAGGCTTTTGCAGCATGAAAGCTCTTGGGAACTTAGAAATTCTGCCACTCTTTCGAACTAGATATTCATCCATTCAGCCCTTCAGCCCCTCAACCCCTTCATCAATGGATGAATTCTATATTTATAGAGGAGAGGAGGAGGTTGGGATCCCTACAATAGTGGAAGGGAGGCCTTATCCTTTGGGAGGTTCCCCATATGGTGGAAACAAGAGGCAAAAGGAGGAAGGCCGTGGTTATTCAGTCGAAACCACTCCTGATGACTCATCCACGAAGAAGTTGTAATCGAAACTTCGCCTCTTTTTTAAAAAACTTTCCATAAACAGATTGGCACGGGTGCAACACTGGGACAGAGCACCAATTGGCACGGGCTCAGTGTTAATTTTCCCCCATTGGCGCGAGTGCATAACGAGCTACCAGCGCCAAGGAAAAAACAGGTGTTTTTAGGGGTCTGCTCAGGAAATGATCAACAGAAGGAATGTTTTCCTCATGGAAAGGGATGAAATGATGGTATTTGCAAGCCATGACACTGCTTATTGGTCACAGAAATGACCCTCCAATGGGCGAGATGGGAATTGCAGGGACGATGACAAATTACTGTGTAACAGTTACCAGGAGCAGTAATTTCATGCATGTTAGGTCTAATGGTCGTGGTAGGTTGGATCATTATGAGACCTCCTATCCTCCCCTAAATATTTTTGTAGACTCTGATTATGATTAAACTTAGAGGTTACTTAATAAGTGGGAGACATATCTACTCCTTAAGAGAACAGGGTGGCGTGAAAATTTTTTAATTACTAATCTTTACTGGCTGACCCTACTACCCTAAAGACTCAAGAAAAGAAAAAAACTCAGATAATGACTGAAATATTCCTTGAATAGGTCATGCTAGGGTTCTTATGAGAGCTCATGATGGTTTTATAGGCGTGGTCCACCATAGGAGGCTTTTCATCAATACCTTCAAGAGAAACTTGAAAAGGTTTCTTGGATGATAGTATGTTAAGCTTATGAATGGAGAGTATAAAAATAACAATTCCCCTAACTGACCCAATGAATAATCTCGGCCAATAATCAGAGTCACTTTATAAAATATGAGGTATTAAGATTGAATTTCGTTTGAAAAGTGTTACCACAAGAGTGCATAATGACAAAAAATTTAATGGTTATGCCTTAGGAATTGAAATTTCAAGAATGATGTTGTAACAACAATTTTATTCATTTCTACCCTACCGTAATCTAGAGTGAGGAAGGTCTCCTTCAAGTGTCAGAGTACTTCCAAAGAAACCATGTTTGTAACAACATGCTAAATATACTCACACTCAGTTTGAAAGAATAAACTTTGACACATACTAGAGTATGAGAAACCAGTTGCTTTGATTGATATGATACCAAGGGTATTTGAAGATGAGAATGGTATGTTGGATGGATTACAATATGGAACCAATCCTCGATTTAATCTTCGTGGTATTGCCTCATTTCTTATTTTGGACTACTCTGAATGTCCTCCTTATGTTGAAAAAGGTAGCTACGTTAGGTTCTCATAATAAATTATATTTATGTTTTTATGAAAATCATAAAAGGTTAACTAAATCTTCATGTTGCACTTGTCAAAAACCATGCTACATCGTCCCTCATCGAGGTAATAAAACTTGGTTGTTGGAATATACCTATCAACTTAATTGAAAAGGAACACCCTTTATATATGCTCACGTGGGCAGCTTGAAAGAAAGACAAGCGAATGTGGATTCCTTGGAATTTTGTGGATAAGCTTAAGCCAGCATTGCAGGAAGTACTTATAGATCTAACACTAAAAGGAAGTGTAGTTACCATAGGAAAGAGTGATTTTACATATACACGAAGACAGTGTTGTTACCATAGCAGAGGCTAAGTATATATATATTAATATAGTGTGAATACCACAGAGAGCGTATACCAAGATTGTGCGGATATCACAACAAGAACATAATATATATACAAAGATATCGTGTAACTTCTAGCAGACTTTAGTGCACACATATAAAAGAAGAAAAAAAGTGCAGAAGACAGATAACACAAGCAGTCATTGGGAAGAGAATCTAAGTCAAATGTTGCCCTGCTGATTTTACAACATGGTATCGAAGCTAAGGTGAGAGTTAAAGAAGGGCACCTAAGAGGCACTTAAGGATTCGATCACAGTCAACAATTCATCTAAGAGGCACTATAGAAGGAGCTCTGTCAAAACAACACATGATCTAGGTGATCTAGGTGATTTGAAGAGACAATTTGTGGATTATGAGAAGGAGATTTAGTACGGAATTGAGACAAGAATTGCGGATTGCTTTGATAAAATGAAGATGTCAGAAGGAACAGAAAGTTCAGTGATCTCTGAATTAAAATGCGGACTATTCTATGTGGATTGAAGAGGAATAGTAGATCATATTTTAGAGAAAATGTTTCGGGTATATCTGTGGAGAATTTCGGACAGAATTGCAGGGCTAATTTTGGAGAATAGTTGGGACAAGACACACCAACATTCTAGGCATTCCTTTCTGAAATAAGATGCAAATTACAATGGAAGACTTCATTTCACACCCTTAAATACGTATACATTGTTCGGGTAACTTTAGGAGAAAGGTTTTGGTGCTATTATAGAAGGACAGTGATCTCATCTCGATGCTAGAACAGTGACTCCAATTTGGTGTTCTCACATGACCACAGTAACCAGGTTTCACTGCGTCATCTTGGTGCCAGAACAATGAATTCAATTTGGTGCTATTGTAATGGTGCTTTCACTGTAACTTGGTGCTTTTATAGTGATTCTATCACAGTGAATGAATGTGCTTAGATTGTCATTGCAGAGATGATCTTTTCATGTCATTGTAAGGAAAATTATTTTACTGCCACGTCCTTGAATTTTCTAACATGGAAATGATATTCTCGACACAAACAATGTGGATCACAGTGAAGACAATCTCAGTCTCCTCAGAAAGATATCATTATATTCTGGACAGTATATAGATGAAAAAGATCCAATGGAATCATGATACGATCTCAGTTATGATTCTAGAAGACATCTACAATGTGAGGCATCCCAAAGTATAGAGAAGCATCTCTGATCTACATTCATTCAAAGAAGTCAAAGTATCTTGAAGGAAATAAGGCAAGTTATCTATCATTTCAGTAAGGATCTCATCCTTATCCTTGAAGAAGATCATCCGAGAAAGCACCAATGCATCTTCTTCAATCACCATCAAAGTGATCAAGCTGAAGATTTCATCTTCACTTGTCAAGTACGCATCTTCAATTATATAATAAAATTTGGTAACATGACTTTGTGTTTTCAAGAAGATCCATAAGATGGTTGGGTCATCAAACCTTCTTGCATGAAAAATAAGGATAGACATAATCCTTGAAGAAATTGAAGCCATGGAAAAGGGTCTCCTACGGATAGTAATACATGAAGAGGATTCATATGAAATATCCCATCATATAGTTGGATTGGAGACCTCAAGGGAATATATGATAATCTGAAATAAATATTCTTTGAAGATGCAGTAAAGAAGTTCATATAAATTAAACTTGATCCACATAAAATTTAAGGAATATCTTCATAGAATCTCAATTGTGAGATCTAGAGAAATGATAAAAAGATAATCATCACTACTCTAATTAATGAGCAAGGTAACAAATTTCCATGGGAAAATAAAGTTATCTCATCCAAAAACTTGTGGCTTCAATGCTATATAGAAGAATACAATTTGAGGGAAAATTGTTGAAAGTTAAAGGATTTAGACATTACAGAAAGAATGCTGATATCACCGGAAAGAAGGAGGAAGATGAAGAAAATAAGATCAAGGAAAGAGGGAATAAGAGATCTCTACTATGATTAAGATAGTATATCTATGTACATTAAGAAGCATCTCGATAGAATTATTCAGTGAATCAGCTCCAGGAAAACCTCTCTGATAACATCACTAATGGAAAGCAGTCATCAAGAGCAAAGGTCATCATGGAAATATATTTTTGGGATATTGATGGAGCATGCCAAAAGAATGAATCTCTTCATTCTTGAGAAATTTCTACAGCGTGACTCAAGGGAAAAAGGGTATGAGGAATGTATATATTTATATGCTGACATTAGATGTTGTGAAGTCATGTCATATGGTTGCAGGTGATGGACTTCTGTACTTAGAAGTATGATCTATGGAGGAGTATCTCTCAATGCATGGAAAAATAAAATCGACATAATATGTCCTCATGGAATATGAGGTAGATGTATATGAACAAGAAACTAGGAAAGTTGTATGTTCCTAGGAATCAATAATGTGCAGAGAAGAAGAGATCATGAAATGCAACCATGTCAAGATGCATTTATCATCCAGAGCCTAAGAAGATGTGACTAGGGAAGATATGTAGACTCTGACAAAATTTTGGTAAAGAAGAAGACCCTTGGAAAAACATATCATTAGGAGATGTGTCAATCTGTATGAAGGATGTTGATGCCTACAAGAAGGTGTCATGGTGAAAGATCATCACTAAGGGCTCCTAATCATGAGAAAGGATGTATGATCCTGGGAGATGATTCGAAGGAAAGCAGCATGGCACAATAGTGGACCAGATAAGGAAGTCTGATGAATCACTTTCTAATATTTGACATGACTCAAGATGAAATGGATGGATGAGTTTTTCCCTATTAAGCTAAAATTTGGATATTCCTTAATATCAAAATCCATGACATCGAGGACAGAGATTTTTCATGAGTAGTTGGGTGTCTCACCATTGCTGCTAGAAGTCCCTGGTTAAGACGAAGCCTAACGGTAAGTTTCTTACTTGGAAGAAACTTGGTAATTCCTAAGAATGAGCTTAGGTACATTCCTTGTATAGGAATGAGTACATTCCCTTGTGGAATAATGTCCTCCCTGGTTGAGAGGGAGAGATAGACACATCATTCTAGTCTTCGGAAGACAGAATGGAGGATTGGGTAATCATTTGGCCTTCGATACTCTTTGAGAATGAGATAGGGCATTCAAGATAAGAGTAGTTGGGGACTGATATTCTTTGAGGGCTAGCTACCCAAGAGAATAATAGTCCAAGAAGGTCATACTTTGGGAACACCCGGGTGGAGTATGTACCTTGGAGAGACAATGACGAAGGTGTATATAAGTCACGTGTCTCACCAGCATTGTAGCCCATTGTATCATTGAGAGATGGGGTTGTTAGTCAAGGCATTGCACTATGATAATGCTGGTTGATATGATGCTATACAAATGAGATTACCAATCTTAGTCTTATTATGAGATTCTTCAGCTTGAAAGTGACCATGTACCTGTATGAATACCTCCCTAGTTAAGAGGGATTGTTGAAAAAGGTAACTAGGTTAGGTTTTCATAATAAATTATATTTATGTTTTTATGTAAATGATAAAAGGTTAACTAAATCATCATGTTGCACTTGTCAAAATCCATGCTACGTTGGCCCTCATTGAGTTAATAAAACTCGACTGTTGGAATATACCTGTCGGCTTAATTAAAAAGGAACAACCTTTATATATGCTCACGTGGGAAGCTTAAAAAAATAACAAGTGAATGTGGATTCCTTGGAAGTTTGCGGGTAATATTAAGCCACCATTGCAGGAAGTACTTATGGATCAAACGCTAAAAGGAAGTGCAGGTACCACAACAAACACTGAGTTTATATATATACGAAGACAGTGCGGTTACCACCGCAGAGACTGAGTATATATATACTAATACAATGCGAATACCACAGAGACAACGTATACCAAGATTGTGTTTATATCACAATAGGAACAAAATATATATACAAAGATACTATGGAACTTCCAGCAAAATTCAGCGCGTACGTATAAAAGAAGAACAGAAGTGTGAAAGACAGATAATACAAGTCATTGAGAAGAGAATCTGAGTCAAACGTTGTCGTGTTGACTTTACAACACCTTGGTCATGCCAAGAAAACTTAAATAATTGGTCTCTAGAATGCACATAAGGCTTGTTCCTGGACATGGTGAAGGTTCCTCAATCTCAAGTTTAGCTGGATGCTCCCCATCAGATTTGGTACATGGCTCATCGATCTCCTTGGTAGATAGGCAAGAGGACTCAAGGGATATTTCCAAATCATGTTCTGGCTGTGGAGAGATATATAATTTCCTAAATGAAGTCAAGATGAACTCTTCCTAGGAAAAATATACCCCAACTACTACTAGGATTTGAGAAAGCGCCTCGATGTACATTCTTCAAGTTCTCGGTCATTCTTGAATTTATCCTACTTGCAACATGTATTAGTACAAAATAGGGGGAAAATGTAGGGGAAATATATTGCTATAATTTCCAACATTAAATTATCAATTCGAGGCTCGTAAACTTCAAGGTACAAGTGTAGGGAATGCATGATCAGAGCATCTAACCTAGACTACAATAGGAATCAACTTGTTGTTTAAGTACAAATTTTTTATTTCTAATTGAAGCTAATCAATTGAGGAAAACATGGTTAAACAAATAAGAAATTCTAATCACTATGCAAATGAAACTAACTCTAATTAATCATAAACCAAGAAATACAAATTACCATTGAAATGATTTTAATCTAACTGAAAATCTCAATCTAAATACTAAGATCTATTGAATCTAAATACAAGATTCTTAAATCAATCAAGATTAATTTAAAATGATACCGAACTTATGCTAAATATTAATCCCAATAAAATTCACTCTCATTCAAATGATCTTAAACTAAGGCAATGAACAAACAAGACTTCAACTAATCTAATTCCCAGGATGCATAAAAGAAATCAAATAAGCTTTCAAACTAATCTCTGTCACCACTTTGCAATTGCTTCAAAAGAAACTAAGTAAACTAAGATTCTAATCGACATGCTTCAGATCTAAAAGACTACAAAATAAGAAACTATCCTATCCTTAAACTTATTTAATCAAACTCAAGAAATCATTCAAACATAAGCACATTGGGTAATGGTTCTACCAATAAATAACTACAATCATAATGAATTTCAAAAATAAACTACAACTTCAAATAATGATTTAATGGTCAGATTGCATTTCTTTCAAATGCTTGGTTTCCAAAACACAATGTTATAAGAAATTATATTGGATCAGTAAGGTACAAAATCTATTTCAATTCATCTTTAAAATAAATGGAGTTATCGATCTCTTGTTTATCCAATTAAGAAGCACGTTTAAATATTTCAATCGTAAACCTGTAACAAAGGGGTTATTCATAAAATTAAATCATTGATCCACACCATTCATTAGCTTGCAATGATTTGAAAATGATACGTGCATTTAATTTTAAGAAAAAAATAATTACAATCTTAAGTACATAATCAAAATTATGAGATCTAATTAACTATTGCTTTCAAGATAAAATCCATGCACCTAGATTTAAATCAAACACGCTACCTCTATCCTATGATGTTTACAAAACTTGCTTCCAGGGGATGGTGGGCCCTTGCCACTCCTTGAGCAAGTCTAAACTAAATCAATGTCTAAATATTAAAAAAAAAACCATAACATTTACAAAGAATTCATGGCAAAGTCAAATTGTATTAAGATTCAAATCTAAGTTCACTTACATACATTCCTTCAATAATTTGTCTCATGTTCACACCTCGTCTTCCTCCTCCAAAAACTTCCCCCAGGCTTCTAACACAAACCATGGCTTAGCCATTTATAAGATTCACAAGGAAAATTATTCATTTTCCTCAATTCTGGAAAATTGAACAATTTTAACACACTGACCTCAAAGATATTGGTATATCTTCGTAACCATGAGGAATTTTGAAAAATTGTTCAGAGGGAGAATTTTTTGTTATGTTTCCAAAAAAAAAAATCTCTTGGATTTGTCTCATTCAAATCCCTATCCTCGTAAATTGTGCCCAAAGTTTCATGTTTGGATTTTTTGCAATGTTCTAGAACTCTGAAAAAAGGGTGAATTTTTACAAAACTGCCTCCAAGGCCCGCATATAACTTTTAGAAAAATTTGAATCTGGAGAAATTTTTTTGGATATACCTAACTGGTTATATTTTTAACAAATCCATTCGATTATATTTTATAGATTCACCTCCAGATGCACACACATCGAGGTGAAACATGGTGGTTTGGAAACTTTGCACATTTTGTGCAAATTTGTTAATAAACTCCTAGGGACCCACATGTGTGACCTGGGTGCAATCAAGTGCATGGGAAGGTATTAAAACATTATTTTCGACCATAAACTCCCACTTCTTTCCTCCAGAAGCGCGCTTAAAGTGCCAAAGCCCTATACTTAACTAGCTTTTGAGGGATTTCAGCGATGGAACCCTATGATAAATGTACTTCAACAAAAAAATCATTAGTAAAACATGTTATAATCATATTTAATCATAGAAAATATAAGAAACCTAATGATAATCAACCATAGAGAATATTTGGCAACAAGTGATGGAATTAGGGTATGGAGCGAGCTATAAACATAGGGTTTTAGGTTATAAACAATGATATTTCATGACAAAAACATCGGGATATAAGAGGCCCAACATTCCCCCCATGCCTAATTTTTTGCATTTCCTCATGCAAACAAATACTTTGCTCGTATCTAGGCTTTTATGGCATCATGGATTTTAGGTAGGGTTAGGTCTTCTGAACCAACACTACATGGAGATTTGATTTTGAGAGCGATACCAATTGAGGAGAAGCAATAGATATGTAGGAGTAAAATTATGGATAGGATGACAGGTGATAACGGAAATGGTAGATGATATGAGGCAGTAATGGAGATGGGAAGACATGTGCTTGCATGCCCTATTTTTGCGAGGCCAATGCTTATGGATGGTTCCCTCATGAAAGGCAACAATGGATTGATCCTCTATTGGATTCAAATGAAAATATGTGTGAATGTAGGAGGGGAAGGCATTATAGTTACTGTATTTTTTTACATGAACCATTATGATTATGAGCTATAGTAGCATGCAAATGGAGGGTATTTGGAAAACCAGATAGATGGAATATGTGGTGGATAATCATCAAAGATTTCTTAATTCTATAATCAATTAAAGAATATTAAGCCACCTCTACCTGAAGTTTTACCCTTTTTTTTATGTCCTTGATGCTATAAGATGAAGTAAATGATGGAATGGCTCAAGCTAATGTGATTGTTGATATGATCTGTTGAAGAAGGAAAAAGGTCTCAATATCCACGTTATCCCAAAAATGTTGATGCAAGTGTATTTTCATACGGCTTCCCGAAATAACACAAGAACCATCATCAATAAACCTATTTTCATTAAAATCTTATCAAAATAAATGAAATAGTTTAAATAATGAACAATTACCTCATCATGCTCCAAGTTTAAGATACCAGCCTGACAATGATAATGAAAACCATGAGTAAGCATAGGGTGAAAATATGAATCAAACTGGACAATTCTCATCATTTTATTTTTCTAGCATCTCTTCCCTCCACATGCCTATCATCTTGCATGTCCTCATGCAACAAAAACCTTTGAAAGAGACCAAATAATGAAGGGCTAGGGTTTCTATATTAAAATCATGCTTCATTGACTTTAAACCATAGGGTGAATTCTGAGAGCATGTAAGTAAGTCTCATCGGATGTCATCTTCCTTTCCATCAAGAAGATAAGAAAAGTAGTGACCAAGGATCCAGTGATGTTAAGACTGATTTTTATTATTCCAAAAGAGTAACTAATGCTAGGGCTACTAAAGGAATGATTAACAATGTTCTTACTGCAGAGATAATGTCATCCTAAAATGATTAACCATAAGAATTTCCACAAAGAATCTCAAGAGTAATCGAAAGTAGCAAGTCTTCACTTTCAATATCCTCATTATTATAAGTAAAATTGACTTTATTTAAAAACCAAGGAGTCAAAATGGATCGAAAATAGGGAAAAAGAAATATTACAAAATGATACTTTCGAGGATGATTGTCTTGCCATTACCCAAGCATATAGTTGAAGCTTCTCTTATTCAAGAAAATTGAATCACCTACAGTAAGGGTCTGACATCCATAAAAACCAGATTATTTTTGAAAGATAGAACTCCAAAGCACACTACTAAAGGATATTAAAGCCATTCTTAGAGAGGTATGATAACGAGTTCAGGGAAAAGATAAAAACAACCAAGTAAATCATACTATAAAATTAACTTTGATACCACAGGCATGGCCTTTCTGCCAGCAGGCATCTATAGCCTCGATATGGATGCCTTTTAACATAACGAAATGTTTGTGTCCCACTTACTAGATATAGATTTAGAGTTAGCTTATTTGAATTTTAGATAAAAGCCTTTGTCCTGGCTTGGTAACCAGCTGATGGAAGTGCTAATCACAAGAAGTAACATGGATGAACAGACCTGCTCATGATGAGATCTCATGTCTTCCAGATTTTTGGGTTGAAATCCATTACTCTGGTTTGGTGTCCAGGAGCAGCAATGTCATGCATGTTAGGTCTCATGATCGTGATAGGTTGCCTCGTTACAAGACCTCGTATCCTCCCCTAAATCTTTTTGTAGACTCTGATTAAGATTAACCCTCAGAGGTTACTTAATAAGTGGGAGACGGATCTACTCTTTAAGAGTGAAAGGTGGCATGAAATTGTTTTAATTACTAATCTTTATTGGTTGATCCCACTACGCTAAAGACTCAAGAAATGAAAACAACTCAAATAATGACTGAGAGCTCATGATGGTTTTATAGGCATGGTCCACCATAAGAGGCTTTTCATCAATACCTTCAAAGAGAAACTTGAAAAGGTTTCTTGGATGATAGTATGTTAAGCTTATGAATAGAAAGTATAACAATAACAATTATCCTAACTGACCCAATGAATAATCTCGACTAATAATTAGAGCCACTTTATAAAATATGAGGCATTAAGAGTGAATTTCTTTTGACAAGTGTTACCACAAGAGTGCATAATGACAAAAATTTGAATGGTTTTGCCTTAGGAATTGAAATTTCAAGAATGATGTTGTAATAGAAATTTTATTCATTTCTACCCTACCCTAATATAGACAGAGGAATGTCTCCTTAAATGGTAGGAGTACTTCCAATGCAACCATGTTTATAACAGCATGATAAATATACTCACACTCAGTTTGAAAGAATAAACTTCAAAACATACTAGAGTATGAGAAACCAGTTGCTTTGATTGATATGATACCAAGAGTATTTGAAGATGAGAGTGATAGTTTAGCTGGACTATGATCTGGAACCAATCCTCGATGTAATCCTGGTGGTATTGGCTCATTTCTTCTTTTGGATTTCTCTAAATTTCCTCCTTGGTCATGCCAAGAAAAATTAGATAATTGGTCTCTAGAATTCACACAAGGTTTGTTGTTGGGCATGGTGAAGGTTCCTCAATCTCAAGTTCAGCTGGATGCTACCCATCAAATTTTCTAAATGGCTCATCGATCTCCTTGTTATATAGGCAAGAGGACTCAAGGGAGATTTCCAAATCATGATCTGGCTTTGGAGAGACAGATAATTTCTTGAATGCAATCAAGATGAACTCTTCCTGAGAAGAAGATACACCAACTACCGCTAGGATTTGAGAAAGCACCTTGATGGAAATTCCTCAAGCTCTCGGTCATTCTTGAATTTCTCCTACTTTCAAAATGGATTAGTACAAAAGAGGGTGTTCTTACAACACCCCAAAATGGTTTATCTTTAAAGAACTTGAATTTTTTATCTAAATGAATTAAAGATTGCTAATTGCAATAAAAACTCACCAAACTTACTTGATTAGGAAACCAAAATTTGGAGCAACCCCACTATAGTGGATGCATGTTTATTCACTCACGGCTTATCATACACTCTCCGCCCTCTGATTGAAATGAAACTAAGATCAAACACACAAAAAAACTTGTGAAAGAAACTAGGCTCTGATCCCTTTAGCACCTCCCCGGCAATGGTGCCAAAAATGTTGGGGAAATATATTTCTCTAATTTCCAACATTAAATTATCAATCGGGGGCTCGTAAGCTTCGAGGTACTAGTGCAGGAAACGCATGATGAGAGCATCTAACCTAGACTACAATAGGAATCAACTTCTTGTTTAAATACAAAATTGTTATTTCTAATTGAAGATAATCAATTGAGGAAAACATGCTCAAACAAATAAGAAATTATAATCACTATGCAAATGAAACTAACTCTAATTAATCATAAACCAAGTAATATAAATTACCATTGAAATCATTTTAATCTAAATTAAAATCTCAATCTAAATACTAAGATCTATTGAATCTAAATACAAGAATCTTAATTCAATCAAGATTAATTTAAAATGGTAACAAACTTATGCTAAATCTTAATCCCAATAAAATTCACTATCATTCAAATGATCTTAAACTAAGGCAATGAAAAAAAAAGACTTCAACTAATCTAATTCCCGGGATGCATAAAAGAAATCAAATAAGCATTCAAGGTAACCTCTATCACCACTTTGCAATTGCTTCACAAGAAACTAATTAAACTTAGATTCTAATTGACATGCTTCAGATCTAAGAGACTACAAAATAAGAAACTATCGTGTCCTTAAAATTCTTTAATCAAACTCAAGGAATCATTCAAAAATAAGCACATTGGCTAATGGTTATACCAATAACTAACTACAATCATAATGAATTTCAAAACTAAACTACAAATCAAACAATGATTTAAAGGTCTCATTGCATTTCTTTCAAATACTTGGTTGCCAGAACACAATGTTACAAGAAATTATAGTGGATCAGTAAGGTACATAATCGATTTCAATTCATTTAAAATAAATGGAGTTATCAATCTCTTGTTTATCCAATTAAGAATCACCTTTAAATATTTCAATCATAAACCTGTAACAAAGGGGTTATTCATGCAATAAAATCATTGACCAACACCATTCGTTAGCTTGAAATGAGTTGAAAATGATATGTGTATTTAATGTTAAGAAAAAATGAATTACAGTCTTTAGTACATAATCAAAATTATGAGATCTAATTAACAATTTGTTTCAAAATAAAATCCATGCACCAGGATCTAAATCAAACACGCTACCTCCACCCTACGATGTTTACAAAACTTGCTTACAGGTGATGGTGGTCTCTTGCCACTCTTGGAGAAAGTCTAAACTAAATCAATGTCTAAATATTAAAAAAAAAACATAACATTTACAAAGAATTAATGGCAAAGTTAAATTGTATTAAGATTCAAATCATAAGTTCACTTACATACATTCCTTCAATCATTTGTCTCATGTTCACACCTTGTCTTCCTCCTCCCTCGAAAACTTCCCCCAGGCTTCCAACATAAACCGTGGTTGAGCCATTTATAAGATTCACAAGGCGAATTATTCATTTTCCTCAATTCTGGAAAATTGAACAATTTTAACAAACTAACCTCAAAGATATTAGTATATCTTTCTAACCATAAGGAATTTTTGAAAAATGTTCAGAGTGTGTAGACTCGAGGGGCCCTGACCCAGGTTTGGAGGTTAAGGTTTACCAACAAACCCCTATACTACTGGCCCTTTCGACAGTGACTTTCTTGCGCAGGCCAAAGTCTCACATGAAGCAGTATGGGAGGGTGTTGGAACCAGGTTTTTGCACCCTGAGAGAGACTAGGTAAGTCAAACAGTTCAACACCGAACATATCTATTTGCAGGGTTGTTAATAGTATACTCGCAATATGCAGATCTAATATCGTGCATAAATATAGTTAATAACTTTGCATCCACATGCATATACATAGTAATCAAAATACAATATCATATTATAGTTATACCATAACATAGATTCACAACATAAGCAGAAAACACAAAATTATTTGCAACAAATCCTAGCAGTTCGCATCAACAATAATAGATCAGATCAAATAACACAGAAATACCTTAACCATATCCGCATATATTAATATCCAAAACCCAATACAAACTGACACGGCCTGCACACACAGGCAATAGGATCTACACACAGTAGGACTGAGGATCTCCACGCACACAGCCAGTAGGAGTCCTTACCCAGACGACGCAACAACAGATCTAACAATTCGCACTTAGCATCAAACCTCAATCTTTCCTACCTTAAGACTCAAAAGTGTTCATCTATTTATATCGACTTAGCCTACACTTCCAATGGTCCGCAAACCATGGTTTGCAGACTCTTGGTCTACTCTTGACCCATTACAATGCATTCGGGGCTTTTACCCACCCGAAAACCCCTGTGTTAGACTAAATAATATCAAAAATATACAAAATTATACAAAATTCACAACTTTTAGGGGACCCTATTCCAACAGTCCCCCAGTCACTATGATGGTGGGGTCTCCACCCATGCCTGTGGTAGCCTGGTTGCCTCAACCAGTGGAGGTCACACACCTTCACTCTAAGCAGTAGAATTTTGCGCAATATTCACAAACTTCTTTAAATTCAGGCCTTCTGTTATAGCGGTGACAGTCTCTAGAGTCTGGTTTAGCTATTTGACAACGACGTTGATATCTTGGACAAGCTTGAGGGCTTCGTCTGCCCATGGATTAAGACGGTCACTGAGATTCTTCTTATTCTGGCGGAGTTAGTCGATATCATCCCGAAGGGCATGGCTAGTGCACAGTCATGCCAAGCGTTGAGCAGGAATCATAGTAGGCATCGTTACTTCTAGCTTCTCAAACACTTCTTCCTTCTGTTGCAGGTCCTGGTTGATTTCGCGCACGATCGGGTTGCACTATACCTTGGTCCATAACTACATGACTGTATCTAGCAATTGGGCACCCTGAGCAATATTTCCTGTAATCACGTTTGTAGTTGCAGTAACTGGCGCAGCTCATTGGGCCCGCCCCTCTGGTGGTGTCTTTGGCTACAACTTGGCCTGCAAGTTCGTGATCTGCTATTTCATCTATGTTTTGACTACCTAGATCTCCGTCCTTGAGGCTTTTAATGCTAAGACTATCCCCTCAATCTTGGCCTGGGGGTAGCCGTGGCTAGTATTTCATCTGTAACATCCCCGCAGAGTCTACTAATTAAATTTTCCAGCTCTGTCTGCTGCATGGTGACAACGGTGCATGTAGCCTGGGCCTGAGATACTTCAACAACCTTTTCTTCAGTCGTTTTCTCGGTTGCGCTAAGCTGATGGCGCACCTGGTGATCCCGATGCTGGATTTCTTCAAACAGCGCAATGTGGAGCAGCTATAATGACTAATGAGGTAGCTGGGCTAGATCCAATTACACTCCTGCACAAGTATGGACTTGCGCACCTAAGTCAGGGGAACTCAATATGAGGGTTGCACCAGGCAGCAGATAGTGATGGCTTTCGGCTATAACTACAATTGCACTACTAGATTCGGGGGTCGACCTTGCCTAGGTCATGCTGGCCTACAAGGTATTTGCTTGGAGTTGCAAAGCCCAGATCCCTGCCTAAAGTGTATCAACTACGGCCTTCTATTATTCCTCGAGAGCCAGCCATTTTTCCTTTGCCACCAAGGTGACCTAATTTGCAATCTGCTCCAAATCATCTTCGCCCAGTGTAACTCTTGTACCTCATTTTGGTCAGATGACTGACTGTTTCTTTCATGACCCCTTGATAGGCTCACTTGTCTGCTTCATGCCTCGGGGAGAATTAGTACCTTTTGCATCCAATCCTTCTCTCCCCAGATCTGGCTTCGAATCTATCTGTGTTTCTGCTTCTCCGTCCTTCTTAGTGGCCTGTTTCTGCTATGACTCCTTCTGTGAGTCGATGTTCCCTTATTTTTTAGTGCCTTTTATCGATCCGCCAGTTTCTTTGGTCATAGTGGAAGTGATTTTTGTAGCACTTGTGCCTGCGGTGCCCATCATACTGGCTTTGAGCCCAATCTCTCACTATGAATTCCATGTGGCGACTATGTGATCAATATCCTCGTCCACAGCCATAAATGGGAGCGAGGCATAGGCTTTATCCTTGTGTGCTTTATTTGGATGTTGTGAATGGTGACCTGAAATTCCGCGGTGCTCTTGTACTTGTCATACACTACGGGAGATAAGCATAGTCGAGAATTGATGGCTGCTGCCAAGCTGCTCTGGAAGACAACCCAAAAGACTTGGTTGTCCTCAATGTGCTACACACCCTTAGAGTCCCATAGTTCATATAACGAGCCCCATTGCACATGTCTTGGGTGATCTGAGGGAGGACTGATTCCTCAGGTGCTTCCTATGCGACCACCACAATGAGAAACAAAAACTAGGAATAACAAAAGGCTCATCCCTGCTCCTAGAATTCTCGAATGTTGGCCAAAAACTCGTCGCACAAGTATTGGGCCCAATTGAAGCAGACCCCTTTCTCATGTTGGATTGCTAACTGAATCACATATGATGGGATGGTGGTGACCTGGCATTTTCACATCATCTTGCATGCTAACAACATGGTACCCAACTGCGTACCAGGGTCACTGATGGATTTAATTATGAAGCCTCGAGTATTCCATTCCACATGGTAGGTTTTGTGCACGTATTCACCATTCTCCCCCTCACACTTCTTTCCAACACACTCCAGAGGTTTTGGTCCTTTCATAGGAAGACGAGTAATTCGATGAATGAACGCAGCATTGATGGGGTTTCTATCCTAGATCCACATGCAGCCATCATGAACCAGGGTGAGCAACTGACATGCCAGATGGTCCGTGATATTGTAGTGGCTGAAGTGTGGCATCATTAGTAGGTTCAAGAGCTCGGACCTAGCCAATCCACACACCGAGCACATGGGGATAATATTTATCCCATCATATTCCTGAACTTTGTTAAGGTATAATTAGGATGCCAACTCAGGGAAGGCCTCCAAATTGGCCAAGTCGTGATCTTCAAATATTATCTCATAGACCCTTCCAAAAGGTTTGTCAATGATGGGGACCTCTCCCGGGGTCAATGGCATCTGCAGGTAGGTGATCAGGTCGTCGAGGTTCTTTGGCGTGCGTGTCGAGGGCCTGCACGGCCGAAAAAGTGAAGGTAACCAATTAATTGGTTCAACGGCCTCGGTCTCTTCCTAAGAAGAATGTGCATGGGACACGCTCGCAGGGATTTTAAATTTCTTGGGGAAGTACGGGGCTTCACCCCAAACCATTTCATAGGTTCGCCTGAACCTTGATATTTTTCCTTTCCTTTCTTCTTGGTTGGTCTCGGTGTGGACATAACCTCTTCGGCCTCAGACTCAATCTCCACTACTTCCTCGGTTTCTTGTTCTACCAAGGTCACTGGTTCTGAGGGTTCAACAGGATTAGTGGCCATCATTTTCACCTAAAAAACAAACTTGGCATGGCTACTATCCAAGGGGGAAGTGTGCTCAGACATGAACAACACATAAAAGACACAGAATCATACAGATCACAAATTGTTCAAGCTATACAGAACCCCCTTCTGAGCTATCCCCTTGCTTTTATAACCCTGGCGATCGACCAATAGTTGGGAAATCCTTATCAAAAACATACCATCGAGTAAACGGTAAAAAATCTTCCAAAATCACCTCATTAAATGTCAGACGCCTGCTCCCTTTAATGGTAATTTTTTGCCTTTCACCCTCTTTTACTGTTCCAATGGCTAGTTTTCGCACTTCATGTGTGCCCAGTGAATCTGTGCGATCCCAGTGCACCTCCTATGCGCCCATCATTCATTTGCATGGCCAGCGCACCTACTGCATTCTGAGTGTAATCCTACACCTCCGGCGCACCCCTCTAGTATCCCAACCCTATTGTTGCTTTCTGCATGTACCATGGTACCTACTGTGCTTACATCCCTTCGTGGGTATGCCTCACTTCATACAGCTACTACAGCCATATAGTCATTTGATTCGATACATTTTGAGACGGTTGCCATTGATATAGCTGGGTAACATATCGCCGCGCAGGGTGCCTAACCAAAAAACTCCGCCATCTATGATTTCCTTAATTGTATAAGGTCTATGCCAGTGTTTTCGGAACTTCCCCGGGTGTTTCGCAAACTGGATATCATATAATAGGACTAATTCTCCCTTCAAAAAGGTCTTTAGATTAATATGTCGATCATGCCATGCTTATCCCATGCCTTATGAACCTGCTAATGGAAATTAGCAATGAAATTGTCTTCCTCTAAAGCCATAAGCTGCGTTAAACACTCCTCCATGATATCAGGCTCTTCCATCTTGGTAAAGGCTGTGATGCATAGGCTAGGAATAATATATTCCATGGGCATAATGGCCTCCTTTCCATAGACCATCCTAAATGGTGTTTTCCCTGTCAACTTATTGCAGGTGGTTTGGTAGGCCCAAAGAACAGACACGATGCTCACGTCCCAGTCGATGCGATTGACATTACAGACCTTAGTCAGTGTGTGCTCCAAAACTTTATTAAACGCTTCAATTGCTCTATTTTCTTGAGGATGATATGGAGTTCTTTTCGAATTATGGATCCGGAATTCTTTCGCCAATGCCTGTATTGTCTCATTGACAAAGTGCGTACCTCTATTGCTCATCAAGATTTTTGGACATCCAAATCTCGTCAGAATCTACTCAAAGATGAAGTGTGCAACAATATCTATAGTTCAATCCTTCACATCTTGTGCTTCAACCCACCTGGTTACATAATCAATGGAACTTATAATGTAACGCGCACCTATCTTCTTTCCGGGTGGGTTGATAGGTCCCATAAAATTGATGTCCCATTTTTCAAATGCTTGCAAGGCCATTTCCAGTTTAAGGGGAATTTCATCTCTACATGATGATATTCCTATTCGTTTTCATGTATTGTAGTCTTTAAATGGTCATGAGAGTCAGTATGTAGGGTAGGCCACCATAGTCCAAATCTTAAGATCTTTTGCGCCATTGCTTTCCCTACATAGTGACCTCCTTCTACCCCTTCGTATGCTTCTTCCAAGAAATCATGTCGTTCATGCTCTACAATATACCTGAGCAACACTTATCCACTCCCATCTTATATAAATGACCTACGATGATGGTAAAATCTGCAGTGCTCATTACAAACTCTTTCTTTTGTTGCACTGAATACTCCACAGGTGCCCTGCCTGTAGTCAGGAACTGAATGATGTCAGCGAAGTGTGCATCAACTATCTTAATAGAAAATAACTACGTGTCTGGCAGTCCTTCTTCTAGGTTGGTCAGTTCCTTGCCATTCTCAATTTGGGACAAGTGATCTGGCCCAAAATTCAACTTCCATGGCTTGAAAATGATCTCAAAGTTGTATTTCTGTAACAGCGTAAGCCATCGATATATTCCCCCCCCAACACAAGCTTATTCACCAAGTACTTCAAAGCCAAATCATCTATAAATATTTTAAAGTTTCCTCCTAACAGACAGTGGTGATAGTTTTGTAATGCATAGACCATGGCCAATCCCTCCCGCTCTGTGGTGGAATAGTTGCACTCTGCACCAGAGAGTTCCCGACTAGCAAATACAACCAGTTGATCAATATCTCTATCTCCAGGCTGCTTCAAGACCACTCCCAACGTGATTCCCAATGTGTCAACGTGAATATGGAATACCTTCACCCAATCCAGAAAAATGAGGATAGGCACAGAGACCATCTTCTCCTTGAGTAGTTCGAAGCTCTTCTGACACTCATCATCCCAAAAAAATGAGACATCCTTCTTGAGTAGCTTTTCCATAGGCGTTGTGATCAATGCGTTCCCATGAATGAATTTTTTGTAGTAGCCTGTATGTCTGAGCATTGAATGTAGCTATTTCTCAGTAGTAGGTACTACCAGATTTATGATAACTGCATGTTTCGCAGGGTCAAACATCAACCCCTGTTAGCAAACTATATCTCCAAGCAAGATTCCGAAGGGTACACAAAAGATACACTTCTTGATGTTCAGGGAAATCTAGTGCTTTCTACAGGCATACAACATCATGCGCAGGTTCGAAACGTGCATATTTACTAAGTCGAGGATAGTCAAATCATCAAAGTAAACCTCCAGAAATTTGTGGATGAACTCTTTGAACATTACGAATACTACTTGCGAGAAGATGGCAGGGGCATTCTTGAGTCCAAACGACATGACCGTATACCGGAAGGATCCCCATTCAGTGGCAAATGTAGTTCCCTTTTAGTGGCAAACATAGTTTTTCTACTATCTTTAGGTGTGATTCTGATCTGATGGTAGCCTGAGAAACCTTCAGTGAATGAGTACACTTCTTGGCCTCCTACGCTATCCAGGATTTCATCTATGAACGACGTCAGAAAGAGATCATGTACATAGGCATCATTTAATTTGTGTAAGTCCACACAAAATTGAATTTTCCCCTTCGCCTTATGTTCCTGAACCACCATTGGGCTTACCGAATCTGACTGTTCGCCTGGTTTGATGATACCTGTAGTGAGCATTTTATCGATTTCTTCCTTAACCTTATGCTTATACCTAGGATTCATCTAATAAGGGAATTGCTTCACAGGGTGCCCATCTGGTTTTAGCATGATGCGCATAACCCCTAGGTCTCCCATGATCCCCTTGAGCTTCAAAAAGTTCATCGGGAATAAGTCTTGATATTTTATGAGCAATTCTACAACTTTACCAACTGTATCATCATCCTAGTAATCCCTAGTTTTAGCCAACTTGGGCTGCGTTTTCATGCCAATGTTGACTTCTCGCAGCTTTAGAGGCTTCGTAACATCCACAGTTTGTAGTGGTGGTCCAAAAACTGCGCATTCTCCCTCTGAATCTGGGATCGAGAGATTGCGTGGATCCTCATCGCACTCTTCTATGGTTATATTATGGTAGTTAGCAACATCCTGCATCTATGTCTCCCATGTTGGTACCCCAAGTGCTGCGTAGGGGCGTCATTCATCAAATACGAAGGTATCGATATCCTAGAGAGCTTCGCCAAGTGCCTTTGTTCCCCCTGTTAGCCCAAATGTCCCTATAAACTCATCCTTTAATGTTTCCCAATGGTGGGAATTGGTCCCAAGGCACGAACAAACAGGTGAACCCATTCTTCTATAATCCGGTCACACCATTTTTCCATCCAAGCGAACACATTCTTGCATGGGTCTTCAGGGCCAGGGAATTTATTTACGCGCAAGTGGGTCAGAGGTTCAAATCTCAAGATCATCATATCCTCACACTCTTCCCAATCTTGGAACTCCCCCTTATGTGTGTCCCACCACCTCGCAGGGGTTGCGCTCATTGCTAGATTAAGAGCCCATAGCCTTCACTCTCTTGGAACCTTTGCTTCAAAAGTTCGCAAAAACTCCTTAATATTACTAGAACCATCAAAGTAGGGAAGTTCTCTTACCTATGAGGAGATGCATCAGAAGTCCTTTTTGATCCTAAGGCATCACAACGCAGATACATCATGTAACTGGTTCTGCAAATTTTCTATTTATCCATCGGAGTCAAAGAAAAATTTACTATCACTTTCCCAACAAAGTACTCCATCAGCCGTGGGATTGATCCAATCTTCATCCCACACAATTAACTTACAGATGTGACCCACATCCTCTTCTTCGCGCACTGGTTTCGTGTATCGTTCTCCTTTCGTCGGGTCCAATGGTAGTATTACCCGCGTACCTTCATTTTCAAACACCATGCTTCTCTTCTTCAAATTGATAATACCACCCATATCTTTGGCCCAGTCCAATCCTAAGAGCGCAGGATAGGGGTTCACATCTTCTACAATCGGGATGACCTCAAAATCAACCCGGACCTTAACTCCTATGATATCTACCATGATTTTTTACAGCCTTCCCAATGGTATGAGATTCTGTTGATTGGCTATGCACAGTTGGATAGTGGACCATTTCAAATTAGGTTCCCCCATTCGTTGCCAAGTTTTCTTGGGAAAAACATTCGCCTCTGATCCCAAGTCCAAAATAACCTGATCCATTTCATAATCACCAATTTTCACTGTTAGCTGCATTTCCCTACTAGTGTGTTTCTTATGTTTGTACAGTTTGTGCACATCTTTAACTTCCAGGGAAGATTAGTTCTTTCTGCATAGCTATCTATTACTGCCTGGAGGTTTTCTACGGCCTGCTGGTTGGGTAGTAGCTTCATAAATGGCTGCAAAAATGGTTTTACCTCGTCCTCTGCTTTGATGTTTGTGGGGGTCTAAGAAGTATATGCCTCAGCCTTAGTAAAGTCTTATTGAGTTGCGACAAAGGTTTCATTTTCCTTTTGTATGTCCAAACCTTCTTGTTTGATGACTGCTTTTCAGATCATAGCCTCCGCCACAGCTTTTTCCTTAGCCCCTCCAATAGACAGGTCGCTACGTGTTATAACATTAACGCTTCATCCTTTGTCTTGAGGTTCTTCCTTAACCCTTTTCACATTCTTCGTAGGTGTCTACTACTTTTACTGAATTTTGGCTATCGGCATTGGGCATTCTTCAATCACATGGTCCATCTGTTTGCGGTATCTGTAGGATTGCCTTACTAGGTTCATGCAGTCCCTTGCAAAGTGCGCTACCTCTCTGCAGTTATAGCAGATCAAGTGTACTCTTCCTCTACATGCGCTTCCACCTCTTCCCCCCCGCCTCCGCTGCCCCTAGCTGCGGAGCCACTTATGCTTGAGGGGGATCTTGACGACGACAGGTCCAATTGTACCCTATATATATTTCCTCGGTCGACCATCAAATCATAAGTTCAACATTTTTTCTCATCATTTCCTACAAATCTTCAAAATCTCCACCATCGTTGCTTCAGTTCTGGGACATACGCACCCATATAGGGGTAGTGGTTAGTATCATGCAAGCCGTCTATGCGACAATCATCAGACCATAATGCTGGCCCACTTGGTCTCCAATGCAACGGACTAGGTCCCCCCGCCTATAGATAGTCTCCTAGTAGTGGGCATTAATCCTTAGTATGCCTAGATACCCTACATCGTATGCACCATATGTATCGGCTAGCTTCTTTCCCTTGATCCTTTCGCAGGTTCTGGATTTCCATGTGCATCGCCTCCAGTTTCCCTTGGGTTTGTTGTACTCCCAACTGAGTATCATCTCTTGGCACAACTTCCAATTTCATAGAAATCTCTAGGGCCTTTCCATGCAATTCAATGGCTTGATGACCCATAGGTACATGCAAGTGAGGCAGTAGCATAACAATGAACCATTATGTGTGCTACCTATAATCATACAGAAATCCTCCTTCCCTGATTACTTTCTTTAGCCATTTGTTAGCTTCCTAGACACACTCAGAGGGTCCTTGCTTGAAGTCTTTCAGGTCATTTACAATATGATAGTAGGACATAGGCTTCTTAAACTGTTGTTTTAGGGAATCTTTGATATTTTGAACGGTTGCAGTCACATGCTGAGTTATGTATCCCATATACCTATCTAGGGCCTTTCCTTCAAAGTTAAGGGATAGCTGTGATCTTCTCACCGCATGGCCGGCCACATTTTTCCTATTCCATACTGTTTCTATGACAAACCAGAACCAATCCATATCTTCGTCCCCTACGCCCTTGAAGGTAGGTTGCTTCATGTGCGTGGTCATCTCATCTTCTGATGGAGGTGGAGGCATGGGTGAGTTCTTACCCCTATGTTGGCTTGAAGGTGGTGTAGTTGGAGGGATCTGTGTAGCCAAATCCCCTGCTGTGTTGTAGATAGATTTATCTCCTTCTTGATTGGTTTTGTACTATTCACCACTTCGTGTTGTACCCTGCCTCTGGTCGGAGCTTATTCACCCTATGTGGCTACACAGAATTCTCTTTTCGCACAATTATATTTTAATCAGTAGTGGCAAGGTTTTCAAAAACTCACCCCAGAACCCCTTAAAGAACCTTCGTTCTGCCTCTGAATAGGACATGAATTGATCGATCCAAAATTATGTCACAAATCCCCCCAGCACACTATCCACCCAATGATCTACCGTATGAGTGGTGGTGTTATCGGTCTTTTCTAACTGCTCGATTAAATCTGGAGTCCACTGTGTGACCCATTCATCCTTCCAACATGTCTAGAAATCTACAAGCCTTACGAGCCACTCTTGAAGCTCGGTCACAAATGTCACAAATAATATTTCATAAATCTCTGTAAAAATGTACTTATTCTTCCACTTCTTTGCTATCAGCTTTGCACTGCAATTATCTTTCACTGAGAATTCCTGAACTTGCTTTTCAAGCCACTCTTCGATTTCTTTCTTCTCAGGTCTCCAATTTTTTCTTGGCATTACCCGATCTCTCTATCAAAATTCTCTCGGTCCCATCAACAGAACTATTTTTTGGCTCAAGGGGACCTGACCCAGGTGCGGAGGTTAAGGTTTTCCAACAAACCCCTATAATACTGGCCCTTTCGGTAGTGACCTGCTTGCACAAGCCAAAGTCTCACCCGAAGCAATATGGGAGGGTGTTGGAACTAGGTTTCCACACCCTAAGAGAGAGTAGGCAAGTCACAGAGATCTACGTACATAGCCTATTGAGTTCGCACCAAACAGATCTATTTGCAGGGTTGTTAACAATACAATCGTAATATACAGATATAATATCATGCACAAATATAGATAATAACTTTGCATCCATGTGCGTATCAACAGTAATCAGCATAAAGTACCATATTATAGTTATACCATAACATAGATTCGCAGCATAAGTAGCAAACACAATAGTATTTGCAACAGATCCTAGCTGTTCGCATCAAAAATAACAGATCAGATCAGATAACACAGAAATACCTTAACCATATCTGCATATTTTAATATTAAAAACCAAATACAATCCAACACAGCCTATGCACACAGGCAGCAGGGTCCGCACATAGCAGGACTGAGGATCTCCATGCACACAACTAGCAGGAGTCCTTACCTATACAACCCAACAACAGATCTAACAATTTGCACTTAGCATCAGAACTTAATATTTCCTACCTAATGACTCAAAAGTGTTCATATATTTATATCGACTTAGCCTATGCTTTCAATGGGTTTGTAGACTCTTGGTCTACCCTTGACCCATTACAATGCTTCCAGGGCTTTGATGACCCATGGGCACGCACAGGTAAGGCAGTAGCATAGAAATGAACCATTCCATGTGCTACCTGTAATTATACAGAAATACTCCTTCCCTGATTACTTTCTTTAGCTATTGGTTAGCTTCCCATACACACTAAGAGGGTCATTTCTTGAAGTCTTTCAAGTCATTTACTATATGATAGTAGGACTTAGGCTTCTTGAACTGTTGTTTTAGGGAATCTTTGATATTTTGAACGGTTGCATTCGCATGCTGAGCTATGTATCCCATATACCAGTCCAGGGCCCTTCCTTCAAAGGCAAGGGATAGTTGTGCTCTTCTCACGGCATGGCCGACCACATTTTGCCTAGTCCATAATGATTCTCTAACAAACCAGAAACGATCCATATCTTCATCCCCTACGCCCTTGAAGGTAGGTAGCTTCGTGTGCATGGTCATCTCGTCTTCTGATGGATGCGGAGGCATGGGTGAGTTCTTACCCATATGTTGGCTTGAAGGTGGTGTAGTTGGAGGGCTCGGCACAGCCGAATCCCTTGCTAGGTTGTAGAAATATTTATCTCCTTCTTGATTGGTTCTGTAGTATTTTCCACTTTGTGTTTTATCCTCTCTATAGTCGGAGCTCATTCACCTTGTGTGGCTGCACAGAATGCTCTTTTCGCACAATAATATCTTAATCAGTAGTAGCAAGGTTTTCAGAAACTTAACACGGAACCCCTTGAAGAACCTTCATTCTACCTCTGAATAGGAGACGAATTGATCAATCCCAAATTCCATCACAAAACCTCCCAGCACACTATCCACCGCGATTCAATGGCTTGATGACCCATAGGTATGTGCAGGTGAGGCAGTAGCATAGAAATAAACCATTTCGTGTGATACCAGTAATCATACATAAATCCTCCTTCCCTGATTACTTTCTTTAGCTATTGGTTAGCTTCCCATACACACTCAGAGGGTCCTTTCTTGAAGTCTTTCAGGTCATTTACTATATGATAGTAGGACTTAGCCTTCTTGAACTGTTGTTTTAGGGCATCTTCGATATTTTGAACGGTTGCTTTCGCATGCTCAGCTATGTATCCCATATACCTCTCCAGGGCCCTTCCTTCAAAGGCAAGGGATAGCTGTGCTCTTCTCACCGCATGGCCAGCCACATTCTGTGCAGTCCATACTGATTCTGTGACAAACCAGAACTGATCCATATCTTCCTCCCCTACGCCCTTGAAGGTAGGTAGCTTCATGTGTGTGGCCATCTCATCTTCTGATGGAGATGGAGGCATGGGTGAGTTCTTACCCCTATATTGGCTTGAAGGTGGCGTAGTTGGATGGCTCTGCATAGCCGAATCCCCTGTTAGGTTATAGACAGATTTATGTCCTTCTTGATTGGTTCAGTAGTATTTACCACTTCTTGTTGTACCCTCCCTCTAGTCGGAGCTCATTCACCCCGTGTGGCTGCACAGAATGCTCTTTTCACACAATAATATCTTAATCAGTAGTGCAAAGTTTTTCAGAAACTTACCCCAGAATCCCTTGAAGAACCTTCATTATGCCTTTGAATAGGACACAAACTGATCGATCCCAAATTTCGTCACAAATCCTCCCGGAAAACTATCCACCTAGTGATCTACCATACGAGTGATGGTGTTATCAGTCTTTTCTAACTGCTAGATTAACTGTGGAGTCCACTGCATGACTCGTTCATCCTTCCAACATGTATGGAAATATGCGAGCCTTGCAAGCCACTCTTAAAGCTTGGTCGCAAATGTCACAAAGAAGATTTCATATATCTCTATAAAAATGTACTTATTCTTTCACTTCTCTATTGTCAGCTTTGCACTGAAATTCTCCTTCACCAAGAATTCTTGAACTTGCTTTTCAAGCCACTCTTCGATTTATTTCTTCTTAGGTCTCCAATTTTTTCCTAGCATTACCGGATCTCTCTCTCTAAATTCTCCTGGTCCCGGCAACGGAACTATTTGTTGGCTCGAGGGGTCTTGACCCAGGTTTGGAGGTTAAGGTTTTCCAAAAAACCCCTATACTACTGGCCCTTTCGGCAGTGACCTGCTTGCACAAGAAAAATTATCACCGGAAGTAGTATGGGACAGTGTTGAAACCAGGTTTCCATACCCTGAGAGAGAGTAGGTAAGTCAAATAGATCCGCGTTCACAACCTATCGAGTTCGCACCAAACAGATCTATTCACAGGGTTGTTAACATTTAATCGCAATATACAGATCTAATATCATGCACAAATATAGTTAATAACTTCGCATCCACGTGCATATCAAGAGTAGTCAGAATAAAGTACCATATAAAAGTTATACCATAACACAGATTTGCAGAATAAGTAGAAAATGCAACATTATTTGCAACAGGTCCCGGTAGTTCGCATCAACAATAATAGATCAGATGAGATAACACAAAAATACCTTAACCATATCCACATATATTAATATCAAAAACCAAATACAATCCGAGACAACCTATGCACACAGGAAGCAGGGTCCGCACACAGCAGGATTGAGGATCTCCGTGCACAGCCAACAGGATTCCTTACCCAGGCGACCCAACAACAGATCTAACAATTCGCACTTTGCATCAGACCTTAATATTTCCTACCTTAAGACTCAAAAGTGTTCATATATTTATATCAACTTAGCCTACACTTTCAATGTGTTTGCAGACTCTTGGTCAACCCTTGACCCATTAAAATGCATTCGAGGCTTTGTCCCACCCCAAAACCCATGCGTTAGACTAAATAATATAAAAAATATGCAAAATATACAAAATTTGCAGCTTTTAAGGGGCCTTGTTCCAACAGAGGGAGACTATTTTGTTATGTTTCAAACAAAAACCTCTCTTTGATTTGTCTCATTCAAATACATATCCTCAGAAATGGTGCCCAAAGTTGCTTGTTTGGCTTTTTTTGCAATGTTCTAAAACTCTAAAAAAGCAATTATTTTTTACAAAACTGCCTCCAATACCCACGTATAACTTTTAGCAAAATTGGAATCTGGAGAAATCATTTTTTTTATCAATAATTGGTTATATTTTTAACAAATCCATTTGATTATATTTAATATTTTCACCTCCAGCTACACACACATCGAGGTCAAACATGGCAGTTTGGAAACTTTGCACATTTTGAGCAGATTTTTTAATCAACTCTTAGGGACCCACATGTGCAACCTGGGTGTAATAAAATGCATGGGAAGGTATTAAAACTTCATTTTTGACCATAACCTCCCTCTCCTTTCCTATGGAAGTGTGAAAAAAGTTCCAAAGCCCTAAATTAGGCATTCCCATACTTAACTAGCTTGTGAGGGATTTCAGCGGTGGAACCCTGTGAGAAATGTATTTCAACAAAATTGTCATCAGTAAAACATGTTATAATCATGTTTAATCGTAGAAAATATAATAAACCTAATGATAATCAGCCATAGAGAATATTTGGTGGAATGTGATGGAATTAGGGCACGGAGAGGGCTAAAATCCTAGGGTTTTAAGTTATAAACAATGATATTTCATGAAAAAAACATGGGCATATATGAGGCCCAAGAATGCATTCTATAGATTATGCACATACATCTATAAATAGACATACACCTAAAAATAGCCCGAGGCCCCATACTAGTGTAGGTGCTTAATTTTCACTAGGATCTTCTTGTTAAATCTCAACACTCCCTCTCAACAAGAAAGGGATTATCCTTCACCCTAATGTTGTCTCTATGGTATTCAAATTCTCTCTTGGTGAGTGCCTTCGTCATAATATCTAGATCCTGATCTTCCATGGGAATGCACTCAAGAAAAATGATCCTCCTTTGCAAACAATCTCTGAGATGGTGGTACCGCATATTTATTCTTGGATCTATCATGAAACACATGACTAATCGAGAGTGTAATGCAACTTTGATTATCACAATGAATCACTGTCAGATCCATATGAGAACCAAACAAACCAACCAAGATCTTTCTCATCTAGATAGCCTCACATGCAGCTTGACTCGCTGCCATGTATTGCGCTTCCACTGAACTAAGTGCCACATATCTCTCCTTTTTGTTGTACCAAGAAAAAATTGTAGACCCATTACTAAAGATCCCCCCCCCCCCCCCCCAATGTGCTCTTTCTATCCGATGGACTGCCCACCCAATCTGTAATATTCCTACTTTAGTAAGCAGCTAAGAGGAATATTAATTTTTTAGTTTTGCACTTAGTAGATGAATAAATGGGGGAGGAGACACATATTTAACTAGAATCAACATAAAAACCCTCTTGGTGTGAAAGGGGAACATTATAGTAGCTGGATTTCACACCCTCATGTGTGAAAAGGGACTTTTGCTTGTGGACAAAGTCAAGTTTGACTAAGTCAACATGCATGCATGAGGAGGAGGAGATCATCAATGAAACTAGTTTAGTGTGAACAAGGATCAACCTAGACAAACATTTGTGAGCTGGATTGAAGGCACTTGAGTGTGAAAAGGGATGAAGCAGATTGAAGAGGTCAGCCTTGACCAAATCAAATAGCGCAATATGCAGGAGTGGCCTTGAAGAAGGTACAATGTAGCCATTTGGGGTTAGCTCGGATATTATTCATTTTGGTCTACTTAGAATGTTTGGCATCCTCTTCCTGTTTAGTAGAGCTGTAGTGTTGTTTAGCACAAGCATCTCAAAATCCTTCTCCTTTCTTGAGAATCCTCTTGAAGGAGTATTGAACTCTAGTTTTCCACATTTAGGCTTGAGGCTAAGCATCCTCCTTCAGCCACAACTTTATTTCTGTAGAGTATAGTTCTGTGTTGCAGTGGAAAGTCCCCAACACCACTTTATGAGCTTATCTTTCAGAGGAGGGAGCTTCCCTTTCTTTGCAAGATCTGTAAAGAAGTTTTCTGAGCATCTTATACATCTTGGCATGTGGAAAAAGCATTATTCACCTTTTATAGCATATTCTCTGACAGAAACTACGTCATTTTACTCAGTGTTGCAGTAGCATGGGTTAAGCCCTTGTTTGTGAGCTTGTTCCTTGGAGGAAGGGCCAACCCTTCTCCTGGAAGGCTTTGTAAATCATCCTTCTTCTATTCATTGTATATCTCAGCTATATGTATTTAGAGCTGAAGTTTAACTTCATTTTTCAGATCTAGATCTGTAGATCTTCTATTATGTACTTGTGCTCTCATGAAACCCTTACCGGCTTATCTTTGTGATGTATAAAAGGAGCTAGATCTCCATTTTCATCCATTTTTTGATATAATAAACTCCATATCTATTATTGCATCATATTATATCTGAAATCCCTATAAAATCACGTTGTATATGATTCAGTAGCTTTCTGTTGAGCTAAGTCATGGGATTTGGGCCTTTTTAAGCCATATCGGGACTAGGAGATCTGTTTAACTTAGCTAGAGTGATTTTTTTTGCTCAAATTTGGTATGTGAGTCCCATATGACATATTATAAGGTATCCCACCATTATTTTCCTCTGTTATTATGAAAATATCTTGGAATAACGTTTTTGGGACTTAAAATGCTACTTTTCCCCAACTTTTGGGTCAGAAAATGATGTATAAGTTGCTGTTGTGACACCAACTGATGATAATGTGTTTCTTGAAACATTTCATGAGTAAATAAGCTTGATTATACTCCAGAATTGTGTTTATATATTGCTGCAGTCCCATTATTGGGCATTTTCCAGCCATTCAAGGTGTGAGAAGCTTGTTTACCTCACCTAGTGTGCTTGGTTTCTAATTTCATCTTGGATTTAGGAATTAATACTCAGAACTAAGGGATCCAAGGTCTAATTTCATATTTGGTAGCAACCATTTTTGAAAAATGCATTTTTCAGACATGCCTAGCTAGCAGTCCTGATTTTGGGATATTACAGTGTTATCAAAGCATAGTCTTGGCTCAGCTTGTGAGTTCCAACCATCAGAGGGAGAAATATTAGAATGATGTAGAGGATGAGTTTACTCTCATCACTTTTCAGATCCAGAAAGAACCTCTCCCATGAGGTTAAGCTGATGAAGGAGAAGAGATGCCAAGAAAATCCTAGAGGGTTTCAAGAAGAGAAAGAACCATGCACTTCCTATTTTCATAAAGAATAAGACAAAGGGCACGAAGACACTTGGAACATCAGATTCCAATTGAATACATTTTTGAGTACAAGTCTCAACCTAGATCCTTCAAGGAGACTCTAGCCTTCCCACAGTTCATTCAACTGGAGGAAGAATGGAGACCTTGTAGCACAAGAAGAATGAAGGGCAAGAAGTTTCCATTTCCTGCTTTTGATGGATAATCTTCAGCAAGGACTTGGATAAGAAGAATTGCAACATTCTTCCTACTACATCCAGTGGTAGAAAGAGAAGCAGTAGAGATTGCAGTGCTGCACATGAAGGGAAAACCAAGCACTTGGTGGTTCAGTCACATAAGTCATGCAAGAGTATCTACTCTGGTAGATTTCACTCAGAGTGTGATCAAGGGATTTGATGAAGAACAGTCAGAGAGGGATGAGCCCTCACCATCTCTTGAGGAGACTTATATTAGAGCTGTCACAACCTTGGAGGAATAGCCTTCAACATCAGCAGTTGAGGGAGCCAACACAGTGGAAGAAAGAACTCTTGCAGCCATGCAAGGTGTTCCCAAAGCCTAGCAAGGTATGATTGCATTTCCACTTTCTATTATTGCAGAAAATATTTCAGAAGATTGTGGAAATATATTGTTGTATGACCCAATATCATCACTTACTGCTAATTTAGAGTAGCAAGATTGCACTGCGATGTCCAAGAGCAACAATGAAGAAATAAGGACCCATTCCTCATGGGAAAATTCAGTTGCCAGCTTCATTCAGGAAGTCATGGAGGAAGAGATGTCAGAAGGTAGACATCTTGAGATGAGAAACTCTTTCTCCTCTCTAGATGACACTCTCTCGATGAACATGCCATAGCTCAAAGAGAGACTTATACTTGCAGCAGATCCAAGGCCTCTTTGGTTTTGGAAGGCCATGCATGAGGAGGAGGTTTCATCAGGAGATCCCATTGGAGGTGCGCTTCAACATTTCATGAAGTGAAAAGTTCTTCAAATGTTGGAGGAGCATGGTGTTATACCATGGGAGGATACCAAGAATTTGTAGAATTAGATCCATCACCCACACTAGGATGAGTGGATGGCAGTATGGACCAAGAGGTTTCCAAACCCCTTGCAGATCTATGATACATGCCAGCAAGAGGCATGGCTACGCTGGTTGTTTTTGGGTGAGTTTGGTCACTACCCAAAAAAATCTGTTTCTTTATCTCATGCCTTGAGTCTCAATGATAGGATGCATAAGAAGAAGGCATAGTTGTTGTGGCTATTAAGAAGAGAGTTTGGACATCATATGTCAAATCTTATGTCCATATATTTTCCTTTTTTTGAGATATATCTCATATGCTCACATGTATTGATGTTTGAGATGTATTTCTTGTATTGACATTGTTTTTGGAGGAAGGATAAGTTCCCCATGATGTATTAGGGAGCTAGTTTGTAACTTATTGATGAGACAACACACATGTCCATCATTGTATTATTGCTCCATGATCTTCATTTTGATAATGCAAGAAGGCAACAAGAGTCCTTGTTTCTATGGCTATTATTGAGAGAGTATGGGCTGAAATTTCTCCATACCCATCATGATGTTTTAGAAGGAATGTATGGCACATTGTCTTGTTATTTTGATCATGTACAACTGATATATATTGTTGTTTACTACCACATAGTAGATGAGCACTCATGCACAGCTAGTACTTTGTTGGAGGAAAACTTGCCACATGATATTCTCAAGCAAAAGTTAGGAAAACTATGTTGTATCCTTTGGATAGACCATTGGTATCATGAAACCATCAGCATTTTTCTGATTTGGATGCCCAATGGTGATGAGGTGCCATTCACTTTGGATGGTATGAATTGGGCCGACATGATTCATGACATGGGAGATAGGATCTTTGGAGATCTATTCTTCTTCCCACTTGAGGGAAACCTATTTGAAACCCAAGATCAATATGTACTCTACCCTTTCCATGAGTGGAGAGGAAGACAACATGGGGTAGGCCATCTTGCCTATCATGTTCAGCTATTCAGCCCACCTTCTTTGCATGAGACTAAGGTGGAGGAGATCTTTCATGAGTTTCCATGTTGGAGGGTGACTCATCTTGTATGGATGATAGCTTGGGGGTGGAGGTTTTACATGGGAGTGATAGTTCCCAAAACAAATTCAGACTCCATGCCTTGGGAGGGAGCCTTTCAGTTATATTCTTGCAGTTGCTTGAGGAAAAGAAACATTTGGGAGGGGAGGAATGTAATATTCCTACCTTAGTAAGAAATTAAGAGGAATATTAATTTTTGATTTTTTCACTTAGTAGATGAATAAATGGGGGAGGAGACCCATACTTAATTAGAATCAGTATAAAAACCCTCTTGGTGCAAAAGGGGATCATTATAGTACCTTGATTTCACACCCTCATGTGTGAAAAGGGACTTTTTCTTGCGGACAAAGTCAAGTTTGACTAAGTCAACATGCATGCATGAAGAGGAGGAGATCATAAATGAAACCAATTCGGTGTGAACAAGGATCAGCCTAGACAAACATTTGTGAGCTAGATTGAAGGCACTTGAGTGTGAAAAGGGATGAAGCAGATTGAAGAGGTCAACCTTGACCAAATCAAACAACGCAATATGGAGGAGTTGCCTTGATGAAGGTACAACATAATTTTGGAGGGAGATTTCTCATGTGGAGTTGGAAACCCTAATGGGTGGGACCTAAGGTGAGGAGGCTCACAAAGTTTATAAGGAAGAGGATGGCAGCCATTTTGGGTTAGCTTGGATATTATTCATTTCGGTCTGCTTAGACTGTTTGGAATCCTCTTGTTGTTTAGCAGAGCTGCAGTGCTGTTTAGCACAAGGATCTCCTGTTTAGGAATCCTTCTCCTTTCTTGAGAAGCCTCTTGAAGGAGTATTGTGCTTCAATTTTCCACATTCAGGCTTGAGGCCAAGCATCCTCTTTCAGCCACAACATTATTTATGCAGAGTATAGTGCTTTTTTTCATGGTGTTGGAGTGGAAAGTCCCCAACGCCACTTTCTGAGCTTATATTTCAGAGGATGGAGCTTCCCTTTCTTTGAAATATTTGTAAAGAAGGTTTCTGAGCATATTATACATCCTGGCATGTGTCAAAAGCATTATCCACCTTCTACAGTGCATTCACTGACAGAAACTGTGTCATTTTACTCAGTGTTGCAGTAGCAAGGGTTAAGCCCTTGTTTGTGAGCTTGTTCCTTGGAGGAAGGGCCAACCCTTCTCCTAGAAAGCTTTGTAAAGCATCATTATTATATTAATTGTATATCTCAGCTATATGTATTCAGAGCTGTAGTGTAACTACATTTTTAAATTCTAGATCTGCAGATCTACTATTATGTACTTATGCTCTCATGAAACCCTTGCCGAGTTATCTCTGTGATGTATAAAAGGAGCTAGATCTCCATTTTCCTCCATGTTTTGATATAATAAACTCCAGATCTATTATTGCATCATATTATATCTAAAACCCCCAAAAAATCACGCAGTATATGGTTTAGTATCTTTTTGTTGAGCTAAGTCATGGTATTTGGGCCTTTTTAAGCCATATCAGGACCCAGAGATCTGTTTAACTTAGCTAGACTGATTTTTTTTTGCTCAAATTTGGTATGTGAGTCCCATATGACATATTATAAGGGATACCACCATTATTTTTCTCTGGTATTATGCAAATATTTTGGAATAACATTTTTGGCGCTTAAAATGTTGTTTTTTCCCAACTTTTGGGTCAGAAAATGATGTATAAGTTGTTGCTGTGACACCAACTGATGATAATGTGTTTCTTGACACATTTTATGAGTGCATAAGCTCACTTCTACTCCATAATTGTGTTTATATATTGCTACAATCCCATTGTTGGGGATTTTCCAGCCATTCAAGGTGTGAGAAGCTTGTTTACCTCAATTAGTGTGCTTGGTTTCTGATTTCCTCTTGGATTTAGGACTTAGATACTAAGATCTAAGGGATCCAAGGGATTATTTCATATTCTGTAGTAGCCATTTCTGAAAAATGCGTTTTTCAGACATGCCTAGCTAACAGTCCCGATTTTGGGATATTACACAATCTACATCCATGAAGCCAAGAAAATTCACTCCATCCGTCTATCTGTACCGTAGACCATACTCTGATGTGCCCCTCAGGTATCTTGATAGTAGCCCAAGCTTCCAATACCCACATTCTCAAAATACTGAGTTCATATAAAAATGCATTTTCATTTTCAATTAATTGAAATTGCGAAATTGGCAAACTTTTAATTTGAAAGATTTTCATTTCATTTTCAAAAGAGATTCCCCACATTTTATATCAAGGTTTTCCAACCCAAAAAACTCCATATGCGGAAGTTATAAACTATAATAAAATTCACACCCTGATATTTTGTATTTCTGATTTTGACTTTGGTTCAAAACCCAAACATCCAACACTTCCTTTTATTTCAATAAAAGCCCCTATCCAAGGTTACCTCCTTAAATTTGTCCGCAAATGAAACCCCTTCAAATAACCTTACCATAACTTTGGTTAAAATAAACCCTCGGCATCATATTCATAATTCAGAGTTTATAAACCCAACAACGAATTTTTACCATAGTCTGCTTATGACTTTCAACTATATGGTTATACGATAGTCCTTGGATAATAACACCATATACTTTTGCTTCACGCATATCATAACAATTTCAAAAATTAACCATAGCCACAAAGTTTCATATAGCTTTTCCGAAATCATTAAAACCCAAATATTGATTCTGAACTTACCGTTTCCATCGATCACATAAACTGCGTATATGTCCAGACTTTGTATTAAAACATGTATGGCCCACAACTTAACTCAAACGCACATTCAACCTGCACATCTGGTCATCCAATGATGTTCACACACTCCACCTAAAATGCATCTAATCCAACGTTTATCGCATTCAAGTAAAATTCATATTTTAACAACCCAAAGGCACATGAAAATAATGGTATTGAACTACCACACATGCTATGTGTCAATAGGTGAACACTATCGCCTTCCTTCAGGCGAAAAACACTTCCTATCTAAAAGCAACGCGAAGACCATTTATGGTTTTCAAACCCGACTTTGTTGTTCATTGCTTCAATTCCATTTCTTCAGTTGACTCTGCTGAACCATCAATATTCCATTCCCTTGGCTGATCCAATGATCTATCCGCTTGTCATTCCACTGTTTCAACTTCGCATGATTTCATTCCTCTCAATTCCATATTCAAAATTCTCTTCCATCTCATGGTTCCCATTCCTTTTTTACTGATTTAACAATGTTGTTTTCGTTCCATGGTGCCATTACTCTTTTTTGAACTTCTAATTTAGAACAGGTCAGGATCTATCAAATATTTAGACCCATTCCACATACATTCCACGCATGAATTGAATTCTATTTTTTAATTTTTGTGGGTTTATAATCATTGTTATGATAAACCCTAAAATTAAATTTAAAACCTGATTTCGTTGCACTGTATACTCACAACAAAATGCCAATTTATACTTTTAACACTCCATATGAAAACAATTCATTCGAAATGTGTCCAAACTAGTTATGTATAAATTGAGACATCCAAGTAAATGCTTTACTGAAATCGATCCATTCAGTGATCAATTCACACAATTTCATAAACCAAATTAAACACACATAGTCTCATAAACGAATCAATCCAATTTCATCTGAAAACCATGTGACTCAAAACAAAAAATCGGCAATTGAGTTCTCTATATTTAAACCAATATTTACGTAGAATTCTCTTGCTTGGTCTTCTATATCAGTGGCCTTTCTATCAAATTGCCCGAAGGCTTAGAATGACAAACCCTGTTTTCCCTAAACTGAATTTCTCACATGACCTCTCTCTCCTTTTAATGCTTTAAAAACTAGAATTTATAACAGAGAAAGATTCATGAACTAAATTAGTTTGATTCCCAAAAAATCTCTAACTATCCCTAATTTATCTATTCAACTCCTCTATTCACTCAACGGAATCCCAGATTAGATTTCTGTTCAAATTTCTCAAATCCTATTATAACCAAATAATCTAACTCTATGGCTTGATCTCCATGCAAGGATGATCAACTTGCCACTTTTCCTTTTCCTACTCAGAATTTGACCATAAATAAACTACTCACATACAGTTTCTTAATTAAAATTTAACTAAGCACTTGTCTTTCAACTCTTAGTTAGCCAAAACATGTGATCAACCCATCACATTGTTGGCTAAGTCTATATGCTCCTGCATCAGACTCCCGAAGTTGAAAAATTTCATGGACTCCTATTCATAAGTCACCCAACTACTTCTATTGTAAACTTCACCAAATTTCATCTTCCAATTGGGTTTCTGTCCTCTTTCAATTGTAGGTGCGTTTGCTGCCTTCTTTCTTTCTCCTGGATGCCAAAATTTGTGTTGTGAATGTTCTTTTTCTCTGCTATCATAACCATATCTCTTGCATAATGTTTGAATGCTGATATCCTGCATAAAAAACTTCTCAAACAATATAAATTTCTGCTCCCTGATCTGTTGTTGTCTTACCATTATTTCAATAAAATTGAATTTCAACTTTATGTCTTTTCCCCTGTTTTGTATCTCATTGTTCACCCTGATTCTTGACCTGATCACTAGCATTATCTTCTGTCTCCAATTCAATTCCTTTATATTTTCCTTCCATCTTTCATGGACTTGCTGATTTTGACAAATCCTCATGCTTATCATCTTTGTAATTTCTATCATCCACCTATCCAATAATTTAAGTAGCATCCTCCCAATCTCAAAAGAATATTGTTTCTTGTTTGACACAAGAACATATAATATTTCAACCTCATATTTTCCATCAGCTATAAATAATTCTGTTATTGAACTGGGTTCAAATACCTCCATATCTACATAAAATATGACTGAATTATTCATCCAAATTTTTAATTGCAAACTCAAGATGAAATCTTGAAATTCAAACCTCCTTTGAATTAAAAAAAAAATCTGTCTATGGAATGTTCTTCTGCAATGATTTGTTTAAGAGTTATGCCAACTCTCCTTCCTTCATCTTGAACTTTTAAATCAATCAGCTGCTTACTATCACCTGTTTGTTCCCATAAAGAAAACTGGTTTTCTGCATTTTCAGAATTTACATATTTCTTCATGTTTGCATAAACAAACATATCTCCAAGGTCATTTTGTCCTTCATCCTATAAAACACATTCAAAAATTAATAATTCAAAATTAGTAAATGCACTACATTTTCCACCAATTTTAATCCATAATTTCTATGATTTGTCATCTTCTTGATGTGCATATGACATATCAAAAATGTCATATCTTCCTCCATATTGTATTGTCTTGAACAAGACTTTTTTGTCTTCATTTTCCTCTGAACACTGCTTAATTTCAAAATTATGTTCTCTGCTTTTCTCTTTAGCCTTCCTTCCTTTCACATTTCTCCTCATTCTTCCTTCTTCTCCCTTACAAATCTATAAGTCACTAATTTTTCTTTTCCATGCCTCTTCCTTTTCAATCAAAATCTACCAATCTCTCATCCTCTTTTTTTCTGGACATGAAACAAAATCATATACAACAAATTTTTCCTTCCCTGATAAAGTTCCTTTTAGAATAAAAATTACTTTTAAAACCATGAATATCAGTTTCCATTTAAACCCTTTGCTGCTCACTGTAGATCCATCATTCATGAAAACATCCTTACTTTCATCTTCTAATACTTCCTATCTTTCACCAGTTTGTAGATTGCATTTACCTTCATTCTTTTTGCAACTTGTACAAGTAATATTGTCCTCAAATTTTTGTTGTGCATCAACCTTTTCCAACTGATACTTATGTTCTTCATTGTCTTCTTTTTCTTTCCTCATCATAGCCTTTTCTGGACTAGCTATACCTCCTTGGACTAAATTCTCTTTATAAATCCATGTTCTACCATCTTCCATAGTACAATATTTAATAAGATCCTTTTCCATTAATGCTCCATTATGTTCTTTCAAGATAATTTCTTGTCCATTAACTATCAGTTCAAGTCCATAAATTTTGAGTAAAAATAAAAGAGATAATCCCATTACCTCAAATGGTTGCACTGTATACATATTTTTGGTTGTCCCTATAACAAGGCTATCTTCATGCTTCTCTTCAACTTCTTCTTTTGTAATCTGTAATTTCCTTTTGTCTTCAGACTGTTTTTCATTCTTTTTCCCGATCTTATTAGATTCATCAGCTCTATTTTTCATGGTATTTTCCAAAATTTTCCTTTCTTTAGTTTCTTTGAACACATGCTCATCCAAGAACTGTTCCATTACAGTCACTGTCTGCTCAACTTAGTGTTCCTAAATTGATGTCATAAATTGTCAACCAGGGCTAGTAAACTGTTGAAGTGAAGTGCACTATATGTGCCTAGATATCTTCTTCCTACTTCATTATGTTTAGTGTTTTTCTAGTGTTTTGGTTTTGTGTTTTTGTGATAAGAGGAAAAGAACTAAATTTTTGGCAAAGAGAAGTTATTGGTGACACTAAAACAGAGAAAAATCTACTCTAAACTATGTATGGCAACTAAGAACAGAAAATGCTAATTCACCAATTGCAAAGCTTGACAAGGAAAGTAACTCATAACATTAACTCAGTCCAATTTATTTCATTAGAGGTATGTTGGAAAAACTTGAAAAAAGGATAATTTTGATGCAATGAGGTTCTTTTAAGTAAACAACAACTTTCAATATCACAGGGAAAATCTCATCCATAGTTATAAATTTGTTGGAACACGTTGAGAAAAGATTATCTATAACATAGTAAGGAACTCTATGATAATTTAACTTATGAAACTAAAATCAACCCATTCTGAAACTCAAAATGTTACTATTAAGCCTCATTCAAGGGTTAGAGATCTCTTGGAATAGCTTTGGAAAAAGGCTTTTTGTAAAATTGTGAGAAATTGCAAAACAGTCAAGAGCTCAAAATGATATTAATAATTCTTGTTCATATGATAATAATGTGTTAGAAGAGACTAAGAAAAAGAGTAGTTTGTAAATAATGAAGGCCTTTAAGTCGAATTTAACAGACTACAATACAACTAGCTAATAAAACTTGAAATGCAATGAAAATAACTAAACTAAAACGCAATTAGCCTTCGAAATACTACAAATCTATCTCATTCAGTGCTAGTGATATTTTGGAACAATTCATGAGAACAAGATTGACTTCACTATTCGATTTAAGTAAGCATAAAACATGAAGTTCAGAAAACTACCTAAATTAAGAACGAAACAAAGCTAAAGTTACTTATCTAAAAAATATGCTCAAAGCCTTTCGGACAGTAGGGGCCCTCTACCATCGGATTGGCACATGAATCTCCTCAAGATTGCTTCAAATCATGCATTAAAGTTGTACTTATTTCATTAAAGGAAAATGCTTCAAAAATAGAGTATTACAGTCTTGGACAACTTAATGACAAAACATCAACTAGCTAATTGTCTCTCGGTTCACCGAGTTATTGTTATAAGAAAGATACATAACTGTCATTGAGAAGAAATAGGGATAGGTGTATTTTTCAATCAAAATCGAATTATAACTCCTGTTGAGGCCTCGTACTTTGCTGAAGACATCTGCAGAGTCCTTGTCCTGGTAGAAGTCTACTTCTTAGTTTTGGTTTCCTCCACGTGCATAACCACTTGCAGATTTTTTCTCAGACTTCGTAGAGGGAAAGGAATGATGTAGGTGAGTTCTGTAATTCAACCATATGCATTTTTCCTTTAAGTGACACCTATAAGCTGTGTGAACATAAAGATAGCTACGGAATATGCGACTAGCTATAGAATGACTGCATTATATAGCTAAGTCTAGTAAAAAATCACTACAACAACAAAACCATAAAAGTATAGCAAGTCAGTCATTGTATTCATTCTTAAAGTGACTTTAATCAATCCTATTGATATTTTAAGCCTATAATTGATAAAGGAAAAAGGAAATGAAGTGAAATTTGGTGAAAGAAAAGGACATCTTTGGGGCTTAACATACCCCCACTGCAAAGCTTTTGCATGTCCTCATGCAATTAATCCATGTATTCTGAAACTTCTGCTATGACATCTAACTTCCTTTTTCTACTTTTATTGATGTTCAGTGGCATCCTAGGCTTCCTTATGACCAATTTTAAGCTCAGTTTTATAAGTGCCCTGCTCAACTTTTTATTTTTCTTCTTCAGCTTCTCACTAGCCTTGTACAATTTTTCCATTTGCAGAGACAGAGTTGTGTTCATGTTACTCTTCAACTTGACTTGTTCCCTTAAGATTTAATTTTCATTTTTTATGTGCCTATTCAGTACATCCAGTTCATATTTATCCCTTCTCAACACTTCAATGGAAGACTCTTGTGGGCTAGGAGTTCTTCCTTTGTTTTCTGAGGCTCTCTTTTCCAATGACTCAAAATAATTATAGATTTTTTGTTGTGCTGGGTCTACCTCTAGATTTTCTCTATCAAGATCCTCTTCGTACTGGTACTCAGGAGATCTATCAGTTGGTGTCCCTTCATCCTCAATATCTACGATTCCCATTTGTTTAACCCCTGTTTTCTTTAATATGCCTCTAAGCCTATGGCTTCGTCTTAGTTTAGATGGTCCCTCACCTCTCTCCTTGGCATATTTTCTTATTATATTCTCCTTCTTAAGCTGTTTCTTAATTTCAGCCAATTTTTCAGAGATAATCTCCTCACTGTCTTCTTGTATGGATTTACCAGTTTTAATTTCAATAGATTTGGAAATTTTTCCTCTCTTGCTTCTTCTTGCAAGTTTTCCTTCAGATGGAATTTCTTTAGGTTCTTCAAAGTGATTCCTCAAGAGGAACTCATCCCAATTGTCTCCCACCTTTCTCAAATGATTCTCAATTAGGGTTTTAACTAGGCCATGGTGATACAAGGTGGTTTCTAAGAATTGAACCCTTTTTTGTACATTAGAAGCCATCCTCTTTAAGCTATGGAGTAAGAAAAAGGGTAAATTGATTTCTTCATCTAGGAAATGCATCATAAGCTGAATATGATAAACATATAGGGTGCCAAACCTTCCTTCACAAGTTATAAACTTTTGCAGAATTAACAACATATTTCGCCACTTATTATTTAAGGCTAAACTAGGAATGCCTTTCTTGAAAACTAATATATCCATACCTGGTGTTTTGAGCATCTGCCTCCATGCCTCATTGTGAAATTCCTTGTTTTTGAACCATCGTTCACCTTTCCTTGGTAATTCTGTTGCTTCTACAATAAAGGATTATGTGATAGTGAACTTGACATCACCTATTTCAAATTCTGACCCATTGAAGGACTGGGCAAATGTCTTGGTAACCTCCTTATGGAATCCATTGAACTTTTCCAAAAAATGTAGCCACCCCACCTGCTGTAAGATTTCTCTAATCTGTGGGTAACCCTCTAGGTATTTTGTTCCGACTGGTTCGGATCTTACAATGAGTCCGATGGTTTCTTTTCTCAATCTTCAATTTACTACTCCGTAACTGCTCTCCTATTCACAGTAAAAATGGCTGTAGAAGGTTGTTTTCACCCCAAATATGACTTCTCTGTTTTGCAGATAGGAATTTTCTACGGAAAAATGACATGAAGCGGTTATGGAATGAGTGAAATACAGTGAGGGTAAATAAGACGACAAATGAGTTCGAGAGCTATCATGGAGTGAAATACCGCGGAAAAAAATGTCGTGAGAATTTCAAAATCATCATTGAATACTTCGGGTTAGTGACGTGACCTAATAGGTCACTTCAAGTACTAACCATTAATTTTTAATAAATGATGATTTGATATGGCGGAATGGAAGGGATTTGTCCATGAATTTTATGATAGGCTTAATAGGCTTGATCAATACGAATAATCAAAATAACTTTATGAAACATACATATAACTTAACCATACTATAACTTTCATAATCTGTTATCATAATAATTTCACAAGTTACCTTAGCCATTCTTTTGATTTTTGTGGTTTTTGATATGCTTTGTCTTCCTTTGAAAATCATTGATCTTTCAGTCTTCATAATCCCTTTAATTTTTCTTGTTGACATAGCTGTGCAAGATCAATTTGCTGCTGAACAAGTGGTTGTTGGATAGTTTCCTGCAGGATACCTGGCTGCAGAATGTCTAGCTGGCTGCAGAATGTCTGGCTACAGAATATACCTGTAGAAGCTTTGAAACATGGAATGAAATGATTTGAAACAAGGATGGAATGTAGTGTGAAATGAAATAAGATGGATCATGAAATATGGTGGAATGAAGCATGAGTGAAGTGAAATATAATGGAATGAAATGGACCATAAATGTAAAGTGGAATGAAATATGAAAAGTGGCCTGCTACTTATGATTTGTAATACTCAATTGAAGAAAGAGTTCAAATTTAAAAATCTGAAATGAAAATGAGGTGGACCATGGAATGGATTGAATGAAGTATGGATGGATGGAGTGAATGAAATATGAATGAAGTGAGGCATGATGGAGTGAAATGGATCATAAGTGGAATATGATATATAAAATGGGCTTGCACTTATGATTTTGTGATAGCTTCTTGCAGGAAAAGAACAAATTTGAAAAGCTAAAGTGTCAGAAGAATTTTGATTTTCACTTTATCTTTTCTGTATAAACATGCTAATCAGTGATTATTTTTCATGTTTATACTTTATTTTTATTTATTTATTTATTTATTTTTTATTTTTTATGCATCTGAATTTAGAAAATTCAGTTAAGTTGATGAAGAAGAAGGATTCTTCTTCATTAACTTCACATCACTGTTTTCCTGGAATCTCTTGACAAATTCTTCTCTTGAAAGTGGCTTATGATACAATTTCAATCTATGACCATTTACAAGAAAAGTGACCTCTTCTTCATCTATTGTCCTATTTTTTATTGCTCCATTGTCAAGAATTTTCATAATTTCATATGGCCCAAGCCAATGTGTTTGGAATTTACCTTGAAAATATTTGAACTTTGAATCAAACAAGAGGGCCCAGTCACCTTCTCTGAATTTATTTTCCTTAATGTACTTATCATGCCATCTAGTCCTTTTCTGTTGGACTATATTTTTTCTCTGGACTGCATCCTGTCTGATCTCATCCAATTCATTAATCTTCTCCAATGTATGCTTTTGTGCTTCTGTTAGATCAAGTCCTAGTTGGACTGCCATTTTAAAAGTTTGAATCTGAAACTCTATGGGAAACAGAACTTGTTTTCTATAAACAAGTTCATAAGGAGTATGACCTGTTGTTCTTCTCCGTGTAGTTCTATAGGCCCACAAGGCTTCAGGAAGCCTGTCTTCCCAATCTCGTCTATGTAGATGAACAGTATTTGTTAGGATCCCTTCAATGACCTTATTAGTAGATTCCACTTGACCATTTTCTTGTGGATGATAGGGAGTATATTTTCTGTGTCTGATTTTGTACCTCTCCACCATTTGTTCCACTAACTTTTATGTGAGTTGAGCTCCTTGATCTATAAAAATTTCTCTTGGGACACCAAAACGAGTAAAAATATACTCAAAAATAAAATTAACTACAGATGCTTCAGTATCAGAAAGTAATGGCTTGGCCTCTACCCATTTGGTAACATAATCAGTGCAAACTAATATATATTTCTTTTGTCTTGATGGAGGACTAATAGGTCCTACAAAATCTAAAGTCCATTTCTCAAAAGGTTCAATATGTACCTGAGGTTACAATGACATCTCACCTGAAGGAGAAGGTTTCCCTACCCTTTGGCAGCTGTCACACCTTTTGACATACTAATTAGCATCTTTAAAAATGGATGTCCAATAGTATCCTAAATGAAGGACCTTATAAGTTGTCCTTTTATCAGCAAAGTGTCTGCCACAAGGTTCATCATGACATGCCTTGAGGATATTAGGCATCTCATCTTCTCGAGCACATCTCCTAATGATAAAATCTGGACCTATTTTGTATAACTCATTAGCAACCCATGAATATTTTGCACTGTCATAAATAATATTTCTTTTGTATCTTGCATTCATTATTGAAGGAAATTTCCCTGAAACTAAATAATTAGCAATTTCAGCAAACTAAGGATTTTGAGTAGAAATTGCAAAAATATATTCATCAGGGAATTGATCTTCAACTGGAGTATTATCTTTGATGTTTTGGAGTCTATATAGGAAATCATCTACTGTATTTTGTTTCCCAGGCCTATCTAGAATGATAATGTTTAATTCCTGTAAAATAAATAACCATCTTATGACTCTGCCATTAGTAATTTATTTGTTCATTAGATATTTAATTGCAGAGTGATCTGTGTGAACAAAAGCTTCATAGCCTATTATATAGTGTATGAATTTATTTATGGCATGAAAAATAGCTAAGAAATATTTTTCAGTTACAGTATAATTTAACTCTGAAGGAGTCAAATTTTTACTTGTATAGTAGATGGCATAAGGAATCAGGTCTTTTTGTCCCAATACTGCTCCTAAAGCTGTATCTGAGGCATATGTTGAAATATGAAAAGGTAATTTCTAGTTAGGTCCCCTTAAAATAGGTGCTTCAGATATTTTTGTTTTCAGGGTCTCAAAGGCTAACTGGCAATCAGGATTCCACTTGAATTTACAGTCCTTGGTAAGTAGTTTGAAAAGTGGAGATGCTATCTTGGTGAAGTTTTCTATAAACCTTCGATAATATCCTGTAAATCCTAGAAAACTCCTAACATCCTTTTTACAACTTGGAATATATAACTTAGAGATGACTTCAACTTTTGACTCATCAACTCTAATCCCATCCCCTGAAATGTGATGCCCCAAAACAATTCCTTCAGTAAACATCATAAAACACTTCTCATGACTTAGTGAAATATTTGATTCTTTACATATTTTTAAAAAATTTTCCAAGTTTGCTAAGGCTTCTTCAAATGTGTTTCCATAGACTATGAAATCATCCATATATACCTCTACACAATCATGTATTAGATCTGAAAAGATTCCTAGTACTGCCCTTTGAAATGTTGCAGGTGCATTGCATAATCCAAATGGCAATACTCAGTAAGCATAGGTACCCCAAGGACAGGTAAATGCGGTTTTGTCTTGATCTTCAAGTGCTACTTGAATTTTGTTATAACCACGAAACCCATCTAAAAATGGGAAGTACTTTTTGCCAGCTAATGTATCTAACACCTGATCTATGAAAGGTAGGGGAAAATGATATTTAAGAGTAGCTTTGTTTAATTCCCGGTAGTCAATACATACCATCCATTTACCATTTTTTTTTGGCACAATTACCAAAGGAGAAACCCACTGACTATCTGAAATGGGATAGATAAAGTTGACATTTAACAATTTCTGCAATTCTTCTTTAACAATCTCCCTAAGATTTGGATTCATCCGTCTTTGAGGTTATCAGATTGGTTTACAATTTTCCTCCATGTAGATGTGATGAGTGCAAGTCTTAGGGCTTATCCCTTTCATATCAGTGTACTCCCATGCATATGCAGAAGAATGTCTCTGTAATATCTTGACTAGATTTTCTTGTTGAGATTTCTCTAAGTTCTTGTTTATGTTTAAAGTTTTACCTGGAAATATATCAATTGTAGAGTTGCCAAATTTATCCATAGAATAAAGAGACATATGTATTGATGATAAAAACTAAATGTTGGATTCTTCTTGAAATTGTTCATGTTTCTATTTCAAAGATGATTCAAAATTTTCTAAGGTATTCAGAATCTGGCTATCTTTACTAATTTCTAAAATTGTGAAGAGAGGTTGTATGTCTTCTTCATCCTCAATCCATTGAGTATCATATAATTCCATAATTTTTTTTGCTGGAGGATACAAAGTAAATTTCTTGGTTGAACTACCATCAGAGATGTACATATCACCGGATCTACAGCTAATGAAAGCATCAGCTGCAGCTAACCAAGGTCTTCCTAATATAATAGGATGTCCTCCTAGATTATTCTTAGGAGTTAGGATCATAAAATCCACAAGATACTCCCAAGAATCTAGGGACACTGGAATGTCTTCTATTACCCCATCAGGTTTAATCACAGATCTGTCTGCTAATTGTAATAATGTGGGTGTAAAAAGAAGATTAGGAAGCTTTATTTTATCCATGATTTCTCTACTCATGATATTGATTGCTTCTCCTAAATCAATAAGTGTGTTTTGGATCTCAATTCCATTGATGTGTATTTTAACAAATGGATTTCCTGGGTCTAGATACTTTGGAATGGAAATCTTACCCATCATGATATCTGCTATTTTTCCTGCCAGTTGAATTTTCTTTATCTCTTTGATTCTTTTTCCTGTTTTTTTCATGCTCAACTCCTTTATTGTTTTCTCTATGATTGGAATTTCCTTGATAGCTTGTAATAATGGGATTTTAATACAAACATTCCTTAGCTCATCTAGGAAATCATAATTAGGCACCATAATTTGTTTTTCTACACCCTTATCAACTTGTAATCTTTCTGGAAAGGGAGATGTAGAGGTGGATGTTGATGGCTGCTCTAATATAGGAGTTGAAATTATTGGTTCTTTTTGTTTTTATTTTTCAATGTTTGGGGCTTGAAAAGATGTGTTCTCTTCAAGACTTTTGTTTACCCGTAGAGAATCTTCCTTAGAATTGTTTTGCTCTTGTATGATTACAAAAGGTTTCTTCTTTTCAAGTATTCTTCCAGACCTAAGTTGAACATCATTAAGGTCTAAAGGAGTAATCAAATAGGTTGGAAACTATTGGCCTTCTATCATGTATGTGTTCTGAGGATTTTTGTTGTTCAGGTTTAGTATGGGTTGGGCAGGTAACTGATTTGTTTTCTGAGGAAATGGTAGTGGAAGTGGTTGATTTTGATGTTGTGGATTTTGAGGATTTTGTTGAGGATTTTTTTGAGGAGGTAAATGTGGATATGGTGGATAGGATGGTGGATATTGATAGTACTGAAAGTATCTTCCATAGGGATTTTGTGCTCCTTGTGCCCAAGTTTGAGATTTATTTTGAAATTGGGGGCAAGGTTGCTGCCAAGAATTCCAATTTGGTGGGGGTTGATTATACAGCTGATCATGGAATTATTTTGTTTGAGGTCCTGGCCAAGGCCTTCTAGATACAAAATTGAGAGGTTCTGTGGAATTTGTAGGGGTTTCTTCTTTAAATACAACTTTAAGACCAGGAAGTGAAGGAAAACTCTTGCTCTCATGTTTTTCTGAACAAATTACACAGTTTTCTACTACTTTTGTGTCCAAAGGGCACTCTCTCAAGGCATGCTTCTTTCTACATTTGGGACAAAATATTGCTAAGGCATTAGATTCATATTTTTGCTTGTTTTGTAACTTAAGGGTGTCTATTTTCTCACTAAGACTCCCCAAAATGCCAGATTTGAATTCATCAAGCATATGTCCTATTTCTGCCTTACTTATTGTCCCAGAAGCAGACTTACTTGCCCTTGCAAGAGCAGGGTCTCTTAGTCATTTTACAGTTTTAGATTTCCCTCTTGAAAGGTTGATACATAATTCAACTATTTCAGGTAATGTGAGCTGAGATATATCCCCTTTTCCCATCATATTAAGGATATCTAGCCATTCATCCCTAATTGTCTTCAACAAGAGAGCTTTCAAAGTATCTTGGTCTAAGTTTTCCATTTTTTCTCTCTTGATGTTATAGTTAAACCTCTCCAACAAATCTTCCAAATTTTCATCCTCTTTTTGTAACATTTTAAAAACTTCCTCATTATGGTTGACTAGCATACAGTAATCCAAATACCTCTCTAGAAATTCCTGTTTCATGTCTTCCCATGTCCTAATAGAACTGTTGATCAAACTCATAAACCATTTTAATGCTGCTCCTTTCAATGTTGAAGGGAATAGTTTAAGTTTTTGGGCATCTTGTAAGTAATCATAGGTTCTACATACGACTTCAAATTCAAATAGAAAGGTTTCAGGATCTTCACTTTTGAGTCCATAGAAGTTTGGAAGGACAAAGGGTGAAATATTTTTCACAGTTGCATTGATTTCTTCATCTACTATGGGAAACCCAAAAGAGCTTCCCATTTCCCTTCTACCTCTTCCTTTGCCTCCTTCTTCACCTCTGTCTCCTTCTCCTTTTGCACCTCTACCTCCTTCTCCTCTACCTCTACCTCTACCCCCTCCAAATAGTGGATGTTCTCCATTAAAGACTCCTCCTCTCCCTTATTTTTCCATGGTTGATTCTCCTCTGGAAGTGGTAAATTTTATGTCTCTAGCAGGGATTCTTGAATATTCTTCTATGACAGATTCAATGGATAAAGTGGAAGGTCTCTCTGATGGAATATATGATCTTAAGCCTTCTAGAATTCTGTGATCAATATAGGATGGGATGTGGGTTTGAGTTGGAGGTGTGCTGCCTCTTGGTCCTCGTGGAACAAGTGGTGTTCTAGGAATCAAGCTTCTGCTTCTTATGAATCTACCCCTTGAGTCTCTTTCTCTACACATATCATTGTTTTTGGGAGGTAAGAAACAAGGCTACCTAGTTACACTTCCCCGGCAATGACACCAAAATGTCTGCTCAACTTAGTGTTCCTAAATTGATGTCATAAATTGTCAACCAGGGCTAGTAAACTATTGAAGTGAAGTGCACTATATGTGGCTAGGTAAATTCTTCCTACTTTTTTGTGTTTAGTGTTTTTCTAGTGTTTTTGGTTTTTTGTTTTTGTGCTAATAGGAAAATAATTAAATTGTTGGCAAATAGAAGTTATTGGTCACACTAAAACAGAGAAAAATCTACTCTAAACTATGTATGGCACCTAAGAACACTAAATGCTAATTCACCAATTGCAAAGCTTGAAAAGGAAAGTAACTCATAACATTAACTCAGTCCAATTCATTTCATTAGAGGTATGTTGGAACAACTTGAGAAAAGGATAAGTTTGATGCAATGAGTTTCTTTTAAGTAAACAACAACTTTCAATATCACAGGGAAAATCTCATCCATAGTTAGAAATTTGTTGGAACATGTTGAGAAAATATTATCTACAACATAGTAAGGAAATATATGCTAATTTAACTTATGACACTAAAATCAACCCATTCTACAACTCAAAATGTTTCTATTAAGCCTCATTCAAGGGTTAGAGATCTCTTGGAATAGCTTTGGAAAAAGGTTGTTTGTAAAATTGTGAGAAATTGAAAAACAGTCAAGACCTCAAAATGATATTACTAATTCTTGTTCATATGATAATAATGTGTTAGAAGATAATAATAACAAGAGTAGTATGTAAATAATGAAGGCCTTTAAGTCGAATTTAACAGAACTAGAATACAACTAGCTAATAAAACTTGAAATGCAATGAATAGAACTGAACTAATACACAATTATCCTTCGAAATACTACAACTCTATCTCATTCAGTGTTAGTGATATTTTGGAACAATTCATGAGAACAAGATTGATTGCACTATTTGATGTAAGTAAGCATAAAACATGAATTTTAGAAAACTGCCTAAATTAAGAACGAAATAGAGCTAAAGTTACTTATCTAAAAAATATGATCAAAGCCTTTCGGATAGTAGGGGCCCTCTACCATCGATTGGCACATGAATCTCCTCAATATTTCTTTAGATCATGCATTAAAGTTGTACTTCTTTCATTAAAGGAAAATGCTTCAAAAACAGAGTATTACAGTCTTGGACAGGTTAACGACAAAACATCAACTAGCTAACTGTCTCTCGGTTCACCGAGTTATTTTTATAAGCAAGATACATAACTCTCATTGAGAAGAAATAGGGATAGGTGTATTTTTCAATCAAAATAAAATTAGAACTCTTGTTGAGGCCTCATACTTTTGTGAAGACATCTGCAGAGTCCTTGTCCTGGTAGAAGTCTACTTCTTAGTTTTGGTTTCCTCCATGTGCATAACCACTTGCAAATTTTTTCTCAGACTTCGTAGAGGGGAAGGAATGATGTAGGCAAGTTCTGGAATTCAACCATATGCATTTTTCCTTTAAGTGACATCTGTAACCTGTGTGAACATAAAGATAGCTATGGAATATGCGACTAGCTACAGAATGGCTGCATTATGTAGCTAAGTCTAGTCAAAAATCACTACAACAACAAAAGCATAAAAGTATAGCAATTCAGTCATTGTATGCATTATTAAAGTGACTTTAATAAATCCTATTGATCTTTTAAGCATATAATTGATAAAGGACAAAGGAAATTAAGTGAAATTGGGTGAAACAAAAGCACATCTTTAGGGCTCAATAGTCACTTCTTCCAAAATCTTCATTTCTTCAGCAACCTGCATAAACATATCTTGTAAAGATTGATCATCACCTGCATACATACAAAAATAATTAGTTTAAAAAATACTAGGCTCCTCCTTCTTTGATGTCTCAATCATCACATCTCTCTGTTGATCTGAACTTGTCCAACAGTTCAGAAATTCATCAATGATTCCTTCCTCAATAATGAAATCTTCTTGCTCATCTTCCATTTCTAACTCAACTGTTTTGAGTTCGTCTCTTAGTCTGAGATAAATTCTTCTGTTCATTTGGTTTTGCAACAGCTTCCACTTTATCTTCTTTCTTCACATATTCCAACCATAATTTTGGTCCTTCATACTCTTCTCAAGCGGCACTATTATTGCATCAACACTTGCTTTTAATTATGCAATTTCTCTGTCAAATACTTCTTGACTCATTCCCTTACCTTTTCCATTTTCCTTGGCACCTTTCTTTCTTCTATTGTGGCTTCTCTCTAAACCCCTACTATGACTGTCAATAGTCACTTTCTTCTCCATCTCTATGAGCTCCTCACTCACTATGAACTGCACTAAGCCTCTGTAACAGCAAGTCCTTCCTGCTCTCACTTACCTCACCAATCCCTCTCTAGACTTGGTCTTTTAGTAAGCACTGGTCCTTTAATTCCGGAACCTCTTGGGAATTCTTCTTTTGCTCTTCCTAGGCTTACATCCTCTGCTCACCTTCTCTTGAGAAAATTTTAGTTGTTCTCCCTGTCCAAATTTTAGCTGGAATACTTAGGTTCAATGCCGCTAACACAACTCCTCTCACTCTCTCTCTTTACACAACCTTCTACTGTGTGTTGCTGCTATTTCTTACAAAAATAATTTAGATGAAACCAACATCAAAATATAGCTCATACCTGAGAGATATCCAAATGATGGATCTCTTGAGCTTCTATTGGCTTGGATAATGTACATGTTGCTTTACTTTTCACTGTCTGAACTTCAATTCTTCTGTCAACTGAATTTCCCTTTTTGCTGAATACATTCATATTCACTTCCTTTAAGTATCTCTGCTGAAATTTCTTCATTGATTTCTTTTTTACAGCTACTTAGCTGGAAATTTTGTTGCTTCATTCATCACATACACATATCATTAAAATTCTGCAAATCTCTTACCTGATTCCTCAAGTATTTTCCACAATCTGCCTTTGCTGAAGTTCTCCTTTTCTGCAATACTTCAAAATTCTTCTTTGCATACAATCTCTTGTATCCTGTGCTTCCTCTATATTGGATTCATCACAATACAAATTATAAACATGTTGAGAATAAAATAAAATCATGTTCAATCAATTCCACAGAGTATTAGTCTAGCTCTGATACCACCTGCTAGCAGCCCAAGATGTCAATACCCACATTCTCAAAATACTGAGTTCATATAAAAATGCATTTTCATTTTCAATTAATTGAAATTGCCAAATTGGAAAGCTTTTAATTCAGAAACTTTTCATTTCATCTTCAAAAGATATTCCCCCCTTTTTATATCAAGGTTTTCCAACCCAACAAACTCCATATGCGGAAGTTATAAACTATAATAAAATTCACACCCTGATATTTTGTATTTATGATTTTGACTCTGGTTCAAAACCCAAACATCCAACACTTCCTTTTATTTCAATAAAAGCTCCTATCCAAGGTTATCTCCTTAAATTTGTCCTCAAACGGAACCCCTTCAAATAACCTTACCATAACTTTGGTTAAAATAAACCCTCAGCATCATATTCATAATTTAGACTTTATAAACCAAACAACAAATGTTTACCATAGTCCGCTTATGACTTTCAACTATATGGTTATACCATAGTCCTTGGATAATAACACCATATACTTTGGCTTCACACATATCATAACAATTTCAAACATTAACCATAGCCACAAGGTTTCATATACCTTTGCCGAAATCATTAAAACCCAAATATTGATTCAGAACTTACCGTTTCCATCGATCACATAAACTGCGCATATGTCCAGACTTTGTATTAAAACATGTATGGCCCACATCTTAACTCAAATGCACATTCAGCCTGCACATCTATTCATCCAACGGCGTTCGCACACTCTACTTGAAATGCATCTAATCCAATGTTTATCGCATTCAATGAAACTTCATATTTTAACAACCCAAAGGCACTCGAAACTAATGGTATTGAGTTACCACACATGCTATGTGTCAATTGGTGAATGCTACCAGGTTACTTCAGGTGAAAATCACTTCCTATCTAAAAGCAACGCGAATACCATTTATGGTTTTCAAACCCGCCTTTGCTGTTCATTGCTTCAGTTACATTTCTTCAGTTGACTCTGCTGCACCGTCAATATTCCATTCTGTTAGCTAACCTAATGATCTATCCGCTTATCATTCCACTGTTTCAACTTCGCATTATTTCATTCCTCTCAATTCCATATTCAAACTATACTTCCATCTCACAGTTCCCATTTCGCTTTTACTGATTTAACAATGTTGTTTTCGCTCCATGGTGCCATAACTCTTTAATGAAATTCCGATTTAGAACAGGTCAGGTTCCATCAAATATTTAGACCCATTCCACATACATTCCATGCATGAATTGAATTCTATTGTTCAATTTCTATGGCTTTATAATCATTGTTACAATAAACCCTCAAATTGACTTTAAAACCTGATTTTGTTGCACTGTATGCTCACAACAGAATGTCAATTTCTACTTTTAACACTCCATATAAAATCAATTCATTCGAAATGTGTCCAAAATATTTATGTATAAATTGAGACATCCAAGTAAATGCTTTACTGGAATCGATCCATTCAGTGATCGATTCACAAAATTTCATAAACCAAATTAAACACACAGAGTCTCATATACGAATCAATACAATTTCATCTACACACCATATGACTCGAAACACAAACTTGACAATTGATTTCTCTATATTTAAACCAATATTTACGTAGGATTCTCTGGCCTGATCTTCTATATCAGTGGCCTTTCTATCAGATTTCCCGAAGGCTTACAATGACAAACCCTGTTTTCCCTAAACTGAATTGCTCACATGACCTCTCTCTCCTTTTAATGCTTTAAAAACTACAATTTATAACAGAGAAATATTCATGAACTAAATTAGTTAAATTCCCAAAAAATCTCTAACTTTCCCTAATTTATCTATTCAACTCCTCTCTTCACTCAACAAAATCCTAGATTAGATTTCTGTTCAAATTTATCAAATCATATTATAACCAAATAATATAACTCTATGGATTGATCTCCATGCAAGGAGGATCAACTTACCACTTTTCCTTTTCCTGCTCAGAATTTGACCATATATAAACTACTCACATACATTTGCTTAATTAAAATTTAACTACGAACTTGTCTTTCAACTCTTAGTTAACCACAACATGTGATCAACCCATCACATTGCTGGCTAAGTCTAACTACTCCTGCATTATATCTCAGGACACGCTACCCCACCTTCCAGAAGAGATTCGTAGGCTTAACCATAGCTTGACTTAGTTGGTTAACCACATAACAAATTTTCAGTCTCATGTTCACTAGATACATTAGTGAACCCACTAACTGTCGATAGACAGTAGCATCCACTACTTCTGCAGAGGTAGCATCCCCTTTCCTCATGTTTCCTGGGAGAGGAGTATCCATGGGTTTGTATCCCTCCATGTGAAACATACCTAGTATATCCCTTTCATAATTTCCTTCAGACACAAAACGTTCACCATGTTGCTACCATATTTCCAATCCAATGAAATAATGAAGGAGGCCCATATCCTTCATTTCGAAATCCCTTGCAAGATACTCCTTACATGAGTGTATAAACTTCTCATCACTAGTAAATATTAAATCATCAACATAAAAAAAAATGATTAAAAGATTACCCTCCACCACGAATTGGTATAGGTTTTCATCTGCTTCACTTTTGGTGAAGCCCACTCTGATGAAATAACTGTCTATCCAAATGTAACAAGCACGAGGTGCTTGCTTCAACCCATACAATGCTATTTTTAGTTGGCACACATTTGACTTGCTGTTGAAGATCTCGAAACCTTCAGGATGCTCTATGTAAACCTATTCCTCAATGATACCATTGAGAAACACAGTTTTCACATCCATCTAATGAATGCGTCAACCCATCTACATTGAGAGAGCAAGGATGGTCCTTATGGAAGAATACCTTGTGACAGGTGCAGAGGTCTCTTCATAATATATCCCCTCGATCTGTGAGAAACCCCAGGCCACAAATATGGCGTTGTATTTCTCCACACTACCATTAGCATCTTGCTTTACCTTTTAGATCCATCTTGAACCTACCAATCATTTATTAATTGGTCTTGGAACAATTTCCCAAGCACTATTTTTGACAATGAAGTCATAATCCTCCACCATTTCATCTACCCATGTGGGATCCTACACTTCTTGCTGAATGGAAGATGGTTCAGTCACAATACATTTTCTCATGCAAGACATGTATCCAGTAAATCGATTAGGAGACTATCTTTTTCCGCGTTGTGAAGTAGGGGCTCCTACATTCTGTGCAGCATCAAGTCTCATCCTATCAGCTTCCATGGGATGCCTTCTGCCATTTCTGATGGATGTCTCGACAGGAGTGGCCTCCTCCACTCCATGAACCTCCTCATGTGACTGATCCAGATCTTGAGACTCATCTTTGGGAACCAGCAGTTCCTCCTCTGCATGCAAGTCCAACTCCCTCTCAAGCGACAACCACATGGATTTCCCCTCATCAAATTTTATATCCTGTCACACAGCAGTTATTCTAATGTTTAGAAAATACACACGATAATTATGGGGTGTTTTTGTGTACCCCACAAAAATCCTAACTTCAGTAGTCGGCTCTAGCTTCTTCCTAGTGTCCTTGGTCACATGCACATAAACAGATGAGCCAAAAATATTATAGTCTGAAACATACGGTTGCTTACCAGTGAAAGCTTCTTCAGGTGTACACATGCCAAGTAATCTATGAGGACAATAGTGTTGCACATAAATCACAATGTTGAATCCTTCTACCCACAAATGCATTGGTAGGCCTTGATCATACAACATCGCTCGTGATGCACCCACGATCATTCTATTCTTCCTCTCCGCGACCCCATTTTGCTATGGGTTATGAGGCACTATGAGTTCTCTTGGAATTCCTTCTTTGCTGTAGAAGTTTTTTAATTCATTAGAGGTGTATTCTCCACCATTATCACTCCTAAGAGCCTTCCCTTGCTTTCCTAACTCCTTCTCCACCAATGCCTTAAACTCACCAAACTTTGATAATGTTTGATCCTTCTTCCACACGAATAAGATCGAGCGTTTACGAGAAAATTCATAAAAAAATTATTACATAGTACTTATCTTTTCTTGTTGAAGAAACCAATAACGGTCCACACACATTTGTGTGAAATCTCTGAAGGATCCCCAAAGCATGGTTCTCCTTATCATGAAAGGTGGACTTTACATACTTCCCCATGGTGAAACCCTTGCACTGATCTAACTGAGCAAGTGTTCCCATTGGAATTCCAGTAGATATTTTCTGCATGACTTTTAAGGCTCCATGATGAAGATGGCCCAATTACCATTGCCATAATTCACCCTCATCTCGGCCCACCTCCTTCTCTATCCTTCCCATCATGGAAGCGCAACCATCTACCTCCAGCTTGTAGATATCCTAGACTCGAATCCCAATCCTCCTTCCTTTATCCATTGTTTTATGTTGCAGGAAAGCTTTTCTATCACTAAAAACAATGCCATGGCCTCTATCCTCCAGCATTGCGACTGCGACCAAATTTGTCTTCAGACCTGGAACATGCGTAAAATATTTTAATTGAAATAGTTTACCTGACTCCCTCTAAAAGGTAATGGTGGCAATAATTCTTACACTGTAACATCCGTCGTCACCCATGTCTATATGCATCTGGAGATATTTCTCCTCGAAGTCACTAAAAATTTCCTTATCTCCCGTCATGGGAAAGGAAGCGCCACTATCCAAATACCACACCAATCCCATTGAAATTGACACCATGCATGAAATCAAGGATAATTCAAGATAAAATTGTGAGGCAAGGGCCTCACCAACTGCAGCTCCATCATCCTTCTTGTTCTTCTTCTTTTGTGGACAGTTAGTAGAAAAGTGCTCATGTTCGTCACAGTGAAAACACTTCACCTTGGACATACCCAACTTCTTTCTTTTAGACTCAGATTTAGAATGGAATTTATTCCCATTCCCCTTCTTTTCCGTGGAAACCAAATCACAATCATCTTCATCATCATGCTTTAATGAAGAGCCACCTCTGGTGTTCCGCCTGAACTCCTCCTGCACCAGATCTGACCATAATAGTTCCCAATCAGACAAATTTTCCCATTCATTGACAGTGTATTCATAATAGTGATAACTCTTAGGAAGTCCCAAGAGAGCCAAGATTACGAAATCATCATCAGCAACAGTTATTCCCACACTTCCTAGTTCATCCTGACATTTGAAAAACTTTGTGAGATACTTTGGAATGGTGTTGGCCTTTTCCATATTGATCTTTCTGAGTTTATCTTTAAGCACCAATTTCCTATTTTAATTTCTTCTTTGGAATAGATCCATCAAAGCCTTCCACATGGAATATGGTGTGGCTTTCCCATGGAGGATTGATACAATGTGGTCTCGTACTCCCTCCAACAGGATCCTCCTCACCTTTGCCACTTTCTTTTGCCATGCATCAAGATTGGCAGCATCTGGTGAAGCACGCTTAGGAACATGATTGTGAATGAATTCCTTCAGGCCGTTATCTTCAAGTACTGCCTCCATATTTTCCTTCCAAGAAATCTTGTTCAAGCTACCCTTGAGTGCATATCTAACCTCAAGCCATTGAAAGCCATTTCAATCTTGAATCAAATCTACCACCAAGAAAGTCTTTCTGCAAATTCGAATTCTATCCACCAACAAACTCAACTTCTTCTTCACTTATTCTCCCGATCTAACAATGTGCTACTGTTAAATACGAAATCGCTTCTAAAAATATTTGTGGAATTAAAAAACACAATCGCAAATTACATAAGTATGAATAAACATCAATCATACACAACAAAAATAATTTACCAAGGAAATATTGCAGCTAAAAACCCTGCTATCTTCTATGGTGTATTATATCATGGATCATGAAAAAATTACATACAAATTTCCAATCACAAGATCCCTCAGTACATCAACTAATTGTCTCACACTGTCATACAAAAATTGGCAAATCACTTGCTCAATTTATTGTCTCGAGACAACCTGCCTCCACTGCACAATCCCTACTTATAGAAATCCCTAAATTAATGCAATATTTCCTACCTTTACTGCGCAATCCTCATGGACACATCCAATTTGTGTGTGGTTGCATGCGTGCAACCAGATAATGTTACAATTGATAGTTTACTTCCTTTTCACCTAGAAGTCAACTAGGTCTCCACTAGATCTGACATGCATGCAGTTAATAATAGTAAATATTCAATTACATCTGAGACCACTGATTGTGAATTAATTAACAATTAATTCACTTGATCTCTCACTAGTGTATCTTCAGTTACAACTAGCACAATTGAGTTTAACTCACTTAACTGAGTTAAACTACTTTACAACTTGCACAACTGCACTTCCAACTCTGTTACAAATTCGAATCATTGAGTTACAACTAAGTCAACCTGCATGTCCCACCAAATAACCACTTAACTTGAAATTCCTTTACCTAATTGATTTTCCACTTCAGTTAACTATTTCCAAGTGCTCATTGAGAAAAGATTGTATTTTATTGTCCAACTAATATTAAGGGATAATAATATTAGACATGCATTCTATAAATGTATTATGCATGTACATCTATAAATATACATACACCTAAAAATATCCTGAGGCCCCATCCTACTGTAGGTGCTTAATTTTCACTAGGATCTTCTTGTTGAATCTTAACAGTGGCTTGTATCTAGATTTTGTGACCGAATATATGAACTAGTTTGTGTGATTTGTTTACCATGTCTTCGTTGTGCTCCATACCATCTCCTCTAATTTATTTGTAATATATAGTGGTGGGTTGTATTGTTAAGGTACTCCATGATGTGAAGCTCACTCGTTCAAAACTTTGTGGGAAAACATCTATCCAATTTGAGGGTTGGTGTGTGATCCTCAGGTAATTCTGGCGACTTAGATGTGAGTGTGTTATAATTTATCAAGCTAAAAGTTAATCGTGTAGTCATCTCAAGAGTCATACAACCTAGGAAACAAAAAAATATGGTAACTAAAATAAAATTTTGAAAACCCTGTTCAGAAATAAATATTTTTATCACATAAATATAAAACATGCATAAATATTAATAATTTTATTCATTTCCAATTTTATTTATTATTGATAAATACATTTTCCAATTTGTATTAATTTAATATATATATATATATATGAAGAATATAGTACTTTTTTAATAATAAATATTAAAAATATTTATTATACTTGTCATATACATGGTATTAGGCATTAAATTTTTCTTTGACTACATATTATTTTGTCTTTGACAAAAAATTTATGCCCTTTTCCACCTATTAATATTGGGAATTCATTTTTTATTTATTTTATTAATATTTAAATTTACTTATTTGTAAAGTCATTGGTTGATGTTTTATTATAGGGTGTTTAGTGGCTCATATTTTTGCGTTCCTCTTTGAAAACAAATCCCCTAGGTGCCACTGTGTCCATGTCTCGGCCATTTTTTTAGATGATAGATTGAATTTAGGGTTTGGTGAGACTATGTCAAATTACACAAAAAAATAAAATAAAAGTAAATAAAATAAAAATATTGACATAATGTAATGAACATTTTAACTTGGTCAAAATATAATAAAAAATAAAAATAATAAAATAATAATAAACATTTTAACTAGGTCAAAATACAATAAAAAAATAAAAATAATAAAATAATAGTAAACTATAAAAACAGCCCATGGTATTGACCCATGGTATTCATGCAGAATGTAGTTTATTTAAAGCGATAAATTAAGATGGCCTAGATCAATCTTAACCATGGATCTACCAAGGGCTAAGAGGGATCAAATGTCTTGATATGCAACCTTCTTTTAGAGTGAAAAGAGAATTGATCCCTCTCATAAATAATATAGATCTAAACTAATTATTTAATAAAATTATTTTTAATTGTTTATAACCATTATTATTTTAAATTTAACTTAATAAAATGTATCCAATTTTTCATACATCTAAATATACATATTTTTTCATGTTCAATATTAATTTTTTTACAACTATTTTATTATTCCAAAAATGCATCGGTTTTTTTGTTATATATTATTTATTTTACAATTGTGATAAATTAATAATGAAATTTTTATGTGATATTTTTTTAAATTTCCAAATTATTTCACATGACATGATTTATATTTCCGAAATAATGATGAATGTAAATAATTTTCATTTCTTAAATAACACTAAATTTACATTTAATTACTTAATAGTAATAGTTTGTAACTACATAACACTTTGTAACTACATACATACTCTTTCTCATTTTTTTTGTTAATGAATATCAAATTTTTTCGGTTCAAAAAAGACTATATACATATCTTTAATTACCTAATTGTATCTAAAACATATTACATGTTATTTACTTTATAATCATAAAAAAAAAAAATCATATTATATGATGTCAAACTTACTCAATTTTTTATTCTGAAATTTTAAACAAAGCTTTTCACTACATAATTTTAGCTTTTATAATTTTTTTATTTTTCAATTCCAAACAAAACTTACGAAAGGAAAAACCCACTCAGTCCTTACTCTAGATTATAGTTTTACAAAATTTTCACTATGTGATTAAAAATAGAGTAAGTTGAGACAACCCTAAGGGGTTTTTTGCACAAGTTTTATCATAACCTTTCCCTCCATCCAATATGTACTATAGAGTCTCCTGAAGAGAGAGTGTATTATAGTTTATAACTTGATCAACAATCAAAGAAAATGGCTTGGGATTTCACAACTTATTAGTATGTAACTTGAACAACAGTCAAAGAAAATGGCTAGGGATATTAGAAGTTATCATTCAAACAATGATTTATTGACGTTTTCAGTTGAAATGGATCCTATTAGATGCATGGTGGTGAGTGACACTAAAAAATTCAAAATAAATATCTGTTATGACATCTGTATTGTCAACAAACCATCCAAATTTCCGATCTTATACAATAATTTCTATCAATAACCTCTCAATTTACTTTCCAATTTTTGATACCCCAACCCATGCTTGGGAGATCACAGTGTAAAATCAAATGTTCCTGGGGATTTTCTAAAGGGTTCATAAACAAAACAGACAACGCGAAAGTCAATATTGTGGTATAATAACTTATTTTTGAATTATTGTGACAAACAAACATCACATTAGCTCCCAGAATATATCCAATGCTATAAGGTTCTAAGATGATAAGAAATTTTTGAATCATGATAACTAGGTGACAACCAAAACTAAGTTTTAGCCATAAGCAGAAAACCACAACAACTCACAAAATATATCCAAGGTTGCAATGAACCCCATACATTGTGATGGACATCATGGGAATTTTAGTGCACATAGAGCAACACCCAAGAAATTCTATATTGTTGATAAATTTTGAATAAGCTAAGATGTCTAGATTGGATGTGGAGGTTGGTGGTACAATAATTGAGGGTGCTTCTTAAAGGGTCAGTAAATTTAGATACTGTATCCTTCCACCAAATCTATAAAAAGTGAGACTTGTAGATTATGATTTTACAAAATTGACACTATCTAATTAAAAATAAGTTACAAACATCAGGTATTGAAAAAGTAATAAGAGGAAGGTACACGAGGGTCATGGTAATTAATGTGATTCTTTGTACTATTTTTATTTAAAATAGTAATTTGTATTTGTAATTTTTTAAATGAATATTGTTAAATATGTTGTATTATTTTTATTTAAAATAGTAGTTTATATTTTTATTGTTTTAAATGAATGTTGTTAAATTTTTTATTGAGTAAAATGCGTTAAATTGATATTCTAATTTTTAGGATATTTATTTAAAAAAATCAAATTATGGTAATTTTTGTTTTATTAAGATTTACTCTAGATGTGTAGATAATGAATCTATCTCAAGTCTCAAACATGGTTCTCATGTCCCAAACAAGATTCTTCTTTATCTTGTTATTCTATATTGCTCCTTAACACACCTCCTCTCCTCCTCCTTTAATAAATTTAAACTATGAGGCTCAAGGTAGTTGTTGCATATATGAACATTTAGATATGATAAGAAAAATGTAATACTCTATTGTACTTTTATCTACAAATTTAATGATAAGTGTGCCCTAAATGTTGACCATTTCATGGTTAATGTAGTATAAGCTAAACCCAAATTTACAGTCTTGTATACAATATCAAGAAAGTTATGCCTAATATCCAACACCATGGAGCAAGACAGGTTAACCAATTCAACAATTTCTTCCAAATATCTCTCAGTGCTAGAGTTGTTTTCTCAATAAACTTGTTTTTACTACTCTTGAACTAATGAAAACCAGCATTGTTGCATATAGGAGTATTTAGTTATGATAAGAAAATTGTGATACTATGTTATAATTTTCTCTACAACTATGATCCCTATGATAAATAATATAGATCTAAAATAATTATTTAATAAAATTATTTTTAATTGTTTATAACCATTATTCTTTTAAAATTTTACTTAATAAAATGTATCTAAATTTTCATACATCCAAATATACATAGTTTTTATTGTTCTATATTATTTTTGTTACAACTATTTTATTATTCCAAAAATACATCGTTTTTTTTGTTATATATTATTTATGTTACAATTGTTTTATTATTCATGAGTAATATTTCTTTATATATAAAAAATTAAATTAATAATGAAATTTTTTAAAATATGTGATCTTTTTTTAAATTCCCAAGTTATTTCACAGGACATGATTTATCTTGGACAATAATGATGAATGTTCATGATTCTCATTTCTTAAATAACACTAAATTTACCTTTAATTACTTAATTGTTATAGTTTGTAACTACATACATACTCATTTTGTTTTTTTTTTGTTAATGAATATCAAATTTCTTTTGCTCAAAAAAACTATATACATATCTTTAATTACCTAATTCTAGCTAAAAAACCTTACATGTTTTTTAATTTATAATCATTGTTAAACCATGCTATGTGAAACACACACATATAGGAAAGATAAGCATGAGATACTATCACCATTAATATGATGTATATTTATAATACAATGTGGTGACTTTTGTATTCCACATTCCAAGGTCACTTGGACTCCTCTTTGATTGTTTGCCTTCCACACCTACCCATAGAGGATTAGGTGTCCAACATTCCACCCCTTAATCTAAAGGGGCATGTGTGAGTCCAATAAGATATTTGTAATAAAAATATGAAAATTATGCATGGCAGCACTTAGGTTGAATGATGTCTCTAAAATATTTGCATAAAGAGGTGGTTTAAGGATGACCACCACCACTAGAACGCTTAGTGCAGTTCCCAGAACTCTTGCAAATCTAGCAAGAAGCTGAGGTCTTTTGCTAGAGGAAGTGCTCCTCATATTTTGAAGAGGGAGACCTTCAACCTAGAAGAAGGGAGGTCTACAACCTATAACGGTTTAAGGATGACCATCAACTCTGGAATGCTTGATGTGTTTCTTGGAACTCCACTAAAACTGACAAGAAGTTGGAGTCTTCAATTAGAGGGTCTGTCTCGAATTCTTTGATGAGGGAGAATATCGACCTCAAATAGATGGTGTAAGCCTAACTACCAACCAAAGGCATATTCATGGGAATCCATGTCTCTGGCTACAACTCTGAATCTGGAATGGTAGGTTGTGGCTCAGGCTCGCTTGAGCTACTGTGTCTCTGGCTACAATTATAAATATGAAATGACAAGTTGTGGCTCAACCTCACTTGAATTGTTGTGTCTCTGGCTACAAATATGAATCTAGAATGAGAGATTGTGGCTCAAGCTTGCTTGATGTGGCTTCAAAGCTTGTAGATCACATCTATTTCCGCCCCTGTCATGTACAAGGTGAGATGATGGCGAAAACTCAACGACAAGATTATTCAATATTCTAGAACAAGTTCTGACATATGACTTAAACATCTTCTTCATTGTTAATGTCCATTTCCAAGAAGTGATCCATTCAAGATGAATCTTTGTTCTTGCAAGAGGCTTTTTTTTTAAGCATATGTGTGAAAAATGGGTGTGCTGACCATAGTGCTTGCATGGGTGAAGATCGAAACAATGATCTTTCATATGGTGAGCTCAATCACAGTGTTGGAATTTTACAATCTGTTGTTGCTGCTGTGGAAGAGGAGCAGGATCTGGAATAGCTGTAGGTGAGCTATCATCAAGAAATCTGACACCCTAAAATTTTATGGGCTTGGAGTAGTCCAGAATATGAAAAGACAACTCCTTGTCATATCCAATACATGTTTTGTGCTTGTTATGGACAAGTTATTCCCAAGGTTTTATGATGGGCTTGGGAAGTGTAAATTGAACATCAGCATGCAAATTTTCTCCTGGAATGGGCATATGATGGGAGTCAACCTCAACCTATCCCTTTATGATCTGATTCATCTTTGGCAGCTGATGTGAGTTAACTACACACTGAAAAAGGGAATTTTTCTGAACAGAAACAAGTTCATAAGGACAAATCTTTTCTTGTAACTCCTCTTGTTGTAGCTCTAACTCAAGCTAAAAAAATTCAATATTGTCTAGTGCATTTTGTGGGCAGGTTTTAAAGTCAAAAAGAGTGTTTTTCCTGATTCCTACCATCTCATCAACATTGGAATGGATTAGGTTATTCAAATTTTCTAATGCATCATCAAGTCTGGCCATTTTTTTTAAGCTCAAAAAATGATAAACTGATGAGGGAAAATATACTCACTTTTTCTTTCAGCACATTGAAAATAAGAGAAGATTTCAAGTCTATGACAATCCCGTAACACAATGAATACAATCACTAGTGCAAAAAAAAGGGAAACATGTTAATCTGACAATTTGGTTTGAACTTCAAATGGAAATATGTTAGTCTCACAATTTGATTTCCCTCCACAATGTAATGTCGAATTAGGAGGCTAAGATATGTAATTTTATAATTCAAATTCTAAGAATATCTCATCATATGAAGCCTGTAATTTTGTGCATATATGGACAACATACATACGATTTATGGAGCAACGACTTCAACGATATATCAACACGTATGTATATAAACTCAGTGATAGATATAACAATACTTCCAGAATTTCAATAATTTGGTCACGGTGAACCATGGAACACATATAAACAGCTACTGTGGCGTTCGTTTAGGCTATCCACAAGGCACATGAGTCCCAGAAGTTGCAGGAGATTTTTGAGTGATTTTTAAAAGTGGAAGCCCATGTCATGTCTAATAAGAAGAATACGGCTGAAACCAGACAAACATTTTTTGATAATGGCCTTTCCAAGCCTCTTAAGGCCCGCTTCGCAGACAATGAGCATTTATACAATGTTTGAGCTTCTTACTGGTGGTAGCAGAAATAGGTAATGAACGTTTTTTTTATGCGAAGTTTTTCTACAGCCCTTGGCCCTCATTGATCGGAGCTCACCACCGTCTTTTCTCCTGATGCAGGTCCTAGCCTCTTCTCACTATACACACTCTCTTCCAAGACACCACATAGTCCATGCAGTGGAGCACCATGCTAGATTGTGCCCTCAACTCTCTCTTCGCGTGCCCTCGACTCTGTCTTCATAGTCGATCACCGTGGCTCTTTGCTTATGAAAAGAAGAGGTCCACTATTCCATATGTGACCTCCATATTCAATAGTAATTTAGGAATCTAAGATGGGCTCACGACACATACCCATAGTGGGCGAAGATGAAATTGACACCCCAAGAATCTGGCTGTGTATTACAAGGCCTAAACATATTGAAATTGAAAAGTGAAACATTCCTGCATCTTACGAAAGTAGATCTCAGAGTTACTCGCCACCTTCAGCTTCGAAAAATACTCGTGGAGAAGTAATTGATGCATCAAACATTCATCTGAGAATGAGAGGTTGTTGGAGTACTTCTAGCTGAGATTTTCAATCAAGGAATACATGGAAAGAGTGGACATTGTCCTCGTCAACCCCTCTTATACTTCACCATCAATAGGGTGGAGGATTCAAACATTTCAATTGCATGTGGATCGCCCAGTTTGGAAGGAAATAAATTAATTTTGTCTCCTCCGTCAAACCTTGTTATAGGAAATTTTGGTCTAACCTTAACCTTGTGGAACAGATGTTAGCTTATGAATTCATGTTGGAAAACAAGAAAATAGGAGTCATAAATTAGTCTATGGAGCAGAGGACGGGCACTGGTCGGTGGAGTATCGGCTTTGTTGGAGCTCAACAGTGCTGAAGGAAACACAATTTCTTCAATGGCCAACACACCTCAGGAATTTAACGCATCAGAGAGAATAAATATGGTAGAGATTGCAGGATATAGAGCAAAATAATATGGAAGAGAGAACCAAAAAATCGAGCTCGCAGAATCTGAAATAGCAGAACTGACAGTCATACATTATATGGGAGAGTTACAAGGCAGACTGCAGAAATGACATTACAAAAATGGTCTAATTCTAGCAAGAATCAGAGAGCATAGAAATATCTTTCACATTGGTTTACAAAGGCCACACATCATGGCACTGATACCATGTTAAACCATGTTATGTCAAACACACACACATAGGAAAGATAAGCATGAGATACTATTACAATTAATATGATGTATATTTATAATACAATGTGGTGACCCTTGGATTCCACATTCCAAGGTCACTTGGACTCCTCTTTTATTTTTTTCCTTCCATACCTACCCATAGAGGATTAGGTGTCCAAAAATCATAAATAATTTTCATGCTATATGCTGTCAAAATTACTCAAATTTTTGTTATAAAATTTTAAAGAAAGGTTTTCATTACATAATTTTAGCTTTTATAATTTTTTTATTTTTCAATTCCAAACAAAAGTTATAAAAGAAAAAACCCACTCAAAACTTATAGTAGGTTATAGTTTTACAAAACTGACACTATGTGATTAACAATAGAGTACGTTGAGAGAACCCTAAAGGGATTTTTGTACAATTTTTATCATAAACTTTCCCTCCATCCAATATATATTGTAGAGTTTTCTGAAGAGAGAGTGTATTCTAGTTTATAACCAGATCCACAAACAAGGAAAATGGCTAGGGATTTTACAAGTTATTAGTTTGTAAACTAGTCTAACATCGAAGAAAATGACTGCGATGTCACAAGTTATGATTCACACAATGATCTATTGACGTTCTTAATTGAAAAGGATCTTATTAAATGCATGGTGGCGAGACACTAAAAAATTCAAAATAGAAATTTTCTATTGCATCCATATTCTCTACAAACCATCCAAATTTCTCATCTTATACAACAATTTCTAACAATAAACACTCAATTTACTCTCCAATTTTTGAAACCCCCACCCATGCTGTAAAATAAAATGTTCCCAAGGTTTTTTTAAAGGGTTCATAAAAAAATAAAACAATGAGAAAGTTATTATTGTGGTATAATAATTGATTTTTAAAACATTGTTACAAACAAATCATCACATTAGCTCACAGAATATATCTAATGCTATAAGGATCTAAGATGATAACAAAGTTTTGAATCAGTTTAACTAGGTGACAACCAAAACTAAGTTTAAGCCACAAGAAAAAAATCACAACAACTCATAGAATATACCACAGGTTACAATGAACCCCATACATTGTGATGGACATCATGGGAATTTTAGTGCACATAGAACACCACCCTAAAATTTGCATACTCTTGATCATTTCAGAATAAGCTAAGATGTCTAGATTGGATGCTGAGGTGGGTGGTACAATAATTGAGGATGCTTCTTAAAGGGTATGGGAATTTAGATACTCTATCCTTCCACCAAAGCTGTAAAAAGTGAGACTTGTAGATTATAGTTTAACAAAGTTGACACTATGTGATTAAGAATAATTTACAAACATCAGGTATTTAAAAAGTAATAAGAGGAAGGTACACAAGAGTCATGGTAATTAATGTTATTCTTTGTACTATTTTTATTTAAAATAGTAATTTGTATTTGTATTCTTTTAAATGAATATTTTTAAATGTGTTTTAGTATTTTTATTTAAAATAGTAATTTATATTTGTATTTTTTTTAAATGAATGTTGTTAAATGTGTAATTGAATAAAATGTATTAAATTGATATTATAATTTTTAAGAAATTTATTTAAAAAATTCGAAGTATGGTGAGTTTTGTTTTATTAATCTTTACTCTAGATGTGTAGAGAATGAATCTATCTCAAGTCCCAAACAAAATTCTCATGTCCCAAAAAATATTCTTCTTTCTCTTATTATTCCATCTTGCACCTTACACTCCCTCCTCTCATCCTTCTTGCAGAAATGTAAACTATGAGGCACAAGGTATTTGTTGCATATATGAACATTTAGATATGATGAGAAAAATGTGATACTCTAATGTAATTTTGTCTACAAATGTGATGACAAGTGTGCCCTAAATGTTGACAATTTCATGGTTAATGTAGTATAAGCTACATGCAAATATACAGGCTTGTATACAAGGTCAAGAAAGCTATGTCAAATATCCAACACCATAGAGCAAGACGTGTACACCAATTCAATAGTTGCTTCCAAATCTCTCTCAATTCTAGAGTTGTTTTCTCAATAAACTTGTTTTACTAATCTTGAACTGATGAAAGTCATCGTTGTTGCATATATGAGCATTTAGTTCTGATAAGAAAATTGTGATATTGTGTTATAATTTTCTCTACAAATGTGTTGGAGTTGTTTTCTCAGTAAACTTTTTTTTACTGCTCTTAAGTGATGAAATCCATGGTTGTTGCATATAGGAGCATTTACATCTCATAAGAAAATTGTGATAGTGTGTTATAATTTTCTCTACAAATGTGTTGGAATTTTTTTCTCAATAAACTTTCTTTTATTGCTCTTAAGTGGGGACTGAAATTGGCATATGTAGATGGACTTGTAGTAAACTCTATTTCTGTTAATAAAAATTATCTTTATTTACATCTATGCTAGATAGATTGTTCTTGAGTGTATTTAAAATATCTTTTTTGAGTTACATGCTCATTTCATGCTTGTTTTAGAGGATTATTAATCACCAAAAGATTTTAACCCCCAATTTCCTATTTCAATATCTATAACAAAATTTGTATATATGTGAATAGATTATGTTGGTTTATATATATGTTTTCATCCCCAATTGCCTATTTCAATATCTAAAACAGAATTTTCTGGTTGTTAACTCTTATCATCAATATCTTTGAAACCTCCACCACTTGCTTCCATCGAAGAAAAATTTTCCTTTCATTCCTTCATGATGGATCCTTCTCTGCAACATCTTATTTCATCTAGGCTACTCATTCCTATGTTATTGCCTTACTGTATTTCTTTTGCAACATGTGGTGCAATTGCTAGTTAGTTCTATTTTCTTTTTATTTAAATTTTTTATTTGTTTTTTTCTCTATTTCTATGATTTCCATTTTCATAAATTATAGTTTTGTGTCTACATTTTTCAAATTAAGATAACTTATTATTTTATTAGAAACATATTTTAATAAATTTGATGATAAATAATTATATATATTAATAAAAAATAAAACACAAATATATATATTAAAAATAAACATATATTAAAGTGTATATATGTTAATATAAACAATATTATTTAATCATATTTCCTAATTTTTGGTGATGGAATTTAACAATACAATGTTTTATTAGTTGCTTTATTTTTGTAATGAAATTTTTCCTTTATTAATTTTTTAATTTAATTAAGTTATATTTAAGCTAAGCAATAAGTACTAACTACTATATAACCCTTACTTCGTATCAAAAGGAAAAAATACTATAAAAACATTTAATTAAAAAAAAAAGGATTTTTAACTTATATGATTCATATATATATCTCTCAAATTTTTTATTTATATAGGTCTTTTAAATATAACACTAAGAATGAATATATTTGTATATAAAAAATAACTTAACATTTTTAGCATATCTAAAACAAAATAAATATAAAATATGAAAAATCATACTCTTTGTTATATACAGATTTTAATTTTAATATCTATTTAAATTTTAATATAAGCAATAGGTCTACCTTTATATTTTACGATGATTAATATCTATTAAATTTTAATATAAGCAATAGGTCTACCTTTATTAATACTTGGGTCTGCAGTGAAATTCTATAGTGAAAATTTTGCAGTGAAATTCTACGGTGAAAATTTTGCGGTGAATTTTCTCCAGTTTGCTTATATTCAAGTGCACACATTCCTTATCTTTTTCTAATACATATATGCTCATATATTCTCAAGTATGAATAATTCACCACAGCTACCAAAGATTACCAAAGGAGGACCTAGCACAGTTACTCTACAGAGCCTTTATGAGTATATAGAGTCTTTAGAGAAATGTAGAGAAGAAAGAGAAGTCAAGATACAAACTGAGTTAGAAGCCATGCTGGAAAGAAAATTCACATCTCTTGAAGACAAGATCTAAAAACAAATAGAAAATAAAATAGAACTATTGGAGAATAAAATGGAGGAAATGGAAACTAGGTTGCAGGTCATAGAAAAACAAAACCAAGATATGAACCAAACATCCCAGCAAGGATATGTTGATAATATAGAGAGTCTTAAATGAAGGACATGATTAAAGAACTAGAAAAAAAAAATTTAACAACAGTCTCACCTTAAATAGTGGGGCGGGTAAATTATATATCAAACCAATTAAAGATGAAATGAAAAAATTGATCAAATTAGACCATGAGCGTAATAAAAGGGCCTTGAAACTTATAATATTCGGTTTGAAAGAGGAGGTAGAAGAGGATACTTTAGCCACAGCCCAGACAAAATTACATAATAGATTACAAATTGAAACCAAATCTCTCACAGAAGCAATAAGGTTAGGGAAATTAATAGAGAATAAAGGGAGGCTAATCCGAATAAAGGTGAGTTGTACTGACCATAAGTATTACATACTTAGTAAAGCTTCAAGTCTGAAAGGAACGAGAATATTTATAAATGAAGATCTCATTCCAAAAGATCAAGCAGAATTAATAAAGGAGGTTCAAAAGGTAAAATAAGCTAGGAAGGAAGGAAAATGGGCAATAATTAGAAATAGAAAAACCGTTATTCGAGATGGAAACCAAAAATATAGTAATAAATAGCAATTCAACATGCTCCGAATTCTTTCTTGGAAATGTCGGGGCTTTCCATGGAACAAAGGCCCCAAGCTAAGTTGGATCTCAAATGATGTTGATATTATATTGCTTGTTGAAACTTGGGAGCACGAAGAATCTAAGGTCCCTAACATAGATGCTTTTGCACTATGGTCTACCTGGAACAAGAGATCCTCTAGTAGAGGCATTGGGGGCATAGCTTGCTACATTAAGAAGAACATCTCCCCCCATGCTAGGATTTATAAAAATGACCCTTACAACCAATATAGTTGGATTGATATTACTGAAATTAATGATAAAAAGACCTACATAGCAATCTCTTATTTTCCCCCCATTAATTCTAACTTCTATAAGAAAAAGAATCTAGATTTAGAGAATGATATTTCTAGCCTAAGGAATGAAGGTAATATCCTTTTAATGGGTGACTTTAATGCTCAAACTTCAAGCAACCAAGCTATTCTTCTAAGATATCATTCCAACTCCAATCCTCTTTGGTTAGACGAAGACCTTACTCTGGCTACCCAGTACAAAAGGAGCTCTGAAGACCTCGGGGATAATTTGTTTGGGTCGGAGCTAGTCAAGCTTTGTAGTGCTCAAGATCTCATAATTTGCAACGGTCTAAAGAAGTGGCCCAATTCTAGCAAGATGACCTACATCCATGGGCTTGGCAAGAGCGTGGTAGACTATGTTATTTCCAATCTGCCTTTATAAAAAGAAATAATAAATGTTGACATCTTAGACGACCACGAGCCTGACTTTGATCATAGGCCTTTACTCATAACTCTTAATTTTTTCATGCATAGAGATCCTGTAGAATATAATCCTTATAGTCAAAATAACTTAATCTTTGATAGAAATAAAAATGATCTCTTTCTAAATGAATTAAAAACTAATTTTCTTCCTTTATCTAGTATAAAGAACATAGATGACCTCTATCATAATTTTACTACAACCCTCTCATATTATATTAACAAGTTGTCAATTGAAGTCTCAAGTAATAAAAGAAATAGCAAAACCAACCCATGGTATGACAAATATTGTAAAAGTGTGCGGAGAGAAATTAAGGAAGCTGTTGATGAATCTCTCAAAATTAACATGATAAAAATCTACGAAGCCCTAACTAAAAGGAAAAAAAAGGCAATATATTCGTAAAAGACAAGAGAATCTCTTACACCTCTCTAAGGTGTCTCCTAAGAAATTCTGGAGGTAGATTCTAACTAGGAAAACTAAAGATAATAAAATTACTTTATATGACTCGAATTCCTATCTTAAAAATCTTCATGAATCTCCAAATGCTAGGGATTTTGAAACCCTTCTCACAACGAAAGAAGTTTTCTTATTAGAAGAAATTTATTTTGGGGTTAAACGCCTAGCAAATGGGAAAGCTAAAGACATTGAAGGTTACCAGGTGGAAATCTTAAAAATTGGAGGTCCTGTCCTCATCCTCCACATCCATAAGCTTTTCAACCACGCGGTGAAGCAAGGGTTCCCTAAACCTTAGACTCAGAGCCTCATTATCCATATTTTTAAAAGTGGGGATACAAACAACCCCTCTAATTATCAAACAATTATGATTAGCCCTCTCTTAGCCAAGTTATATGGTATTATTTTGGAAAATAAGTTGAGCATTTGGCTTGAAAGTGAAGGTAAGCGGGCTAAAGGCCAAGCGAGTTTTAGAAGGCATCACTCAACAATGGACCACCTCGTTACGCTTAGGATAATTGTGGAGGAATTCCGCAATGATAAATCCAATCTCTTATGTTGCTTTGTGGACTTTAGAAAGCCTTTCAATACGCTTCCTAGAAATAACCTATGGAATAGATTAGAAGAGCTAAATGTCCCTTTCGAGCTAAGAGTGGCCGCTATAAGGTTATATGAGAATGTAATTTCCAAGTTAAAGAGCAATGAGGGGTGGTCGAAAGATAATAAGTGTAATATCGGAGTTAAAAAATGTTTCCCCCTCTCCCCTACCCTATTTGGCATTTACATCGACAAGCTGGAAGGTTGTTTAGAGGAAGCAGGATGTGTTGGCATGATCTTAGCTAGGATAGTCATCATCTTTCTTCTCTATGCTGATGATATTGTTATTCTCGCAAGGTTCTCATCTGATCTTGATAAGCAACTTAGACTTCTTAAGGATTTATGCTCTACCATGGGTATGTCTGTTAACACTGACAAAACAAAAGTTATGATTATCAAATCCAAGAAGGACACTTACACTAATTTTATGTATGGCAATAGTAACTTGGAGGTAATGTCTTCTTACAAGTACCTAGGAATTGATATTTATCACAAGCTCAACTGGAACTATAGCATTCAGAAAAGGATTAATTGGGGGTGGAAAGCTTATTTTGGTCTTGAAAATAATTGTAAAATGTAAAACCTCGTAATGTGGGATAGAAAGAAGTTCCTCTTTGAAACTTTAGTCACTCCTGTTATCTTATATGGATGTGAGGTTTGGGGTTGCAGCATTTCTAGAGAATCCTGGAGAAATATTGAGAAAATCCAGAAGTGTTTTACAACGCATAACCTTAAAATTAAAAGCAATAGACCTTATCCTATTCTCCTTACAAAAGTGGGTCTTTCCCCTATTGAGAGCCTAGCTATGACTAGGCTTCTATTGTACAAGCACAAACTCAATAGCATAGGAGACCCTAGACTTCCTAAGCTAGCTTTAAATTCTAGCCAGAACTACCTAAGGCTTAAACGAGGTTGGTATAAAGACACCAGGGCCTGGTTAAACCATTGGGAGATCGACGAGAATGTTGCATTGCAAAACATCAATAACATTAAAAAAATTGTTACTTCTAAGTTCAAAGAAAAAATGTGGTGTGAGAAAGATCTAGCAGCTAAAAGAAAATTAAGGTATTATAAAGAGGTCACCAACCCCACCTTAGAAGATCAAAAATATCTCTCTATTTTAACTAGCTGAAAGAAGAAAATTAATATAGCCAAGATTAGAATGAACTCTCATGAGCTCCATAGTGAAACAGGTCGTTGGACAGTTCCTAAAACACCATGGATGGAAAGGATCTGCCATCTCTGTGAGAATATGAACATCGAGGATGAAAATCACTTCCTCTTAGAGTGCCCCACGTACAACCACATTAGAGCTCAATTTCATAATCTTTGTTGCAATACTAACCTTCCTAGCCGTTTAAGATGAAAATTATAGTGAGATGGGGAGGCTTCTCTCCAAGCTTTTTGAGCATAGGAATAAAATCTTAAATCAAATTGAATAACACTTTTCTTTAGGTCCGATACCAAAGATTGGTCTCAGTGGATGTTAACCATCATCATCATCATCATCATCATTTGAAATGAATCTTACTATGTAAAAGTAAATTAAAATCATGTGCTACCATTAACTTATCTTGAAAAGAAATTAGTATTTATATAGAGTTTTTTTAATATAACACAAACAAACATAAAAAGTAAATATTTCCATATAAAAATTCCAATCATTTTATATATATATATTAATGAATGGTTATTAAAATGGTATTTTGGAAAAAAAAAATCCACTTAAATGTTACAGTTATTAAAAAAAGAAATAAAGAAATAAAGTAATAGATATTATATACTATTCTATATATTTGTCTGCATAAATTAATCGCAAATATTTTATTATATTGTTTCAAATATCTTTATTAAAATTTATATAAAAATGTTATCAATTTTTCTAAGATCATTTTTCTTGTACACTATTCATCAAATAATCTCAATCCCCTCTCAGCCTAGAATATTGGTATATCTTGCCATTAGCGTGGCTGTTTTCTTCTTGGCATTCGATGGACAACCGCTACAAAAAAAAATAGAAAATCTTCAAGCAAGAAAAACAGCAAATCCAACTGCATCAACCTGCATCAAGTTTCCTTATCTTCATTGGTGTTGGTAATGTCAGTAAAAATGTCTTTCCTGATCATTTCGTAGCGAACGCATCTCAAAACGACCAAAATGGTTAAGTAACATCAGAATCTTAAATTGCTTCAATTACGTTCACGAATAACTGTGATCAATGGGAGAAACAAACGGCTAATGCAAACGAAGCTATTGGACGTAGTGAGGGACATACGGTTGTAGATGCACATTTTCACAGTGATATGGGGGGTTTTCAAGCCCAGGCATCTACGTGATGATCGTTTGATGACTTATTGTTCACTGGGAAGATTTTCCACATGTTCGTTAAATTTGCATCTCAATACACGAAGCCTCGATCTCTTGACTTCTAAGCCTCGCACATTTCCCAAAGGTATCAAAAGATTATCGAATATTCCTTCTTTTAGGCATCGTTTCGCTTTCCACGCGTTTTCTCATGTGATAGTTAAAGCTAGCATCGAGATACACTCTTCTTCCAAGTTACAAATAGGTATATGAATGTGTAAAAGTTAGAAATAGGTTAACCAGCTATAAAGGCTATTTGAATGTGTTCAAGATAGAAATAAGCTAACTAGCTATAAAGGCTGTTTGAATGTGTCCATGTTAGCAATAGGCTAACTAGCTATAAAGGCTATATGAATGTGTGCAAGTTAGTTAAAGTTTAGTGGTACAAATAGGTTTTATGTGTCTGTACAAGTTAGCGATAGGGTAACACGCTATAAAGACTATATGAATTTTTAGTTCTAGTTTAGTATAAAGTTTTAAAAGTTATTGAAATATATTATATATGAACAATTTTATGAATATAGTTGTAATTCGTTGTTGGAATATTTTTTTATTTCTTTAAAGTGAAGATAAGGATAGAGTTTTTAATGTTAGTGGTTTAGGTTTCTTATTTTTATAATTTATAATTTAGTGGATAGAAGAGAGAGTGGAACTTTCTTTTAAAGTAACAAAGGTTATATGAATGTGTATAAATTAATAATAATCAAATGGCATGAGCATTTTGTTGATAAACTATGTATATATTGATGATGATGATGATGGTTAACGTCCACTGAGACCAATATTTGGTTTATTGGACCTAAATAAAAGAGTTATTTAATTTGATTTAAGACTTTATTCCTATGCTCAAAAAGCTTGGAGAGAAGCCTTTCGAGCTCACTATAATTTTGACATCTTAAAAGGCTAGGAAGGTCAGTATTGCAACAAAGATTATGAAATTGAGCTCTAATGTGGTTTTACGCGGGGCACTCTAATAGGAAGTGATTTTCATCCTCGATGTTCATATTGTCACAGAGATGGTAGATCCTTCATATTATTCCATTAAAAAGATATGGAATCATATATTTAAAAAAAAATCAAGATTTAATACAATTAGAGAAAATTCTTTATCATTTTATTTTGAAAATTTTAAAAACTAAAATAATCATCTAGATCTATTATATAATCACTTTGCCTTACTCTTCTTATATTATTTATACAAAATACATATCTACTTATGAAAAATTTATAATTATTAACTCACTAATCTCTTTATAACTCATGCATCCATATGTCCCTTGTCTGTCTAATTCTAATTTCTAGTAATTTAAATATATAATATTATTTCGTATCTCAATATTTTTTCCATTATCATTTCTAACATTCTTGGTTTTTTCAAGTTATATTTAATTTTTTTTAGATAAACATAATATGTAATATAGTATATTAAATTTAATCTAATACACCTTGGTGATTTCTTACAAAGAAATTAGGTCTACATTTACCCAAGATTCTCAATATTATGAAATGCATGTATTTATCCTTGCTTGCTATGAATTTACTTATTGATAATGTAGTTTTTGATGGGATGTACATAAAGGATATCTTTTTTGAAATATTTAATATGTTTCAATATTACTATTGAGACTATTATAATTGGTACCAATGGTGAGTTTATGAACATCTCTTCAATTGAAAATTTCATGGTAGGAAGAAAACCAATATAATATGCAAAATTTCTAACTTACCTATATTCCATTTACTCATGATGAGAGGTTCATCCTCTTTGAGGTCTAAAAATTGCATGTAGATATAACATGACCGTTAGTTACACCTTTTGAGGTACTTCATATTTTGTGTCCCTCATGGAAATGTGTAATTTCTCTATCATATATATGTTAGAGTATGCACATCAGAAGAATAAATAAAACACATAACATAAAAATGGAGACTGCGATTTAACGTGGTTCACCCAAAAAATCTGGGCTACATCCACCAAACAAAGGTATTGGCTTTCTTATTATTCAACAGGAGATTACAACAGCAGATTTCTCACATCTACTCTTCCTCTTTCTCACACCTCACATCGTTTGCCTCTACAGGCTTACAATTTATAGATGTAGAGAAGAAACTGAATAATAAATTCAATTCCATCCTAGCACAACAAAATAGGATTAATTATCTCCTCTTCAAGATTTTATGCCATCAAATTAGAAACAAACAACTATTGTTGGCATTATCTATGAGATTTTTAGCCAAAACAAAATACAAAATCTCAACAATATCCACCTTGAAAAAAATTAGCCTGATAACCCGTTCCTGTTTATTCTTTTCATTTTCTCTGCAATCCAAGAGAAGCTGACACCATCATAGCTTCTCTAATAAAACTGGTTTCGTGAACATGTCTGCACAGTTTTCCTTTGTATGCACTTTTCAAGAGAGACTCCATGTTCAGTGATAATCTGTCTTACAAAATGGTACTTTATAGGTATATGCCTTGATTTACTATGATAGGCCCGATTTTTAGCCAAATGAATTGCACTTTGACTATCAAAAAACAACTTTATGTTGTCTTGCAACCTACCAAACTCACCAAACAAACCTTTCAATCAAACCGCTTCTTTGCAAGCATGTGAAGCAGCTATGTATTCTGCTTCTATAGTGGATAAAGAAACAATGTTTTGTAGCTTTAAAATCTAGCTAATAGCTCCACCTGCAACAGTAAAGACATATCCTGAAGTTAAGCTTCTCTTATCCAAATCACCTACAAAATCAGAATCAACATATCCACAAACTAATTCACTACTTCTGTCATAAGTGATACAATAATCACTTGTGCCTCTCAAATACCGAAGCACCCATCTCACTGCTGGCCAGTGTTCTTTCCCTGGATTTGCCATATACCTACTAACAACCCCAACTGCATGTGAAATATCTGGTCGTGTACAGACCATCACATACATCAAAGTTCCTACTGCATTACCATAAGGTATTTGAGACATATATTCATTTTCTTCATTTGTATTAGGACATAAAATTGAAGAAAGCTTAAAATGGGAAGCTAAAGGGACTAAAACTGGCTTCACATTGTTCATACCAAACCTTAAGAGTATTTTCTCAATATATTTCTGTTGTGATAACCACAGCTTACCATTTCTCCTGCCTCTGAAAATCTCCATGCCAAAAATTTGTCTTGCTGCTCCTACATCTTTCATATCAAACGTCCTAGCCATCTGAGCCTTTAACCTATTGATCTCAATTATGCTTTTTCTTGTTAAAAGAATATTGTCAACTTATAATACTAAGATAATGAATATGTCATTACTAAATTTCTTAAAGTAAACACAATGATCATATTCACTTATATAATTTTGGCTCATCATGAAAGAATCAAATTTCTTGTACCATTGCCTCGGCGACTGCTTCAGACCATACAATGATTTCTTGAGCCTGCAGACAAATTTCTTGTTGTGATTTTGAACAAACCCTTCAGGTTGTTCCATTTAAATCTCTTCATCTAAATCTCCATGTAAGAATGCAGTCTTAACATATAGTTGTTGTAATTCTAAATCAAGTAAAGAAACTAATGCTAAGACAATCTAAATTGAAATAATTTTAACAACTGGTGAAAATATCTCATGAAAGTCAATTCCTGCTTTCTAAGAAAAACCGTTCGCAACCAGCCTTGCTTTGTACCTGTCTTCTTTATCATCAACACCCCTTTTAAATTTGTAAACCCATTTACATCCTACAGTTTTTATGTCATTAGGAAGATGTACCAGATCCCATGTGGCATTCTTATCTAATGCCTTCATCTCATCCTTCATAGCTTCTTTCCACTTGTCACTGTTAGAACCTTCTACAGCTTCCTAATAGCATAAAGGTTCAACATCATTAGCGGTTAAAGAAACTGAAGTAACATAATCATCATACCTTTTAGGAGGATGTCTGATTCTTGTGGACCTTCTTAAAGATGTTTCTGGTTCTTCCACAATTTTCTTATTATTATCTGTAGGAACTTCTTCATGATATTCATCTGAAACTTGTCCATCTTTACTATCTTCATAATTTGAACTGGTTTCAAACTGAATATGTTGAAACTTAGGTACATTTTCCTGTTTCAATTTATTATCTACATTTGGATTATCAAGTGAAGATTCATTGAATTTAACATCTCTGTTAATGATGATCTTGTGAGTTGTAGGATCCCACAACCTGTATCCCTTAATCCCATCACCATATCAAACAAAGATATATCTTTTTGATTTAGGATCTAATTTAGAATGCTGATGTTTCGGAATTAGAGAATATGCATCACAACTAAAAACTTTCAGTTTAGAATAATCACAAGGATGACCTTTCCATACCTCTTAAGGAATTTTGCATCCTATTGCAGTTGATGGTGATCGATTTATCAAATAACAAGCCATAGATATTGCTTCTGACCATAATTCCTTCTACAAATTTGTGTTACTTAGCATACTTCTTGCTCTTTCTAAGAGAGTCTTGTTCATGCATTCAGCAACTCTATTTTGCTGAGGAGTATAAGCAGTAGTTCTATGTCTTTCGATCCCACCTTCCTTGCAAAAATTATCCAATGCCTTTGAATTAAACTCACCACCATTGTCAGTTCTTAAACATTTAATGGTTCTTCCAGTGATATTTTCTACTAATGCTCTAAAATGCTTGAAAACTGTGAATACGTCAGACTTTATTTTTAACATGTAGACCCATAATTTTCTAGAGAAATCATCTATAAAAGATAAAAAATATGATGATCCTCCATATGAGGTTGTAGGAGATGGACCCCAAACATTAGAATGGATATAAGCAAGGATTCCTTTACTAGTATGTTTTCTAGTTTTAAATTTCTGCTTGCTTTGTTTCCCATATATACAATGTTTGCAGAAATCTAACTTAAAAGACTTTAAACTAGGAAGTAACATATGATCAGATAAGATTTTTAATCCTATTTCACTCATATGGCCCAACCGTTGATGCCATAGTCGAATAGAATCACTGTCATTTTCAGATACAGTAGAAGCATGATCTAACTCTTTTCTTCCTTCTAACTGAAAAATATTTCCAATCTTCTTTGCTTTCATTACTAATAATATTCCTTTGTAAATTTTCATTACTCCACCTTGAATAAAATTTTATATCCATTTGTATCTAACACTCTGAGAGAAATAAGATTTTTCCTTAGTTCAGGCACATGTCTTACATCAGGTAATATTTTAATTGTCCCATCAAACATTTTAATATGGATGCTCCCAATTCCCACAACATTACATGAGAAATCATTTTCCATGTAAACTACTCCATCATTTATTGACTTATAAGATTTAAACCAATGTTAATGGATGCACGTGTCATTGGATGCACCAAAATCTACTAGCCAATGTTGATCATGATTTGAAAAATTAACTGATAAAACTTCATCACTTATACCTGAACCGGATGCTGAACCTGAACCTGTATCTATCTTGTTTGCTTCTTTATTTTCTATTGAAGAGTTTCCTCTAGATTTTTTTTGTCTCTTCCAATAGTCCTTCTTCAAATGTCCTGATTTGTCGCAAAAAAAACATTTTAGCTTACTCTTATTCCCTTTCGATTTTGACTGAGAGTTGTTTTTCTGACTGAAGTGTTTTTCTTTAGATCGACCTCTAACCATCATTGCTTCTGATGTAAAGGTTTCTAAATTTGACCTTTTTATGGTTTCTTCAGACAGCATAGCTCCAACAACATCGTCAAATTCAAGGGTTTCTAATGAACTAAGACTTATAGAAGTAACAAAATGATCCCATGACTCAAGCAAAGAGAATAATAAAGTTACAACTTTATCTTCTGAATCAAATTTTACTTCTATGCTATCTAACTGCATCAAGAGAGTATTAAAGTTATTCAAATGATCAGTTATTATCATACCTTCCTTCACGCACAAGCTGTACAAATTTCTTTTCAGAAGAATCCTATTTGTTAAGGATTTAGTCATGTATAGTTTTTCTAGCTTTATCCATAGACCAACAGTTGTTTTCTCTGCCACGATGTTAAATAAAACATCATCCACCAAACACAGTCGTATGCCACTTAGTGCTCTATCATCGATGTCACTCCATTTTTCATCTGTCATGGCGAAAGGTTGTTCGGATTTTCCCAAAAGTGCCTTCACCACACCTTGTTGTACGAGTAAATCATGCATTTTGAATTTCCAGATTTTGAAGTTATTCCTCCCATTAAATTTCTTGATCTCAAACCGAGCACTTTGAGTTTTTTCCATATTTAATAATAGAACAGCACCATACACAGTCAAAAAATTCAGAACCACCTAAGTGTATGAAATTTACACTTTTATCATAATTGAATTTATTTAGACTTTTTGCTGTGTTAATTCGTACAATTAACTCAGATTCTGCACATAAGACTGCAACTGATAGTGTTGTGCTTGTTAATTATTAAACATATACTTCAAGAACAATTCCTATTGAAAACAGATCAACAACAAACACAGATCAAACAAATATGAAAATGTAGATCAACCGCAAACATATAGATCTTGCTTCAATCTCGTAGTGAGCTGATGGAAATCTGCAAAGAAGCCCCCGGGGCTCCAAGTTGTGCCACGGACTCGGCCTGACGGTCTCATGGTCCACTATTTCACGGTATCACAGTCTCACCCTAGGATTCATCCACCACAACCATGCAAATCAATAGTATTCCACGTAGCTTAACTATCTTCTACGCTGCTTACGCTGATTAACAATATTCCATGCTTGGCCGGTGTTTGGGAAGTTGTTACGTATTTAGCATAGCTTCACACGCAGGTCAACTATGAACTCATCACTCCTGTAAACTAGACCAACGTATGGAAATTAGATAGGCAGCAGCTCCCAGGAATTATAATCAAAATTTTCAGGCAACATATCGATCTTCAAATCTTTCTATTAAAACCTAAATTCTCTAATACCAATTGTTAGAGTATGCACAATAGAAGAATAAATAAAACACACAACATAAAAATGGAGACAACGATTTAACATGGTTCACCTAACCAATCTGGGCTACATCCACCAAACAGAGGTATCGGCTTTCTTATTATTCAACAGAAGATTACAATAGCAGATTTATCACATCTACTCTTCATGTTTCTCACACCTCACATCTTTTGCCTCTACAGGCTTACAATTTATAGATGTAGAGAAGAAACTGAATAATAAATTCAATTCCATCCTATCAAAACAAAATAGGATTAATTATCTCCTCTTCAAGATTTGATGCCATCAAATTAGCAACAAACAACTATTGTTGGCATTATCTATGAGATTTTTAGCCAAAATAAAATACAAAATCTCAACATTATCAACCTCTCCTTGCAATACTTATACATGTCTAAGATTAATTAACAATGCTTATTTATATATTTACAACCATTTACATATACATGTGAAATAGATCATTTTTGCAACAAGTTTTAAATCATATTAGCATGTTCACAACATCATATTCATGTCCACTTGAGAGGTCATTAATATATTTGAATAAGTAGATTAGTTCAATAGTACAAATCATATATATCCACCTCCAAATCAAGTCATTTGTACATACACCCAATCAAAATATCTAACAACATTAAGTAACACGTGATAAGTAACAACATTAAAAATAGGTGTATAAATATTGATAGTGAAAATGTCTACTGGTATGGGTGTTTGGATGAGTTTCTAAGTTGTGGGATGGAAGCAAATGCAAAAAAAATGAAGGATTTGACTTTGACAATTCTCATGCATATTTTTTTTTTTGTGCTTGTTTTGGATGACAAAGTGGAGAACATCACACTTAGAAAAAAGCTAGAGAAAAAGTGAGGGGTCACGGAGCCAAAGAAGGATGGGTGTATAAACATTGACAATGAAATTTTTTGTTGGGATGGGTGTTTGGATGGATTTCTAAATTGTATGATGGAAGTAAAAAACAAACTGAAGGCTTTGACTCTTGCAATTCTTATGCATGCTTTTCTTTTGTGCTTGTTTTGGATGGCAAAGTTTAGAGTTAAGGTTAAAGTAGTGATGATGTATTCAAAGCTTGCTCCCATGGGTGTATAAACATTGACAGTGAAATTTTTTGTTGGGATGGGTGTTTGGATGGATTTCTATGTTGTAGGATGGAAGTGCAAAACAAACTAAAGGCTTTGACTCGTGCAATTCTTATGCATATTTTCCTTTTGTGCTTTTTTTTTATGGCAAAGTTTAGAGTTAAGCTTAAATTCTTATGATAAAAGTTAATATGATGGTCACTTAAGAGGTCAAAAATTACTATTTGGATGGAAATAAAGATATGAGATATCACATAATCCACAACACTACTTCCAAGCCCATGAATATAAGTCACTTAATTGAAGTTTGGGTGCCTAATTACACCAATACAAATTAAAATGTCTTAAAAACTAGAAAGTCTTTCAAATAAGTTTTCAATTAAATCTTAAAAATTTATTTTAAATTTACTAACTATATAAAAATAATAAATAATTAAAATATCAAAATACAAATATAAAAAAAAAAAAAAAAAAATTATGATGAGTGTTATGGTAAATAATTGTGAATAATACTATTAATTTATTGTATATTTATATATCTATGTTTTATAGATTTAAGTTTTAACCTTAATTAATTTAAGTTTCATTTTGATTAAACTAATGGAATCAATTATTATAATATATATATATAAGACTTTTCAGGCAACTTAAATAGATATTTATATATTAGACTCTGTATTAATTAAAAAATACTAATTAATAGAGTTTGCTCGCCTCTTTTTCATTGTGAAAAAAGAAAAACAGTGAACTTCATATTCTAATTTCACAGGTACTTGAATATGACTTAGTCGTTCTCTTCTGCTTGTTTGGAAATGGAAACGTTTGACACGTATGATATTAAATGTCAATTTCAACTTATGACATGTGGAAAGAGTGTTTGATGGAGATTTGAAGGGAAACCGTGAGGATCCGGAAAGCCAATAGTCAAAAGTTTAGACTATGTCTTGTTTTTTTTGGAGTTTCCCTTCACCATTTGCATTACCGATACAGTGGTGTAGGTTCTGTTGGAAAGCATTTGTTGGAAATTAATCTCAACCACCATAGTAAATGAACTAGCAGCAGCCATATCTCAGTTAATGTTTTGCAGGTTGCAGATTGTGTGTATTCTGAGTAAAGTTAATGTTTTGCAGGTTGCGGATTGTGTGTGTTCTGAGAAAAGAACAATTACCCATTCCTGAATAGATTAAATAAATCAAAGTCAAATAGAAGTTACCGCCCCTACATTGTATTAAATTTGGTCTGTCATGAATTAAATGTCTTAGATATATATGGGTTTAGATTTTACATGAAAGGTCAAAGTGAGCAAGATAGATAGTGTTGTGTAATGTGGCAGATGTAAGTCTGAAATACAAGTGGAGAAAATCGTGGAGCGAATTTTGGTGGGTGCGCGAAAACAATTTTTACTTTGTGTTACTCTGCAACCCTGGTGAACGTAAATCCAAGTAAGAAGTCTTGTTTTAGTTTTGAAGGAGAACCTCCATATGTTAATGTATTTCATGTGCTGGACTTTTAATATAAAGTTTGGTTACTTGCGATATATTTTTAGAATTTCCACCTATGTGTTTTACGGCAACACTCTATTTTACTCTGTTTCACCGGGAGTAAAATTAAATGATTATATTTTCTCCTCTCTATAGTTGCAATTTTAATCTTTGCCACTCTATATTGAAGAAGGATTCATATGATTTGATTTTCCCAACTGTATTGTATCGATTAAGTGAATTTCTCAACTCTGTGTAAACTTGAGTAAATGTGTTGTCTTGGTTAAAGTAATTTCCTCAACTCTGTGTGAACTCCGTGTGTTGAGGGAAAAGTATTATTCCCCTGTGTATTTTAATATTTTAACATGCTATCAGTGCGGGTTTAAAAATATCAGTCAAAGATAGTGTTTTTACTGAAGAGCTAAAAGGAGTTCTGAAATTTTTTGGTGTAATGTATTCTTCAGCAGTGAGAAAGTTTTCACGCAGTAAGAAAAGTTTTACAGAGTGAGAAAGTTGTTTACACAATAAAAATAGCAGCAACAAGCACAAGCTTGACTAATCCAAAAATACCACAGCTTAATGGAAAAACTTATGATTATTGGGTCATTACAATGAGAGCCTTGTTTGCTTCACAAGATATATGGGAGCTGGTGGAACAAGGCTTCCAAGAACCATCAGATGCAATAGCATTGGTTGTTTTGACAACAATACAAAGACATGTTTTGAGAGATAACAAGAAGAAGGATAGCAAATCCCTCTTCTACATTTTTCGAGCAGTGCATGAGAGTATATTCCCAAGGATTGTAGTAGCAACAAGTTCTAAGAAGGCATGGGATATTCTCAAGGCAGCCTATCAAGGCATGGAGAAGGTGAAGACAACAAAGCTACAAATGCTGATGAGAGACTTTGAAAATCTTTGTATGGAAGAGTTTGATAACATAGACTCATTTTTCACACATGTGATTGGGTTGGTTACCCAGATAAGGTCTCATGGAGAGATACTTGAGGAAAGAAGAATAGTGGATAAAATCTTCAAAAGTCTACCCTCAAGATTTGATGGCATAGTAGTGGCAATAGAAGAGACAAAGGATAACTTAATATTTTTAGTGGATGATCTTTGTGCATCCTTGATGTCTCATTAACATAGACTGAACAAAACGGTGAACTCCTCATTGGAGCATGCATTCAAGACACAGATTTATTTTGGTCAAGGTAGAGGTAGAGGAAGATCAAACTACCAAGGAAGAGGAAGAAGCCCACACAGAGGTGGAAGAAGCAGCGCTACAAACACAAGTGGAAGGGGCAGCAATCAAAATCAAAGTGAAGGCTCAACCCAACACGAAGCACAGGGACAAAGGTATGACAAATCCCAATTCCAATGTCATTATTGTAAAAATTATGGAAATTATGCCAATGAATGTAGAAAGAAACAAAATGACATGAATAATAGGAAAAATTCAAATTTTGTAAAAGAAGATAAGAACCAGAGTAATGTGCTTCTAACATGTAATGTAGCATAAGAAAAACAAGATGTTGTATGGTTTTTAGACTCAGGTTGTAGTAACCACATGACTGAAAACATAGCAATGTTTGCCAATCTTGATGAGAATGTGAAGTCTTAAGTGACAATAGGGACTGATAGCAAAGTCCCTGTCATGGGAAAAGGAAGAGTGTCAATATTGACAAGGAAGGGAGAAAAGAAATTTGTGCCAGATGTATATTATGTACCTAGCCTGAAATGTAGCCTTCTAAGTGTTAGCCACCTATAAAATTTATTATACCAAAAGGTGGCTAAATCATTTTTTTGAGTCTTCAAGGAAAATATTTTACTGTTAAAAAATGTTACCTTTTGAAGACTCTTGAAGGCCTCATGCCTCTATCCAAATCTTCAATGTTGTGCCCATTTTACACTCAGAAATCCTGCTGACTCCCAAGAGAGAATACTGCTGCAAACACCATTTTCCCCTTCCTTCCATTTCAAAAACTAACCTCAATTTTATCCCTTTATTCCTCATAAAATCCCTCATTTTTCATACTCTCCCCTCTCTCCCATCAAAACCCCCTTTGATAAGGTTTAAGACTTCTTCTTTGCCTTATCGAAACCCTCAAAACCATTGGAAAAACATTGAAAACTTCAAAAAAAAAAAATACATATTTATGTGTAAAGGTTTAAGCCCCCTTGGGCTAAGTCCTTAACCATTTCCACTACACATGCCCTGGTGCTAGAGCCAGGCACTAAGCCATTTGGGCGCTTATCGCATCGGACGAAACGCAGTGCACAACTCTTCCCTCTTGTTGAAATCTCCGATGCTGATTAGCCCTATGCATAAAAACCTCGGTGATATTATCTTCCATACATCCATGGCCCCAAAGATAGGCGCCAAGCCAAATCGCGAATATAAAACCCTCCCGACAACAAAATTTTGTTTATATTAAATTTTGGGTTTTAAATAATTTTGTCATTATATTAAAAGAAAACCGGGCGGAATTCATCACACTGCTTTTGAGAGGGTGGTGGGTTTTTTCATTTGGCAGCGATCAGTGCCACTGGTCGACACGTGGCCTCAAGCCATTTTGAAATACCTCCCTCATCGTGCATTAAAGGTCAGATATGGGCCCGACGTGATATTGGCGTGTGCCGTCCGATCTGAGGCCAACTCATTGGACGATGATCGCGCTCTGAAGAAGCCCGTAAGATAAACATGGTACGACACCGTTATTTAAAACATCTCTACCATCGATCTGATTTGCAGATCGATGGCCCACAGCAGCAGTCAATGGTTCCACAAGAGCCGGTGGTCCCTTGTGACACATCAACATCCACGCGGAAAATTTTAATTGGGGTGGATCTTTATTTTTTCCCTGCATAGTTAGCAAATCTAGACCTGGGGGACTTTATACAACATGATTTTATTAACCTTTTTTGAAATCTAGACTTGTTTTATAAGGTTTTTCGGTATCCGATCTCCACCGTTGATCGCCTGGGCTGATCTCATCCGACGGCCCACGTGTGTCCCAATCCCCAAACTCATTTTTCTACCACTTTTTGCCAAAAACAAAGGTTTTAGCCCATTTTCTCGGTTTTTCCAAATAAAATGACTCTGTCGTTTTGATTATTCACCCTCGATCCCAACCATTGATCTCTGCGCGATCGAAGGTTCTGATTTAATTTCCTCCTCCACTCTCCTCTGACCTCCTCTAATCAATCTCGACCGTTGTATAATTCCATCCAATGGCCATGCTCTCTCCATGTGCCTTCTGAAGCAGTAAAACCCAAAAACATATGATTTCTTAATTGGTTTCGTTTTTTGCAGGTGATAAATGGTTTTCCATGATAAATGGAAGAAAAAGTCGAAGGCTGGGAATGACGATTCCCGTGCCTTGATTCATCAAAGGGAACCATTCGCTCGGGTCAAACTCTATATCTCGTCAATTTTTCATGAGGCATTGATGTCATATGAGCCCTGCGCGGCCTGCACATCAAACAAACACAACAATGCATAAAAGAAATAAAGAGTATCAGTGTTTGAATATTTCCTAGCATAGTTTGAAGGATTAAGGCATATATTCAACAAATCAAAAGCCTAAATCCATGGATAAAGAGGCCATAAAGACCGAAAGACATAGGATAAGCCTGATTAGACCTAAAACACAGTTCCCAAATAAATTAAAGGTGTTTTAGGAAGAGACGAAAACATCTGTCGATTCAAGAAAGCCTCCACCGCCTGAAGTAGAGGCCAATCGAACCCTCTCTAGCTCCTAAAGGCACCTATAGCATCACATAAATCAAATAAGGCTTAGTCGTTACCCGAAACAATAGGTGTTTACCTGAAGACAGTTGAACAATTAATACCAATCAAAGATATTATCTCTAATTGTCGGCAAAATTATTTTTAAAGATTAAGAACAGCCCAGAAGAAAATATTTTTGATCATTAGCCCTCGGGAAGCAGAAAAAGAGTTACTTCAACATGACACGGAGCCTCAAAAGTCAGAAAAAGCTCCCACCGAGCTTAATTTATAAATGTAAGTCAATTAATACAGGCAGATCATCTGTAAACTTCTTCATTGAGCGCCTCAAAGGCTGAGAAGTATTAAGTCTGTATTAATTGACTCAGGAGATCTTTATATCAGATCCCACCTCCTCATTCTTCTATAAATACTTTGGTAGAAGATGAGCAATCGTTGGTATCTGGACATCTGATTGTATGTAATAGTTTTCTGAAGCTATTGATGCCCTGTTTGCAAATTTAAGATACATAAGCTAATATGAGAAGTCTGAAGTTGCAGAGACCCACTGGGCTTGCTGATTGTAATTGGTTTGAACATCAAATACAAGCTGCTGATTCATGGGATCCTAATTTATGTCGATGGTGATGTGTTCTTCACTATCAATTGTTATTTTCTTTAATGCTTTCACTCTGTCCATTTTCTCCGATAAAGAATAGAAAACATAGAGCTAGGATTTACTCTCAATAGTACCCTACTCTTACTGAAAGCTTTATTTCTATGTTTTCTTCATTTTGAAAGTTCTCTTTGAAGAGTATATTAAAGCAGGTTGGTTTTGAAGCACTCACCTGATCTTAAGCTATTCCAACTATTTTTTAAAATGTTTTCTAACTGAAAGTACTTCAATGCAGGCTAGTTTAAAAGCACTTACCTGATCTCAGAATACTTTTATGTTTTGTTTCTCTATGTACATGCCGAAGAAATATATTTTGAAAGCACTTAATTGATCTTAGGATGTTAACTGTTCTTCATTTGTTGTGTTCTCCATTTCCCATCAGTTTCATTCCATAAAATCAACCTAAGAGATCCTTTGACATAAGTGACTTGCCCCATGGATCCTTCTTGAACCTTGCTGTCCAATTAAAATCCTCCTACGACTCCATAGCCCAATGGGTTAAAAAAAAAATTGCCTTTTATGTCAGCCGAATCATTCCTTCACTTGCATACATCTTCACCCTTTATTTTGAACTGCCTTCACCTTCATCATGTCTTTTCCCAACCAAAAAAAAACAAACAAAACCCATGCTCTTCATAACTAGCCTAATATCACATTTCAGGCTTTAAAGATCACATCTTTAAACTCATTCATAGAGAGATCCCTCTCTAGATTCAGGAGGGCTAGATCCTTGAATCCCAAAGGGGTTTGATGTTGTCTTATCTTTTGTTTTTGCCAATCTGGCCAAAACATAGGAACCCCAACATAATGGCGACTCCACTGTGGAAAATTTGAGTGTCCTAAATCCTTAATACCTAGTTCTGTGTCCCATTGTCATCACCAACATAATGGCGACTCCACTGGGGAGTTTTTGAGTTCATAGTTGCTTGGCCAACTTTTATAAACTCCTTAGTTTCCCATACAACCACTGAAACTAAGAAAACACAAAAATATTTCAGATTGATATTCAATAAACATGGTAGTGGACCATAAAACCTTTTACCTCCAAAAGAGCTAAAAACTTCCACTTGGTGACTCCACAATCCTACAGACCATAAGACTCCACTGGGAGGACCTGTAATCATTATAAAATCATTAAAACTCAGTAAGAGGGCTTTTAGGTTTAAATTTTTCTTAGCAAAAGATCAGTTAAACCTCTCAAATATTTTCATATTTGGTTAACACCTTTCTTGTTTAAATGGGTCTGAAAAACACAACATAGTGGCTCTTAGAAAGATTCATACTAGAGCTCACCCTGACCCAAATCCACCTAAGACAGTTAATAACCCTAAGCGATTACTTAGGAAGTCTCCTAAGATAAAATTTTCAATTGTTTTTAAATCACCCTTGAGAGCTAATTCAGTTCCTGGAAATCTTGCAGCTCTACAACAATCACAAGTAGATCTAAGAAATCCATTTAGAACATGGTCACTTGAAGATTTAGATCAACTAGATTCACAGTCTTCACTTTCATCCCCGGAACAAAGTGAACATCCTGGTCGTAGAGAAACCACACCACCTGATTTGCATTTCCTCCTCAATTTAGGTGTCTCTAATCCAAGATCAGCTCAGCAATCTATCCCTGGTCCATCCACATCTGTTCATCCAATATCTATTGTCCAAACCACTCCACTCTAGCCCACTGTCCCTTTTGTTAATCCACCTTATGTGAATGCACCTCCACCTCCAATCATGGCATCATGATATGCTCCCTTGGTGCGGCCCTAGCCTTTAGCTCCTTTGCCCAATGAATATCAGTCTAAGATTCCTCATTTACTGGTAAAGAATACACCACCACTCAACACCATGTAGATAGGATGGCAGACGCCTTTGACTACATGGAAATAGAGGATGAAACAATTAAGATGTGGATTTTTGCTCAGAGTTTAGGAGGAGAAGTGAAGAAGTGGTTTAAAGCCCTACCTCCTAACAACATTAATGATCTTCCCGCCTTACATCAAACTTTCATAAACAAATGGGAAGTTAAAAGCAACCCTCTCCAAATCCTAGCCGAATATAAGAATCTTAAAAGAAATCCAGGAGAGAGTGTCCAGGACTATTCCACAAGATTTAACAGTATCTACAATGCTCTTCCACCACACATGAAACCTCCCCAAGGAATGGCCCTAGTAAAATACCCTGAAGGCTTTGATGCTGATATGGCCTACCAGCTTAGGGAGAGAGATTATAATACATTGGAAGACATACAGAAAGGAGAAGTGAGTGTTGAGGCAAACCTGATTGAGAAAAAAGCCAGGATGAGGGCTGAGAGAAAGGTAACCTATAGAGATGACAGCACAGCTTCTGCATCTGATCCCAAATATGATATTCTAGCCAAAACCATGGAGAGACTACGAGAAATTGTAGAAAATTTGACTATCTAAGTAAGAAATCGGAACAGGAACCAAAATCAAAACCAGAACTTTAGGAGAAATAACCCCCAAAATATACAAAGAGACTCTGATCAAAAGGTTATCCCTCCATTTCAAGAGAACTTCCTTGATGAGGATGAAAGAATAATAGAAGAGTCAGAGGAAACTGACATGAATATGATGGATGTGGATGAACTAGACCACGCCTTTCCCACGGAAGAAAACCAGACCTCATACTCACATTGGAATGAGGAAGGGTTGGAAACTGAGGACTATAGGTTAGGATTCAAAAGTACCATCATGCAGGTCCAAGAACAATATGACCTCAGGAGCAAAAAAAACATAGATGATCCCAAACCAAAGGCCTCTAAAATCACCATTAAGAAAAGGCGTGGAAATACTCCCAGAGTGACTGCTGAAAGCAATAAACCAGCAACTGAGAATTCTGGTAAAATCAAAGATAAGAACATCTTAACTAGTGACAAATAAAGTCAAGAACCTAGTAGCACTAGCATTGCAGCTAATTCTCTTGATAAGGAGTCAAAACACGTCCTAGGATTACGTCTATTGAAAGAACTAGGAGCCAAGAAGATAATTTTTCAGGGAGATTCAGAATTAGTCATCAAACAGCTAAATGGAGAGTATGCCATTAAGCATCCTAGACTAAGGGTATACCGAAATAATGCCATAGATTTCTTGAACACGTTTATAAAATATGAGCTCGTGTTTGTCCCAAGGAGTCAAAACATAATTGAAAATGGGTTGGCATGCGCTTCTAGTTCATGTTAGGAATCACCTGGTGTTAAACAAATCATCATTCAAACAAAATATAAACTTGGAGTGCCAGATAATGAGAAATATTGGCAGGTCTTTGAGGGCAACAAGAAAATAGAAGATTTCCTGCTTGGCAGGAACGAGTTTGAATTATCCGATCCAGATTCTAAATCCAACGAAAATTGCCTAAATGAAGAACCCCCTGAGGAAGAGGAACCGTCAGGTTTCGTAAAAATGAACATGCTAACTAAAGGACTTGGAGCACATACTGAAGAGTACGAGGACGCAGAAAACGAAGACATTGAGGTATTGTCGTCAAAAGATAAGAACATACCTAGGGGGCTAGCACCATTAGAAGACCTGTTTGATTTTAATGACATAGCAAAGAAACCCACTATATAATACACAGAGTATGATGTCGAGGAATGCAACTTAGGCACCGAGGATAAACCTAAAATGATTAAAATAGCTAGGTCCTTGCCAGTAGACATGAAAAAGAAATACATTGAATTATTTAAAGAGTTTGTCGATGTGTTTGCCTAGAGCTATGAAGACTTAAAAGCTTACAATATAGAAATCATCCAGCACAATATCCCATTGAAAGAAAACCAAAAACCCTTCAGGCAAAAGCTGCGTCGAATTAATCCAATACAACCACCTCTAGTAGAAAAGGAAATCAAGAAAATGTATGAGGCAAGAATCATAGTGCCTGTGAGGTTTTCATATTGGGCTTCTAACCTTGTAACCGTGAGGAAAAAGACAGGATAAATCAGACTGTGCATTGATTTCAGAAACCTTAACAGAGCCTCCCTAAAATACAACTACCCTTTACCCAAAATGGAAGACATCCTACAAAGGGTAGTTGGTTCAAAGAGGATTTCTCTGTTATATAGTTTTTCAGGGTATAACCAAGTTTTAGTACTCCCAGAAGACCAACTCAAGATAGCTTTCACCCCTCCTTGGGGCACTTTCATGTATGTGAAAATTACTTTTGGATTAATGAATGTTGGGGCCATGGACATTGCATTTTCAGAGGAGATAGGGCACTTCATTGTAATTTACCTTGATGACATAACAGTTTATTTGAAATCTGATGAAGAGCACCTTAAACATCTAATAAAGGTCCTTCATAAGTGCAGGAGGTTTGGACTATCTTTAAATCCCAAAAAGACAGTGTTGGCCTACAAGAGGGTAAACTCCTCGGCCATATTATAATATCATAAAAAGCGATTAAAATAGATCCAAAAAGAGTTGAGGGAATACTACAGATTAGCCACCCAAGGAACATGAAAGAATTACAGTCCTTTATTGGAAAGATTAACTTCTTAAGGAGGTTCATTCCCAACTTAGCGGAGCTCCTTAGGAACATGACTAATATGCTCAAGAAAGAAGTAGGAGTGAAGTGGACTGTAGAAGCCAAAAGATCCTTTGAATTGGTAAAACATGCACTCACCTGGGCACCAGTCCTAATCAACCCTGAATTTTCAAAATATTTCCTTATTTTTTCCTTTGCCTCAGAACATACTGTGGTTGTTGTCCTGTTGCAGAAAAACCCAGAGGGACAGGAACAACCTATTGATTTTTTTCAGCAAGGCTCTAAGGGATGCACCCTTGAAATATAACATAATGGAAAAACAAGCCTATGCTTTGGTGAAGGCCTTAAAAGACTTCAAGGTGTATATTCTGCATTTTCACATCATTGCTTATGTGCCTAACATAGTGGTAAAAGACATCTGGTCACAAGACCCGGATGGAAAGAGGGGCAAATGGATTGCTGTAATATTAGAGTATGATTTGGAAATCAAACCCACAAAACTCATTAAAGTTTAGGGCTTAGCTCAATTAATGGCTGAATCTAACCTACAAGCCCTTGACATTAACATGGTATATGCCTTGGATGAACAAGAAGAATTACCTACTCCCACTCTGGAAGATCAGTTCCAAAACTCACCTTGGTACACTGACATCTTGTATGTGCTTACAAATCTTAATGCTCCTCCTGATTTATAAAAAAAAACGCAAGGTTTTTAAAGTTGAAAGCTAGGAACTATTTCATTTTAAATGAATGTTTATATTGGAAAAATGCGAATGGTTTATTTCCTAAATGTTTTCCTGAAGTTGATGCAGGGAGGATTAAAAATGAATTCCATGAAGGAGAGTGTGGAGGTCATCGCTACTGGAAAACCACAGCCAATAAAATCCTTAGAGTTGGCTATTAATAGCCCACCCTCTTCCAAGATGTCCATAAAATGATAGTTGCTTGTCACAAATGCCAAATGTTTGAAGGCAAAAGAAAACTCCTTCCTTTACCATTACAACCTATCACTTTTGAAGCTCCTTTTCAATAGTGGGGCCTAGATTTCATAGGAGAAATCCATCTTGCTTCCTCTACCCAACACAAATGGATTATCACAACCACTGAATACTTCACAAAGTGGATAGAGGCCATCCCTTCTAGGAATGCCACAGATTCTTTCATTATAAAATTTCTTGAAGACCATATCCTGTCTAGATTTCGCTGCCCTAGGAAGATTATTACTGATAATGCTGCTGCTTTTGAGTCCAAAAAGATGATTGATTTTTGTCACAGGTATCAAATTACACTTGGTCATTCTACTGCTTATTACCCTCAGGGTAATGGGTTAGAAGAATCATCAAATAAAAGTTTGGTAAACATCATCAAGAAGCTGCTTGAAGAGAATAAAAAATCATGGCATAACAAGTTCGTGCATGCTTTGTGGGAAGACATATTGACCACAAAGAAGTCCATTGGAATGTCCCCTTACCATCTTCTTTATGGAGCAGATGCAATGTTTCCTACCAGCCTAGGTTTACGAGTGATAAAATTAGTCCAAGAAATACAGTCAGAAGAGGACAACATGGTAAGGAGAATCAATCAGACAATACATCTCCAGCAAACAAGGGAAGAGGTCTACAACAGATCTCAAAAGGTGCAAGAGAACATAAATAAGTTGTTTGATAAGAGAACAAAGGCTTGTGACTTCAACATTGGAGACAAGGTACTCAAATGGGACTCCAGAAGAGAAGATAAGGGTAAACATGGAAAATTTGACAGTTTGTGGCAAGGTCCTTACATTATTCAGTCCAACATCAGTCCAAATGCCTTTTTTCTGCAAGAGTTAGATGGCACAGATCTGTTTGGGGGTCCTGTCAATGGCAGGGTCCTCAAGCATCACTACTACTGAGTTCAATTTAAAAGCTTTCATTTCCATTGTAAATACCATTTCTTTGTTCAGTTTCACAAAAAAGAAAAATACAAAAACAACGAAAGAAAGAAAAGAGGGCAGATTGTAAAAAACAATAAAGGTACAGCCCCATACCAAAAAAGAGAACTAAATTTTGAAAGTGTGCAAGCCTAAATGACACTCCTGAAAAACACACTTCTAGTTAGTCAAACAACCTAATCCTGACTAATTAGTTTTAAATTTACTGTTGATAGGATAGTGAATCTGATTTGCCAAACTATTTAATCTTGGCTTATCAGTAGGTAGATTAGGATAGAAATTAAAAGGTTCAAATATGCTCAAAATCTGAACCTATGTTTCCAAAGAGATATGACTCAAATCTGTTCTATTTTCTTGAGTCAAAAACAAAGATAAACCAGTTCTAAACAACTTAAAATCTGAACCAGAGAACAAAGAAGAAACAACTCAAACAAGAGGCAAAACTGAGTTGTAAAAGGTGAAGGAAGTGCTTGAACTTTTAGATCTTAAGCCTTCCATTTTGATTTAAATTTTCCACAAAATAAATATCTATGTGCAGCTTTTTTTTTATGCCATAGATCACAACAAGTCAAATAGCTTAATCTTGACTTGACTGTTTTTAAATTTCTGTTGTAGAATTTAGTGAATAAAATCTGTTGGACAGTTTAATCCCAACAGATTAGTAGATTAGGTAGAGAATCATAGGGGCTCAACTGTTTAATCTGAGTCCATGGAGAAATAAGGAGTAGAAATAGATTAGATTTCCTATTTTCAAAAGAATAAAATGTTGTGAAAAAGTTTGCCAATCCAAGTGCACTCTAATGAAGAAAAAATGTTAGATCAGTAGGATTGCGTAGGTAGAAAGCTTGTTGATGAAAGATCCATTGTTTTTCAAATGCTGCTAACACATTTCAGAGAAAAAGAAGATCATCCAAGCAAAGAAGGAATTCAAATGGATAAAGCATTGATCAGCCTCCCAGAGAATGCAGGTCTAAAGTTCTTGATGCCTTCAAGAAGGCACCATCCCCAAGTGGAGCCATTGTTAGCCACCTATAAAATTTATTATACCAAAAGGTTGCTAAATCATTTTTTCAAGTCTTCAAAGAACAAATTTTACTGCTAAAATGTGCTACCTTTTGAAGACTCTTGAAGGCCTCATGCCTCTATCCAAATCTTCACTGTTGTACCCATTTTACACCTAGAAATCCTGCTGACACCCAAGAGAGAATACTGCTGCAAACACCATTTTCCCCTTCTGTCCACTTCCAAAACTAACCTCACTTGTATCCCTTTATTCCTCATAAAATCCCTCATTTTTCATATTCTCCCCTCTCTCCCATTGAAACCCCCTTTGATAAGGTTTAAGACTTCTTCTTTACCTTATTGAACCCCTCAAAACCATTGGAAAAACATTGAAAACTTCAAAAAAAATAAAAAAATACATATTTCTATGTAAAGGTTTAAGCCCCCTTGGGCTAAGTCCTTAACCATTTCCACTACACATTCCCTGGTGCTGGAGCCAAGTGCTAAGCCATTTGGGCACTTATCGCATCGGAGGAAACGCAGCGCGCAAATATTCCCCCTTATTCAAATCTCTGATGCCGGTTAGCCCTATGCATAAAAACCCCCGTCATATTATCTTACATACATCCATGGCACTGTAGACGGGCGCCAAGCCAAATGTGAATATAAAACCCTCCTGAAAACAAACCTTTGTTTATATTAAATTTTGGGTTTTAAATGTTTTTGTTGTTATATTAAAAGAAAAACGGGCAAAATTCATCGCACCGATTTTGAGAGAGAGGTGGTTTCTTTCGTTTGGCTGCGATCAGCGCCACCGGCCGACATGTGGCCTCAAGCCATTTTTAAATATTTCCCTTATCATGCATTAAAGGTCAAATATGGGCCCGACGCAATATTCGCATGCGCCGTCCGATTTGAGGCCAACTCATCGGATGGTGATCACGCTCTAAAGAAGCTCGTAAGATAAACATGGTACAGTGAGGTTATTTAAAACATCTCTGCCATCGATCTGATTTGCAGATCAACGGTCCACACTCCAGCACCCCGGTCCCCTCGTCCACAGCAACAGTCAACGGTCCCACAAGAGCTAGTGGTCCCCGGCGCCACATCAACGTCCATGTGGCATATTTTAATTGGGGCAGATCTTTATTGTTTCCCCGCATAGTCAGCAAATACGGACCTGAGGGACTTTATACATCATGATTTTATTAACCTTTTTTGAAATTCGAGCTTGTTTTATAAGGTTTGTTGGTACCCGATCTCCACCGTTGATCGTGTGGGTCGATCTCATCCAACGGCCCACGTGTGTCCCGATGACCAAACTCATTTTTCCGCCACTTTTTGCTAAAAACAAAGGTTTTATCCCATTTTCTCTGTTTGTCCAAATAAAATGACTCTATCATTTTGACTATTTGCCCTCGCTCCCAACCGTCGATCTCTGCGCGATCGATGGTTCCGATTTAATTTCCTCCTCCGCTCTCCTCTGACCTCCTCTAATCGATCTCGACCCTTAGATGATGCCATCCAACGGCCATGCTCTCTCCACCTACCTTCTGAAGCAGTAAAACCCAAAAATGCAAGATTTCTTAATTGGTTTCGTGTTTTGCAGGTGATAAATGGTTTTCCATGATAAATGGAAGAAAAAGCCGAAGGCTGGGAATGACGATTCCCGTGCCTTGATTCATCAAAGGGAACCATTCGCTCGGGTAAAACTCTACGTCTCGTCAATGTTTCATGAGGCATTGATGCCATATGAGCCCTGCGCGGCCTGCACATAAAATAACCACAACAATGCATAAAAGAAACAAAGAGTATCAGTGTTTGAAGATGTCCTAGCACAGTTTGAAGGATTAAGGCACACATTTAGCAAATCAAAAGCCTAAATCGACGGATAAAGACGTCATAAAGACCGAAATACATAGGATAAGCCTGATCAGACCTAAAACACAGTTCTAAAGTAAATTAAAGGTGTTTTAGGAAGAGACGAAGACATATGTCGATCCGAGAAAGCCTCCACCGCCTGAAGCAGAGGCCAATCGAACCCTCTCCAGATCCTAAAGGCACCTGCAACATCACAAAAATCATAGAAGGCTTAGTCATTACCCAAACAAGAGGTGTTTACCTGAAGACAGTTGAATGATTAATACTAATCAAATATGTTATCTCTAATTGTCGGAAAAAATATTTTTAAATATTAAGAACAGCCCAGAAGCAAATATTTTCGATCATTAGGCCTCGGGGAGAAGAAAAAAAGTTACTTCAACATGACATAGAGCCTCAAAAGTCAGAAAAATATCACACCGAGCTTAATTTATAAATGTAAGTCAAATAATACAGACATATCATCTGTAAACTTCTTCATTGAGCCCCTCAAAGGCCGAGAAGTATTAATTGACGTAGGAGATCTTTATATCAGATCCCACCTCCTCATTTTTCTATAAATACTTCGGTAGAAGATGAGAAATCGTTGGTCTCTAGACATCTGATTGTATGTAATATTTTTCTGAAGCTACTGATGCCTTGTTTGCAAATTTAATATACATAAGCTAATATGAGAAATCTGAAGTTGTAGAGACCCACCGAGCTTGCTGATTGTAACTGGTTTGAACATCAAATACAAGTTGCTGATTCATGGGATCCTGATTTATGTCGACGGTGATGTGTTCTTCACTGTAAATTGCTATTTTCTTTAAAGCTTTCACTCTGTCCACTTTCTCCGATAAAGAACAGCAAACATAGAGCTAGGATTTACTCTCAACAGTACCCTACTCTTACTGAAAGCTTTATTTCTATGTCTTCTTCATTTTGAAAGTTCTCTTTGAAGAGTATATTAAAGCATGTTGGTTTCGAAGCACTCACCTAATCTTAAGCTATTCCAACTATTTTTTAAAATGTTTTCTAACTGAAAGTACTTCAATGTAGGCTAGTTTAAAAGCACTTACCTAATCTCATAATACTTTTATGTTTTGTTTCTCTAAGTACATGCCAAAGCAAGATAGTTTGAAAGCACTTACTTGATCTTAGGCTGTTAACTGTTCTTCATTTGTTGTGTTCTCCATTTCCTATCTGTTTCATTCCATAAAATCAACCTAAGAGATCCTTTGACATAAGTGACTTGCCCCATGAATCCTTCTTGAACCTTCCGTCCAATTAAAATCCTCCTACGACTCCATAGCCCAATGGGTTAAAACTTTTTTTGCCTTTTCTGTCAGTCAAATCATTCCTTCACTTGCATACATCTTCACCCATTATTTTGAACTTCCTTCACCTTCATCATGTCTTTTCCCAACCAAAAACAATCAAACGAAACCCATGCTCTTCATAACTAGCCTAATATCACATTTTAGGCTTTAAAGATCACATCTTTAAACTCATTCACAGAGAGATCCCTCTCTGGATTTAGGAGGGCTACATCCTTGAATCCCAAAGCAGTTTGATGATGTCTTATCTTTTGGTTTTTCCAATCTGACCAAAACATAGGAACCCCAACACTAAGCATTGGACAAATTGTGAACAAGGGCTACAATGTATTTTTTTTTAGATGATGTGTGTACTATCATGGACATACCTCCAAGTAAAAGAGTCATTTAAGAAGATCATATGACAAAGAATAGGATGTTTCCTCTCAAGCTTAGAACAAAATTGAAGGAAGGAGGTGTGGTAGCAGTGGCCACACAAGAGGTCTTTCAAGAAGAAGTGAAAGACGAAAAGTTGTTATGGAATTTGAGATTTGGACATCTCAATTTCGGAGGGTTGAACCTCTTGCATAGAAAAGGCACTCATAGAAAAATCGGACAACCTATGTAAAGGATGCATTTTGGGCAAACAACACATAAAAGCATTGCCCGCATGGAAGAGTATAAGGGCAAAAGCACCCTTATAGATTGTCCACTCATATTTATGTGGACCAATGCAAATGCCATCTTTAGCTGGCAGCCATTATGTTTTGACATTCATAGATAACTACACAAGGAAGACATGGGTCTATTTTTTAAAATAGAAAAGTGAAGTGTTTGAATGGTTCTGTCACTAAAAATCCCTTGTTGAGAAGTAGTGTGGGAAGTACATTAAAGTGCTGAGAACTAACAGAGGTGGAAAATATATCTCCAAATATTTCCTACGTTTCTCTAGGGTAAATGGAATACACAAGCAGTTTACCAAAAGATACACACCACATCAAAACAGTCTTGCAGAAAGGAAGAATAGGATCATCATGGACATGGTCAGAATTATGCTGAAGGCAAAACATTTTCCAAATGAGTATTGGGTTGAAGCTGTCAATTGTGTTGCATATATTTTGAATAGATTCCCAACCAAAGTTGTTATGAACAAAGTTCCATAACAAGCATGAAGTGGAACAAAGCAGTTTATCACTCACATGAAAGTATTTGGATGTGTGGCATATGCACATGTCTCGAATCAACTAAGGAAGAAATTGGATAGTAAGGGGGAGAAGTGTATCTTTGTTGGATACAGTGATGAGTCCAAGGCATATAAACTCTATAATCCATCCACCAAGAAATTTATAATTAGCAGTGATGTGTAGTTCATTGAAGAAGAAGCTTGGGATGGAAGCTTAGAGAAAACAGTGAGTGTGAAGACATGTGTGTCTCACGAAGAGCAAGAGAAATGTACAACAATAAAAAATTCCTTCAGGGTGGTTGCTCCTCCACCTACACAAACACAGGAGAGCACAACACAAGTTGGAAACAAAACAACCTTGATAAATCAAGGAAGTGCTTCTCCAAGCACGCCATAGGGATCAAAAACTCTCTTGAATTCAAGTGGAACTCCAATCACACCAAGAAGACCATAATTCAGACATATAAGTGAAATATATCAGCAAGATGAAGCTGATAGTAGCACTGGTATAAATTCATTATTTGCATTATTTTGTCATGTAGATGACCCAATCCATTTTGAAGATGCAGTCAAGGAAGAGAAATGGGTTGCGACAATGAATGAAGAGATAGGAGCAATAGAAAAGAATGACACATGGGAGTTAGTGAACCTTCCACAAGGTAAAGAAGTCATTGGATTGAAGTGGGTCTATAAGACCAAGAGCAATGCTGAAGGAAATATTGAAAGGCACAAAGAAAGGCTTGTTGTCAAAGGTTACAAGAAGCAGCATGGAAGAGACTATGCGGAAACACTTGCGCTAGTTGCGAGGATGGAGATAGTGCATACAATGTTGTCAATTGCAGCACAAAATAAATGGAAAGTCTATCATATGGACATAAAGTCAAAATTCTTGAATGGAGTGCTGAAAGAGGAGGTGTATGTTGCATAGCCTCCTGGCTATGAAATAGAAGGCCAATAACACAAGGTGTGTAGGTAGCGGAAAGCTATCTATGGGCTGAAATAAGCACCGCGTGCATGGTATAGCAAGATAGATGCTTACTTGATGGATAATGGTTTGACAAATGTGATGGTGAACCTACTCTCTACATCAAACAAAGTGAGGTAAGATTCTAATTGTCGTTTTTTATGTCGATGATTTGATTTTTACAGGCAGTGATAATTTTCTCATCGTTGATTTCAAAGCAATCATGAAAAGTGAGTTTGAAATGACTGACTTGGTGTTTTTAAGATATTTTTTAGGCATAGAAGTAAAACAAACAAAAAATGGAATTTTTATTTCACAAGAAAAGTATGTAGCAGAAATTTTGGAGAGGTTTAATATGGAGAACAACAAGCCATCACCAACTCCAACCGTCATGGGGTCGAAGTTGAGCAAGGAATATTGCAACAACAATTTTAATCTGACATTATACAAGAGCATGGTGGGCAGCCTAATGTATTTGATCGCAACTCAGCCTGATATAATGTATGCAGTGAGTTTTGTGTCGAGGTTCGTGGAGACACATTGGCAAGCAACGAAAATAATTTTAAAGTATGTCAATGGGTCAAAGGAGTATGGTGTTTTGTACTCTGCAACTGATGATTTTAGGCTGGTTGGTTACACTGACAATGATTGGGCAGGAAGTGTTGATGACAGAAAGATCACATCAGGATATGTTTTTCATTTGGGTTCGGGAGCCATTTCATGGGCTTCTAAGAAGCAGCCGATAGTATCATTGTCAGCAACAAAAGTTGAGTATATTGCCTCAACAGAAGAAGTGTGTCAAGCAGTTTGGATGATAAGGATGTTGCGGGATTTATGTGATGAACAAGATGGAGAAACCACTATTTTCTGTGATAACAGTTCAGTGATTGCATTGTCAAAGAATTTTGTCTTTCACAAAAGGACAAAGCATATTGATGTCAAATATCATTTCATAAAAGAATTGGTTAACAAAAATGAGATTGTGTTGTAGCATTGGAGGTTAGAAGAAAATTTTGCAGACATCTTCACAAATCCATTTCCACGTGAAAATTTTGTTTATCTTAGATATTGTCCGGGAATGGTCAATGGCGGTAGTTGCGATTAAGGGGGAGTGTTGGAAATTAATCTCAACCACCGCAGTAAATGAACTAGCAGCAGCCATACCTCAGTTAATGTTTTGCAGGTTGCAGATTGCGTGTGCAGAGAAGGACAAGTTATGAGAAAAGGATAATTACCCATTCCGCAATATATTAAATAAATCAAATTCAAATAGAAGTTAATACATGGTTATTAAATGAGCAGGGGAAAATATTTAATCTGCAAGTTATGTTTAGTTCACGCAAGTTCTGTAATGTCCAGTAAATGATGTCTGCCCATACTTTGTATTAAATTTGGTCTATCATGAATTAAATGTCTTATATATATATGTGTTTATATTTTACATGAAAATTTAGAGTGAGAAAGATATATAGTGTTGTTTAATGTGGCGGATGTAAGTCTGAAAGACAAGTGGAGAAAATCGTGGAGCGAATTTTGGTGGGTGCATGAAAACATTTTTTACTCTGTGTTACTCCGCAACCCTCGTGAACGTAAATCAAAGTAACAAGTCTTGTTTTACTTATGAAGGAGCCCCAACCTCCATATGCTAATGTATTTCATGTGTTGAAGTTTTAATATAAATTTTGGTTAGTTGTGATACAGTTATGGAATTTTCACCTTTGTCTTTTACTGCAACAGTTTGTTTTACTCTTTTTCACTGTGAGTAAAATTAGTTGATTATATTTTCTCCTCTCTATAGTTGTGATTTTAATCTCTACCACTCGATATTGAAAGGAGGATTCATATGATTTGATTTTTGCAACTGTATGGTATTGATTAAGTGAATTTCGCAACTCTGTGTAAACTTCAGTAAATGTGTTGTCTTGGTTAAAGTAATTTCTGCAACTCTGTGTGAACTCCGTGTGTTGAGGGAAAAGAATTATTCCCCTGTGTCTTTTAATATTTCTAATAGATTTCACCATTTTCATTGGAGTTCATTTTATTATATAAAAACTTTGATGAATGCTAATTTTAACTATGGAATATTAGCTTGTGAGAGAGCCTTCATCGCGTTCAATAAGCCTTCAGAAAGCCGCTAGTTGAATAATTGCAATATCTCATACGACGAAGTGGTTTTAGATTTATGACGGTTAAACCCCACACTAACATAAAAGTATGTTCGACATCAAACTTTGACTTCCAAGTGTGTCTTGTGTTTACAATTCGCAGGTTACGTTTGCCATCTCCCTCTAGTCAAAGTACGTTTCTAGATTCCTTAAGCCATGGTAAAAACATGCACAAAGGAAATTCCAACCTTAATTCACCAAGTGCGATGAAATGACAGTAAGTACAGAGTCGTGGATACTATAACAAAGCCTGGGAACAGAGATGAGGCAACCAGCAAGAGTGTTGTTGTTTGTTTGAGAAGAAAAATGTGAGTCGTGGCTGTGAAAATGAACAATCAAATTCAAACTTTGAGTTGCAAGCTATTGATTGGAATGCTCCGCTACACTCATGGAGAGGCACCCAAGCCATTTGGATCAAAGAATGGAGTGAAATTTATGGGATGGAAGATAGGGCACAGTAGGCAATATAACTAGATCCAAGTTTCCTGTTGAGAAATATGAGAGCGACGTAGCGAAAATAGTTCAAGAGTAAGGAAATCACTTACTACAAAATTACATTCCGTTTTGTTAATCATTTTTTATTTGATGTTGGACGCTGAATTGACAGGCGAATGGTTCATTTCATATGTATATTCAAACAGAAGAGGAAGCCTTATTAACAATAGTACAAGAGGAGGAGACGAGCTAACAGTGTCGTCATGTGCAATGGGTAATCCTATCGATGATTGTTGGTGGTGCGACCCCAATTGGGAGGTCAAAAGAAAATGTCTGGCAGATTGTGGCATTGGATTTGGCAAGGGAGCCATAGGAGGCAAAAACGACAACTTTTATGTGTGTTGGAATTTAATTCCAACTACTGCATGCAGAAACAGGACGACAAGGATTAAATTGTGATGGGATTGAAAGACAACAGTAGCGGCAAAGTCTTGCTTGGAATTTACACGCAACCTTCCACATTTAACCTATGCACCTTCGCGTACTTGTCCTCACACTCACTAGTGATAAATTCTCCGCCAAATGCAATTAACTCCTCCAACTCAAATTACGGCAGCATCCAATATGGGTAGCGAAGAAGAAAAGTGACCCACCGAAGAAGGTGACATCACCTTCCTCCAGACCAATGACAATGTTTTCATGGGGTGAAAGAACTGGTTGGAAGGTTTTCCAAACACTCCATAGAATGCATAAAGGTTTAATGCATTTGTTTTTTATTTTTCATGACTCTGTTTTATTTTGTTTTTAAACTTAGTTTATAAATATTTCATAATATATATTGTAAATATTTTATATTTACAATATATTTGAATATTGTAATGTTTTATATATGTCGTGTGTTCATTTTGACTATGTAAGGTTGTGAATGCTGAGAAGAGCAGAGAGTAAGCACATTTGGACTGTGAAATGTATTTTTTTCCCGAACGCTGAAAAGAAGATAGAGACCATTGTGTGTGTAGCAGTGAATAGAAAGACAGAGAATAGTGAGAAAAAGTTTTAAGAAACGCTGTGTTATGTAGCAGCTGAAGTATTTTTGTGTAATCCAGAACAACTGAAGTTCTGAAGACTCTCATTTTGTAACAGATTTTTATGTTTAATGAAATAGAAGTGTTTTGTCTCACATCTCTGTCCACAATTTGTTTTCAATCTCTGTGTTGAGTTGAGGAATTATTATTCCCTCTATGGGTTTGGATTTTTTCAAAAATTTCAACATGGTATTGGAGATATTCCATTCTCTTTGCGTTTGAGAAAGAAGCTGAAGGAAGGAAGAGGAATCTTGTTGAAGTTTTCTCTAGCAAGCAAGGGATTTACAATATAGAGTGTGAAGTTCAACAAAGCAAGGTATTTACAATACATAGTTTTTTTCTAGTTTTCTTGAAGATTACAGTCCAAAGAACTGTAAAGAACAAGTTTGTTAGAGACAAAGTCTTTTCGAAGACAGAGTTTTATCTCTTAGTAGTGAGAAACATTTTTTTAAGAAACACAGTCAAGTTTTTTAAAGCATAGTTCAGTAAGTTAGCAATGGCAGGAGCCAACAGAAGCACGAGTATGGGAAATACTCAACTCCCACAGTTCAATGGGAAGAAATATGACTATTGGGCAATCACAATGAGATCTTTGTTTGCCTCTCAACATTTATGGGATCTAGTTGAAGATGGTTTAGAAGAACCAGCATATGAACAAGCACATAATGTCTTAACAGAGGAAGAGACATATTTTCTGAAGAGTAATAGGAAGAAAGTTTCAAAATCCCCCTTCTATTTCTATCAAGCAGTGCATGAAAGTGTATTTTCAAGAATTATAGCAGCAAAAACGTCCAAGGATGCATGGGATACCCTCCAAACAACCTATCAAGGAATGGAGAAGGTAAAGAATGCAGAGCTTCAATTAATGAGAAGGGATTTTGAAGTCATTTGCATGAAAGAGTCTGATACAATAGACTCATTCTTCACTTTTTTTATTGGGTTGGTCACCCAAATGAGATCTCATGGAGAGACCGTAGAAGAAAAAGAATAATGGAGAAAGTATTGAGGAGATCACCCTCAAAGGTTTGATGTGATAGTCACAACCATTGAAGAGACAAAAGATTTCTCAAGGTTTACTATTGATGAGCTTCATGCTTATTTGATAACACATGAACAAATATTGAGTAGAAGAATAGACTCATATTTGGAGCCATGTCTTCAAGATCCAAATGTCCTTTGGAAGAGGAAGAGGTCAAGATAGAGGAAACTACAGAGGAAAGGGAAGAGGTAGAAGCCAAAAAAGAGGAGGAAAAAACAACCCTGCAAATACTAATGGAAGGGGCACCAATCAAAATTAAAATCAAGGCCAAGGCAGTAGCCAACAAGGAGGAAAAAATCAAGCACATGGACAAAGGTATGATAAATCCCAAGTCTAATGTCATTATTGCAAGAAATATGGGCACTATGCCAATGAATGTAGGAAAAGGCAAAATGACATGAATAATAGGCAGAATGCTAATTTTATAAAAGAATAAAAGAACCAAAAGAATGTGCTGTTAACATGTAATGTTGCACAAGATAGACAAGATGATGTATGGTTCTTAGACTCAGGTTGTAGTAACCACATGACTGGAAACATAACAATGTTTGCCAATCTAGATGAAAATGTTAAATCTAAAGTAACAACATAGACTAATGGTAAGGTCCTTGTCATGGGAAAAGGAAGAGTAAGTAACCTGGCAAGAAAATGAGAACATAAGTTTGTGCCAAATGTATATTATGTACCTGACTTGAAATGTAATCTTTTAAGCATTGGAAAACTCATAAAAGAGGGCTACAATGTATTCTTTAAAGATGATGTGTGAACAATCATCGACATGCCTCCAAGCAAGAAAGTCATTTCAGAGGTGCAGATGACAAGAAATAACATTTCAAGATAAATTAATAACATGTTTCTGAGTTTCCTCTCAAACTCAGAAAAGACTTGAAGGAAAGAAGAAATGTAGAAGATGTAACACAAGAGTTCTTTCAACAGAAAGAAAAATATGAAAACTGGTTATGCGATTTGAGATTTGGACATCTCAAATTCGGAGGCCTGAACTTGTTGCACAGAAAGAGAATGGTAAAATTATTACCACTGATTGAGAAACCAGATAGCTTTTGTGAAGGCTGTATCTTGGGAAAACAACACAGAGAAATATTTCTAGCAAGGAAGAGTATAAGGGCAAAGACACCTTTAGAGATTGTCCACTCAGATTTGTGTGGGCCATCTTTAGCTAGCAGCAAATATATTTTGACGTTCATAGATGATTACACCAGAAATACATGGGTGTATTTCTTGAAATAGAAGAGTGAAGTGTTTGAATAGTTCGGCCACTTCAAAGCTCTTATTGAGAAGCAGAGTGGGCACTACATCAAAGTTCTAAGAACTGACAGAGGTGGAGAATACATCTCCAAAGAGTTCCTACGTTTCTGTAGGGAGAATGACATACACAAGAAGTTTACCACAAGGTACACACCTCAACAAAATGGTGTTGCAAAAAGGAATAATATTACCATCATGGAGATGGTCAGAAGTATGTTGAAGGAAAAACATTTTCCAAATGAGCATTGGGATAAAGCTGTCAGTTGTACAGTGTATATCTTGAATAGATGCCCAACCAAAGCTATCATGAACAGATTTCCAGAAGAAGCATGGAGTGGAACAAAGCAGTTTGTCACTCACATGAAAGTTTTTGGATGTGTGGCTTATGCACATGTCCTAGATCAATTGAGAAAGAAGCTTGACAGTAAGGGGTAGAAGTGTATCTTTGTTGGATACAGTGATGATTCCAAGGCATAGAAACTCTATAATCCATCCACCAAGAAAGTTATAATAAGCAGAGATGTGCAGTTTATTGAAGAATAAGCTTGGGATGGAAGCTTAGAGAAAATAGTGAATGTGAAGACATTTGTGTCTCACGAAGAACAAGAGGAAGGGACAACAGCAAATAGTCACTCCTTGGTGGATCCTCGTGCACCACCATAAGCACAACAAACCACACCAAAAGCTGGAAATAGAACAGCCTTGAGAAATCAAGGAAGTGCTTCTTCAAGCACACCATAGGGAACTGAAACTCCCTTGAGCTCAAGTGGAACTCCATGTACACCAAGAAGACCGAAATTTAGAAATCTGAGTGAGATTTTTGAAGAAGGAGAGGTAAATGATAATGTTGGTCTGAACTCTTTATTTGATTTGTATTGTCATATTGATGACCCAATTCATTTTGAAGAAGTTGTAAAAGAAGAAAAATAGATTGAAGCAATGAACAAAGAGATTGGTGCAATAAAAAAGAGTAATACATCGGAGTTAGTGGACCTCCCTAAAGTTAAAGAAGTCATTGGAGTAAAATGGATCTATAAGACCAAGAGCAATGCCGAAGGCAAGATTGAAAGGCATGAAGCAAGACTTTTTGTCAAAGGCTACAAGAAGCAACAAGGAAGATATTATGAAGAAACCTTTTCACCAGTTACAAGGATGGAAACAGTGAGAACAATGTTGTCCATAGCAGCACAACAGAAATGGAAGGTATACCAAATGGATGTGAAATCTGCATTCCTGAATAGAGTGTTAAAAGAAGAGGTATATGTTGAACAACCTCCAGGCTATGAGATTGAAGGCCAAGAGCATAAAGTATGCAAGTTGAAGAAAACTCTTTATGGGTTGAAGAAATCACCAAGATCATGGTACAACAGGATAGATACTTACCTGACTGAAAATGGATTTGAGAAATGTGATGGAGAACCTACACTCTACATAAAATAAAATTATGGTAAGATTATTATTGTTGTTTTATATGTAGATGATTTAATATTTACTGGCAATGAAGTTTCTCGCATTGCTAATTTTAAAGCAGTCGTGAAGAGTGAATTTGAAATGACTGATTTGAGTTTTTAGAGATATTTCCTTGGAATAGAAGTAGAGAAAAATGAAAATGAGAATTTTATTTCTGAAGCCAAATATGTTGAAGAAGTGTTGAAAATATTCAACATGAAAAACAATAAGGGAGCTGTAACTCCAACTGTCATGGGGTTAAAATTGAGCAAAGAAGATCACAACAAGAATGTCGATCTGACATTGTATAAGAAACTAGTTGGCAACCTTATGTATTTGACTGCAACTAGGCCAGATATTATGTATGTTGTAAGTTTAATTTCCAGATTCATGGAAATACCAAAAGAGACTCATTGGCAAGTAGCAAAAGGAATTCTGAGGTATGTGAAATGAACAAAAAGGTATGGTATTGAATACAACACTTCAGAAAATTTTAAATTAATTAGATATACTCATAGTGATTGGGATGGAAGTAAAGATGACAAGAAAAGCACCTCTAGATATGTTTTTCATATGGGACCAGGAGCCATCTCATGGAATTTTATGTAACAACCAATTGTGGCTTTATCAACAACAAAGGCAGAGTATGTGGCAGCTATAATAGTAGCATGTCAAGCAATATGGTTGAGAAGAATGTTGAGAAGTTTGTGTTATGAACAGGTAAAAGGCACAACAATTTATTATGATAATAGCTCAAAAATAGCATTATCAAATAATTCAGTGTTTCACAAAATGACGAAACACATTAATGCCAAGTATCACTACATCAGAGAGCTAGTGAACAATAGGGAAATTTCTTTGAAACATTGCAGAACAAAAGAGCAGTTTGTTGATATTTTGAGAAAACCATTGGGGCAAAAGAGTTTTAACTATCTCGGGAAATTCCTGTGTATGCAAGAGAACAACAGTTGTAATTAAGGGGGAATGTTGGAATTTAATTCAAACTGCTGCACGCAGAAACAGAATGGGGAGGATTAAATTGTGATGGGATCGAAAGACAACAGAAGCGGCAAAGTCTTGCTTGGAATTTACACACAACCTTCCACATTTAATCTATGCACCTTCGCGTACTTGTTCTGATACCCACCAGTGATAAATTCTCTGCCAAACGCAATTAACTCATCCAACTCAAATTCCGGCAGCAACTAATATGGGCAGGGAAGAAGAAAATTGACCCACTAGAGAAGGTGACATCACCTTCCTTCGGACCAATGATAGTATTTCCATGGGTTAAAAGAATTGGTGTGAAGGTCTTCCAAGCACTCCATGGAATGCATAAATGTTTAATGTATTTTTTTTTTTGTCGTGACTCAGTTTTATTTTGTTTTTAAACTTAGTTTATAGCTATTTCATAATATATATATTGTAAATATTTTATATTTACAATATATATGAATATTGTAATGTTTTATATATGTCATGTGTGCATTTTGACTATGTAATGTTATGAATGCTGAGAAGAGAAGAGAGTAAGCACCTTTGTACTGTGTAATGAATTTTTTTCTCGAAGGCAGAAAAGAAGACAGAGCACTGTGTGCGTAGTAGTGAATAGAAAGACAGAGAACAATGAGATGGAGTTTTAAGAAACGTTGTATTGTGTAACAACTGAAGTATTTTTGTGTAATCCAGAACAACTGAAGTTCTGAAGGCTGTCATTTTGTAACAGTTTTTTATGTTTAATGAAATAGAAATGTTTTGTGTCACATCTTTGTCCACAATTTTTTTTAATCTCTGTGTTGAGTTGATGAATTATATTTCCTCTGTGTGTTCGGAATATTTCAGAAACTTATACAATGTGGTTACAGATGCTGGTGATGATGTTGTGCATCCCATGGCACACTGCGTCATGCTGTCATTCAGAGGCAACCGTTGTGTATCATCTTCCACAATAAAGAGCTAAAGGAAGAGTTGGTTATGAACAAGTTCAAAACAGTCGATGAACAACGGCCACATTACGACGTCCACATTGGTAAGGGGCCATGTATCACCCTAAAAAATGTGACAAATGTCATCATTCATGGCATCCACATTCATGAGTGTAAGCGTCTACGAAAAACTACAGTAAACACCTTTCGTGTGGATAGAAAAATAAATCATGGAGACGAGATTTCCATCTCAGACAGGGAGGCACATATGGGTGGACCATTTCTCTATGTCTAACTGCAAAGATGGCCTCATTGACGCAGTCAAGTCATCCACCTATATCACCATTTCCAACAATTATTTCACTCACCACAACAACGTAAGCAACCTCACATACTCACTACAGTTCACTCTATTTTATTCGATTTCTTATAGCTTGACAATGATAAATAAGTGGGTTGCTCTGCATTTTTTATTGGGTCACAGAGCTACCATGATGACAAAGTCATGCGGGTGACCATTGCACTCAAACATTTAGGCGAAGGTCTCGTGCAACGAATGCCAAGGTGAATAATCTAATTTAATTACTATTTCATTCCACAAATTTGCATATCGTTTTGCATTCTGTTGTGAAGAAAGAGTATGAAATGGTTACTATATTATTTACAGATTTAATTATGAATGAGATGAATGTAGGTGTTGATTTGGATTCTTCCCGTAAATATATACATTCATAAAAGGAAATATTAAAACTTAACGACAAATTTTTCAACTACATACCATCTACGTAATTGAAAAGAAAGTATAGTCACAAGAATATTGTGTTGGCAGACAACCCAAGGGTATTTTATAATGTAAACAACATGAGAAACATACATTATGGAATTGGGAAGGACAACAAAACCACGACCGACATGAAAGAATGAATTTCTATAGCGGGAAGCCAAGTCCAACAACTCTATATGATCAAGTAATTTAATATGCACTAAGACTACTGAAAAGTGTCAGCAACTACAGTTTCAACCCTATGTTTTGGGTTAATGAAAGAAATACCATTGACTACGAAATAAATAATATGTAAACTGGTAACGAATAAAACAACAAAGCCATATTTCTTTACCAAAATAAATTCAACTGAAAGAGAAACTCATTAAATCTAAAAATATGCATATTGTCTTAACCTGAATAGTCAAAACCATGATGAGTAACTACTAATAATAAAATTCCAGTTGAAAACCATCCATGCGATGGAAAACAAAAATTTTGTAGCGATAACTAAATTCTTGAAAGAAAACAAGGAAAAAACTAGCGAGATGTTATAATTTCCAAGAGCGCTTGGAAAGGGAGAAAAGCCCAGAATAAGAACCTGCAAGCAATTGGAAATCCCCCAATAACCCCAAGGAAGTAAGCATTAAATCATTTAGTGGAACAAATAGAAAACCTTGACTTGCACCCGATTAGGTGGAAAAAACATTAACATAAGAAATGGAACGCATGAAAACAAATAAAAAGAGTGATCATGTTAAACATGAAATTAACATACCTTGTATAATCTCATTATCCACCTTGTAGACGCCACACTGCGAAAGAGGCAGATAATATTGTTAACTTGCATAAAAGCCTTTGCAAATAAGTGCAAAAATATTTATGAAAGTGAAAGAAGGTAAATATTAGTTTTTAGAAGTCGAAAGCATAAAACCCTACCAGAGAGAAAAGCCTAAAGACTATCATGGTTCCCTTACCTACTAAAAGACCATATTCACAAATTAAATTAGATACATATACATCTACAACACATCAAATTTATTAGACAAGAAGTGAGTAACAGGACTCACTGTGCAGACTAAAATTGAGTGCCAAAAACTGTGTAACCCAGGAAGGTAGTCGATCTGCAAGCGTGGCACTAGATGAAATATACTCCAAAGATCTTGTAGACCAAGGTAAACCAGTTTTACCAAGAAATTTCACTGTAAGTACCAACAACGTAAGGATAAAGGGAGAAGGATTAAAGTTAACAAGGTTTTTGCCTCAGCAGTTGGAGAGCAGAACTCACAAGAGTAAGGAATACAAACGAGACATCTAAATTGTTGTGGGGTAAGGTGGTTATATCCATAACCATCACTTCTCAATCTTAGTCGTCCGTAAAACCCTAAGTGGTATTGACCGCAGATCCATCACAATAGTAATTTCATAATTAATGATCTCAACGCTCGTAAACATGTTCATAACACATTATTCTAGAATCATCGATGAGAGACAATTGTAGGTTACTAACCTAGGGTCACATGTACAGATAGGTAAGTGGTCATAGTTAGTCCCATGCGAGTTGTATAACGTATAATGAGCAGTAAATATATATGAAAAAAAAGGTCTAATGTATCGTTGAGTGGATTATATATTATATTTAGTGTTATCATCATTTAATGATCAAATGATCAAAGATGTAATAAAGATAGACTATATGGATGCTAAAACCAAAATTAAAAGTAACGTTGGCAAGTGCAAACTTATCCGAGAAATGTAAACATAGAACCAGTGATGTGTACCATAATCACAATAAAGAAAAATAAATTAAAATAGCATAATATCTAATTATCAAATTACAATAGAGAGTTACTCATTTATAACACAGTGGTAATAATAATCAAGAATTACAATATAGAGTTACCCATTTATAACAGTGATAATAATAATCAAGTAAGAAGAGAAAAAGAAGATAAATTTAAATAGAATTGGTTGATTTTACAATGGCTAAAACCCCCTTCACATTGATATTGATTGAAGTATATTTGTTTTTATTAATATATTTTTAAATTTCTCATATAAAAAATTAAAGGATATACACATTTCCAAAATTACTTATTGGCAAAATAAGAAATTTCTTTCAATTACTTTACACTATTTAAGATGTACATTTTAATATTTATTTATGAGTGACATTGAAGTATTTTTTATTGACAAATTTTTTAAATATCATGTGTGAATTTTATGGCAAGCACCTAAGAAGTTACACATCTCTCTCATATTGACAGTAAAAAGTCCTTTTTACATCTAATAAGTCTCATTTTGAATCATTTATATATAAAATGGATATTGAAATATTTAATTTATTTATGTTTAATTGTTTTTTCCATATTAATATATTTTTAAACACCACATCTCAACTTCATAATTAATTATATATTTTTGTCTACCTTTTTCTATATATATGTTGGAAATGTTGTCATTGATGGCAAAGGAGATGGCAAAGGAGGAGCACTTGAAACAACAACAAGGCAGCAGAGAGGTAGCAGAGGCAGCAAAAAAAAAAGAGAAGCAAGGAGCAACATCAGTCAAGGAGCAGAGGAAGTAGTGAATTGAAGCAGAGACAAGCAGTGTATTGAAGCAGAGACAAGCAGTGAATCGAAGCAAAGACCTGCTGAGGGCTGTGTAGAGCTGTAGGAGAGATCTGCAAAGAAAAGGTTGCAGAAGGGCCAGAAGTTGTAAGAAATTTTGAATGTATAAATGAGAAATTTGTTTCAATATTTCTGTGCATTTGTCAAGTTAATTTTTGTGTGAGAATGTTTGAATCCTCGTGGTTACTATATGAGTGGCTTGCACTTTAGAAGCCAATGTAAGAGAACGAGTGTGAGATGAGCGATTGTATGGAAATGTAGAGTCTGTACTCTGTAGTGTGGCTAAATGGTTGTTCTAAACATAATAGGGGAGGTCATTGTTACACCTTTAATGATTGAATGGCGTGGGGAATTGTGTGATAAAACCCTGTGTTAATAGTAATGTCAGTGTGTTGATTCATTGTGAGAAGCAACATAAAGGTTGCCCATATAACATGATGGGAGTTCCTCGTTGGAACCACGAAGGAGGATTATTTAGTTTATAATGTCAATCGAAGGCTGAAGGGGTCGAAGGCATGTTCGGGTTTACGGTGAGATCGAGCCCTGACATGAAATTAGAAACGCAGAGTTGAATGAAGCCTGCGCGGAATGATGCTTCAGTGGAAAAGCGATGAAGGAAATAGACTAAAAGGCAGAAATTCCTTATAATAAAATGTTGAAATGGAATTATTAGAAGCAAAACCATGAGCTAAGATAAGGCAGAACAACGACCTTGAATGAACAGTGAAGCGGTTTCGGAGACAAATACTAGCAGTATCGCACGAATTAAAAGTGGTAAAGAAATTTTGGTGAAAAAACGCGATTAGGGTCCTTGCCTGACACGTGGCCTCAGGAAGTATTGGAAAACCATTTACATCATGTAAATTTTAAGTGTTAATGTCCATCCTTTGAAAAAAAGCGATATCAATTTGGTTCGTTCGATCTGGAGCGATGGAGATCCGATGGTGTTTGTGTACTGAAATTGTGAAGGGGTTAATAAAGAGAAGATCAATGGTGGCGGTCATCCGGTTGGAGTGTGATGACATATTAATCGTTCGATCCACTTTATCGGTGGACATTGCATTGGTCTCATTGTCATTGGAGAGGTAAGTTAAATATGTGGGTTTTATTATAATGTTCTAGCATTGGCGGAGGCTGTATTATGTGTTCATATATTGTAGTTGGCATACAATACCACAAGGGTTATGCAATACATGTTGATATATATATGTTATGGTGGTGATAATCCGAACCTCTTATGAATGAGTCAGTATGCGGATATATAAGCTATGGGCCCGAAACCTTATGTTAATATTTGAATTAATACGCAAGTGGGACCCTCTGTTCATCGCACCGAACTGTTGAAGGATGCGATTGCCATTAATCACATCGGATCCATCACAAAGGCATCAATCGCATCGGAGTAAAAGGAGGACATCACAACATACTATTGAAAGTTGCGATTGCGATTAATCGCATCGGAACAATCACAATCAGAAGTATTCAGAGGCGATTCATCACATCGGGGAATAAGAAAAGTCTGGATATGTGGGCCTGAGCGCATGTTGCGTAAATAGTTAAGGGCTAACGTTAAATGGGATTGGAATATAGTTGTGGCAAGATTTTATAATGTTTGGTTTTATGGTTTATACTCCAAGTGAAATATTCGAGAATGATGAAATATGGGTGTTGGCCTAGGCTATTCCTTGGAGTGATCAAAGGTTTATTTAATAGTTCATAACATTTGAATTGGGGTCGCAATATATGTTGATACATATATTATGTTGATGATAATCGAACCTTGTATGGAATGAATTGTGCGCTGGGCATATTATAGTTGTGGGCATTTGGAGTTTTACTAATGTGAAACTTTAACGTGGAATGAAATGCTAAGAAGATTGAAAGGACTTTTACATATAAGTTTATATATTTGTTAATATGCTGAAGACCATTGTGTAATGGGGAATTTCAATGGCTTTATAACCATGGCTTAATTCATCGCATCAACAGATACAAAGAGCTCGAAATTGTGGGTCCCGACATATATGATTTCATAATCAAATATAAAAGGTAGAGAATGTTGGAGGCATGTTATGGATTTTATAATAAGGTTTAATCCCATTGATGCAAAGAACAAAGTTCCTGCATATACAGTTTGTTAGGCATGGTTCATAACCATAAGATAACCTTGGAAGAAAAAGCCTCCAGATATGTTTATTAAAATTTCCAAATCAGCAGTAGAATGTTGAGTTGCACAAATTGAGAGAAATTGAGGCCCAAAAGATGGAGATGCATTGTTATATGCATAGAAAGAAGAAAAATTTGGGACTAAACATGGAAAAGAAGTTATATATACAACATATTAAAAATTGCAATGAACAGGTGAATATGCACAGGAATAAAAATGTGGTTTTGACAGGTGTACATGCACAGCTGCACACAATTGCAGTAAACAATAGAGGTATGCAGAGCAGTTACCTAACAGCAGCAGAAAAGACAAAACCAGCAAAGCCAAAGGCCAGAAAAAAAGCTGAGTGAATTTGTTCTATTATAACTGAAAATGTAAATGTTTTCAATTGTTTTATATTGTTTGTGATGCATTGGCAAGTATCCTATAGGAAAAAAAAACTCCACTGAAAAACTGAAATGTATACAAATTGCTATATGTTTCTGAATGAGCTGGACAAGGAAATGAGAAGGCAGAAGGCAAAAAGTCATGGCTATTCACTGCGAATTCCGTGTGGAATACAAATAGTCATGAGGCAAGCTCTATAAATGATATAACTTAGATATGCATAAGGGGTTAGAGAGTGAGGTTAGAGAACGCAAAAATAAAGTAGTGAGGTAGAGAAGAAGGAGGAGATGAGCAGAGAAAAAGGAGGATCCGATAGAGAATCCGAGAAGATGCAGAGATGATACAGGGAAGATATGAGGATTGATGGACATCAGAAGAGAAGGAACAGAACAGAGCTGATATCCAAGGTAAATCAACAAGTCTTTTTCTTTTGAAAGAGTAAGGAAGTTGGAGCTTCCTTATCAAGTTGTTGCTTGATAGATGTCAGTTGTAGCTGATTGAGGCAGGAGCCTCTTGTACGTTGGTGCCTGCAGAAAATAGATGGGAGTTGGTGCTTCCACATCAAGTTGTAGCTTGATAAAATGTTAGTTGTAGCTGACTGAGGTTTGAGCCTCTTGTAGGTTGGTGCCTGCAAAAAATTGATGGGATTTGGAGCTTCCTTGCAAGTTGTAGCTTGCATAATTGAGGTAGGATCCTCTTGTGGGTTGGAGCCTACAGAAAATCAGGGGTGAGAGGTAGTTGGAGCTTGCCTTTGCATCACAACAATAATAATATGTGGTTTTCTCCCTTTATGGGTTTCCACTTATATCTGGTGTCTCTGTGCATGATGTCTATGTGTTGATGTGGTTTATCTAACCTGCTTAATACTTGTTGCTCACATATTAATACTGCTATTACATTAACAAATCTGCTTGATATTTACTTCTCACAAATTAAGATTTCTCACATATTAAGTTGACCTTGAAGTGAAGGTGTAAATTAGTTTAATGAAAATTTTTAAAATTCCATGAATGTGTTAAACTGATTCAACCCTCCCTCTCAGTTTAAATAAGGGTTCAAGAATTGATATAAGAGTAGGTTCCTTTAGTATAAGCTTAATAGCTTGAAGGAGATCTGGTTGAGTCATGGACTATCAAAATGTACCTGTGTTAAATACAACAAACTTTCCTGAATGTAGAGATAAGGTTAAAAAGGGATTATTGGCTTATGAACCTGAGTTATGGAAACTTGTATGTGATGGTTACTGCACAGACTCTCCCTTGGTGCAAGAAAAACATAGGAATGCCAAGGCAAAATGTGTGATATTCAAAAATTTTCATAACAAGGATCTTGAGTTAATAATGGATTTAACCTCTGCAAAAGAAATCTGGGATAGATTGCATTTCATGCATGGAGTAGACACTAAGGATTGCATTGTCAAGAAGGAGAAGAGAAGTAAGAAAAATAAAAATTCATTTCAAAAGGAAGATGTTCCATCAAATGATGCACCTGTTAGTGTGAATGGAAGTCAGTTCCCTGAAAAAATTGCAGCTGAAGAAAAATCCAAACTTGACACAACCTTGACTGAAATAGAAAGATTGAAGAATGAAAACAAAGACCTGAAGACATTGGTGCAAATATGTGATGAGAAAGAATATGAAGATAAGAAATAAATTATTGGCCTAAATACACAGCTTGAAGAAGCAAAGAAAGTAGAAGACACTCTACTGGAACAAATGAGAGAGATAATTTTGGAATGTGAGAGACTGGAAGAAGAAGTAGTAAGCCTAAGAAAGAAATTAGAAAAATCCCAAAGATAATTATTAATGAATACTCCTCAAATGAAAATCTCTAAACAGTTGTACCAAATCTAAATGCTCAAAGGTCTCCTCTCATAAAGGCTGGTATAGGATATGAAGGAGAAACCAATAAGTCCAAGGTAGAAGATAACAGGAAAATCATCTTTGTAAAAGTTGTAAAGGAATATGAAGCAGCTCAGAAGATTCCCACAGAAGAAGAAGCCAGAAAGAACAAGATGTGCAAAGAAACAAACAAAAACAAGCAGCAACATGAAAGAACAGAGAATGAGAGGATGAAACAATTAGCTACTAAAGGCTCATATGCTCCTAAGGATGAATTGTATAAATTTGGAAGATGTCAAAGAAGGTTCTTTCCTCCTCTGGGAAGTATCACTTGTTTTTCCTGCCACAAACCTGGACATGTTGTAGCATATTGTAAGACAAAGCAAATCTAGTCCAGCTAGCAAAGGATGCAGCAAATGAGAAGACTACCTCAAGCAAGAAAATGGAATAGACAATCTTTCACCAGGTACACAAATCATTTCCATGGCTACTGTTATGCATGCAATAATTTTGGACATAAATCTATTGAATGTAAAATGTATTTAAAAAGGGGAACAAAGTATTATACATCAGCTCAAAGGTACCTTGGTAAAATATGATGTTATGTATGCCTCAAGCTTGGTCACAAAGCAAAAGACTGTAAACTACCTTATACTTTAAAGAGCTCTAAACAGAGGATGGAATCTAATAAAATCAAACAAAGCTATGAATAAAAAAGGAGTGCATACATTATGAAGAACCCCAATAAACTATGGAAGGAAAAGAGAAAGGGGGAGCTTGTTACCTCAATAACTTAATTAATCCATCATAGTCTCAGGGGGAGCTACTCTAGGAAGCAATGCACATATCTAATAAGTGACAAATATGAAGCAACATCTCAGGGGGAGAGCAGTTCATAAATAGTCCCCACAAAAGTAGTCTAAGAAGAGGTCCTTAGAATGAGAACGACTATAAGATTAGGAAGGGAAAAGAAAATCCTCTAACAGAGAACTATAGAGGAAGAAGATTATTTAGCTGACAGATTGATGAAAGAAGAGAAGGCAAGCAGCAACCATGGTAGTAGAGAGAACATCAGCCATGAACTTGTAGAACTAACAGTGAATCACATTAAGAAGGATGTGCAAGAGAAGTACCTATCATCATTATGTCATGATATCATTCATCTATGAAAAGTTACCTTGGAGATATGCAGTTAAGTGCGAGATTAATCTCTGAGTGATTAGCCCATGAAGATTCATAACATAGAAATTGAATATGTCTTCCAAAAAGATCACTATGTAAGACAGTTGAATTGTACATAAAGTAGTAATGATTCTAGAGCAGTCCTAGAAAGGAAATGCAGTGACATTCTTTTAAATCAGAATGACAGACTAAGCAAAAGGCTAATGATGACAAGATCAGATTCAGTATATTGATGACTGTGGGTGTGAACAATGGAAAGCTCAATAGTAGAATTTATGAAGGATGTCTTAATTATGGGTTAATGTGCAAGCTAAAGTGAAATATCTGCATACTTTACCAAGGGAGTATCAACTGGTACTTAGTACAAGAAACATGCCTATCAACATAATATCAAGTGTTGTCATGGAGCAGTGGTATGATACAGGTCCTCAGGATCAAAGGATTATTGCAAGAGTACATCGAGGTAGTATTCCAGTGTTACCTGCATGTTTTAAAAGCATAAAAAGGTAAATAATAGGGCTAAAGGATCATTATTTTGTTTACACATGAAGCATTATATTGAGCTTTGAAGCAGTATCTTTTTCTATATATAATTGCATAGCTCCCTGAAGTCAGTTTTTATATATCTTCACGGCCTCGTCCTTAAGATTAGTCATAAAATTTTGTGAAGTCTATTTGCTGAGTTTTCAATTAAAAAATCTTGAATATGCTTTTGTGGAAGATCATCCTGATAGAACAGTCAAAGTATCTGAAGAATAAAGCACTAGTTGTGACTACAATTGAAGTTCAAAAGTCTCTTATTAATTCATCCAAATCCTACTTCAGCAGAAAGGATTTGCTAGTAATCCACCTTTAAAGAGAGATTGATCATTGGCATACATACCCCATTATGTCATAAATAAATTGCATGATTGATAAGTGAGATTGACTAATACACCGAATGTATCTAGCCTCAAGGGTTTCTTTTGAAAGAACAATGTGCAAGCAGTAAAAGTCATTTGGTCTCTTACATTGAAAGATATCATCTAATCTCACAATAAGTTGTAAACTTAGGCTTAATTCATTGATCACATCAGCAACAAGGACCCTTCAGCCATTAAGTGTAATATCATTATCAACATCCTAGCTCATATCACCACCAACAAGCAGGAAAGGTGTACTACAACAATAAAAGATATATTGGCTTCATCACAATTAAGCAGATATTGTACTGTAGATGTGCATTCTAGAAAAAGACTTACTCCATCTACAACCTTCCTCAATAGATATGCATCATAGATGAAGATTATAATATAGACTGAAGTATAGTTGAGGCAAGCTTGATATGTCACATGGAGCATTCACAATCTTTACGGTTTGATCCAATGATGCATTTATGATTAGATAAGGTTGGTATAATATGTTTTATGAAGTGCCATTATCTTCACTTTCAGCCTTATACTAGTGAAAGGAGACTATGCTTGGGATTGTATCAACATACTGTGTATATACAAGTACAATAAGTCTCAAAACGTGTTCTCTCAACACCATTTTGGAGTAGCAGGGTACAAAGTCAAAAGAAGAAGGCTTAAACACATCTTAGAGAGAGGAAATGAAGATGTAGACAGCACACTAGGAAATGTGCAACCCTTTTCCATTGGTGTCAAAGGGGGAGGAAAATCAAGTAAGAGAAGATAGGGTCTTCTAAAAGAAGCCAGGCAGAGGAAGACTTGGAGGAAGAATTGGATTATTGGTGGATGTGTTGTCATTAATACCAAAGTGGGAGACTGTTGGAAATGTTTTCATTGATGGCAAAGGAGATGGCAAAGGAGGAGCACCTGAAACAACAACAAGGCAGTAGAGAGGTAGCAGAGGCAGCAAAAAAAAGAGAAGCAAGGAGCAACATCAATCAAGGAGCAGAGGAACTAGTGAATTGAAGTAGAGACAAGCAGTGTATTGAAGCAGAGACAAGCAGTGAAATGAAGCACAGACCTGCTGAGGGCTGCGTAGAGATGTAGGAGAGATCTGCAGAGAATAGGTTGCAGAAGGGCTAGAAGTTGTAAGAAATTTCACTGTATAAATGAGAAATTTGTTTCAGTATTTTTGTGCATTTGTCAAGTTAATTTCTGTGTGATAATGTTTGAATCCCCGTGGTTACTGTATGAGTGGCTTGCACTTTAGAAGCCAGTGTAAGATAACCGGTGTGATATGGAAAATTGAATGGCAATGTAGAGTTCGTACTCTGTAGTGTGGCTAAATGGTTGTTCTAAAAATAATAGGGGAGGTCATTGTTGCACCTTTAATGATTGACTGGCATGGGGAATTGTGTGATAAAACCCTGTGTTAATAGTAATTTCAGTGTGTTGATTCATTGTGAGAAGCAACATAAAGGTTGCCCATATAACATGATGGGAGTTCCTCGTTGGAACCGTGAAGGAGGATTATTTAGTTGATAATGGCAATCAAAGGTGGAAGGGGTTGAAGGCATGTTTGGGTTTACGGTGAGATCGAGCCCTGACATGAAATTAGAAACACAGAGTTGAATGAAGCCTGCGCAGAATGATGCTTTAGTGGCAGAGAGATGAAGGAAATAAAATAAAAGGTGGAAATTCCTTATAATAAAACGTTGAAACGGAATTATTAGAAGTGGAACCATGAGCTAAGATAAGGTGGAACCATGACCTTGAATGAATAGTGAAGTGGTTTCGGAGACAAATACCGATAGTATCGCGTGAATTAATTAAAGTGGTAAAGAAATTTTGGTGAAAAAATGCAATTAGGGTCCTTGCTTGACATGTGGCCTCAGGAGGTATTGTAAAACCATTTACATCGCATAAATTTTAAGTGTTAATGTCCAGCCTTTGAAAAAATGCGATAACAATTTGGTTCATTCGATCTAGAGCGATCGAGATCCGACGGTGTTTATGTATTGAAATTGTGAAGGGGTTAATAAAGTGAATATCAACGGTGGCGGTCATCCGGTTGGAGCGCGATGACATATTAATCACTCGATCAACTTTATCGGCGGACATTGCATTGGTCTCATTGTCATTGGAGAGGTAAGTTAAATATGTGGCTTTTATTATAATGTTCTAGCATTGGCAGAGGCTGTATTATGTGTTCATATATTGTAGTTGGCATACAATACCACAAGGGGTATGCAATACATGTTGATATATATATGTTATGCTGGTGATAATCTGAACCTCTTATGAATGAGTCGGTATGTGGATATATAAGCTGTGGGCCTGAAACCTTATGTTAATATCTGAATATAAACCAAAGTTAATACACAAGTGCGACGCTTTCTTCATCGCACCGAACTGTTGAAGGATGCGATTGCGATTAATCGCATCGGATCCATCGCAAAGGCATCAATCGCATCAGAGTAAATGCAGGACATCGGAACATACTATTGAAAGTTGCGATTGTGATTAATTGCATCGGAACTATCGCAATCGAGAGTATTTAGAGGCGATTCATCGCATCAGGGAATAAGAAAAGTCTGGATATGTGGGCCCAAGCGCGTGTTGCATAAATAGTTAAGGGCTAACGTTGAATAGGATCAGAATATAGTTGTGGGAAGATGTTCTAATGTTTGGTTTTATGGTTTTATACTCCAAGTTAAATATTCTAGAATGATGAAATATGGGTGTTGGCCTAGGCTATTCCTTGGAGTGATCAAAGGTTTATTTTAATGGTTTGTAACATTTGAATTGGGGTCGCAATATATGTTGATACATATATTATGTTGATGATAACCGAACCTTGTATGGAATGAATTGTGCACTGGGCATATTACAGTTGTGGGAATTCAGAGTTTTACCAAGGTGGAACTTTGACGTGGAATGAAATGCTATGAATATTGAAAGGAGTTTTACATATAACTTTATATATTTTTTAATATGCTGAAGACCATTGTGTAATGGGGAATTTCAATGGCTTTATAACCATGGCTTAATTCATCGCATCGACAGATACAAAGAGCTCGAAATTGTGGGTCCCGACATATATGATTTCATAATCAAATATAAAAGGTGGAGAACGTTGGAGGCTCGTTATGGATTTTATAAAAAGGTTTAATCCCATTGATGCAAAGAACAAAGTTCCTGCATATACAGTTTGTTAGGAAAGGTTCATAACCATAAGATAACCTTGGAAGAGAAAGCCTCTAGATATGTTTATTAAAATTGCCAGATCAGCAGTAGAATGTTGAATTGCACAGATTGAGAAAAATTGAGGCCCGAAAGTTGGAGATGCATTGTTATATGCATACAAAGAAGAAAAATTTGGGACTAAACTTAGAAAAGCAGTTATATATACAGCAGATTCAAAATTGTAGTGAACAGGTGAATATGCATAGGAATGAAAATGTAGTTTTGACAGGTGTACATGCACAGGCGCACACAATTGCAGTAAACAGCAGAGGTATGCATAGAAGTTACCTAACAACAGCAGAAAGGACAAAACCAGCAAAGCCAAAGCCTAGAAAAAGAGTCGAGTGAATTTGTTCTATTATAACTGAAAATGTAAATGTTTTTAATTGTTTTATATTGTTTGTGATGCATTGGCAAGTCTCTGGTAGGAAAAAAAAACTCCACTGAAAAACTAAAAGGTATACAAATTGCTATATTTTTCTGAATGAGCTGGACAAAGAAATGAGAAGGCAGAAGGCAAAAATTTAGGGCTATTCACCGCGAATTCCCTGTGGAATACAAACAGTCATGAGGAAAACTCTATAAATGATTTCACTTTGATATGCATAAGGGGTTAGAGAGTGAGGTTAGAGAATGCATAAATGAAGTAGTGAAGCAGAGAAGAAGGAGGATTTGATATAGAATCCGAGAAGATGCAGAGATGATACAAGTAAGATATGAGGACTGATGGATAGCACAAGAGAAGGAACGAAACAGAGCTGATATCCAAGGTAAATAAGCAATTGATTTTCTTTTGAAAGAGTAAGGAAGTTGGAGCTTCCCCATAAATTTGTTGCTTGATAGATGTCAGTTTTATCTAACTGGGGTAGGAGCCTCCTGTAGGTTGGTGCCTGCAGAAAATAGATGGGAGTTGGTGCTTCCACATCAAGTTGTAGCTTGATAAAATGTTAGTTGTAGCTGACTGAGGTTGGAGCCTCCTGTAGGTTGGTGCCTGTAGAAAATTGATGGGAGTTGGAGCTTCCTTGCAAGTTGTAGCTTGAAGAATTGAGGTAGGAGCCTCTTGTGGTTTGGAGCCTACAGAAAATCAGTGGTGAGAGGGAGTTGGAGGTTGCCTTTGCATCACCACAATAATAAGATGTGGTTTTCTCCCTTTATGGGTTTCCACTTATATCTGGTGTCTCTGTGCATGATGTCTATGTGTTGATGTGGTTTATCTAACCTGCTTAATACTTTTTGCTGACATATTAATATTGCTGTTACATTAACAAATCTTCTTGATATTTACTGCTCACAAATTAAGATTGCTCATATATTAAGTTGACCTTGAAGTGAAGGTGTAAATTAGTTTAATGAAAAGTTTTAAAAGTCCATGAATGTGTTAAACTGATTCACTCCCCCCTCTTAGTTTAACTAAGGGTTCAACAATATAAAATTGACATAACTTATTTTATTTAGATTATACTAAATTACACACCATTTTTATAACAAGTCAAGAAAAATTAGTTACAAATCAAAATATAACATATTTTTTTTTTTAATAATTAATATAAAGATAAAATATTACAATGTTCTATATAAAATAAAATAAAAAAGATAAAATATTTAATTGCATTTAAACCAACATTGTGTGCAACTTCGCATAAAAAATAGATAGAATATGTAATTGTATTTAAACCAACATTGTGTGGCAACTTAGTTTTTGATTAGAAGTAAAAAATATAAAAGTAATAGTTAAATTTAATATAGTTATATAAAAAAAAGTAAAGAATGTAATCTCTTTTATTATATAATGTAATTTAGACAAGAAAATCATTGTTTATCCATAGAGTTTGTAAGGAGAATTGAATCATTTACACTAATAAGAAAAGTTGATATAGATAGGCATTATCGAAAAATAAATCCATACCATCTCATTCATATATATATTAACATTGTGAAAATGAAGATACAATCATTTCATAAAAGTTACAAACAGGTCACTTAGAACATATGTTTGATTCTGACATAGTTGGTAAACTAATTGTTCAAGGTCCTTAAGTATATTAATATTATATATATTAATGTATTGATTTTGTTAAAATATATTTTAAATTTTTATATTAGTTTTAGGTTTTTTTTACTTCAGTTTTAATTTTTTTTTTAATTTTTTTTCTTTTTTCTATTTTTTTAATTTAATTTTTATCTTTTTAATGAGTTTGACCCACGAACTTTTGAACTTTGAATCTTATGGTTGTCATGATACTTCACAACAACAACCCCATCTCCAATTGAACGTCTCATCTTAGTCTCTTTTTTAGTTTCACTTTAAACCTACAATATAATTTTGTGTATATTCCTAATATTTTAGATTAACAAAAAGATAAATATATAAAATAGAAATAGAGTAAATTGATTTTTAAAATATTTACTTTTACTAAAAACTTATATATACAAGTTTGACTCTTACTGAACTTGGAATCACAAGAAACATAAAATTTCATTATCAATACTATTTGAAATTAAACTACCACATAAACAATTATATTATATATTTTTATAAAATTTATATATTTATGATAATAGAACAAAATAATAAAATAAATAACTTTGTTTTCTTTCCCTTCAAATAAAAATGGCTATTTTTTGTTTTGTAGATTAAATTTTTGCATTAACTTTCCCCACTTGCTTCAGATAAAAATGGGTCTTTGATGCTTCATAGATTAAACTGTTGCCTTATCTTCCCCTGTTTCGTTCATCATAACTTTCAGTTTCCTTTTAACACATTGTGCTTCATATATAATTTTCCTTTCTGTTCATTGGTAACATCCATAGAAACGTCGAATAAATATTTTTCATCTCATAGAGAATCCGACTCAAAATGACAAACATAGTTAGGGTACAAGAGAATTGCAATTATGTTCAGTGGGAGGAACACGCCACCAATCCAATCAAAACTATTGGAAGTAGCGAAAGAAATAATGATGTTTTCACAGTGACATGAGGGGATTTCAAACCCAATCATCCAGGATCTCGCAACATTAGATCATGACATATATGCTACATGATGATCATTTTTGTTCGCTATTGAGGCTTCTGTTAAATTTTCATCTGAATACGTCTTTTCACTTTTGAGCCTCAAATAGTTATCAAATTTATCAAAATTTTATTATTGAATATAGAAAAATTTTAGGTTTCATTTTATTTTCATGCTTATCTCATGTGACAGTAGAAGTTAGCATCCACATACAATAGGAGGGAGTGAGGAAAGAACTACAAATAGTACTCAAATCAAATACTCTTTATTGAAGAATGGATCCATCAAGAAGATCAGTTTATTTCCGTGAAATAGAGGATAAAGATCAAGCTGAACAAAATCCTCTAAGAGATATGTTTGCTTCATCGTCTAGTCATGTAATAAATTCTGCTGAGTTAGAATTTAGAGAAAGTTAGCCATCTGTAAGATGGAAATTACCGGTTGTTAATGCATCCGATGTATATTCTGATCTCTCTCCATTCCATTTGATTGCAGCCACTAGAATTTCTATAAAAGAAACTGTTAGCCAAATTCAAGAGAATTCTGACTGTGTGCAATACATTCCTCTTCTAGATCCTAAAACTCTTCAGGATGAAGCTAAAAGAATGAAAACCCAATATCTTCATTTGGGTTGTATCCAGGTTGGGATAAGTGCTCTGACTCACAGAGATCTCGAGACATTTGTACTCGCCATAGTAAGAGACTTAACACAAAATAAATATACAAATTCCTTGATAGGAGAAATAGTAGCTCCATTGTCAAATGGCCCAGTCTATTTTGACTGCTATCTAAAAATTTTAGTATATGTTTATGATAAACATATAAAGGACATTCTACAATTACAAATCCATACTTCTGGATTCGATATAAGGAAAGAAAGAAGTAACATCTCTACACAAACTAGGGGATGTTTCAGGCATACAAATACCTTATATCCTGCTGTCCTTCATGCTCCTAGTCAAGATTCAAAGTCCAGTGTAGTGGTTCTAACTGATTCAAAGAATCAAAAGATAGAACATCAGATAATCAAATGGGAAGATATAATTTTCCCCGAACACTGGGTTGTCAATAATCCCAAGCCTCCGAGTATGCAGAGAATCACATCAGCAAATGTACAAGAAGACATATCTTCTGTTGTCATTTCCTTTCCCAGAAGATCTACCATTGAGCACCGAAGAATATATGACCTCTGTAAAATTTCACCATTGTATAAAAGTCCCGAAGTTTTAGATTCTTCTTGCTCTTCTCATTCCACTGTAAAATTCCAGCACATTGATTTATTTGAATTTGCTCAATTAGTAAATTTTTCCTCAATAGAAGTAATTTTTCCAAGTTGTAAATCTACTGTAAACTTGAGCCAACTTGCTGAACTTTTCATTCATTATAATCATCATCTTAGGACTGGAGAAGCCCCGCCTTCTACATCTTTCAATCCATGTCCAAACCCCAAATGTTCAGACATTCCATTTCCACATGAGTCTGATCATATGATGACGATGCACAGCCTCCCTTCCTTGGAAAATGAAGACCCTAGGCTGATAGAAATATTCAGCAACTTGAGACCACCTGGCATGCCCAGATATGGTATTGGGTACTTGGAACAATTGAATGACCTAATTCCAAATAGTAGATTTAAAGATCTTCCTGCTGATCGCAAGAAGCCATCGGTTCCTGAAATGCACGAGTTATTTTCTGTTATGGATGGGTGCCCAAAACATAAGATAGATACACATTGGATGAAAGCCATGTTGAATTGGGATCTCATAACACACCCTGAGGTTGATGCTTTTGATATCAGCACAAGTAGAGAAAGAAGAATAAGCCTTGCCACAGAATGTAAGGATTACATGGATTCTAACAATGAATGGATATCTTTTTACAGTTGGGAAAAGATATCGGAAAAATAAGCTATCATGATGACAGACACAGCGACCCCTTCCACAACACAACATTCATGGAATACCCTTGATGGTAGTAAGGTTGAAATAAGTACAACCCTTCCCTCCTTATAAAGGCATCATATTAGGAGAAGCACAAAGCTCTACAAAAGCAATCCCTTTGGTGCTTAAGGATGACAATGCCTTAGGAATAGATGGAAGGATCCAGAAAGCCAGCGAACAAATCAACTAGACAAATGCTACAGTCAAGGTTCTAGAAATGAATGTTACCAAGGCAGCCAAAATGAAAGAATACTTTGATGAAATCCAAGTATTAGTTTTAGATGTAAATAGTAGTTTAAATCATATACAGTTTTCCACTTCTACTTTTAGAAGCTATTCTAGAGAATCCTTAGAAAAGATTGAAGCTATAGAGGCCAAAGTAGATAAAGAATTTCACTCTACACAAGGATTAATAGAAAATTTTTCTGTACAGTTAAATAAAGCTCAAATAAAGACTGTTTTCCAAACTAGTCCCTCCATCTTTTCTTTATAAAAGAAATATGCAGATCCATCATCTTATCAAACAAGTTGACAGATTTCCTCACCTTCTTCCGAAAGAAGAAGCTCAGTCTAGCAAAGAGGCAGAAACTTCAAAGAAACTCACTATAGCCTCTTTATTCAAAGATTCAAAAGAAGAATCTCCCTCGGGATCAGAAGCCCGCATCCTTCCCATATATGAGCCGTTGGAAAGCCAATATACTAGACACCCTGCTCCTAATGCAAATGGTAAAGGTAAGATTCCGTAAGCCTACACATTCCACCTAGATGCTCATAGAGAATGGAATGTAGATAGTTTGAATGTAGGCCAAATAAGGAAAATTCTTGACATGATGTTCATTGAATACAAATTAATGTGCTTACGGGGTAAATCTGAAGTCGAAGATTGTAAAAAAATTATTCAATGTTTTACTGGTATTTTATCAAAATGGTGCGAGATAGAATCTTCACCAGCCCTAATAAGAAAAATTGAAAGTGAAGTTATAAGAGATGAACAAGGGGACATCATACATAATACAAATAGTACTCCTCAGAACAATATGATAGGAACTCTAACTTCCATGATTATGGAACACTGGTGTGGTTCAGAAATTGAGATAGCCGACAAGAATGAGTTAATCCTCATGAACCTTAAATGCCATAAGCTATCACAATATGAATACTTTCATAAAGATTGGAAGCAGACAATATTTGAGGTAAAATACTCAAAAAATTTACTTTGGAAACAAGTTTATCTTGCTGCTCTTCCTTCAAAGTTTGTTGATTTGCTTAGACAACAAGATGCTTTTCAGTTACCCTTTGAGTCTTATACTTGGGTAGAAATATATACCATCATTACCAAAACTATGGGTGGCTTGTGTGTTAACATGAAAATGAGAAAGGCTCTGTAGAAATTTTCAAATATGCTTGACATCAAATCTATCTGTCACAAATATGGGCTCTCTCTTGATGATCCAATTGTTAAGAGAAGAAAGGCAAAGAAGCAGGCTAATAAAGAAAAGAAACAGACCAGAGACTACCCAACCAAACACAACAGAAACAAAAGGGGTCAACAGAAATCAAGAAAGGCCCAAGGGATATTACAAATATGTCCCCAAGACCCACTACTACCAACCATCTGACATTCACTTGCAGTCTCATAAGCAACATAAATGGGACAAGTTGACCTGTTGGTTATGTGGCAAAACAGGTCATACTTCATCAAAATGTCCAGATGCAAAAACTTCTAGAAATAACAGAGGCTAGAAATCTCAAGCCCTTGTTCGAAATAAATGATCTGCGAAAATTGAAACTTCAACACTATGTCTCCGATGTTGATCAAAGAACCACAGAACTGAAAATTGTCCCAACATAGTGTTACACAGTAATTTGTCACCATCCCTGAAATTCCCCGTCCCACACATTGGAGGGCTTATTCCGTGACTTGTGAGAAGTGACATGACCTAAAACCAATTTCATGGCATCCCCCTTTACAAGGAAAATCATTCCCCTGGAGACAATTTCCTGTGAAAAGCCCTACAAATAACCTTTTTAGCATTGGCGCGACTAGACAGTTCAGCCCTCGCGCCAATGGGGAAAATCCACCAAAGAGGGCGCGCCAACTGGCACTCTGTCCCAGTGTGTCACCCATGCCAAGCTTAATAAGGAATGTTTTTTAAAAATAAATGGCGGAAGTTTGATTCCAACCAACTCCTGAACTGGTCTCTAAATTGAGTTGGGAGGTTTGGCTCTGGATCTCCATGTAGGGGAAGTGGCTTTCCACCTATCATGGAAGTTTCCTTGAGGATAGGGCCAATCCCACTATTGTAGGGATCCCAACTCCCCTTCCACCATCTATATAGGCTTTTCAATTTCCCTTTGCAAGCTAGCCTGAATAGAGCTGAATCGATTGTAAGGAGATTATCGTCAGAAAACCAAAGAGAGAGAGACTTGTCCTTTTCCCGATGAGCTTTACCGAGATGTACTCCTCTGTGGACCTGCTGAAGGAAGATCCAGCGTCAGAGCACATGTTGTATCTTTCTTTGTTCTGATTAATATATAAATGAATTTTATTATGGCTCCACTCAGATGTTCATGTTTCATGTTATGAGTTCTATCTTCTCTGACTAATACATAATCGCATGCATTATGTTTTACACTTGTTTGTTTGTTGTTCCTTCTTGTATGTGCAGGTGTTTGATCGCATCAATCGGGAGAATTGTGATCTGCCAGGGCAAGGGATGGAAGAACCATCCTCTCTGCAAACGACAGCAGTGTAGGAATTAAGGTAGGCCTCTTATCGCATCTTGGTCTTTTGCAATTAGGAACTTGCATCTTAGCATGACTCGGTTGTTGCTAGACCTGATCTAGGCTAGTAGGGATCGCCTCTATCCATAGAGGGGTGTGCCCTACTTATCAGGCTCAGCAGGGCCCCACCTATCAGCAACCCACTCAACCTCAAGGCGGTTACTATCTTCAAGGTCAATCACGACCAGTTTACAACTCGCCCCAAGGTTCTAACTATTATCTTCAAAAATCGGGCTTTGCCTATACTCAGCAGTCGAATCCGTATACTGGTCATATGGGGCCGACATATAATTAGGGTCCATACCCCAATTATCAACCCCCATACACTAGTTACTAGCAATCGTATCAGTTTCACTATACAGCCTACACCCCCTATGGTCAGAATCCTCTGGGACAGAACCAATGGGGGCAAGGTTATGCTCAGCCAGGATGGAGTACAGGTACAGGTCCTTATCGAGGGCCTGGTATGCCTTTTAATCCACAGTTTCCCTTCTTAGCCACCTTGGAATTACTGGACATTTATAAATTAACCAATGATCCGCTTCTTCACAATCCTTATTGGCCTCCAGTTCCGACCAAGGTGCCCGCTGACTGCCCTAAGTTTGAAGGTAAAGCTGGAGAGGACCCCCAAGCTCATGTAATGACCTATCATCTGTGGTGTTCATCCAACTCTTGGGTGGATGATTCAATTCGTCCACGTCTCTTCCAGCGCACTCTCACCGGTGTTGCCACTAAGTGGTATATTGAATTACCTCACGACATCTTTGAAGATTTCAATACGTTAGCCATGGCTTTTCTGACACACTTCCAGTTACCGGTTCGTTACAAAGCCGGGACGCATCTCCTGACTTCTTTGAGGTAGGATAAAGCCACCCATATATCTTATCATATTCATGAGTGGCGACATCGTCGTAGATTGATCAAGTTTGATATACCTGATCAACTACTAACTCATTGGTTCACCACCTCCTTCGTTAACAAAATCGCTCAAGATATTGCTATGGGGGCATGCGTGACTGAAGAACAAGCCATTGCGCATGCCCAATACCTTAATCTGGTGTACTCTCAGTCTGGCACACTTTATGATATTTTGACTGATGCTCCACGCCCAAGAACCTCTAAGGCACCACCTACCCCAGCGGTGGATGGTGTCATTGGTTCTGTTTCTCAAAATTCTCGGAAATCCTCTAATGGGAAGCAAAAGTCCAGTTCTTCCAACAATTCTGCTCTTCCCACCACTCTGGATTCTGGTAAAACTGCTGAGGTCAATGCCATTCGGGCTAATCCTACGGAAAAGGCCTCCAAAGGGAAGAAGAAGGGCAAAGGAAAATCCAAACCCGATGCCCCAAAAATAGAGTCTTCTAAACCTCGTATTGATGACGGTTCTCAACGTAAACCGAAGTACCCTTGCCTTATCTGTGAAGCAGACCATTATACCAAATATTGTCCCTGACAATCTAAAGTTAGTCAACTTCTGAAAGGCTCCAAAGGGACTCTGGAAATTCTCAAAGAACCGTTCCCGTCTCTACAGACAAAAATGTTTGAACAGCCTTCACCATCTGTGCCATTTGGGTCCCAGGTCTTTATGATGAATGGTGTTGCACCTGTTTCGATTGCTACACGTTCGAAGGATTATGCTGGATCACACCAGGCAACTGGAAAGGAATTTGTGGATGGCCCACCTGCCCCACTTGTCTCTGGTCCTTTATAAATTGAGAATCCCAGTGCTGAACCTGTTGTGAGGCCACCTTATAAAGGTGTTCTGTGAAAATATTCCTACAACCGAAACGCTCGTGCCGCTCAGCACTGCAATATTGTTGAGGATTTGGCACAGGCGCCTTTTGTAATGTCTGCATTGGAAGTGCTTCAAAGTTTCCCATCGTAACGGAAAGCTCTGTTGTCTGCAATTGGTGGAATCGATCCCGCCGATTCTAATCTTCTCACCTTCGACCTAGAAAATTTTGTCCCCCGACTTCCACATCAAATCACTCTTTTTATCCAAGTTAGGATCAATGGCCTCAACATCCATATAGCCGTTGTGGACGAAGGTGCTTCCACATATGTTATGTCATCTACCTGCTGGAAGGCCATTGGCTCTTCGTCTCTTTCATCATCTCCCAATGCCCTAGAGGCATTTGATGGTCGGGAATCTAAACCCCTTGGTGTTCTCGAGAGTTTACCGATCATGTTAGAGGGGAAGACAGTCAATGTAGAAGTAGAAGTGGTTGACGCCAAGCTCAACTACAATCTCCTTCTTGGCCGCAGTTAGACTCACGCCCTGCTATGCGTTCCGTCCACCCTCCTTTTGCTTCTGAAGTTCCCTCATGAGGGAAAAATCGTTACTGTGGATCAGTTTTCTTTCTTCACCTCATCATTTGAGAACAAAATTCCTTACATGGATCAGATCCCCAATCCCCCCGATAGTGTAGGACCCGGTCTCTTCAAGGACCCTGTCCTCATGGGTATTTTTCCCATGCCACCACCACACACCATTCAAGTTAATATGGTCTCTAGGTCCAATGACCCTTGGATCATCCTTTCGCCTGAACATGTGACCTCTTTCGGAGAATCGATGCCGTTAACTATAGTTGAGATTGCTTATTGCGAAATTGCCACTGCATCTGATCCTCCTCCTAAACATGCTCCTTCAAGCATGGCTGTGGATATATATTCTCAATCCCCTTGGCTCTTTGATGCAGATTCACCCGAACCTTTAAGAGAAGTTTTCCCTTCCGATGAAGCTATTGTTGAAACATTGTCTCTCGAAGATCTGCGATGGAGCGATGGACATCATCCTTCCTCATTCATGCCTGGCCTGGGGGCAATGTCTGATTTTCTAGAGCACTTCGCATCTCAGGTTCCCACCCCGCGATCAGCTCGGCATGAGGAACATCCCGAACACCTCCGCCATATTTTCCTCCGTTGAAGACGCTATAATATTAGGTTGAATCCTCATAAGTGCATCTTTTGTGTGGATTCTGGCCCTCTTTTCGGATTCATCATCTCTAAAGACGTAATTTTCCTTGACCCCCTCAAGGTTGAGGCATTCATTAACCTCCCATCCCCTTCCTCATTACATCAACTGCAGAGTCTGCAAGGGAAAGCTAACTTCCTACGACGCTTCATTCTGAATTATGCGGAAGTGGCCAAGGGCTTTACCCGTCTTTTGAAACAGGACGTTCCCTTCCATTGGGATGAGATTTCCCAGCAATATTTTGATAAGCTTAAAACGTTACTTGTCAACGCTCCTCTCATTCGTCCTCCCGACTATCATCGCGATTTCACCCTTTATTTGGACGCTGTGTTTAGCACGATTGCTATGGTGTTAGTACAGGATGACGATGATGGAAATGAACACGGCATTTATTATCTATCTTGAAATCTTCTCGACACGGAAACACGCTATGCTCATGTTGAGAAATTGGCACTCGTTGCGGTTCAGGTCGTCTAGCGATTCCACCACTACATCCTGTTGCATACCATAACCGTGGTTTCGGATTGCAACCCCATGACGTATATCTTGTCTCCAAAATTTCTAGAGGGCAAGTACTCCAAGGCGATTGTAATCCTTCAGCAGTTCGATTTAGATTTCACCAATGCTAAGTCAACGAAATCATTGGTTTTCGCTGATCTGATTTGCTCTCTCCCAACAGACTCTGTTCCATCGAAATCTGAGGATCATATCCCGGATGACCTTTTATCAGCACTCGTGACCCATGGTACGGTGAAATTATCATGTATCTTCAAACATCCACGTTTCGGTTTGAATTGACAAAGGATGCTCGACGTCAGATTCGACATCAATCTCAACCATATCGCATTGTAGGAGATACCCTGTACCGTGTCGGAGTCGATTCCATGATCCATCGGTGCTTGACCCTGGAAGAGGCTGAGAGAGTCTTGAATGACTGTCACAGTGGCACCTGTGGCAGTCATATTTCTAGATATGCCATCGCCCAGAAAATTCTTCGTGCGGGTTACTTCTGGCCCTTTATATTCAAAGACTGTATTGTTGCAGTCTGAAAATGTCATGCGTGACAGGTCTTTCAGTGCAAGATGCGCGCGCCACCTCTACCCTTACATATTTTCATTACCGTACGCACTTTCATGAAATGGGGTGTAGATTTTATGACATGTAACCCTCACTCGGGCAGGGGGCATGCTTATATAATCGTCATCGTAGACTACATTACTAAGTGGGCCGAGGCAATGCCTACATTAGCTGCCAACGGTAAGATAGCTACCTAATTTCTTTTCAGCCATGTTATTACGCGTTTTGGAGTCCCTCAAACCATTGTTACCAATCATGGCACCCATTTTCAAGATTACATGATGGCTGAGCTGACGTCAAAGTTGGGCTTACGCCATGATAGCTCAACGCCATACTACCCCCAGGCGAATGGATAGGTTGAGGCTGTGAACAAGGTTTTGGTCACAATGATTCAACAAACGATTGGTATCCACAAATCCAACTAGCATCTCCAATTGTTCTTAGCTCTCTGGGATTATCAAACGTCTGTAAAGAGTGCAACTAGATTCACACCTTTTCAATTGGTGTACTGTTTGGAAGTGACTCTCCCGGTTGAATGCAAAATTCCTTCCCTAAATTTGGCTGTGGAACTATTGCTTGACACTTCTCTAGAGGAATAACGTCTCTGGTATTTGGAACGACTGAATGAAACCCGCCGCTTAGCTGCCTTATTTATTGAGGCACAGAAAAAGTGGGTCAAAGCCCACTTCGATCAATCGATTTCTCCTTGTTCTTTCATTGAAGGAGACCTCGTCCTCCTATATGAACAAGCACAAGATAAAATTGGAGCAGGAAAATTCCAGCCCATGTGCCATGGGCCCTATATAGTTAAACAAGTATTAAAGAATGGGGCCTAGAACTTATCGACTACAAAGGAGTTCCCTTGGCGCAGCCTAGGAATGGGCTATACCTCAAAAAATACTACGCTTAAGTTATTCTTGTGTGGTGTGTGTGTACATAAGTGAGTGTTTTCATTTTGTGCATGTGTGGTGTGGTGTGCTTTGTAAGCATATTTCTGCTGATTAGGTCTTCCTGATTGTGAAAATGTCTATTACTCCTTTTTTCGGTTTCGCGGATGGTGCCTGCTGCAATACTTGTAATCTGTTCTCAGTAGCCTGGGTAATCTACAATCCTGTTGGTGAGTTGGTTAATTTGCAAGGTGTTTGTCTAGGGCCTACCACAAATAATGTTGCGGAGTATAGTGTTGTTTTAGAATTATTAAACGAGGCTGTTAACCTTAGTATTCATGCATTACTTGTGTATCTAGACTCACATCTTGTAGTATTAAAATTAACGGTAATTATTCAATTAGAAATCCATCCATTTTATGTTTGTATCTACGTATTCGTTTACTGGAAAGGAATTTTGATTACATTACATATCAACATATACCTAGACACATGAATACGTTAATAGATGCAGTAGCTAATTTGGTTCTAGATAGAAATTTTTGCAACTTATAAAAAAAAAAACATCATCACATGTAAAAAGACCCATCTAGAAATAGATATATAGATATATATGTCAAATAGTTTGCAGTTTGTGTACATCAAATAAAATAAAAAAATATGTATGTTTGTCTAATAATAGCCGGAGACAAATTGTCTCTCAAAAATATGCATATGAAAGCCCTAGATAGCTAATCAGCATGGTGCTCGTGGTAACATGTCACCGCACACACCAATCGCCTCAACAGTCGATGGAGGCGACTAGGCACCCCCACAGTGTGTCACTGGTAAGCCAAAGGGACGTCTGCCATCCGTGCATAGTCTGGGATTCCCCGGGTGATGCCCTCCGGGTTCTGGATCATCTCACTCCCTTCGTCGCCCTCAGCCTAAGGGTCATATGCGAGAGGGGTCCTCCGTGCAATGGGCGACATGCTCGCGGGCCTCTCTTGGCCAACATTTACATACACATATAACTGTTGATAGGATAGGTATGTATCACAAAAAAAATCATAAATACATAAAAAAATCAAAATATTCATACCCAACTCCTCGTCCCAGTCCTCCCCCTCTGGAAGTGGGATATCATGGTCTCTCGTGAAGTCAGTTCCCGCATAGGGCCAATCCTCAATCACAATCAGCTCACGCCATAACCATACAAAAAAATTAGGCCTCCAGGACATCTGCTGGTCCCCTCCTGACCTAGGCATAAGTGCTACCTAGCAAGCCATTCTCGGCTCCCTCAATGACAGCTCGGCAACTATCGCCCCTTGGCCCTGGAAAATTGGTAATCATTCCAGAATGAACGACACCAGAATGGAACCATACCCAAACTGTTTTAGTTTGGCCTTCTTGCACTTTGTGAGCTGCTATTTGATGTTTTTTGTCACAGCAGTGGCCCAATAAAAAGGTGTAAGATTCATGCATTCAGAATTTAGTAGGAGTTACGCCTTGGTTTCTTCATGCGGGGCCTGTGATCTTGCAGCTCGCATAATGGTGTGAAGCACTACCCGGAGTGTTAGATCGTGGACTGTGTGGATGTATACTCTCCCACTGCCCGATATTGTTTGTGCCCCTGGGCACACTCTCACCATTACCATATCCATTTTCTCCCTAGAAGGTCTACTGCCTGTCATGATTGGCATTGGGCCTCTACGTGACAATCCGGTTATGAAATAAACATCAGAAACCTCAAGTGCTAGTACTTGGTCTCAGAGTTTGAACACTTCTTCATTCTCGTCCCATATGCTAACCAAATACTACAATAGCTCAGGTTGAGCTCTTAAACATGGTGTGAGGAAAAATTTCTTGGACCACAGTCTCGGACGGCATTCATGCAAGCTTCATTTTCCATGGCCATTTCATCCTCTTCCCCATGTTCTCTCTCCTTCCACTCAATCACCATTGTGGCTAGATATTTGCACCAACATGGTCAAAAATACCTTATTAGATCTCTGCAACACTTAAAAATTCATTTGAGTGGCTCACATTTTGGTTAATTAACGCAGAAAATTGAGTTGCACCATTGGTGTGACTGTTTTGCTAACATTCGCGCCAATTGGCATGACCCCTTTGCAAAAAGGACCCAATTGGTGCGGGTCCATGCCCGATACCCATGCCAATTGGTGGATCCCTATATTTGCAAAAGGTTTCCCTAGAGGTCAAATACACAATGGAAATTTACAAAAAATGAATCAAAACAAAGCGAAGGGGAGCACCTCTTACCTGGGACGAACGAGAACCTGAATGATGTACCAGATTGGTCACAATCACCACCGTAAGTCTGCACAGCAAAATCTCACTGTTGCTCTCCAAATGAGGTAAAAAGTAAAAGTAAATATGATTTTACCATTTGTGGAATATTTATAACTTTTGAAGTGAAAATTAGGTTTTGAAAGTCATTTTTCTCAATATTTTAATATAGTTTGTCAAAAAATGGGTTTTACACTTACTTTTATGTGCAGAAACAGGTTTTTACGTGACTTGGACAATGATACGAGTTGTATTTTATACTTTTTCAGACTCGGTAAAAACACAAAAAAAAGTCATTTTGGAGTCATCTTTCATCTCTTTTCTGACTCTATAAACATGAAAAGATTGCAGAGTTGCTTGTCGCTTTGATCTCGCTAAAGTGGCTGCGAAACGACATCTACCCAGTATACTTTAACCCCTTTTCGGGCTGGGATAGATTATTTATGAAAAAGGAATACCCTAGCCTATCGTAACTAGGAGGTTTTCTCAGACATAGTTTTCTACCTTTTCGGATCTAAGGAACTATTTATGAAAAGGGACTTCTGGAGTTTACTTTTTGCTACCTTTTCAAACTCTCTAAACATGAAAAGACGTCGATTTCATCCTTTGTCAGACTCATTAAACCCTGATGACATCGGATTTAGTCGTAATGACGATATTTGAGTTTCTCCTTCCTAGGGCTCATTAAGTTTACTAGGATGGATTTGTCCAAAGGACGAACTTATATTATAAGCATATGCTATCTCCTTCAAGCTTGTCTTCAAAAATAATTGGGGTACTCAGTAGAAATGGTGGGGAAAAATGGAACCAGTATCATCGTTGTGTTGGCAATATGTCACTCTTGAACATGGCACTTGTCTGCATTCGTGTCGGGTTGGCGACATCTCATCTCATTATCTATTTGCCTTCGTGGGTTTGGGTAATCCCTTTTGACCTCTCATCTGCTCTTTGCCTCATCATCATAACCTCTAATATTTTGATATCAAATACTGCCAAATCCACTGTCGTGCCGCCGATATGTTCAAGAGAAGTTGACCTCTGCAGTTTCAACCTTCCTCTGATTCTCATCTGATCCTGATTCACAACATTATGTTCCTCTATCTTTCATCGATGATGTGGGAAACATTATGGCCCACCTTATATCAAGGTCACTTCCTGTCGACTCCAGCTCGTTATCCACAAGCTGATCTAGAGACTCCCTTCTGGTACCTTGGAGCCTGCATGCCTCAATGGTAGGTTCTTTGCATTTGACGTAAGGCTTTCATGATTGGCCTTCTATCGGATAATTCTGCGGATGTTTGACACTAGCTCACTATTCACATTCCGTGGATTGTACCTATAGTACCTTGAGGGCCATTGTCATCATTGGTGGTTCCTCTCACGTCTGTTAACAACTTTCATCATTGGCTGGTAATCAGGCGATGTTCTTTCATGTTCGACTTCAGCTCACTTATTCACATGCTTGAACTTGTACTATGTTCGGGCTGAGATGGAGCGCAAGACCCTGGATTTTGTCTGTTAGAATCTAGGCTGAAATTTTGTGGATTATTATGATTAGGTTACATGACTCATTCACTGGATGGCTCTGACCATACCTGAGTCTATTTATCGATCCTCACTGGATGGCTGTGTCCATACCTTGGATCTTGATTATTGTATACTCTGTTACGGATGGCTGCGCCCATACCACATATGTATCATGTATTTTAGATATCAATTGTACTTGTCTACACAGGTTTTCCGACGACAGTGCTTTTAGTTGGACATGTTCTCATAAAGAATTTCACCCCTTTCTCTCTCTCGGTCCTCATGCTTTAGGGGGCATCTGTTACACAGTAATTTGTCACCGTCCCTACAATTCCCCGTCCCAAACATTGGAGGGATTATTCCATGAACTCTGAGTAGTGACATGACCTAAAACCACTTTCATGGCATCCCCCTTGATAAGGACAATCATTCCCCTGAAGACAATTTCCTGTGAAAATCCCTAAAAATAGACTTTTTAGCATTGTCACGACTAGACAGTTCAGCCCTCGCACCAATGGGGGAAATCCACCAAAGAGGGCGCACCAACTGGTGCTCTGTCCCAGTGTGTCACCCGCGCCAGGCTTAATAAGGAGTGTTTTTAGAAAATAAATGGCAGAAGTTTGATTCCAACCAACTCCTAAACTGGTCTCTAAATTGAGTTGGGAGGTTTGGCTCTGGATCTCCATGTAGGGGAAGTGGTTTTCCACCTATCATGGAAGCTTCCTTGAGGATAAGGCCAATCCCACCATTGTAGGGATCCCAACTCCCCTTCCACCATCTATATAAGCTTGTCAATTTCCCTTTGTAGGCTAGCTTGAATAGAGCTTAATCAATTGTAAGGAGATTATCATCAGACAGTCGAAGAGAGAGAGACTTGTCCTTTTCCCGACGAGCTTTACCGAGACATAATCCTCTGTCGACCCACTGAAGGAAGATCCAATGTCAAAGGATAGGTTGTATCTTTCTTTGTTCTGATTAATATATAAACGACTTCAATTATGGTTCCACTCAGATGTTCATGTTTCATGTTATGAGTTGTATCTTCTTTGACTTATACATAATCACATGCATTAGGTTTTACACTTGTTTGTTTGTTGTTCCTTCTTGTATGTGCAGGTGTTCGATTGCATCCAGTGAGAGAATTGTGATCTGCCATGGTGAGGGATGGAAGTGCCATCCTCTCCGCAACTAATAGCAGCGTGGGACTTAAGGTAGGCCTCTTGTCGCATATTGGTCTTTTGCAATTAGGAACTTGCATCTTAGCATGAATCGGTTGTTGCTAGACCCAATCTGAGCTAGTAGGGATCATCTCTTTCCACAGAGGGGATTTACCTCTCCAACACATAGTGATGAGAGAATAGCTCCAGCAATTCCAAGAAGTTGATACCTCTAATTCTCAAAGTTCATATTCTTCCTCTTCTGAAGAAGAATTACATGTTCAAGCCACATGTTTTTGTTCAAATTTAGAAAATTGTAGTTTTCAATCTGAATCTGGTTTGTCTGATGATGATTCTTCTAGTACAGAAGAATCAAATTCTTTTCCGTAGCCCAAAGAAAAAATTCTTATGGCACAAACTGCTAATGACGCAGAATTAAAAATTATGTCTCAAATAAGAGCACTTGATGAAGGAGACATGTAGAATAAGCTTCTTCAAGCATTCCTCAGCCAAGTGTACAGCCCAAAGAAAGGATCTTCTTCAAAGCCACTATTTATTGAAGCATCCTATGAAAGAAGTACAAAAGCCTTCAAAAGAAGAAAATTGGAAGACAAAGTTCACCAACTCACTTTGGGGGAGGTAAGTAGAGAGATTCATTCATTCAAAACTGAAATTTCTACCTTGAAAGATAAATTTTATCTACTAGAAAAAGGAAAATAGCCTAAAGAAGAAGATGACTATTATTCTGAGCCAGTTAGAAATACAAATGTTCAAATATTTGAAGGAAAGAAAGATACTACCACTGGATTTAGAGAAATGAGACTTCTAACAATCCAGTATCAACACCATCATGTTATGCTTAATATTTGTATCAAAGGACTAGTGTTTTCTCTAAAAACACTAATTGACTCAGTAGCGCATTTAAATATCCTGCATGATAAGGTCATCCCATCCAAATATTGGGTGAAAGCTTTTAGAAAATTTTTTGGTTTGGGTGACAAAGAGTTGCAATATGAAGTTCCAAAAGCTACCATATGCTTTGATGAACACTGCATTAACCTAAAATTTACAGTTGCAGATATATATCCCCATTGATTGTATTCTGGGAAATGTATTTTTGGCAGTTGTGGAACCTCATGGTTCAGCCAGACTGAAAAGTAACAAAGCTGGCTATTTCATTACTATTCCTAAGTCAGATGGGAGTTCAAAAATAATTTATTTTCCCTATATATCCACTCCCAGGATGTCCACCATGGTCCAAGCCATGGAAAAATTGAAAAAGGCTAGTAACAATCTTGATGATTTGAAGGATTTAAAGGCAACATTGAGAATTGGAGAACAAATAAATTCTTTACATATTAAGAAGAAAATATCTGCTCTAAGACAAAGGTTTGAATCAGAATGCTATGAAGAAGAGCCGAACACTTTCTGGAACAAAAAACAACACTTTTTGAAATTTCCCTACAAGTCAGATTATGAAGGAAGACCCTTTGAAAGCAAGGCAATTCCTATGAACAGAGAGTATAGAGATTTGTGCAGAAAAGAAATTTAAAATATGCTTGATATAAAACTTATCAGGGATTAAAACAACCGTTGGAACTATTATGGCTTCTATGTCAACAAAAGATCAGAACAAATCAGAGGAATTCCCAGTCTGGTTATAAACTACAAGCCTATGAACACCATCCTTGCAGATGATACTTACCCCATTCCACAAAAAGGTGAGTTGTTGGCACGAATTGCAGGCGCCAAAGTATTTTCAAAATTTGATATGAAGTCAGGTTTCTGGCAAGTGGAAATCAAAGAAGAAGACAAATTAAAAATTGCATTTAGTGTCCCAGCAGGCCACTATGAGTGTAATTTCATGCCTTTTGGTTTGAAGCATGCTCCATCTAAATTCCAGAAGGTTATGGATTCTATATTCAAACTATATCTTGAATGGTTGATCCTGTATATATATGATATTTTTATCTTTTCAAATAATTTACATGACAATCTTAAACATGTAAATTTATTTTTGAATGTTGTAAAAATAAATGGCCTGGTTTTGAGTAAGAAAAAGATAGAATTGTTTCAGACCTCTATCAATTTTTTAGGCCATACTATTAAATATGGACAGATCTCTCTGCAAAAGCATGCTCTAGAGTTTACAGACAAATTTCCAGATGTTATTACTGACAAATCTCAGTTGTAGATATTTTTAGGATGTTTAAATTATGTAAGCATCTTTTATCAAGACTGGGCCAAAGACAGGGCTTTTCTAAATCAAAGGCTCAAGAAAAATCCTAAGCCATGGACCAAAGACCATACTACTGTTGTTAGAAATATTAAGTCCAAGGTTAGAAATATTCCTATATTATTTGTTGCAGATGATGATACTAATAAAATTGTTGAATCTGATGCAAGAAATGATGGATGGGGAGGTGTTCTTAAGCAGAAGAAATATGGTAAAGAACAAGTTGTTCATTTTGCATCAGGTACATGAAGCCCAGCACAGAAAAATTAATCCATAATTGAAAAAGAATTTAAAGCTGCCTGGAATGTTGTGGATAAATTTGAAATCCACTTGGTAAATAAAAAGTTTCTTTTAAGAACATATGCCTCTTCTTTGAAAAAAGTATTAACTAAAGATATCAGAAAATTTGGTGAAGCTAAGTTTGCTAGATGGTAAGATTTTTTTGCTAATTTTGATTTTGATTTTGAACACATAAAAGGGGAAGAAAATTGTCTTCCTAACTTTATAAGTAGAGAGTATATTCAGCCTACACAAGTCATGATGATAGTAACAGAATGGAATCCTAACTAGCAACAAGAAGTGCTTAGGTCAATTCCTAAAAATAAAAGCTGGTCAGAATACAGAGACCAATGGAAGCCTACATGGAAATTAAGAAATACCAAAGTATTGGATGCAAATTTGCAACCACATACAGACATACTCCATTTGATAGCAGAAAGAAGAGTATATCCAAAAGGAAATAAGTGGATACATGACATGGTATACTCTAGAAGCATGATGGACTCCCATATTGCATAAGAAAGCCTCAATCATGATTTCCATGAAATCAACATGATCTAGTCAGAAGGAGGAGACAAACGCCGGATATATCACAGATATTTTTGCATTAATAGGAAAAAAGATCCTACATTCACCTACGGTAGTGCTTTGTGGCCAGGAAACAATCCTTCCCTTATATTTCCTGACACTATTTATAATTTTGCAGGATACAAAAGGCTTTGGTGGGATATTCTGAATGTTGACGGAAAAGGAGAAACCCACTATACAAATTTAAAATTTGGTCCAATATGTACAATGCAGAGAGGACATAAGAGTGAATGGTTTCAAGATTGGTGTAATGATTATGGAGTAAAAAAAATTTCCATTAATCCAGTTTACCATGAATCCTGTTTTCAAGATCACTGTAATTGGTGCGCCGAAAGAAATATTGAATGTTTTCATCCTGCATGCAACACTGTTAGTGATCTGCTCAGACTAGAAGATCATGAAATTCTGCAATAGTTTATGATCAAGCATTATGAATGGATGGTCATGACAAAGATAAAACACCAAATTATCCTTCGTAAACCAATGATCGTCAGATGTATCTATACAAAGGCCTGGGATGAGGTTAGATATAAGAAATACCGGTTTCCTGGTATTTATATTCTTGAAGAAACTACTTAAGGGTTTTCGTGGGTTCCAGAAAAATATCCACATTGTAATAAGGTCTAGTCACAGACTGACAGTGACCGGTTTTTTCGTGGGCTTTCTGGTAAAAAGCTTCCACAGTGTAAATATTCTTATGAAGTCTTTTCTCGTGGGATTTTACAAAAAGAATCCACAGTATTAAATCAAAATCTTGTACAATGATTCAATCTTTTGGGAGACTCGGAGCACTTATCCGACAATTGGTGAGGTTTGAACCACATCTACCCAATTGATTGATCAAACGTACCAAGATTCCTTATGACAGATAGGACCAACACTCAAGTGCTTATACCCTCTCCTTTGCTATAAAAGAAGGAGGGTTAGGCTCATTTGGGGGAAGATTTTTGAGAGTTAGAGAGTTTTAGTCTTGTGTGTTTTTGAGTCGAGTATGTGTAGTTTCCTGCTCTACATCTGCAAGATTTAAGCTTGATCTGCTTGCATCATGAAAAGGAGATTCAAGTCTGTAGGTCGATTTTAGAAGCCTGCGTATCAGTTTGCTCAACACTAATAAGAACCTAAAGTGGCTAGATCTTATAGTGTGTCTATAAGTTTGTCTATGTGTTATTTTTTCTATAGACTGAGTCTGTAATTAGCGAGGTAGCCTCCAAAAAGCTCTCTCATTTATTCAGAGGTATTTGTTGTAGATGATGATACTGATAAAATTTTTGAATCTTATGCAAGCAATGACAGATGGGGAGGTGTTCTTAAGAAAAAGAAATATGGTACAGAACAACTTGTTCAATTTGCATCAGGTACGTGGAGCCTAGCAGAGAAAAATCACTCCACAATTGAAAAAGAAGTTAAAGCTGCCTGGAATGTTGTGGATAAATTTGAAATCCACTTGGTAAATAAAAACTTTCTTTTAAGAACATATGCCTCTGCTTTGAAAAAGTATTAACTAAATATATCAATTTATTTCTGATGGGGTTTCTAATGCCCATGGTTTAGGATTCCTTCTCCAACTTCATGAATGTAAGATAGAGTGGTGCTCCTTGTTTTAAGTTATAAAGGTTATGCATAAGTGTACACCTTAAAAATAATCAAATGACCTGAGAATTTCATGTTTTAAAGATACAGAATATTTATCTCCAAATAAAACTTAATCAAGATTTAATACAATCAAGAGAATACTCTTTATCATTTTATTTTCAATACTAAAATAATCATCTAAACATAGCGAGTGTATCTCACTCTTCTTACATTATTTGTACAAAGTAAAATATATCTACTCATGTAAAATTTCTAATTTTTAGATCACTAATACTTTTATTATTAATTTATCCACATGTCTCTCTCATACATAGTTCTTATTTCTAATTTATTGAAATGTATATTATTATTTTCACTCTGAATAACTTTTTCAGTTTTTAAAGTTTCTTATTATATTTTCTAACTTCTTTTTTATTTTTGCATGTAATATTTCATTTTCAAATAAATAAAAAATGTAAAATAATATATTAAATTTACACTAATACATATTGTTAATGTCTAACTTCTATTTGAATTTGCACAAAGAAATCAAATTTATTTTTACCATCCGGTACTCATGAAATGCATGTAATTGTCTTTGTAGGAATATTACTTTCATGAATTTACTTATTCATAATGTAATTTTATTTTATTTTGTAAATTTAGTAGTGCCTTGCTATTTTCCATTTATCTTTTAAAAGCAAGTTATAGAGATAGAAAGTTTGTGGCCTCAACCTACCCATAGGAAACCAAGTCTATTGGCCACCTTAATGCTTTAAAAGCCATCCAAAACTGAAAAAAGTTTCATTCTACTGCTTGTTTCATACGCCATCTCACTATTTAATCTATTATCAAAGTAACTATTTGGACCTATAGTCCTTTGCAGAAAACCAAAAATCATGCTATAAAAGAAACTAAACTTCTATCCATCTGAAGATTCAATTGGGGTAGGATCCTTTGCAGTGGATCCCGACATATCAACTTGTTGTATTAATTGCATCTACTTCACCATTCTTCCAATACGATCATCAATTCTACCAATGTGGTCAATGGCTTGGTACTGAGTAACCTTGATGTGTTGCAGCTGGATATCAATATCTTGCAATAGTTCTAACATCTTTGGTTCTGGATTCTCTCTAGTAGGATGAAAACTCTGTATTGCCTTGGCTATCAGACATTTGACAATCCAATATGTGTGGACAGTTTTATTAAAAAGTGATAGGTGACCTCTAGTATTTCTAGGATCAGTCACAAAGTCCATAATCTTTGCCTCTGCATCATTGTCTTCCTCATTTTGCAATATTTCTCTTTCCCAACCATGTATTTCCTGTCTGATCTATGATGAATTTCCAAGTGAATAGGTGGTTGAGAGGTTCATTAACACCTCTTCCTTTGTCTTTCTCCCTCTTTTTCTGTTATTCTCTGCTGGTTGTACCATCTTTTGTTTCCCTTTGTCAGTAGCATAGGCCGAAAAATTTCTTGTTTGACTCTTAACCATTGTGAGCTGACTTACAGGTGGTCTGTGCTCTGGAATGAGAACAAGAAAATAAGAAAAGGAAATAACAATTAAACATTGTAACTTGTTGCCCATAAGAGCTTTAGCATGATTTTGAAGCTCCTCGATGTTAGTAGGAAATTTGATGGTATCATTAAGAATCCGCTGAGTCCATAAATGATATAAAACCCAGTGAAATACCGAGCACCTACGAACAATTATTTCATGACAGAGACTATTTGGAAGGCTACGAGGTTGAGACAACATATGACATAGAATAAAGTATGCCCAGACCCATAACCCCCTATAACAATACCTATAGGTTTTAACCAAGATATTAATAATCCCCCAGCAATCATACCCTAGTCTAAACAAATCTTTCAAAGGAAAACTAAACCTGTAGTCCTTGACAGTAAAACTAAAATCCATAACAAGAAAGCATGTTTTATAACTAAATCCCTGTATGCTACAACAGAAATTCCTATCGGCTTTATTCATATTGGAATAATCCACCATGCAACCTCTAATTTTGAAAATAAGACAAAGATGAAGCCTGCTTAGATACAAATGGTTCGTAGTCTTAGGAAAGCAGGGGTCATGGAAGCCTGGCTCAACTAGTTGTAACTGAACTAACACAAACCAAGCAAAACAACTATAGCAAGAATTTCCTGAGTTCTTCCTAACCATATGCATTTCCGCATTTTTGGTAATGAGCATGGATTTAGGAAGGAAAATTACATACCCCAGTAAAACAATGAGTCTGGTGCTAATGAAGTATGCTACCATCCTTGCACGCCTCTGTTTGTTTACTGCGATGGAGGATTTGCTACCTATGTTATTCCTTTTATAGGTCTTAAAAAAATTTGCGAGATTGATGTTTCCCTCTCCCAACCTTGACAGCACAGGCTATATTACCCACCCTTCCAACATATCCTTATCCGTCACATGCCTCCATGATATCATGCTGGACGACTCAGACATGGTTCATTAATGTGCATGAACTGGAAATGCCACTTGGCCTAGTTCATGGCCAGCAACCTCATCTAATGATCACCACGATCGGGGGTATCTTTTTCCAATATGATCTGTAGAGGGTGAGGTTCCACATTCCAAACTTGGTGATTTTGATTAACATCCAACCTCCGATCTTCATTTTTGCATGCCCAATTTGCTAAGTAATTAGTTTCTTGATTACCTTCTCTGAGGACATGGGTTGGAAGGACATATCCTATTCGATGGATAAGATTTCCAATTTCTTCAATTAGTCTAGTTTTTCTCCAAATTTTACTAATCTTTTCCCAATTTCTTCCTTGTTGAAGCTTTTGAAGCATTCTGATTGTCATTGCAGAGTCTCATTCTACTATAAGTCTTTGATAGTTCTCCCTTGTTGCAATAATGAGACGTTGTTTGATCGCCATTAATTCAACTTCATTATTAGTCTCAAATCCTATGCGGAATGAGTATATTGTAACAGCGGATGCTTGCGAGTTTCTAACTATATCCCCTATCTCTACTTGTCCTGGGTTTCCTTTAGAGGCACCGTCAAAATTAAGCTTCAGAAATCCTGTTGGTGGTGGCTGAAAACTTTTCATTATATTCTCCAGATTTGGTTTGAACTTCCACAGTGATGGGGATAACATTTGAGGGTTTAAATTCAATTTAGCTAAAATCCTCACCTCTGTAGCCTCTCCTTTCCAATCATCCTCCAAACAACGTTCTACCAAAATTGTTTCTCATATATTTTCAATTATAATGTTCCATATCAAGTGTACCTATTTTTATTCTCCTCGGAAAATCCGATGAGTTCGCCTTTTCCAAACTCCCTAGAGAATGAATCCTATTGATATTCACCAATCACGGTTAACCACTTCACTCTTATACCCTCCTTTCCTCCAATTACAGATGGTTGTATTAATGCTGGTGTTATCCCTATCAGACTATTCAAAGATTATTTCATTAAGTTTCCAAATTTCATTTTCCAGGGTACAACTATTGAATAGGTGTTCTATATTTTCCTCCTCCCTTTTGCACATAACACAAAGAGATGGGCCTTGAATGCCTCGATGTTGAAGATGATCCCCTGTTAAATTTTTTCTCTGAGTTAATAACCACATGAAATATTCAAATTTTGGCCAGAATTTGACACTCCATATTTTATTCCAAATTGGACCTGGCAGTGCTTGATGGTTATTTGACTTAAGGTGGTAAGCCTCTTCAATTGTGAACATACCTTTCGATCGATAACCCCACCTTAAAATATCATCCCCTATTACTTTCAACACTATTCTAGTTTTCATTTATTTAACAAAGTTATTCCATTGTTTCGTGTGTGGTGCATTCATCCATTGCTATTTTATTTTCCATATTTGTTGTTGGCTTTCCTCTTCATTATTCCAATATTTGGATATTAATCTGTGGGTTGGAGTATTTTTTAATAAGAATATCTCCCCTAGGTCTAGGCGACTGAAGAGTTTCTCTCTCTGCTGCCCTGAATCCTCCTAAAAAAATGTTTTTCTGCCTCTGCGTACTTCCCAGAAGCTATGCTGTCGTATTAAATCTCTGTTGCTAGCTACTAGGTTCCAAATTTCAGACCCTTTAGGAGTAATTTCAACTTTCAGTTTCCCCACAATGGTATCGGGCATTACATATTTTTTTTCCCATATTGCTTTCCATAGATCTGGACCGCCTTGAATCCATCGCCACCATAACTTAGCTCCCATTACTTGGTTGAGAATATATGGGTCGAGAAGCCCTAGTCCTCCCTATTTTTTGGTTTGGGTAAGCTTCTCCCAGGATAATAATGCCCATTTCCTCATTTCTTGTGCCCCCTACTAGAGGAACTTCCTAAAAATTTTGATCAGATTATTACAAACAATCTTCAAAGCCACTCTGCCTGATAGCTGATATATTGGAATTGATTGAAGAACCGATTTTAATAAGGTGACTCTTCTAGGTGCGTTAAGTTCTCTAAGCATCTAGTTCTACAGCCAAGAGTGGAGTTTACATATTAGATCTGACCACCCTGCTATCTTTAGTGAGGATTGACTCAAGGGAAATCCCAAATATTTCGTGGGCAAGGTTCCAATTTGGAATCCCAAGGTCCTTGATATAAACTGTTCAGTGGCTTTAGAATTATTAAAGAAGTAAACGTTATATTTATCATTGTTAATTAGTGTTCCAGAGGCATCCATAAAAATTTGAAGGATTCTGAGAATAGCTTTCGCTTCCACTAAAGAAACATGACAGAAGAGCATAATTTCATCAACAAAATGTTGATGTGAGAGATTAATATCCCTTCCCCGTAAGTTCAACCCTTTCAAGAAATTTTCTCTGATCCGAGCCTTAATAAAATGGCCAAGGCCTTCAGCAGTGTTGATAAATAGAAATGGTGAGATTGGATCACCTTGACCTAGCCCTTGAGATGCATTAAAAGGTTGGCTTCGAGCCCCATTTAGTAGAATAGAATAATTAGGAGTGGAAATGCAGGAGAAAATCCACTGTATCCATCTGGAGTCAAAACCTAAAGCTACCAATATTTCTCTTAAGTAAGACAGAAATATCTTTAATGGGATACAGATAAACAGATAAACAATATCTTTTCAAAATAGTGAATCAATATCAACATTAGTATTGATACCAATATAATTAGTACCGATGGTGAGGTTATGATCATTCGTTCAAGTACACATTTTCATGGTAGGGAGAAAGCCAATATAACATAGAAAATTCCCATGTTATCTACATTCTATATATACATGGTGAGAGTCGTTGTCATTGAGGTTTGGGGATTGTGTGTAGTTAGAATATGGCCCTTAGTTATACATTGTGAGTTTCTTCATATGGTATTTCCTCATGGAAATGTGTAATTTTTCTCTCATGTATCAATGTAACATCCCTAGTAAACCTCATATAAAAATACATAGATTTATATTTTTTATGGAATTTACTAGCATATAACATTCTAAATCACTCATTCCATATTCAATAATTAACCATTACATAAAATCATCGCCATCACATAGAGTAAATTTAGAAATTCAATAGCAAGTCACATAACGTAATAACCATTTATGCAACATATTAACATGGAGCTCCTTGTTGTAACCTTACATCATTTTTTTTATTTACTTAATTAGGCTAGTTAATTAAATATTTTATGATGTAAGTGTTAATGTTATGCATGTATTTAACATCATTAAAATGACATAAAAGTCAAACACCTCAATCGATATCTATATACCGTAGAAACCCCGAAGAAAAAAAACTAGAAAACATTTATTTTATTAAATGTTTCATGAGGCGGTTCACCCCTCACTTAAAGGAAGTAAGGGATTCCATCCCTGGACCATTGTTAAATATCTTGAAAATAAATATCATCTTAAATTCATCATAACTATCTAGAAGCCATTACATTAATCATAATATCATTTACCCCATAGTTCCTCAAACATTACGTCTTTTTGGTCTAGTTGTTACCCATAATATATTATCCCGCAGTTGACATTCCTTCAATTTGCATGAACCATTATTTAATTTCCTACCATAATGTTCAATATAATCCATCCTTCGCATAAGTCATAATCCTTTCGTGCAATTACTGTCGTCAGAAAACTATGATTTCATTATTGTATAAGACACTTATTAATACCAGAAGATAAGCCTATACCATTTATACTTTAAATGTCTTTTCATGCTCCACTTTCTTGCACATCCATTAATTAAAAGTACATAATTTTACCAACATCCCTATTTATCCTTGGTGTTTATCCATATAAATCTCACATGCATAAGGTAAAAGGTATGCTCATCTATCTACATTTCACATGCATTATAAAAAAATGAGTACATACAGTTTACCTCTTCCCATAAGAAAATGGTGATATTTAAAAGATTCACCATGGTTTCCATGGTAATATTTAAAATAATCATCATGGTTATCACTATATATTCTCACAGTAAGAGGGAAATATTTCCAAAATATAAACGCCATAAATACTATTATTTTTTTAAAGGAAAACTAGAACAATAGCTATTATATTTGTGCATGAAAATACATACTATTTTCCAAAAGGAATCTAACTAAATAGCTATTATTCTGGTGCATGTGAAAACATATTCTCTTTCAATAAATATAACATAACTCCTATTTTTTCTCTAGATGCACATACATATTTCTATTCCAAGAATTCTAACATAATACCTATTATTTTCTGCATTAAAATTCATATATATTTTCCAAGAATTATAACACAATAACTATTCTTTTATGCATGAAAATTCATATTTCCTTTCCAATAATTCTAACACAATAACTATTCTTTTCTACTTGCAAATACATATTTCTTTTCTGATAATTAAAGTACAATAACTATTATTTTCCATGTATGTATACATATATTCTTCTTCAGGAAAACTAATGTAATAGTCATTATTTAAGTGAATACCTCAAAACAATGATATGCTCAATTCATCTTATGGCACTCTCTAACATTGATTTAATGTACACCATATTCTCTACAATGTACACTTCCATATTGGCATATGATTCGCTCTCATCCAGGGCCATTTATACACATTGTTGACTCGAAGGCGAGCATGATACCATGCATGTAAAACACTATATCTAATTATTATTACTTTTCCAATCATTATGTATAATAATTGTTACTTTTCCATGACATGGTATCTTCTCCATGGGATGCACTATGCATGAAATTACTCTTTGGCTCTTTGAAATGGAGTTTTAGACCGCTCAATGGAATATTACAACAATGACTAGGATTTTCGGTCTTTATTCTTTAATCTATCTAAAGGGGAAATTGTTTTTTACTTGAAACCAACAAACACTTCAGATCTTGCTTGATATGCTCAACTCTCCATATGAAACAACATTTCCCAATTTCATAATAATCACACACCTTTATGATTCTTATATTCATGGAAAATACATAATAAAAATATGTCTTTTTTCAAATCATAGTGCTTCTCCCTTTTTTGTAAATGAAGGTTTCATTCCATATGTGTATCAACTCCTCGGGTAGTTTCTAACCCTAACTACTTCTTGATGTTAAATAAATTAACAATATTTTATGAACATCGAATATGGATATTACATATTCCTCCCTTAAATATAGCACCATCTTTGGTATTCATCCCTTCTTCTTTCATTATCATTACATGTTTTCTCAATGTTTATCTCTCACTAGAACTTTGTATTTTCATTGATATTGACTTTATATTTCGCAATATGCTTTTTAGGTCATCTTTCAATCATGACATCTAACCCAAAACAATAAGAAATGGGATACTTTCCTTTGGAAATGAAGGATTTTATTTCCAAGGAATACCAACAAGTAAATAAATAATGTTTTATCAATAATCATAAACATTTACATCTCAAAATATTGAATTTCTACTTTCAATCATTTAGCCATTTTTTAGTTTCATAAAAACAAAAACAAAAATATATATACCAACTTATTGTTACTTGCCAATTGATCTTGGAAATCTTGGTCACTTTATGCAATACTTTTAATTATAGGTGGTTTATGAGTTGTGGAAAGCACTCTAATATTGATTTATTATCACAACTTCAAACACCTTGGGTGGTTTACGAGCCACCATGGCAAGCACCCAATAGTGTATTACTAAAAAATCAAATATAATAACAACATTTTCAATAAAATGATATTAACAATATTTTATCATAGTACCTCTGCAAGTACTCAGAGAGTACCTAGTTATCTATCATAAAAACTATCAAAGTAGTCATAATTGCACCATTTTCATACTATCTTGGAGTATTCTAAAGACATACACAAGACTAGTAATACAATAGAGGAACTACACTTCCAGTAGTTCCTTCTCAATAACTAGGCTCCTTTCATGTGAGGATGTAAAAAAAAATTCTTACACAACGATATATAAATTTCATTTTAACACATCACTTATATTTTTAGTTAACTTTGTCTACCAAGAAAAGCACTGTGGGAAGATTAATGGTCGTCCTAACAAATGAGAATTGGTTTCCACAATCAGATTGAGCCAATTTCACATCCAAGGTAATTCCCGAACAATGATCACACTAGGTCCAACATATGATTTCTCTTGGTAGTGTCCTACTTATTCTTCTGACAACGTACTTTCTTGAAGAATTTATAGTTCAATGTCTCACTCTTTTGGACCTTATTCAATAGGCTCCAAAAACAACAAGGTTTCATCAATGTTTCCTTAATTTTTTCCCCTCTCACCATATTGGCAAAACCTTTTCCATTACCGAGTTCATCTATCTCTAGGGAGAGTAAACCCAAGCTCACAATTTTCTCTTCCCATGGCACTCCTTGTGCCTTTCCCAACTATCCTATAACTATATGGGATTTTAAATTCTCTTTACCACATTTTCCCACTGTAATTTAAATAACTCACCATGTTCACATTAAAATTAAACCATAAGGAACATTTATGTACATCATGTATTCATATTTGACCCTTCACGTGAGCCCCACTGTCTATAAAAGTAAATTTGACATGAAATCATCCCTGACATCTCATGTCATATAGGTGTTAATCATTTCCAATTTTCCACTTAATAATTAAAATGTAATTTAGACAAACATTACTAAGATTTAATATCATAACAATAATTATTATACCTTCACATTTGTAGTTTCAAATCACATTGAAATGGTTTACCTTTCATTCTTTCTTATATTCCATGTTACTAGAATCTCATTGATATTACCATACTTCCATTAATGTATTTAAAAATGTAACTAGGTTCGGTATTCATTATTCTACTTGAGTCAAATGAAATATATTTGTCAAAATAAAATAATTTTATTATTATTGAATTAAATTTTTAAATCGTGGGTTTCATTGTTGGGTCAATTATAGGTCAAACCACCATTGTATGGTTTAGGATTGAGTCAAATTTTTTCTTTTCATGCTGAACTCCTCGTCCATAAAGTCAGCTTGTGTCGGCCTCAAAATAAGAACCATAAAATCGACTTCCATAAGGATCTACAAGTTGGACTAACTTAAATATGAGGACATGCCTTTTCAAAAATGATTCATGTTGGCCTACAATACAGACGCATATATTTATGGTTCATTTCGGCCTATTTAGTATGGTCATACTACTCTATATAGAAGCCTATACTTCACTCCAAAAAGAAATATTAATTTGTCATATCTCTCTGAAGAATTGTTCAGAATGCTTTCATATCACTATGAAGAATGGTTCATATAGCTCACATATCTCTCTGAAGAAGTTTTTATATTATATCTCATATTTCACAGTGTGATGGTGCAAATGTCAGTGCAAACACAATGAATAAAAATTGATTGTGAAAAGAGTGAGAAGGCTCGTTTCGGTGAACATCACAGTGAATAGTTTAAAGTATAGAAAATATGTTTCAGTGTCACAATGAAGCTTGTTTTAGGCATGGGGATGATATCAGTAACCAAAGTTCTGTACTGGATGGTTTCAGTGTTGATGTTATGTCAAGGTGCAGTAAAGAATATTTTGGCACTACAACATTGACAATGTATCACAGTGAGATGATTTTTTCATTATCAAAATAATAAGGATCCAGTTCTCTCATAGTTACAAGGATGAATTGATGGAGGATGTATTAGGTCTATATTGAAAGGTTATTGGTCGTATCATATCTTGAATCTACTGAAGGAATAATTTTGAGTAGGTTTTCCCCAAAGAGTGGGGTTTTTCCCTAGTAGCGTGCTTACAAATCCTGTCCTCTTTGATTTTATTTCTTGGAATTATTATTGATGATAAGAAATGATAAATTGAAATAACACATATTAGTAATAACATCATAAGTTAAATTACGATTTCATACTAAATGAAATCGTTTAAACATCCTCCTACATATATTTTCCATGATATTGTACATTACTTAATCATGCTAGGAACATTAGTCAAAACTATTTTTGATAAAAACACACATTCTACAAAATATTTTTATTTACAAAATATATTTCCAATTTAGTATTTAAATAATGTAGAAAGGTATTGCTCCTATCCATATCTCATAAACCATTTCCATGCATAACAAATAAGGCTTCCTCCAAGGAACTTTAAAACAAAATTTCCATGAAATTGTTTATGATTCATATATATTGATGACATAATACTTATTAGATTATCATATAATCCAAAATGATGTTAGATATATCAATCAAGTTAAAGCACATGTTTGAGATAATGCATCATTTATGATGCATACTAAAGATTAGGGATTGGTTTGGTTTGTTGGAGAATGTTGAGAGATTCTCTCAACTTCTCCCTCCCAGAGTGGAATTAGTTGGATCTCAGCAGCACTATAAATATTGTAATGTATTCCTATGATTTGATATAGAAATTAATTATTTGTGTGTGAATCTTGTTCAATGGATGCTCTCTCCAATTTTTAATATGGTATCAGAGCCACTACTGGCTTAAATCCCTCACGGGATGGCTAGAAAAATGTGAGATTGAGTATGGTGTAGGAGAGTAGCATAGTGTAGGTATGTTTTCTAGTGGTATTTGTTTTTTCACCAATTTTTAATAGAGCGAAGATGGAGCTGTTCAAACTATGCCCGCCCGCGTGTTTCAAAGCGTAGTGGAATTCGACGAAAGTATACGTATCCATTGCCATGTCTATGGCACCAGCACCAGTAGCAGGCATGGTCATTCTCATGGAACCATAAAGTTCTAGCCGAGGCCGTTCACCATTACTGTAGTTGCAGTGGATGCAGAGGAGCGAGATTTCTGTAAGCATCATGTGGATCTCGACATATTTTTGCATGAAGCTGTCCAGAAGCATCCTGTATGGGATGTGAAAACATGGCTCAGCGCCTCTCTGACTAATCAAGAAATGTGCATCGGTGCCCTTGAAGGCTTGAATCGTACTGTGAAGTCTGCGTTGCTCGATTAGAGTGCGTCATGGATTTTCCCTTCAAATCGTGGCAGAGAAATTGAAATTCCGTGGTGCTTTCTTGAGTGAATATGAGTGCATGCATGGACTGGCCCTATTGAAACAATGAGAGCTTGGCACATGCGCTGAGAACGCTAGCAACGGTGATGTGATTCGGCTTCACACCCGCGTGTTGGATTTGGCAAAAAAAAAAGTTTGAAAGCCTCATGGCAGAACCCGTTTTGGGAATATCCCACGATGAGCTTAGTCCATTGGATGACTAACTCTGGATTGCAGTTTTTTCTCTGAAGAGGGGATACCGAACACGCCTTTTCCCAATGGATGGAAAGGAGAAAACAGACTCTTTGCTGTTGGGTTCACAAAGAGAGGACTGTTGGGCGCTTCCATCGATGCCATGCATGTTGCCAAAGACATTGGAAGTTCGAGGAAAAATTTGAGTAAAAGTTTCAGCTTCTGTAAAAGTTCCAGCTTCTGTAAAAGGTAATCCACATGACCATAATATCACTATGAAAGTTGACGTGGTCATTGCTCAAAATGGGAGGTATATGATGTGGCTCCGTTGATTGGTTTGTCTGTGTCAATGGAGGCGTGGTTTGGTTACTATAAATATATTTTGATGGATAGTGATCACTGTAGTTCGTTTTCATAACAATTAGGATTTTAATGGATTTTGTTCACATGGTTTGTTTTCAGATCAGTTGGGGTGTAATGTGTTAGTCAACACAGTTGTCGCTGAATAAAGAACCAATTATTGAATAAATTTACACAATTTAAATTAGTCGTTCTCGACGTTTTTCGGTGCCAAGAGGATAATTGACTAATTTAATTGTGTGAATTTGTTATATGCTGATGGATCTTGTTGTGCTTCGGGCTTCAAGAGCATCGGTTACAGGTTATACAATGAGATCCTTGTGTGTAAAGGTCACTTTGTACGATTGATTGCTTATCATATTCTGTACCTAGAATATTTTCCTATAGACTGGTGAAATTTATTCTTCGGGGTTATTTCACAGATGGAAATATTTCCGTAGGATAGTTCAGTGCCGAGACTCTTCTTTGGGGGTGTCAAGAATATTTGATCTTACAAATTTAGCATTGCTAGTAAGAAACAAATGTATTTTAAATGGGTTGAATGGTAGCTTGAAAATGGTGGAGAAAAGAGCGTTATCTATAAGATCTGAGTGGGTAAAAATGTTAATGAAGACCAGAGTAGAAAAATGTTTGTATTGAATTAGTGTGTTCTCCATTTCTGTAATGCAGGCATTAAGGGGGGGTGTTTGAGATAATGCATCATTTATGATGCATACTAAAGATTAGGGATTGGTTTCGTTTGTTGGAGAATGTTGAGAGATTCTCTCAACTTCTCCCTCCCAGAGTAGAATTAGTTGGATCTCAGCAGCACTATAAATATTGTAATGTATTCATGTGATTTGATATAGAAATTAATTATTTGTGCGTGAATCTTGTTCAATGGATGCTCTCTCCAATTTTTAATAGAACATCACTCAAGAAATCCTAATAACTAACAAAGTTAGAATGCACTCATTTATTATTGTAAATCACATTGTAAATAGAGTCATTACAATACCAAAAAATGGTGTTGATACTAAAAAATTGATATTAACTTTATCAACATTCAATACCGAATAATGATTTTATAAAAAAGAACATTGTATTATTAAAACATATATATCGATCATTTTTAAAGTAATTTATAATTAAATTATTATGAATTTATGAATATGAATAATGAAAACATATATATTGATAAGTTTTAAAGTAATTTATACTTAAATTATTATGAATTTATGAATATGAATAATGAAAATGAGATCATTTATAATATGCACATTATATACAAATGTGGAAAATAAAAGTATCCAACTAAATGTGATGAGCATCTAAAAGATACAGTAAAGATCATGTCACTCAATCACAATATTTAGCACATATTACAAAATCACTTATTTTATTACAAAATCATTTTTTATAGCCTTAATTAAATACAGCTTAAAAATAAGTTATAAAAGATCAATATCGAAATTTACATTATTTTTTAAATATATATTATCAAAATAATATAAGTGATCTCAACATTTATTAAACATTTTTCAAATCAAGTATTTTTATCAATAACTACAAGAGTTATATTCATAATTGTGCAATAAAAGCTCTCCACAAAATCATGTAATTCTTAATGCAGGTTTAAATTATAGCAAATTATTAAATAATGCGAGTCTTTGACAAAATGTGTATATGTTAAATTCTGAAAATATATTGTATGCTATATAAGTAATGGCATATTTACAAATATATATGAGTACCAGATACTTTCTGATTTGTTATTTTTAATATAGCTTTTTACAACTTAAAAAATTGTAATATATGCTTGGTTGTAACCATTTATCTAAATAAAACTTAATCAGTATGAATGGACAATGATAGTAGTCTATTCTTCCATATTTTGAGTCACTTAAAAATATAGATTACATCACTTAAAATAAATATAGGAATAAAAAATTAGAGCTGGGTCGTTGTACAATGAATCTATTCCACGTTAAAATTAGGAAATATGAAAATTTTGGCTGTTATTTATCCATTGATTTGTGTGAAAAAAACATTTGATTTTTTTGGGGTTAAAAACACCAAATCAATTATATGAATCAATATTTTAGGTAAAAGAAATTATATTCATGTAAAATGACATTTAACTAATATTTCATATATATATATATATATATAGCATTCATATACCATTCATAAAAATAATGCTTAATAACAACGTATATTATAAAATAGTTAAAACCATTAGAATAATTAATCATTGTGGTTTCATGCATTTCAAATATTTTTATTATTTTCTTATACTTGATATAAAGGGTTTTATATCGAAATAAAAATGATTTATTGAATAGAAAATAACAAATTCAGCTCCTTGAAAACATTGATAAGTCTATATTGTGTATCGCATTTACAAATTTTAATATAATATTTATTTTTGATGACATTTATGTGTTAAGTAATTTCAAAATTTTGCTAGATTATAGGCAATGCTTACAAATTCTATTATTTTTTAATTATCTTGACACATCATCATAACACATCATCATAACACATCAGTATTATTTTCTTTTAATGGAAATTATTTTGTAAACAAAGCTATTAATATATAATTTAAAGATGTATATATTTTGGATAATATTGATTTTATTATTTATTTGTGAAATGTTTATTATTAAAATCAATATTTAAATAAGATTTAGAATTAAAATGATTTAGTTATTGATTATTATTTTGAGTAAGATGATACAACATCTTTAAAATATTAGACTCTAGATAACCTCTAAGTACAATTATTATTAAACATTTGTTTTTACCTTTAACTATAATATAAATTTAGTTAATTTATGTATGTGAAAAGCTATTTATTTTTTTAATTTGATAAATTTTATCTTACACAAATAAGTTTCAACTCTAGTATCAATTTACTTATTTTTTTTAAATTTTAGTTTTGTAAGACTCCAATTTCATGCAATATTTTACACATAGTAAGATTTAACCCGTGTTTAATCAGTTTCAAATTTTGGCAAATAATTTTATATGATTTTTTACATTACAAACAAAACCTAATCTAATATTTTTTGTGATTTCTTGTAAGGCATCAAAGCAAAGGAGAATAAGAAATGTGATGTTTGTAACAGATTAAATCCAAACAATTACGAGTCGGTAGATTAGATTTGGTTACTGGAAAAATTTAAGTATAAATTGAATGAGTTGACTCACATGTGGCTTTCCTTAGGAGGAAGATATACGCTCATCCAGGTTCTACGACAACAATTTTTTTCATATTGGTCTCATCTTTTTGAAATTCGATCGTCTATTATGTTGAGGCTATGGTCTATCCTCTCTCACTTCTTATGTTCAGGCACGAGTGAGACACAGAAATATCATTTGAGAAATTGGGAATCGATCACCCAGTACAAGGAATTTTGAGGTTGGGGCATCCTGGAAATGATAGTCTTCGACTGGGCACTGTTGATAAAGTCTCTATGGAGGGCACTATACGATGAAGTTTTATGGAGGGATATCATTCTGTTGAATTATCCGAAAGGGAAGAGATTCTCTAATTGGTTCATAAGGGGTAATATAGTAATCAAATATGTATCATATATTTGGTTTAGTTTTCACAAGGTGATATGGTGGTTTATAAAAAGGCTCAGATGGCATTTTGGCAAGAAATCACACTATAATAGGGTTTGACCTAGTGTTGAGTGTCAATTATAATTCTTATATATATGAGTATACCATAAAATTTCTTCATGCGAGGTTACATTTTCTTGGAATAGTTCATTTGAAATTGGAGCGACCAATATCCAATTTGGAAAGGCGCAGCAAAAATTTACTTATAGGTCAACAAGCGGTCGATTTAAATAATTTCATACATGATCTTAGACACCCGGGTATTTGTAGAACTGAGAAAGAGTAATTTCTCACTTGTGATGGGAAACTTCACCAGGGATATATGGTGGTTGTGTACATATATAGGTATATTATGTGCACAAAATTTACATTAAATAACTCTGGTTTCAGAAGGTGTGGAAGAAGAAGCTTCCCCTGAAGATAATCCTCTTCAATTGGTTGGCTTGGCATACTAAAATAATGACTCGGGAAAACTTATGCAAGATGGGTTTACAAGGTCCAGGATGGTGTCCACTATGTCGAGAGTCTATTGAAATAGGACTACATATTTTCCTGTTATGCATGACAAACTCACAAGCATGGATATAGGTTTTACAGTGGTATTATCCTCCATATAGATAGTTTCACTCCATAGATCAATGCCATTGTTGGTTGGTCTCGATGGGGGTCAACATAAGTCACTTCCTTTTATCTTTTTCTGGGAAATCTAGTGAGGAAGGAACTTTTATTTATTTGAGAGTATTCCTATTAATGCGCACAAAATATGCTACAACATTAGAATATGGATGGACAGAGAGGTGGTATGCACTCCTATCATGAAAGATTTACATGTGTAGAATATTTACCCACACAAACAGTTTCTTGCAGGTTTGTGTGATGGAGTTGCACAGGGTGGATCTTGTAGTTTTTGGGCATGGCTCAAAATTTGTTATAGGACACATTACAAATTACCTTGCCTTGCCATGGTTGGAGCAGTACAAATACCACATATGAGATATTGGTATTATGGGGATTGCTCTGGTTCACACAGAAGAGGCTACTAGACTGCATTCATATATAAGGAGATTCAAAGTTTCTCATTGATGGAATCTCGAGGAACTCTAATTTTTCTCCACCAAACATATGATATTGGTTGGATTGTATCAAATCTCTAAAGTTTTCATTCCATAGTATTAATTTCCAACATATCTTCCAAGAATCAAACATGGTTGTGGATGCTCTGTCAAAATAAGGTCTGAATGTTGTTGTTCTTTCTTTGAGTTTCAGGCACTTTGAGAATAACTTAACTAAAGGCTAGGGCACGGTTCCTCTCACATAAGCTATTTTTCTAGTCTTATAATGATGAATATATATAATTTTATTTTGGTACTTCAATTTTGTAAACACTACATATATAGGAAAATAGGATATATGATTTTCATGGGACTCTTTGTTTATACTGAGATGGATATCTCCTTTAAGTTGTGGTCTATTTTTAACAATTTCTAGTACATGTACTAGATATTATTTTTATAATATATATTAGTGTTTTTTTCCTCTGAAAAAAAGTTCTACATCTTGGTAACTTTGTTGTCTGAGTGTGAAGCTAGACAGAATTTACAAATAAATAATTTTATTTCATTAATATTAATTAGATATTATATAGCTTAATTTTTGTAGAAAAATCATAAAGTAATTGAGGTTTTTGCACCAATACCTCCTATACTCTATTCTTTATATTTTGTTGATTTTTTTCTATTCTTAATTTTCTTTTCTAATCAATAATATTATTTTTATATTTTATTTTTTTGTTAAAAAGTTTAATTGAGCCTACATATTGAATAACTGATATATATTAAAAAAAAATGCAATGTAATGTTACATGACATTTCCCGATATATTTGGCTGCAGATCTTGACACAAAAATATTAATTATCATTTTTTTTTTAAACATTGAACAATTTTTCTTATAAATATAATCTTCTTATATGTGATATAGATTTAAAAAATGATATATATATGTGTGTGTGAGAGAGAGATTAAATATAAAGTTCACATATTAATTATATTTAATTTATATATTTTTATGTATTGTTATAAATTGAAAAACATTATGGATAATCTATTTTCATCTCTATGTTTAAACAAAAATATATAATTTGTTTCCCTTCTCTTTTTCTTTTGTTTTTCTCTCATCCTAAGAATTGTTGGATCTCATTGTGAATATTTTGGTTTTTTTTTTTAATTATAACAATGCTATTAAGTCTGTTTATAGTCTCTAAAAAAAGAAAAGTTTTAAACTTTTGTAAATGTAGAAATGTCATTTTAAAACACAGAGGCATAGCTTTTCAAGAAGAAGAAGTTACAACCAAGCCATTGTCATCCCTAAAACCTCTTGGCCTGCACAATGTATTCAGAGGCCATGTTTTAAATTTGTTTGGGTCATTGCTACTTCCATACATCTTTGTAGGCACTAAATAAAACTCTAATTGTAGACACTAAGTAAAACTCTAGCTGCAATGAAATTTTTTTATTGCCTTCGTTAATGCTTGCTATGAAGCTTCCACACACATAACTACCATGGTCATCAAGCAAGTGCATAGTCACTATATATAAGGAAGATCGAGCTAGAGGTTTTCGATTGAGTGAAAATGGAAGTTTGTTTTTATTTAAGAAGTGAAAAATGGTCTATTTTTAATTGGGAACTACATTAAGGATAACCAGCATAGATCCATCTAACTTATAAGAGGATCAAATTTCGAGAAAAACCTATTTTTGAGTGAAAATCAGTGAAAGGTTTGTACCGAGAGATTTGATCCTCTCCTTTGCCATTTTTATAGATAGATCCTCGGAGTTGATGGATCTATGTCGTTCCAAAATGTTGTACTAACGCTACATTTTTCTGCATTATTATTAAATTTTCTGTATATTTTTGAGATGTACATCATACTTTGAAATTTTTAAGATTAGAAATACCATATCAATAACTTTTCAAAGTTATGGATAAATTTACCATATCAATAACTTAGTTAAAAGTTATGGATAAATTTACCATATCAATAACTTTTCAAACATTCAAACCTGGACGAATACGATGACAACTGTAGGGTTTTCAATTCACCCATGTTCCACCAACGCGGCAACAGCTCAAGGTGAACGTGCGTGTGGACTGGTCCCCCAAAATTTCTGAAACATGCCTCTGCATACCGAGTAAAATCATCCCTGCAGAGCCACAACAATGGTGATTAATTCACATCGATTATCTCCCCCTCCCCCTTATATTTTGAATCACGACAACTTATAATTGATGAAGAGGAATGCAAATTACACAATATTTGGACTGAGCCAACCCCCGTATAGATCCTCCAGGGCTTGTGGAATATCGTAGTGACAGAGCGTAACAAAAGGCTGGATCCCTGCCATTTATACACACTTTTCTGTAAATTTATATGCACAATGGAATTCTATTCAAATCAAAACGCATGCAGGAGTCTTTTGTAGAAAGGGGTGAATGGGGAAAGTAAGATTGATTGAGTATTCATGCCTCGGCTGAGCAGAGAGTCAATGAGTTCATTGTAGTACTTGAATCCTCCCATATTCACTTCTCCACGGCCGTCTGATGAAGAAATTTATAAAACAAAGTTAGCGCAAGTATGATGTTCGAATTTCCATCAAATTAACAACTCCATGAATTCGCACCAGGAAAAATGCGTGCCCAGGATATGGAGAAGCGGTACGAATCCACCCCAAGTTCTGACATTATCTCCACATCTTCCTACAATATACAGTATCATAAAACCATCCGAAATTTTAAACAAATTAAATCAATTACACAGTTCAATTATGAAAATCTCTGGTTTTCAAAAATCTAAACAATTTGGGAATGGAATGGAATATAGAGCATATATTATAGCGGTGATACTCGTCATCTGCTACGTCTCCGTTATTTCCATCGAGAATTGTTCCTGCGCCTCCAAATACAAATTAAAACTTATTTGTTAAGCCGACATTTATTTTTTATTTTTATTATTTTAATTTAAAATTTGAGCCGATATTAAGGACGTGACATACCTGACATCAGGGTCATACTGGGTTGTTAACTAGTTATGAGACAATTTTAATTATTATTTAAAAAAAAAAATTGGAATTATTAATTTTTGGTTGAAAGGTTATTTTCAGTAGTGATTAATTATGAATAATAAATCAGTTGTGGGAATTAATTTCATAAAAAGTAAAATCCGATCGTAAATGTTTCCCAAGAACTAGAAAGTGGTTCTATTGATGGAGGAAGGATAAGAGATTGATCCCAATGAGGAGTAGGGGTTCTATTGATGGAGGAAGGATAGAGTGAAGAATTTTCTTGAGCTGGTAGAGCCGAGTGGAAAATCACTCAGCAAATCCTGATTTCATTTTTTGGCACAGACTGGACCAGGAGTCCTAAGGTCACAGCAGAAATTACCACAGTAGAAATTCCATTAACCCATACCTATTCAGGATTGAAAGACGGGGAAAGATTAGGATGTTATTTCCTCTCTTTATGGTTGGGAGGTACACAAATAAACTTTGCATAATTCAAATAAGTAACTGTGTATATTTTCAGTAACTGTGTATATTTTGAGTAAGATAAGTACTGCAATACATCCACTCATAAAATATTTAGACATTTATTTATTTATTTATGATCGTAAAAGTTGATACTCATTTTAATGTTATTATCTCGTTATGTATAATTCTCTAGAAATTTTGGATATTATACTTATACCCATAACCTATTTTGACATTGGAATTTTAATGATTAAGGTTGTAGTAAAGAAGAAATGTATTACTCAGTATTTCCACTTTAATAGAAGAGATTGTATATGATAAGAAAAGGGAAAATAAGATTCTGAGTTATACGTTAATTATATAAATTTCTACAGTAAACTCCATAGCTAGTAAGGAATTTTAATTATTAAGGTTGTAGTAAAGAAGAAATGTATTACTCAGTATTTCCACTTTAATAGAAGAGATTGTATATGATAAGAAAAGGGAAAATAAGATTCTGAGTTATACGTTAATTATATAAATTTCTACAGTAAACTTCATAGATAGTAAACTGTGAGCAAGTTATGAAAAGAAAACAGGAATTGTGTAGAAAGGAAAGGGATTACTTCTAAATTCTGTAGAGATAAAAAAAAAAAAATCACTCGTATACATATTTAAGGACAATGCTTTTGATTAAACAACAGAGGAGATTGTCGGTCATGGATACAGGGTAAAACCCTAACCTAAGACACAGTTGTCCCTCAATTAAAAACTACACACAGACTTTGTAGGTGGTCTAGCCACCATGATAAATATCTGAAGAAGAAATAAACTACGAAGTAACATCGAGAAACTAAAAACTGGAGTGACTTGATCAATATTGTAAGGACAGGAAGAAAGGCATATTTCTTGAAGGGATCTGAATATATCATTTGCCAGGCTTACTACATATCATCAAATCGAATGAACGAAAGAAATAAATATGAGACAAAACTAAGATTGAAAACTATGCTTGAACCTCTACTATACATAATCTCTGCACAGCCTGAAATAGTATGAAGATGCTATGAATTAAATAGTACATATACACTAAAAAAGAGGTAAATTTAAGATTACATGTACCTTACGGTGACTTCCTTTCATTACTTCCAAGAACAACAATTGAGAATTTAAATTGAAAACTGTCGATCGATACACATTCCATGATGTAATATAAGTAAAAATATTCCGAAAGAAACCTTCCAAATCATAATACAAAATATTTATATAGCAATAGAAAAAATTTCAAGGAAAAAAGTTCCAGTTGAATACTGTCTCTTAGGAAATTTATAGTTAATATATACAAACTGGGAAAAATAACATCGTGCATTAAGGCTGGCAGAATTACTCCTCGACCCGAGCCAAGAAATGGATTTCAAAACCTTTTAAAAAAAAATGCTAGCAGATTCCGCCTGAGACAAGCAGACATTGGAGTCAAAGTATAGACTTCAAGTGTATCTGTATGGGAGAGCTATGAATTAGCCATGCACTAAAATATTTGAAAGAATTCAAAGAAATTATTCGAAGAATGAGAGCAAACAATGGAGGAAGTGCTGACCTGGGGACAGAAGCCTTGTAAATTAAAAGAAAAATAGAAATGATATCCTTCATAAATTAAACTTAAAACATATTCAAAACCTGTGTTAAATTTGTTAAAAGATGGATAGGGTATTTTTACCTGAGAAGAAGAGGTTTTCCGCGACAAGCAAGTCCTCTGGTTAAAATACTTTAGGAACAGTAAAAACAAGACAATGAGAACCTGATATGAAGACATTTCACAGAGAACCACATAAGAAAAAAAATAAAGTCGAATAAAACACGAATTACTTGAGTAAAATTACCGGAACAGCGTAAGGAACACAACAGTGATAGTGCCATCTATAACCATGATGGACAAGGGTTTAGAACACCTGTGGCTCACTGCACTCGGCGAGGAGACTATCAAATTCCTCTTTCTGCTAGCAAATGGGTGAGTCACATCCAAGAGATTTCCATGCCAGAGAGAAGCATCAGTAGAGATGAAGCTGAGACCCGAAAGCTATCCGTAGTAGTGACAAACCTTCAGAGTGGTAGTGTTAACACCTCAAGCACAGTGACAAAGTAACAAAGATCAATTAACCTAGGCTTGGCAGGGATTACCAAGTGATATCCCGCACAATAATCACCATCGTGGACTACCATAGCACCAATGGTGGAGATCTCATGTAACATATCGAGAAATGTAGGGTAGATCTAATAGCTGTTGAAGGAATTAATAACCTGTGCATACTCATTCAATTCGCACTGTCGTGCCAGTCTGGCCTTGGATAACGAGGAGTAATATCTCATCAAAATGCTGGAGATAAATTATATATGTAAACATGCTAACTATAAGGTTTAATGTTGATTGTTAAAAATGTTGCACTATCATGTAAAAGTCTTATGTGTAACAAGAAAATCCCATGGTGCACAGAGTTGCAAATATAATGTAGATTAGGGTTAGAACCTTAAAGAGTCTGGTGGAGGTTATCATTTAAGAGGTTGTGTTAAATGAATTCCTTTTTGAACGATAAATCAAACTTAATTCATGGGTTTAATATCTAAGGTAAGAAAGTAAATATATATATATATATATATATTCAGTTTTGTAAGGATGTGATAAGTGGTATCAGAGCAGCGTCCATACGTTGGGACACTAAGGGTCAACTAACAATTTACGTTGTGTATATGTTGATGCACATAATATAATTATAACAGGAAACATCATGAGAAAGGAAACAATGCAACAACCACCCCAAGACATTGGGGAACCCCAAACCCAACCAGTTGTGAACCCTGAGATGTGGGTTCAGCTGAGTGTTGATCAGCACCAACGAACCAATAGACTACTGGAGGAACATCAGTATCAAACTAGTTTGCTATTGAACATAGTACATCAGTTATAGGAAGAAATGGTTTGAGTTTGAAGGTATAATGAACAATTAATTCAAGAGAAATAGAAGATACTGAAAAGTATGTCAGATAAACAAAATCAAGGAATGGAACATCCCAGTGTTGATAGGGACATGCAAGACAACGATGAATGACAAACAAGGGAACATACAACTGACAGAGTGGAAATAAGCCCTTCTCAACGGAGTGATAAAGACAAAAACTACAATGAGGCAGAGTCTGGAAATGTGTCAGATCAACAAGAGGTTAAGAAGCAGAAAGTAGAGCTTCATGAGGAATTTCGAAAAATAAAACCACCAACATTTGATGGTGAAGCCGAGGAAGTAGCAGAACTATGGTTGATAAACATGAATAAATACTTTCAGGTGTATGAGTATAGTAGCAACCTGAAGGCCAGATTGGCAATATACCAGTTAAGGGAGAAACCCACTCTATGGTGGGAAGAAGTGAATAATGTTCGCAGCATTGAAGAACAAGAAGTCACTTGGGAAACATTCCAGCAATAATTTAAAGGCAATTATTTGACAGAACGTTTCTATGATGAGAAAGCTAAAGAATTTCATGATTTGAGGCTAGGAAAAATGTCTATGGATGAATATATCACCAAGTTCACCTACCTATTATGATATGTTCCCTAGATTTGCGAGGAAAAGGCTAAGGTGTAGAGATTTTTGAGCAGCCTACCAGCACATATGAAAGAACAAATTGAGTTTGTGAATCCTAAAAACATTGACGAAGCCATTCGTAAGGAACGAATGTGCTATCAGCATTCCAAGGCTAAAGAGGAGGTTAGAAAAAGTTGGCAACCTAGGAAAGGACATAAAAGTAACTTAAATTTCAAAGGCGCCAAAAGCAGTAACTTTAAAAATTCTACCTAAAATTCTGTTAGTAAAAAATTTGGCAGAAACCACCAGAGAACCATATGGCCAGCAGAAAAAAATCCTACACAAGCATCTAGCAAGCCTGAGCAAGGAAATGTGACCAAGCCACCTCTATAGTGTTGGGGGTGTGGTGAGGCACACTACTACAAAAATTGCCCATAGGGAGCAAGAAATGACACAATTGCGAAATTGCAGGAAGCTTCCACAGTAGGTGATGTGGCGTGAAACATTCCTCGTATCAACGCGGCGTTGGAGGATCAACAGGCATATTATCAACCAACAATGATTGAGCTAGAAGGTAAATTACTGTCTCAATCTATTTCTATTTTGCTAGACCCAAGTGCGAGTCTAAGTTATGTTAGTCCCAAAATAGTGGAAATATGTAAATTGAAAAAACAGAAATTTAAAAAATAGTGGCTGGTATAGCTAGCCATTGGATCAAAACAAAAGATAATTGACAGAATTCCAAATTGTACTTTGGAAATTTTGGAACAGCAGTTAAATGAAGATCTGAATATATTTCCATTAGGGTCTTATGATGTTCTGCAGGGCATGAATTGGCTAGAAAAACATTAGACCTTAGTGGAATGCAAGGAAAAGGTCATTTATTATAGAATGCAAGATGGAACATGTAAGTATATTCAAGGAATCAAGAAGCCGCTACAACTATGTCCAATCATAGCATCCCAAATGAGTAAATGTATGAGGAAGGGATGCCAAATTTATGATATTCAAGTGGGGTATGCTGATTCCAAGGAAAAATCACCTATGATGGAAAACATACCAGTGGTGCACGAATTCATGGATTTTTTCCCAGAAAATATTCCTAAATTACCACCAAGGCGAGATATTGATTTTACTATTGAATTGATGCGAGGAGCATCACCTGTGTCAAGGGCTCCTTACAGAATGAGCGTTCCAGAATTAACTGAATTGAAAATTCAGTTACAGGAACTAGTGAACAAAGGTTACATTCATCCGAGTGTGTCCCCTTGGGGAGCACCAATATTGTTCGTGAAGAAGAAGGACAGAACCATGCGATTGTGCATGGATCATCAACAACTTAACAAGTTAAAAATTAAGAATAAATATCCATTACCAAGGATTGATGATCTGTTTGTTTAGGTGAAGGGGGACATAGTGTTTTAAAAGATAGATTTAAGATCTAGATATCATCAGATTCGAATTAAGGATGAAGACATTTACAAGATAGCATTCCGTACCAAGTACGGGCATTATGAATTTGTGGTGTTACCCTTCGGGTTAACAAACGCACCAACAACCTTTATGAGGTTAATGCATGGAATATTTCATCCTTTCCTCAATAATTTTGTGCTCATATTTCTAGATGAAATTCTAAGTTATTCTAAAAACCAGGAAAAACATAAAGAGCATTTGAGGATTATGTTGGAAATGCTAAGAAAACACCAGTTGTACGCTAAGTTTAGCAAATGTGATTTCTTTAAAATAGAAATTCAGTATTGTTACATAGTAATTTTTCACCGTCCCTGCAATTCCCATCTCGCCCATTGGAGGGTCATTTTTGTGACCAATAAGCAGTGTCATGCCTTGCAAATACCATCATTGCATCCCTTTCCATGAGGACAACATTTCTTCTGTTGATCATTTCCTGAGTAGACCCCTAAAAACACATGTTTTTTCCTTGGCGCTGGTAGCCCGCTATGTACTCGCGCCAATGGGGGAAGATTAACACTAAGCCCGTGTCAATTGGTGCTCTGTCCTAATTAAGCACCCGTGCCAATCTGCTTTTGGAAATTTTTTTAAAAAAGAGGCAAAGTTTTGATTACAACAACTTCGTGGATGAGTCATCAGGAGTGGTTTCGCCTGAATAACCACAGCCTTCCTCCTTTGGCCTCTTGTTTCCACCTTATGGGGAACCTCCCAAGGGATAAGGCCTCCCTTCCACTATTGTAGGGATCCCAATCTCCTCCTCTCCTCTATAAATATAGCCTTCATCCATTGATGAAGGGGCTGAAGTGCTGAATGGCTGAATAATCTCCAAGTTCCCAAGAGCTTTCATATCCTTATGCTGCAAGAGCCTTCTTGATTCCCTAAGTCCAAATCCAAGCAAGGAGACTATTGCCAAGTATCCGGAGAGAGAGGCTTGTCCCATCCCTGACAGGCTTTATCAAGACATGTTGTGCTGATGACCCGCTAAAGGAGAATGCTGCGTCAAAGCTATGGTTGTATTCTTCTTTTGACCCTTTAATGAGAAGCGACTATTGGTTATGGTTCCACTCTTGTTCTTGATCATGTTCATGAGTTATGTCTACTTCGACTGATATATAGTTGTATGCACTGGATTTTATGCTTGCGTTTGTGTTGTTTCTTGCATGTGCAGGTGTTCGATCACGGAGATCGTGAGGATTGTGATCTGCCAGGGCAAAGGAACGGGAGCACCACCTCTTCTACAAACAACAGCGTTGGATTCCAGGTAAGCCTTACTCGCAAGTCGGTTTATTTATGATTAGGAACCTACACTGTAGCGTTTTTGATTGTTGCTAGACCCGATTTGGGCTAGTAGGGATCGCCTCTGTCCGCAGAGGGGATTTACCTCCTCAACAATTTGGCGACTCCGCTGGGGACTCAGCTTTTTTTTTATTTGTAAGCCATAGACGGAGCCTGAAGTGCAACCAGATAGCCTTCAAAATTCTTTTGCTCTGCATTAGCGGAGTAGATCAATGCTTCTTCAGTCAATCTCTGGTTTAGTTTACAGACTAAACAACTTGGAGTATTGTCTTGTCTTTTCGGTTGTTTCTTGATTCTCCTTGCTTGTTCGGCTCTTTTGGCTAGCTCTTTTCTGAGTGTTTGGCTTTTGGTTCAGCCCCAGAGGATCAGATCTAACCTCTGCTTTTCTGAATTTTCACCTTTCCATAGTTGGCTTGATTGGCATGATTTTAGCCCTAACACTTGCGCCAGTTGGCGTGGGTTGCATGTTCATCACTCGCGCCATTCCCTGTCTGGCGCAGATTACAGCCAGACAGTCACGCCATTTCCTGTAGGTGCTAGGGTTTACCCTTGTTCGGAAGCTTCTTTTGGTCAGTACTTTGCTTCTGGGTTTGTTTTGGATTCTGTTTAAGTGGTGAGTTTGGTCTTGGTTGGGAGAAATTCTTTTTTTTTAATTTTCAGGCATTGGCGCTTTTTTTCAGTTAGCAACCCGCGCCAATTGGCCATTGGCGCTAGTTGTCAATGTGTAAGTCGCGCCAGTTGGCGCTACTTGTCAATGTACAAGTCGAGCCAATTTCAGGGTGTGTGAAAATTGAGATTTTTTCCCTAAATCCTTCACCAATGTGTCTTGCCCTTTCGATCTTTTCCTTGTATGAGCATAGATTACATTGCTCATTGTTTGGGATGTCTTCTTTCCATGATTGCTTGATGTAAAAGGGAATGAATGTCTTGTTTTGATCTCATTCTTTGGAAGTCCTCTTTGTGTTTTGTCAACTTTTGAGGAATTTTGTTACAAATTGTTTTGAAACAACGATTGCATTCTTAGTGTTTGTTTACATCTCTTTTGCCTTCATCCTTCATTAAGGAGATTTGTGTTCCTTTAGTTTTTGTCTCATAGTTTGCTTTTCGTTAAAATGCATTAGATCACATTGCATTGAAAAGTATTTTTTGAGGTCCATCATTGAACTTAGATTACATTGTTTAGTGATTGAAAACTAGAAATCACTTTGATTGCATTCTCTTTTATTAAAATCATGCATTAAGTAGATTCTCATTTCATCGAAAAATGCATTTATAATTTAAAAAAAAAAGGGAAATTGTGCATAGATTACAATTGCATAGTTTTCGAAAAGAGGATTTTTCATAGATTACATTGCATTATTCGCATCGTTGAATGTTTGAAATTGCTTTTGGATAGTGAAAGTCATCTAGTTTGGAAGGATTTCATTTTTAGTGTTGTTGTTTTTTGCATCATTGTTTGAATCTCTTCCCTTAACTAGATAACATTCATTGAATTGAAAAGTTTTCTTTTCTCATATAGCTGCATATAGGAGATTGTCGAATGACATACGTTAGGGCCTTGAAACCGAAACATAATTGAAGATCAACCATAAAATTTACTCAATTTACCTAAGGAAGCATTGAAACATTAACGAAACATTTAGAGGTCTAGGTTAGAGACGTGTTTCGGCGTCGTTAAACCTAGTAGTTGTTGTTCGCCTCTTGGCTTTAGACAACACTAGTACAGACTTATGCTCCCCGTACCGTCGAGTATATAAAGGGAGACCCCACTAGGTTTCAATCCTTTATCCATAGGAAGCTGAGTCTGCTGCCCTATACCCGTGATACACCGAACACAGCATTCGGGGAGATTGCCTGCACGTACAGAAAGTCCTTGGTTGATTTATCTTTCATTTTGAAACCAAGGTGTATATTGCAGTTCACAGTTATTTGGTACACCCTTTGCCTAGAATTCCTGAGTAGTCATTTTGATCTTTTCTGACTCTTTAAATTTGAAAAGGTCATCAAGCGCTTGTCCTTTCACGCTTGTTATATCCCCCGAAAGTGATAGAGTCACCTTCTGTTTCTTGACTCTTAAAATATGAAACGGTAGAGTTTTGTTTCAATGTTTTAAAAATTAACTGCCCACGAAATATCCCTGGTTAAAGTTAGTTTCCTTAGGTTTTTTTTTTGAAGATTGTTTTTGATGGCAACTTTTCCTGAGTTCACCAACCAAGGAATCCCCTCCAATGGGAATCCTGGTCATTTTCCTCCTTTTGGGAATGTTGGTGCTCCTTATATGGCAACGTTGTCCCTTCCTGGGTTAACTGTTGGGTTGCCTGTTTGGTTGTTCTCAACCTCTGTGGTCCCGAATGTCTCGGCTACTAGTCAATCAGTTCCTCCACCTGAACAACATCATGTTGATTCCAAGGTGGACCTCTCCCCTTCTTCGCCTGTTTCTGCGTCCTCCTCTTCTACTTCGCCTGGTGAAAGCCTGGATTCGAGTAACCAGGTGGTTAAGAAGAAGAAGAAGAAGACGAAGAAGAAGAAGTCTGATAAGCGAGAGGCTAAAAGTGCAGCTGATTTTTCTGAAACACCTCCTCTTGATAAACCTCCCAAACCTCCACAGAAAGTCAAGTTCCCTTGCATGTTGTGCATGGGAGACCATCTTCTTCGAGACTTCCCTGGCATTCCCAAAGTGCTTGAAGTATGGTCCAACGATCGTCCACCATTGCCTTTGGCTTCCGGGAGTCAGGTTGGAGGCATGTCTTCAGTTGTTGCTAGTAAGACTCATAAGAAACAGGGTAAGATTACCAATCCCTGTAAGTTGTGTGAAGGGCACCATGCCATTCACCTTTTTCCGTATATGGATGAAGCCAAAAGAGTTTTGGAAAACTCGGTTGTTTCTGTGCTGTGCCTTCTGGTTGGTTATAAGAAAATGTCTTTGAGTCCTCCACCAGTGATCCTATGATTGGTCGAAATCAAATCCTTGGTCAATCCTGAATTCCCTCGTAAATCCAAGGTCGGGAATCCATCTGACCAACCACAATTGGTCGTGGGATCGGTTGAGCTGGTCCCTTCTACGGTGCACCAGGTCTTTTCCGTTGAGAGTGGACCTCACATCCCTCAGGTTCTTCTCATTTCCTCAGATTCCTCAGACTTGGAGAAAGATTCTCCTGTCCCTATATCTCAAGAAGTTGCTCCTCCGCCTCCCATGATGGAAGTCCTGGAGGATACTCCTCCCACCTTCGAGATGGAGGTCATGGAGGATGCTTCTTCTTCTTCCGTAACACCAGGGGAAGACCATCTCAGTTCGATGGTAGCCCCTCTGAGTAGTTTGGTCGCTTCCTTTGATTGGAATCGATTTACAGGATACCGCCTTCCGTCTTATGTGCCTTTCGAGATCATAGTACAGGCTTTTGGTCTGGTCGTACCCAGCACCATTATAGACGAAGGAGCGTCTGTTAGTGTTCTATCCTCAACTACTTGGAAAGATTTTGGCTCGCTGCCACTTGCGCCTATTACGCAGAATCTGTTGGCATTTAACGGAAGAAACGAGTAACTTGATGGGGGATCCTTCCAAGGTTGTTACATTGGGAGATAAGCAGATCCATATGGACGTGATGTTTTTCTAGGCCCTTTGGATTTCAATCTACTTTTGGGGCGCGATTACACCTATGCCATGGGAGCGCTTGTCTCCTCCCTTTTTCGTGTGATGCATTTTTCCACATGAAGGACGGATCATGACCATTGATCAACCTTTCATTCTTTGGTCCTGATGTGGCAGCTGGCCCGCCATCATCCCTTCCTGGTTTCTATCCACCCGTTGTATCTGCCCCACCGCAGGTCAACTATGTGGCTACCTACCCCGTGCCTGTACTCAGTGATAGTGCCGTTGTGCATCAGGTGCTAGGGGCATTGGGTCCTGACTTCCAGGATGTTTTCCTTCCATCGGGATTGGAACTCTTGGAAGAGATGACTTCTTGTTCATTATGATGAGGTCGGTCGGAGCAGAGTTCCTTGTCTTGTGTCAATCTCCTTAAAAAATGAAACAAGGTTTTCGGAGCAGAGTTCCTTGTCTCGTGTCAAGCTCCTTAAAAAATGAAACAAGGTTTTCGGAGCAGAGTTCATTTTCTTGTGTCAAGCTCCTTAAGAAATGAAACAAGCTTGTTGGAGCATAGTTCCTTGTCTTGTGTCAAGCTCCTTAAAAAATGAAACAAGGGTGTTTGAAGACAGTTCTTTTAATGTGTCAACCTCGTTAAAATAATGAAACACGTTCCTGTTCAATTCGAGTCTTTGATAAGGTCTCGTAAAATCCCAGTCGAGTCTTTCTCTTGGTCTCGTAAATTGAACCTTCACTCCATCTGCCTTTCATATGGACTGAAGCTTGGGGGGCATGTACCTCAAATTGAGTCACCATGCTGGGGGGCATGCTTACTTTTTCAAGCATATTTTATTTCCGTTTCAAGCTTGTGTAAAAATGAGACCGGTTTCAAGCATAGTTTATCTTTGTTTCAAGCTTGTGTAAAAATGAAACCAACTTCAAGCAGAGTTTTTCTGATTTCAAGCTTGTGTAAAAATGAAACCATCCCCATTTTACCTCTTGTGATTGCAATTTTATCAGCCTGTTTTGCCAGATGAGCCTTGGTTTTCTCACTTCATTGTCACTATCTGCTTGGTTGATCATATGCCTTCACTTGATTGTTTTGCCCATTCCTGAGGAACCGCTGCGATGAGTGGTCTTGTTAGCCAGCCTCTTGACCTTTATCTTTTTTTGAGTAGTTCCATCATTACCGGAACCAGTTGCTTCCCTTTATACCACTCGTTCCTCCAAGAGGAGTCAACTTTCAGCTCTTTTCTGATTCTCTAAACATGAAAAGATTTCCGAGGCCCTTGTCGTTTCGATCTCATTAAAGTGGCCACGAAACGACATCTACCCAGTATACGTTTACCCCTTTTTCGGGCTGGGATGGATTATTTACGAAAAAGGAATACCCTAGCCTATTACGACTAGGAGGTTTTCTCAGGCATATTTTTCTACATTTTCGGGTCTGAGGAACTATTTACGAAAAGGGACCATTGGAGTTTACTTTTCAGCTGTCTTTTCAAACTCTCTAAACATGAAAAGACACCGATTTCTTCCTTTGTCAGACTCGTTAAACCCTGATGACATCGGATTCAGTCGAAATGACGTTATTCGAGTCACTCCTTCCTAGGGCTCGTTAAATGTACTAGGATGGATTCGTCCGAAGGACGGATTTATATGACAAGCATATGGTATCCTCTTCAAGCTTGTGTAAAAATAAAGAGGTACTCACCAAGCATGGTGGGGAAAAATGGAACCAACATCATTGTCGTGTCGGCGGTATGTCACTCTTGAACATGGCACTTGTCTGCATTTGTGTCGGGTTGGGGACATCTCATCTCGTTTTCCACTTGCCTTCGTGGGTTTGGGTGATCCCTTTTGACCTCTCATCTGCTCTTTGCCTCGTCACCGTGACCTTTGATCTTTTGATGTCAAATACTACCAAATCCACTATCGTGCCGTCAATATGTTCAAGAGAAGTTGACCTCTGCAAACTCCAACCTTCCTCTGATTCTCATCTGATCTTGATTCACAAAGACACTATGTTCCTCTATCTCATGTCGATGGTGTGGGAAAAATTATGGCCCACCTTCGATCAAGGTCACTTCCTGTCGACTTTAGCTAATTATCCAGGAAGCTGATCTAAAGACTCCCTTATGGTACCTTGGAGCCTGCATGCCTCAATGGTAGGTTCTTCGCATTCAACGTGAGGTTTTCATGATTGGCCTCCAATCGAGTGATTCTGTGGGTGTTCAACGCTAGCTCACTATTCACATGCTGTAGATTGTACCTGTAGTACCTTGAGGACCATTGGCATTAATGGTGGTACCTCTCGCGTCTGTTAACAGCTTTTATCATTGGCTGGTAATTAGGCGATGTTCTTGCATGTTCGACTTCAGCTCACTTATTCGCATGCTTGAACTTGTACTTTGTTCAGGTCGAGATGGAGCGCAAGACCCTGGATTTTGTCTGTTGGAATCCAGGCTGAGATATTGTGGATTATTATGATTATTTACATGACTCACTGATTGGATGGATGCGACCATACCTGAGTCTATTTATCGATCCTCTCTAGATGGCTGCGTCCATGCCTTGGATCTCGATTATTGTATACTCTGTTATGGATGGCTGCGCCCATACCACGCATTTATATCATGTATCTGAGACATCATTTGTACTTCGCTCCGCAGGTTTTCCGATGGCAGTCGACATGTTATCGTAAAGCATTTCACCCCTCTCTCTCTCTTTTGGGCCTCATGCTTTAGGGGGCATCTATTACACATTAATTTGTCACCGTCCCTGCAATTCCCATCTCGCCCATTGGAGGGTCGTTTCTATGACCAGTAAGCAGTGTCATGCCTTGCAAATACCATCATTGCATCCCTTTCCATGAGGACAACATTTCTTCTGTTGATCATTTCCTGAGCAGACCCCTAAAAACACCTGTTTTTGCCTTGGCACTAGTAGCCCGTTATGTACTCGCACCAATGGGGAAAAAGTAACACTAAGCCCACGCCAATTGGCACTCTGTCCCAATTAAGCACCCACGCCAATCTGCTTTTGGAAAGTTTTTTAAAAAAGAGGCGAAGTTTCGATTACAACAACTTCGTGGATGAGTCATCAGGAGTGGTTTTGCCTGAATAACCACGGCCTTCCTCCTTTGGCCTCTTGTTTCCACCTTATGGGGAACCTCCCAAGGGATAAGGCCTCCCTTCCACTATTGTAGGGATCCCAACCTCCTCCTCTCCTCTATAAATATAGCCTTCATCCATTGATGAAGGGGCTGAAGGGTTGAATGGATGAATAATCTCCAAGTTCCCAAGAGCCTTCATATCCTTATGCTGCAAGAGCCTTCTTGATTTCCTAAGGCCAAATCCAAGCAAGGAGACTATTGCCAAGTATCCGGAGAGATAGGCTTGTCCCATCCCTGACAGGATTTATCGAGACATGTTGTGCTGACGACCCGCTAAAGGAGAATGCTGCGTCGAAGCTATGGTTGTATTCTTCTTTTGACTCTTTAATGATAAGCAACTATCGGTAATGGTTCCACTCTTGTTCTTGATCATTTTCATGAGTTATTTCCTCTTCGACTGATATATAGTTGTATGCACTGGATTTTATGCTTGCATTTGTGTTGTTTCTTGCATGTGCAGGTGTCCGATCATGGAGATTGTGAGCATTGTGATCTGCCAGGGCAAAGGAACGGGAGCACCACCTCTTCTACAAACAACAACGTTGGATTCCAGGTAAGCCTTCCTCACAAGTCAGTTTATTTACGATTAGGAACCTGCACTGTAGCGTGTTTGATTATTGCTAGACTCGATCTGGGCTAGTATGGATCGCCTCTGTCCGCAGAGGGGATTTACCTCCTCAACAAGAACCTAGGCCATGTCATTTCAGAAGAAGGGATTGTTGTTGATCTAGAGAAGATAAAGACAATCATGGAATGGTGAGTACCCCAGATTGTGGTAGAGATTCGATCCTTTAGAGGATTATATGGGTACCATCGAAGATTTATTGAAGGATTTTCCAGAATTGCCTTTCCTATTACTTCTTTGCAGAGAAAAGGAAAATTTTACAAGTGGATTGTTGAATGTCAGAATATTTTTGACGAGCTGAAACAAATTTTGACCACTGCACCTGTGTTGAGGGTAGCTGACCCAAAAAAAGAATTTGAAGTTTGTATGGACACAAGCAAAGAAGGTGTTGGGGCAGTTTTATCACATGAAGGAAAAGTAGTGGCCTATGAGTCAAGGAAGTTAAAAGATCATGAAAAAAGGCACTAAGCCTATGATCTAGAATTAACAGTGGTAGTACATGTGCTCTGGGTAAGGAGAAACTACTTACTGGGTAAAAAAAAATTGTTAAAGAAGGATCATAGCAGCTTGACTAGTTACTTCAAGTAAGCTGACTTAAACGCTAAACAGACAAGACGGAATGCATTTCTAAGTAGTTTGATATGGAGTATAGCACATAAAAGGTAAGGAGAACTGGGTGGCTTATGATTTAAGTAGAAAGCCGCATTGTGTTTATGAGCTTTACTACAATCAGCTTGAAAGTAAATTCTTAGATCAAGTAAAAGAAGAAGAACAAAAATATTTGGAATATGAATTCCTATGGCAGCAAATGGAAGAAACTAGAAAGGAAGGAAGTACTTCTGAGTATGGAGTAAATGATGATCAAATGCTAAATTTTAGAGGTAAGGTGTATGTACCAAACCGTATGGACCTAAAGGAGCTGATAATAAATGAGTACCATCATAGCAATTATGCAGGTCACCCAGGATACTAGAAAATATTAACTACAATAAGAAAGGTGTATTTTTGGCCTAGTATGCGTAAAAGTATTACTGAGTATCTAAGTAAATGTTTGGAGTGTCAGCAGGTGAAGGTGGAGCATCGACATCCCACAGGGTTGTTGCAGCCCAACTGGTACCTGAATGGAAGTGGGAATTTATATCCCTGGACTTCATTATAGGTTTACCGTGGACAAAAAGGAAAAATGACTCCATCACGGTGGTAGTTGACAGATTGAGTAAATATGCACATTTTATACCTACGCAGTCTACTTACAAGACTTCACATATAGTAGACATATTTATGATGGAAATCTTCAGGCTGCATGGTATTCCAAAGACAGTAATCTTGGATAGAGATGTTAAGTTTACCTCAAAATTTTGGAAGACTCCGTTTATAGGTCTGGGACCCAAATAAAATTTAGTACAACTTATCATCCCCAGACCGATGATCAAACAGAGTGAGTAAACCAAGTGTTGGAAGACATGTTGTGCATGTATGTGATGCAACAGCCAACCGAATGGGAGGACTATTTGCATCTTGTTGAATTTGCTTACAAAAATGGCTACCAAGAGTCCCTGAAGATGAGTCCCTTTGAGGCCTTGTATAGGAGGCAGTGTCGCACACCCATAAATTGGAGCAGCCCTGAAACAAAATTGATGTTGGGACCCGAGATGCTTGCTGAAATGGAAATAGAGATAAAGAAGATAAGACAAAATTTGAAGGTTGCACAAGATCAGCAGAATATCTATGCAGATAAAAAGAGATCTTATCGGGAATTCGAAGTGGGAGACCATGTGTATGTGAGGATCAAACCCAAGAGGAGTATCTTGTGGTGGACCTCTTCTGCCAAGTTGTCTCTCAAGTTCTGTGGACCTTTCAAAATTTTGGAAAGGGTAGGTCCTGTGGCCTATCGTCTGGCTTTACCCAGTCACATTCGAGTACACAATGTGTTTCATGTGTCCTTGTTGAAGCATTATATGAATGCTTCAAAGCAAGTCATACATTAGCAAAATATACAGGTAGGATAGAATTAAAATCCTAACTTGAAATATGATTTCTTTATGAGAGTTTAACAAGAAAATTTGTTGTTCGCAGGTAGAGCCAAACGGTAAGTTTCTAGTCAAGCTGCAACACATACTTGACCGAAGGGAAATCATGCTCCGAAAGTGAATCATCACCCAAGTTAAAGTGAAGTGGAAGAACTTTGGCCCGGATGATGAAAAATTTGTGCGCGAGGCTTACCCAGAGCTCTTTTCAGAGCAAGAGTGAAACACCGAGGACGGTGTTACATCCAAGGGGGAAGTTGTGACAGCTGCATCAAGGATAACTAGTTGTTAACTAGTTATGAGACAATTTTAATTATTTTTTTAAGAAAAAGAATGGAAATATTAATGTTTTGCTGAAAGGTTATTTTCAGTAGCTATTAATTATGAATAATAAATTAGTTGTGGGAATTAATTTCATAAAAAGTAAAATTTGATTGTAAATATTTTCCAAGAATTGAAAAGTGGTTGGGGACAATTGGAAACAGTTACCTACTCCTCTAGGGATAAGATATTGATCCTAGTTAGGAGTGGGGGTTCTGTTTATGGAGGAAGGATAGAGTGAAGAATTTTCCTGAGCTGGTAGAGACCAATGGAAAATCACTCAGCAAATCCTGATTTAATTTTATTGCACTGACTAGACCAAAAGTCCTGAGGTCACAGCAGAAATTCCACTATTAACCCCTACCTATTCAGGATTGGAGCAGGGGGGAAAGAGTAGGAAATTATTTCCTCTCTTTATGGTTGGGAGGTCCACAACTAAATTTTCCATAAATCAGATAAGTAACTATGTGTATATTTTCAGTAAGATAAGTACTGCAATACATCCACTCAAAAAATGTTTAGACATTTATTTATTTATTTATGACAGTAACAATGGATACTCATTTTAATGTTATTAGCTTGTTATGTATAATTCTCTAGAAATATTGGATATTATACTTATACCCAGAACCTATTTTGACATTGGAAGTTTAATGATTACGAATGTAGTAAACAAGAAATGTATTACTCAGTATTTCCACTTTAGTAGCAGAGACCGTATGCGATAAGAAAGGGAAAATAAGATTTTTATTTATGTGTGTAATTATACAAATTTCTACAGTAAACTCCACAGCTAGTAAATAGTGAGAAATTTATGAAAATAAAACAAGAATTGTGTAGAAAGGAAACAGATTACGTCTAAATTATGTAGAGATAAAAAAAAAATCACTCGTATACATATTTAAAGACAATGTTCTTGATTAAACAATAGAGGAGACTGTCGATCATGGATATAGGGTAAAACCCTAACCCAGGATGCAGTTTTCTCTCAATTAAAAACTATACGTAGACTTTGTAGGTGGCCTGACCACCATGATAAATATTTGAAGAAGAAATAAACTACGAAGTAACACAGAGAAACTAAAAACTGGAGTTCCTTGATCAATACTGTAAGGAGAGGAAGAAAGGTGTATTTATTTAAGAGAGCTGAATATATCATTTTCCAGGCTAACTACATATCATTAAATCGAATGAACGAAAGAAATAAATATGATACAAAACTGAGATTGAAAACTACACTTAAACCTCTGCTATACATAAGCTCTGCACAACTTGAAACAGTATGAAGATGCTATGGATTAAATAATACATATAGACTAAACAAGAAGTAAATGTAACATGACATAAACCTTACAGCGACTACCTTTAATTACTTAAACCAAGAAAAAGAGTTGAGAATTTAAATTGAAAACCCTCGACCGATACACATTGCATGTTGTAATATAAGTAACAGTATTATTAAATAAACCTTCCAAATCATAATAAAAAATATTTATATAGCAGTATAAAACATTTCGAGGCCAAAATATCCAGCCAAATACTGTCTCTTAGGAAATTTATAGTTAATATATAAAAACTAGGAAAAATAACATCGCGCATTAAGGCCAGTAGAATTACTCCTCAGGTCGAGCCAAGAAATGGGTTTCAAAACCCTTTAAAATCAAATACTGGTAGATTCCACCCGAGACATAAAGATACTGGAGTCGAAGAATAGACTTTAAGTGTACCTGTAAGGGAGAGCTATGAATTATCCATGCACTAAAATATTTGGGATAATCCCAAGCGATTATTCGAAAAATGAGAGCGTCCAGCGGAGGAAGTGTTGACTTGGAGACATAAGCCCTATAAATTAAAATAAAAACAGTAAGGAGATCCTTCAGACATTAAACTTAAAACATCTTCAAAACCTGTGCTAAATTTTCTAAAAGATGGATAGGTTATTTTTACCTGAGAAGAAGTGGTTTTCCATGACAAGCAGGTCCTGTGGTTGAAATCCTTTTAAGTAGAGTAAAAAAAGACAATGAGAACTTGATATGAAGATATTTCATAGAGAACAACATAAGAAAAAAATAAATTCAAATAAAACATTAATTACTTGAGTAAAATTACCAGAACAGTGTAAGGAATGTAGCAGTGAGAGTGCCATCTATAACCATGACGAACAACGGTTTAGAACACCTGTGGCTCACTGCACTCAGCGATAAGACTATCAATTTCCTCTTTCCTCCAGCAAATGTGTGAGTCACATCCAAGAGCTTTCCATGCCAGAGAGAAGCATCAGTAGAGACGAAGCTGAGACCCGAAATCTATTCGTAGCAGTGACAAACCTTTAGAGCAGAAATGTTAACACCTCAAGCACAGTGAAAAAGTAACAAAGATCGGTTAACCTAGGCTTGGTGGGGATTACCAAGTGATATCCCGCGCAATAATCAACAGCGTTGATTGCCATAACACCAATGGTGGAGATCTCATGTAGCATATCGAGAAACGCACGTCATATCTAAAATATGTTGAAGGAATTAATAACCTGTACATATTTATTCAATTCGCATTGTCGTGCCAGTCTAGCCTCAGATAACGAGGAGTAATGTCTCATCAAAATGCAGGAGATAAATTATATACGTAAACATGCTAACTATAAGGTTTAATGTTGATTGTTAAATATGTTGCACTATCATGTAAAAGTCTTATGTGTAACAAGAAAATCCCATGGTGCGTAAAATTGCAAATATAATGTAGATCAGGGTTAGAACCTTAAAGAGTCTGGTGGAGGTTATCATTTAATAGGTTGTGTTAAATGAATTCCTTTTTTAACGATAAATCAAACTTAATTCATGGGTTTAATATCTAAGGTAAGAAAGTAATTTTCTTTTTTATGTAGTTTTGTAAGGATGTTACAGGAACCCATTATTTCATCTTATTTTTGTGACGAATTTTTTTAAATTAAAGGTATTTTAAAGTTAGAAAGGAAAAATATATATTAATAATTTTTTTTTTTTTTTTTTTTAGATTTTTGGAAAACTGGTTTTGTTAGAAGTGAGCTAATTGTATCAGTGATAGTTTTGTTACACTTTCAATTAAACTCAAAATAGAGGAGTGACCTTGCACTTCACTATGTGGGGGATATTACATAAGTAAGTTATGAATTCCACTAACAATTAGAACACACAAGATTTTATATTGAATGATATCAACAATCCAATGTGGGCAATAATGGTGAGTATTTTTTTGAAGAATTTGAACTGTAGGGAAAATATAGTAAAAAAATATGAAAAAATCTAATGATGGATATTTAATAATAATTACAAGAACCCAAATAGATGCAACAACAAATAGAAAACAAAATGTTTCAAAAAAATTATGGAATCAATATAGTGGAGTTGAAAATTTTATATTCCCTAATATTTCCATAGCAACTTGTAATACCCCTAGTTTCTATGCTTTTTAATTGGCATTTGAATAAGTCCAAAGGGAAATTGGACCCCAATGGAGAACTAGTGTGTGGATTTATTTTAAATTTTATTTCATAAAAATAAATGGAAAAGTTATGTGTGCAATGACTAGATTGAGAATTGAGATCTGAAACCTAGATCCATGAGGATGTGGATAAGGTGATGAGACTTTCCCACACCTTCCAGAAATCCTTGGAAGGAATATTAAAAAGATTAGATTTGGAGATAAACATATAATTTCCCCAATGAAGAGGAAAGTATTTGGGAAGAGGAAGAAAAAACTGGAAAAGCAGACAAGACAACTTTAAAGTATCTCAATGAGGGAAAGCCTAGGCAAAGCAGGAAGAAAGCATCCTGAAATTTCTAGATGCAAAAATTAGAAATAGGTTTGGGAGAGCACAACTTAAATAAGCTGCTCCAAGATAGACAAAGGGTTGTCTATCATTGGGAGCTAAGGTCTCGGCTTGGGGGTGAGTTACGGGGAGAGAACTCTACGGTTGGGTGGAACTAGTCAAAGAAATTGGTATGCACACCTAACTAAAAATTTACTTGTTGATATTAATGGTGAATAGGTGTTAACTAGTATCTAATTTGAACTTCATGTATATATATATATATATATATATATATATATATATATATATATATATATATATATATATATATATATATATATATATATATATTGGTGTAAATGTGCGAAAATTGTGAATCATTTCGCGGCAATTTATATTGACGCGAAATATGTGTTTTGTAGGGGGCTCCACAAAAATTTCCGGCCGACGGGGAATTGCACAATAGTTCGGCCGAACTTTTGATAAGAAGTTCGGCCGAACTATTAAGACGTTAGTTTTAGCGGCTCGTAAGCGGAAAACATAGTTCGGCCGAACTTTCACTAATAGTTCGGCCGAACTAACGCGTCACCAATTACGCAGAACCAAGCTCTGAAAACGGTTCTGCAACTTTGGACTGATTAAACTCCATGAAAACTTGTTAATTAACTGTCGGAACCAAGACAAGCATTTTCAAAATTGAATCTACTTTCAGGAAATATAAATTTTATGGAATTTCGTAAACGTTTATTAATTTTAATTATTTTTCTAATAAAATGAGTGCAAACAATTTTTGAGGGTCATCGTGATTCAGTGAAATCAAAATTTTGTATCTCTCAAAATACATTGTAAACAAAAATTAAAAAATTATGGGGCATTACATTGGTCCGTTGAATGTAATGGGTAGCTTTTGGATTTTTAGTTTATAACTTGTATGTTAATAAATTTGTTGCCACGCGAAACATATCAAAAATACACAGTTTTTCGTATTGGACCAGTTCAGAAAATTCTAGTAATTATGATATGCATCCATTTGCTTTGTAAATATGACGAAACCAAAGTAGACTCTGTCTAGATTGTTGTAACACATTTTGTTTTTTGAAAAACACAAATTTTCAATGAATACAACGTTGCCACATAACATGACTTCTTATGAATTCTTTGATTGTTAAGAAACACACACTCAAAGAAACACTAAGTTGACATATCAAATCCGCATAAAAAAATTTCAAAAAATAAGTAATAAAAAGCTAACAAAATTTCTCACAACTTTTATTTTTACCGCAAAATGAAATTCTACACGGAAAAATTGTTATAGTTTGCAGAAAGTTGAAGAACGCAAAAAAATGAAAAATTTCTCAAAAAGGGCAAAGTGTAACCCAACTATGATTTTCACCATATATATATATATGCAGATGGAAATTCTAAAGTTCAACTAGTAGATTTTAATTAACTTAAATTTCCAGGTATACTTTGTACTAGAATAGGTCCATACGTTCAACATAGATTTTCTTCCAGTAATAGTACTGGAATATGCATGGTTGTACGGATGAAGAACAATCAGTTCCAACTCCCAGAATGTTTAAATCTGGAGATAGATTTAAATATGGGGTTAGGAATTCAAACCGAGAATCTCGTCTTTATATTTATATAATGAGACTGTTATTATTCATTTCTTAGAGTCTTAAAAGGAGAAGTTAAAATAATAGAGCATAGAAAATAAATAACCTTTATACATATAATTCAAGTTCAGATCTAAATAATATTCTAAATAATGAAATCAAATTTCAAGAATCCATGTACTTGAATTAACTGAAATTCTAGAATTTTCAAGTTCTAGTAGGAATCAAATTAGAGCATACAATGGTGAGATAGTCTAAGTTACCAACATAGATACACCTATTATGTATATGAAGTAATTATCTTCTAAGCCATCTTAAATTTTACAGAAGTAATGATAAGAAGTATGACACTTCAGTATTAGGTATTTTACAATGAAGTATGTAACGTACTATTGGATACAGTGTGCTAATTTATATATCAGAACAACTAAATAAATAAGATACGTGGTTAACAATATTTGGTAAAGATTTCACATAGTGTGATTTAGAAATCAAAGAAAAGAAAATTTTAAACGAAAATTGGTAGTAGTATTAGCAAGGAGTATAGGACTTTACCTCCTAACCATGTAACTATCAAATATAAATAAAAAATATTAATCTGTCAGGATTTCCTGTCATCTTGATGAATGGAAACATTTCATTAAACTATGTTAAAAGCATACATATGCATGGATCATCAGGAGATAAAATCCTTCACTAAAATCACCGAGAATATTCATAAGAGTAAAGTATGGCCATAGCATTCTAGATGACAGAAAATTGTGAAGTAACGTAATAAAGTTTGATTGTTATATATTTAAATCCAAATCTGAATAAATATATCACAACATTTGTTAAATTTTAATTACAGTAATCCATTGCTAGCAAAAGTCCTTATGAATATCAATTATGGGTCGCAATAGTTTGGCCATGGGGTCAAGGTAGCCGTGGGTATGATTATACCAACCTGTACAAAACCGAGCTTAATGTTAAAATAGGGGGTCATGGTGGAGAAATATGATTTCTATTAACCCAACGAAAGTACCAGAGCAGGGATATACCTGCATAAACCAGGAAAACCAAATTAGTCCTGTTAGATGCAACAAAAAGATAATTGTATTATGGACAGGTAGAAAAAAATGAGTGTAGAAGATAAGGGATATACCTTCAGGAGGCTCGAACTTCATGGTAACTCCACCTACAGTCATGGAAATTGAACTAAAAATATGAGACTCAGTGTGTCAAGTCCAACCAGACATTTAAAATAATGGAAAATGTATAAGGTCTAAATTAAAAAATATAAGTCTTACCAGAGCAAAAGCATAGAGGTAAAACTATAGTCTAATACGTTAGCAGGATGTTCATACGTCTCTCTGGAGAGATTTGAATGGAAGTCAAAGACGTCTGAAGTAGACGAAATGAGACTGAACCAGTGACGGTGGTCTCCCTTAACCAAGCCGGAACAAGACTAGATGAAAGCACAAAAAAAATAAAGGGTCAAAAATAGAAGTACAGACAGCCAAATGATATACATATATCCCAATAAAAAATACAATCAGAAACTGTTGAACTACTGACAGTAAATCCCGTGAATCTGAAGCTAATGATACAAAGAATCTATTTACTAAAGATAAGAAAAATAAAAAATAAAAAAAACCCGTGTCCTAAATATAGGAATAATGTCTATAGGAATGCCATCTTAAAAATAAAGGAATAATCACAGTGGAAATGGGAATGAACAACCATAATCCAAAACTGTTCATGCATCTAAGAAACCGTGAAGTGATGTCATATTTCTATCTGTTACCGGGAAATTACAAACAAATCAGATTGAAAATCTAGTTCTAATCAAATGAAATTGAATAGTGGAAAAGGGACGAAGTAATTTAGCGGGGTATAAGAATGCAGTCCTGTGAATAATTTTCTTGAAGACCCGTGGATTCATTTCAGACGAGTATAGGCAGATGCGCAGACAACAATTCCGAGACACCCAGAAAATGAGCATGATAAATTAAGCTTGCAATCCGTCGAAGCCAACTGATATACCCCTTTCGTAAACCCTAAAGGGGGTAACATCTCCACCGTCCATGTGGCGGAACATGCAAGGGAAAACGCGGATCGGTGAGGTGGTCTTGGAACCCAAGGTAGGTTTATGACAAGCCTGTAGAAAATCTTGCAAGGAAAATTCACGAATCGATGCAATTAATAAATTGTACAAAGACACATGGGATACGACAAAGATAATTAATAGTTAGTACCTCCTGTCTCCTCCAAGTTCATAGTAACTGACATAAAATCCTTGGATTAGAAATGAGAATCAATTAACGTACTTGGGAAATTACTAATGTCGTAAACCTTCTCAAATCAGCTGACAAATTGGTACCTTCATGTTGCATCGTAACTGTAAACGTAAGGTCAAATTTCTGGAAAGCCATCATAACCTAACTAAGGTAGGTTATGAAATGAGAGTTGAGATATATTTCGATTCAGATAGAAATAGAGAGGAAATACCTAGCTATATCATATAAAGGTAGAATGGTAATCTATATAGAGAACTATATAGTTCCTTTCAACATAATGAATTCAAAATATATAATACTTAAGAGAATAGGGTGGTTAATGATTTAATAAATTCCCCATTAAGTATAAAATGAAATATATATATGAAGTGGGGACCTTCTATATATATGTGAATATATTATAAAAATGAATAACAATTAAGAATGAGGTTAAGGCGTAAGTTAAAGATGATTAAATTACAATAATGAGTTATCATAAAAATACTTTAATAAGTTACCTTAGTATTAGTTGTGGGTTAAGATTTGGAGCAAATTTATATTCATTAGAAACATAATTATATAAAAAAAACTCAAAAGTGGAAATGAGGATTTTAGTATTAGCATCAAAAGTTCATCGATTTTGATGAAACGACTAAATGATGATTTGAATATGGAAATATAATTTCAACAAGTGGCAACGCAAACTTATGAGAACTGGTATTATTATTTAACTGGAATTTTTTTTTTGGTGTTAAATGAGAGGCATTACAAATGGTATCAAAGCATTAGCTAAAACACTGGGCAAATTATCTGCTCACATAGAAAATTGTATGCTACTATAAAATTTTATGAAATTTAATTTTTTCTATTGTTATTTTTTGTACAGTGAACAGTACCGAAATATACAGCTGCGAATCATGACTGATGAGGACCAGATATATGTAGATCTAGGTGATGGAGAAAACACACCAAATCCAAATGCTTCGTTGATGGGCATGTTGCATTGAATGCAACAAGAGATGGCACAGCTTAAAAGCCACAATGAAATACTATATTTAGCTAGTGAGGAGCAAGACAGACTAATAAGGGAATTGAATTCTAGGAACAACCAAGAGGGTGAAGGTTTTGGAAGGAAGAGAAAGGGAAGGTTCAATTTGTCAAAATATTCTGAAGAAGATGATGTCTCTAGACAACAGTCTAGACAAAAGAAAGAATTACAAGGTGAATTCCAGAAAATTAAACCTCCCTCCTATGATGGAGAGAAAGAAGAAGATGATGAGGCCTGGCTTCTGAATATGATAAAGTACTTTAAGGTTTACGAATATGAAAGTAACTTAAGAGCCAAGTTGGATATTTACCAGCTACAAGGTAAGGCTACCTTGTGGTGGGAAGAAACAAAGATGGTTCATGCCATTGATGAGAAAATGGTGACTTGGGAGGATTTTCAAGTCAAGTTTAAAAATTGATACTTGAATGAATGCTACTATTATAACAAGGCAAAAGAGATTCATGAACTCACATTGGGGAAACTCACGATTGATGAGTTTGTAACCAATTTCACAAATATGTTACAATATGTACCTTACATCAGAGAAGAGAAAGCAAAGGTACAGATATTTCTAAATTGTCTGCCCATTGTCTATAAAGAAAAGATAGAGTTTGATAACCCAAAAACAATGGATGAAGTGGTGCGGAAATCCAGATTATGTTAGCAGCAATTCAACGGAAAAAGTGAACAAGGAAAGAATTGATAAAAAAAAAAGTGATTTCAGTGGAAAGAAACCAAAACCAACATATTTGAAAAACTTTGGGAGAAACCACCAAAGAAAGAAGTTCATTAAAATGGGTGAAAATCAAATTTCTCAATCCCAAACTGGGTCCAAACCAATGAATGGAAATAATAAGAGGGAAGGGACTATTAAAATGAAAAAACCTTTGAATTGTTGGGGTTGTAGAGAACCTCATTTCTTGAGGGTCCGTCCACACCGAAATATCCAGAAAGTACAAGTACTGAGAGAGGTAACTACAGTAAATGATATAGCTAGGAACATCCCCAAAATCAGCGCTGCCTTAGAATATTGCCAAGAGAACACCAGTCCACTATGGTCGAAATGGAAGGTATGATTGTTGACTAATCTGTTACATTTTTAATAGATCCAGGTGCATATTTGAGTTATATCTATCCTCAAATGGTAGAAAAATGTAAATTAAAGTCAGACAAGTTTCAGCATTCTTGGTTAGTCCAGTTAGCCACCGGTACAAAACGAAAAGTAACTCACAAGTTACCCCAAACAGACATAAATCTGAATGGATACAAAACAGAATTAAATTTAAATATTTTTCCATTAGGGTCTTATGATGTACTAATAGGGATGGATTGGTTAAAAAAACAGAAAGCTATGATTAATTGCTTAGACAAGACCTTACATTCCATTGATAAGGAGGTAAAACACATAATAATCAAAGGAAAGCCTAAACCCATATCTGTGAGGAAAATCTCAGCCCTCCAGTTAAAGAGAATTGATAGAAAAGGGTATCAGGTGTATTTTGTGCATGTAGAAGAGTTGGGACAAGAAGCAAAAGAAAATATGTTAGAAACATTACCAGTTCTAAGAGACTTTAAAGATGTTTTTCCAATGAAATCCCTCATCTGCCCCCCAAGAGAGAAATTGATTTTTCAATTGATTTAGTACTAGGAGCAACTCCAATTTCTAGAGCCCCATACAGAACGAGCGCTCCTGAATTAATGGAGTTAAAAATGTAGCTACAAGAGTTGTTGGACAGAGTTTACATCAGGCCAAGTGTATCCCGCTAGGGAGCACCAGTGATGTTTGTGAAAAAGAAATACGTTACCTTCCGTATGTGTATTGATTATAGTCAATTGAACAAACTAATAATCAAAAACAAATATCCATTGCCTAGAATAGATGACCTCTTCGACCAAGTTAGAGGGGCAACAGTGTTTTCCAAGATTGGTTTAAGGACTGACTACCATCAGTTAAGGACTAAAGATGAGGATATTAGCAAAACAGCATCAGAACCCGATATGGACACTATGAATTTGTGGTCCTACCATTTGGGTTGACCAATGCACCCGTCACTTTTATGTGTTTAATGAATAGTGTTTTGAATAAATACTTGGACAAGTTTGTGCTAGTATTTATTGATGACATTTTAATCTATTCAAAAAGTGAAGAGGAGCATAAAGAAAATCTTAGAATTGTGTTGCAAACTCTCAGCGAAAACCAATTATATGCTAAATTTAGCAAATGAGAATTTTTCCAAAATTAAATTCAATACTTAGGGCATATAATTTCAGAACAAGGGTTGGTTGTAGACCTAGAAAAGATAAAAGCAATCAGATCATGGCCTGTACCTACTGGTGTATCAGTTGTAAGATCTTTTATGGGAATTGCAGGATACTACCAGAGGTTTGTAGAGAGATTTTCAGCCTTACCCTACCCCATTAATTCCTTGCAAAGGAAATGATTAAAATTTTAATGGACTGAAAAATGTCAAAATAGCTTTGAACAGATAAAACTGAAAATTACTACAACATCTATTCTAAATATTTCTGACCCAGAGTAAGAGTTTGTAGTATGCACAGATGCTTGTGGAGAAGGATTAGGGGGAATACTATTACAAGAAAATTCTGTCATAGCCTATGAATCTAGAATACTTAAGGAGCATGAACAGAATTATAGTGTTTATGAACTTGAGTTAGCTTTTGTAATACATGCTCCGAAGATGTGGAGACATTACCTTCTAGGAAAGACATTTATGCTGATGACAGATCACATCAGCCTAAAGTATTTCTTCACTCAACCAGACATGAATGTTAGGCAAGCTAGGTGGCTTTCTTTATTGAGTGAATATGACATGGAAATAAAAAACATCAAAGGTCAAGAAAACAAGATTGCATATGCCTTAAGAAGAAATGCTTGGAAAAGTATAAGTAACATTGGAAGTAGTGTTAACTTTGACTTGGAGGGACTAGTTCAAGGGGTAGTGGATCAAGACCAAAACTATGAAAAACTTTAGACTCAAATGTTGAAAAAATAAATGAAAGGGTGTGCACAAAATTAGGATGAACTAATTTGTTACAGAGATAGATTTTACATTCCTAATGTAGAATCTTTAAAGAAATAAATTTTGGATAAATATCATAAAAAGCCCTATTCTGGAGACCCTGGGTGTTAGAAATTACTGACAGCTTTGAGAAAGAATTTATTTTGGCCTGGAATGAGAAAGGATGTAGCAGGTTACTTGGCTAGATGCATTGAATGTCAACAGGTAAAATTTGAACATCAGCATCCAGCTGGGTTGCTAAATCCTTTACCTATTCCATAATGAAAATAGGAAACTGTTTCTATGGACTTTATAACTTGTTTACCAAGAACCAAATATCAGCATGACTCTGTGATGGTTGTAGTGGATAATTTAACTAAAGCTGCTCATTTTATACCTGTTCAGTCTACCTTCGGGACAACTCAAGTAGAAAATGTATTTATGAAGGAAATTGTAAGACTACATGGGGTTTCTAAAATGATAATTTCAAATAGAGACGCAAAATTTACTGTAGCCTTTTGGAGGAGTTTTTTTGGAGGCATGGGCACTAAATTTAATTTTAGTACTGCCTACCACCCTCAAACTTATGGCCAAACTGAGAGAACAAACCAAATTCTGGAAGATATTTTAAGGATGTATGTTATGAATAGGCCAACGAAATGGGAAGACTATTTACACTTAGTAGAATTTTCTTATAACAACAGTTACCAAGCATCCATAAAGATGAGTCCGTTTGAAGCACTTTATGGTAGAAAGTGCCATACTCCCTTAAGTTGGAGTCAACATGAAGATAAACTGGTACTTGGACTAGAAGCTTTGCAAGAAATGGAAAAAGTTGTAAAAAAAATTCAAAAAAATATCAAGAGAGCTCAAGACAAACATAAAAGTTATGCAGACAAAAAGAGAGTTCACCGAGAATTTAGTGTGTGTGATCATGTATATATGATGATTAAGCCTAAGAAGAGTACTTTTCACATCGAAAGTTGTGCAAAATTAGCTCCATGATACTGTGGACTGTTTGAAGTGTTGGAAAGAGTGGGACCAGTGGCCTATAAATTGGCCTTACCAATTCATATTAACGTTCATGATGTGTTTCATGGTTTTTTATTGAAAAAAATATGTACATGATTCTGCTCACGTTATTGATTGGAATGTGTTTCAGGTGGAACCAAAAGGGGAATGCCTTCCAGAGCCGCTTGAAATATTGGAGCAGGAAGAAATTGAAATTCGGAACCAGAAAATAGCCAGGGTAAAAGTGCAGTGGAGGCACTTTACACCCGAAGAGGCTACTAGGGAACGAGAAGCTGAGATGATGGAAAAATATCCATCACTATTTACACAGTGAACTAGTTTTTTTTTTTTTTCAACACCAAGGACAATGTTTGTTTTTAGAGGGGGAATATGTAATACCCCTATTTTCTATGATTTTTAATTGAAATTTGAATAATTCCAAAGGGGAAGTGGACCCCAATGGAGAACTAGTGTGTGGATTTATTTTAAATTTTATTTAATAAAAAAAAATGGAAAATTTATGTGTTCAATGACTAGATTGAGAATTGAGATCTGAAACCTAGATCCATGAGGATGTGGATAAGATGATGAGACTTTCCCACACCTTCCAGAAATCCTTGAAAGGAATACTAACAAAATTAAATTTGGAGATAAAAATCTAATTTCCCCAATGAAAAGGAAATTAATTGGGAAGAGGAAGAAAAAGCTGGAAAAGCGGAAAAGACATCTTTAAAGTACATTAATGAGGGAAAGCCTAGGCAAAGTAAGAAGAAAGCATTCTGAAATTTCTAGATGCAGAAATTAGAAACAGGCTTGGAAAAACACAGCTTGAATAAGCTACTCCAGGATAGAAAAAAGGTTGTCTATCACTAGGAGATAAGGTCTCGGCTCGAGAGTGAGTTACAGAGAGATAACTCTACGGTTACGTGGAAGTAGTCAGAGAAATTGGTATGCACACCTAACTAAAAATTTACTTGTTGATATTGATGGTGAATAGGTGTTAACTAGTATCCGATTTGAAAGATGTTAAGATATATATATATATATATATATATATATATATATATATATATATATGCAGATGTAAATTCTAAAGTTCAACTGGTAAATTTTACTTAACACTAGTAGAAAATGATGAAATTAGTGACTAGGTGACTAAAAAAGTTAGTCATTGCAATGATTTCAAGTGAATTACTACCAAATTTGAGTAATTTTAAGTGACCGAACTAAAAACGACTAACTTAAACAACTAATTTAGTCTAGGAATAAAATATACGACTAGATAATAAGTGACTAAACTAAAAGCAACTAACTTAAATGACTAATTTAGTCTAGGATTAAAATATATGACTAGATAATAAGTGACAAAATCAATAATGATTAACGTAAATGTCTATTATAGTCCAAGAATAAAAATATGACTATATAACAAGTACAACACGTATATGAATTAGTCATTTATGTTAGTAATTTTTAATTATGTCACTCCAGAAATGGAAAATTGTAATTTTGATACCGGTGTTACATTTCACTACACGGGTCTCTGAATCATCTATAGTGTTAAAATTATGAATACCCTTTTGTCTCTAAATTTTAACACTACAGATGGATTAGAGACCCCTTTCTTTGAATCCATTTGCAGTGTTAAATTTAGAGACAAAAGGGTCTTTGAGTCCATCTGCAGTGTTAAAGTTAAGAGACCGTCATCTGCAATGTTAAAATTTAGGTAGATGGATTGAACGACCCCTTCGAGGGATGAATCCATCTATAATGCTAAAATTATAACACTCTTATACAATCACTACTAAACAAACATTAAAATTGCTATTAAAATGATTAACCACAACACATTAACATAGTCAATATCCTTGTGATAAAAACAAAAAAAATACATATATATATAGTTCTTCTCAATGAACATAATGATCAAGACATTTTCAATCTAATTTATTTTTAACATTTCCATATATAAATATACATAGAATGAAAAAATGTGTGTATCAATGTGGAATAGGACATCAGAATAATTTAGTATTTTTTAGTATTAACCTATTAAAAATCTCTCATCATTTCCTTCCCTCCATATTTTTGTTTTAAGTGATCACAAATTTGTTTTATTTTAAATTTTAAATTTTAGATTTCCCTCCGCACACTTAATTTAGGTGGGAGATTCAACATCCCAAAGCTTCAATGCAGGTTTGGATTGGGGATTTCAATGTACATTTCTCGGATTTTGTATCAAGTTGGGTTTGTATATACTTGCTGTGGGAGAAACGAATTTACACCCTGTTTATATGTTGTTGCAGAGCAGGCCGGGCTGGTAAGGTCAGGTTGTCTTAGATTGTGCGATGAATGGAGAAACTTGAAACTTGAAGTTGAGTTCTATTTCAGAGGTACTACTCTCCTTCATTTTTCCCTCAAAGAGTATATTGTAGGTATATTCATCTCAGCTTTAGCAGAAAAGCTGCTCAAGAAGTTCTTGATACGCCTGGCAGAATACTGTCCTTAAACAGTTCTGATGTTTTTCCATTGTTGAACAACATGGTGTTTCAAATAAAGAGTGGAGAAAATATTGGTTGCCACTGTCAGCTCTTTCTAGGTTTTCTCATCGATCGGGCGGGAACTGCAATTTCCTCAACAAACGTAATCTTACATGGAATAAAATGCCGCTGTTACCTGAAATTACAGGTTTCCAAATAGATGACGAAGGTTTGAGAAATTGTTTGAATGGCTACCTTCTGTTAAGAAGAAGGGAAGCTATGTCTCTATTGATGTGTATATGGATACTTATTTTCGATTTCTCCAAGAGGATTGCTTTTGGGGTTTGAAGAAGGGCATCTATGCTCTAAGTAAGAATTCGTTACAGGTTGTGCCGAGGCACGTGATGATTTGGAAAAATGGTTATGTTTTGGGAATTCATTCCAGTGGAAGCTATTCTGGCATAACTATGGCTATACACGTAAAGAAGCCGAAGAATTATAAGCATTCACTCTTTGGAAGCCTTCTTTCTCTCTCCGACGATGAAGGGAACTTCGAGTCCCCAATTTGGGGAATTGTGGCTCAATGTGAATGGAATGATCATGTTTGCAGGGATTGTGGATGGAAGAGGTGGAACTGGAGAAGTGGAGATCCAAGCAATTGGCTGACTGTTGTGTGCAAGCTTTAATATTGTCACAACTGAAAGCCCTACATTTTACAAGGCCTATCAACATGTATTAAAAGCATTGCAGGAGAAATATTTGGAATAATTTCCTTTCACAGAAGAGCCTGTCTACGCAGAATGGCCAAATAAGCCTCCAGCTTATCTCACTCCGATGACCACTCTGAACTAGAGATGCTTATATAACGAAGAGAAGGAAAGCACTGCAAATGAAAACATAAACAATATCAAAATGAACAGTTTGAGTTTTATGTCTATCGTTTTCACTGGTAGTTCGGTCCAAGCCTATAATAAAGCAAGCATTTCCAGTGATATTTCGGTGCAAAATTATAATAAGGGAAACCCCATGAGAGGTTAGGTCAATGAGTTGGGAAATTTATTAGAATCTGGATATAAAACCAACCTTGATGACACTCAAATTAAAGCAATTAAACTTTCTCTATTAAAAAATCGAGTAGCTTTGATTCAAGGACCGTCAGGCACAGGTATGTGAATATCGTGTTTTAGGCTTCTTTGGATGCTATTTCTTGTGAGTTTACACCAGAAAAAAGCTAAACTTCAAATGTTTGAGTTTGAATTGCTGTTGAAACTCGGCGCATTATATCCTTCTGTTTTCATTTCACACGTTATTTTAACTGACCTTTGATTCAAGATAATGATTATCATAAAAGTTTCATAATGTTTTGCACAGAACTGGAGTTTTCTCTTTTTCTTTTTGTTAATTGATGATTTATGTTGCGAGTTTAAACATGACACTGACTAGCAATCTTTGTAAGTGAACCTAATTAATTTCAACGCTGATATAATTCTGAGTTATGTTAATTGATGATCCATGATGCGAGTTTAACCACTTACTTGACTAGTAGTATTTGTGAAAGAACCTCATGAATTTAAAGGTTGATATATTTTAGAGTCGGGTATCATAAGACATCTTATATTATTTGAATCTCAACTATAGTAGGGTGCATAAATGATGAATCTAGACATTGAGTGAAAACTAAGGGCATAGCCAATCTTCGATACACTATGACAAATATATTTCTATTTCAGGTAATGTTTTAGAATATGGGCACAACTACCCTTGCTCATGGAGTGGGGTTACATGTGATGGCTTGATGAGAGTTGCCTCAACATTAGTAGTAGCTTGGATTGCTAGACGTGGTGCTTTTCCTCTTACATGTTTGGAGCAGGTGATGGGAATAACAACCCTGTCTAGCCTTGCTCTATGTTTCTGCACTTTGTCACATTTGGAATAGAAATTTCAGCAAGTTGTTTGAGAGCTTGGATTTTGCTGAAATCGATCCCTCCAGTTGCCCTATCTTCTTCTTCATCACTTTAGGGCACGATAGTTTTAAATCATACATATACATATTCCACTTATTATAAGATTTCAAATTGCTCTACTTGGTGTGCATTGGCTTGAACAGAGTTTGAAATTGCTGCATATCATAGTAGGCTTATGAAATTGCAGTAAGATGTTTTTGCATTGACGGAACACCATGATGCTGTAGCAAACACTGCTACACAAAATTCTAGAACAAGCTGAAACCATAGAGTCGTTGGTGTGACAACTACTTTGCTTTCATCTGACAATTTCCAGCCTAGATCTCGGGGAAGAAAAGTTACAACTTGTAGGATGGTGATTGAAGATAAGGGAAATACTGAGAATGATAAATAAAAAGAAATAAAACTTGAAGAAAAAGATAAAGTAAGCACTCCTGTAATAATCGTGCACCCACCAAACATTCCTCTTGCTAAAGAGGAGAAATATAAGGTTCATATGGTCATTATTGTGTTGGAATATAACTCTTGTTTGTTATTATATGACACACATTCGACTCATTGTCTTACACTATTGACGAGTTGGTTGGTATTGGGGATATTTAGAGTTGATACTAGCTACCTAATTTATATTTTTGGTCCACCTTCCCAAATGGTTGTTGTCGTTAAATCCTAGGGAGATGTGTTCATCTTCATACCAAGTTTTGTGTTCATCATGTATGTATAAATGTACTTATTGCACTCAAGGCTTTAGAACTACTCTCCTTTTGAGATGGTTGATTAATAAAATGTTTTTATACCTTGACTTTGCCATTATAATACTTTCAAGATCTTTAAGTTTCCACGTGATTTTGTTGCATTCAAGTTTAAAATTAGAAAAAATCCATGCTTTTGTTTTGATCTATCATCACTTTCTGGTTATCCTCGGGCATCAAGACTCGTTGAATTTCTTGCAGCGCTACCACTGCATCACTCTACATTTATCTACACTTCTATCGGCGTGTCTTTGGACTCTTTTGGTGCAAATCCTAGTTATAAAATTGGATGCATTAGGGGTATATTTGTTATTGAAAAGATGGGATGGAAGGGATTTCTGCGTGGCCAGATATAGAATCGATAGACTTTCTTTCATTCTTATATCCTACTAAGCAGTGTGGACTTCAGAGAAATGATTCACAAGGTATGCTAAGAATTCATATGTCGTTGTTTTGCTTCTTGTTTAGGAGGGTAAGAAGATTTTTTTTGTGGGTGAGTTTTGTTGATGGAAGGATTTGGGTATTGACAAAAGTCTAGTTATGGGGATTTAGCTACTCAAATTAGAGCGTGATTTGAGGGCTTGTGTAGGGAATTTTATGTTGAAGATACCCTCTTATATTCAATATGGAGTCCAATGAAGTGCCCCAGCAGAAGAAATCATATGAAAATCTTGAAATACTTCCCCCAGGATTGCTCGATGAGAAAAATGGTGCTGCCAAGAAGTGTGTTAGAGAAATAACTTCCAGGTTCATGTATAAATCCATTTCATATTTTTTTTCTGGTGTTGTTTCCTTTACTCGAAAGAGCCAATCTCAAAAACCTACACAGACGAGTCCTAAACCTGACCAGAGGAGACATCCATATCCACATCTTGGCAATAGGTTTGATCCCAGAGCATTGGTTGTCGCTATTGCATTGGAGAACAAGTAGGCATCTAGACTCTATCCTACTTGACCCTAAGGTAAATCTCATCCCAAATTCTTAATTCATTTATTACATTTCGATTCTAGTGTCATTATTTTTAATGTAGTGGAAATCTGCATTTAGGGTCACTTCATGTTGTTCTGATAAATTCTATGGGAGTTTAGGCAAGGATTTTATGTAATGTTGAGGTTGATTTCGAAGATTTTTGGAATGAAATTGTCCATATGTTTAAATACCCAACTGTTATTATATCAAGGATTGGCTTTCAGCTGCATAGAATAACTTTAGCCGTATTTTGGATTCAATCTGTGGTTGGTAATGGCTTTCAACGGGGTTACTATATGATTGTCTTTCTGAAATAATTTTGTAACCATGAGTATGTTTTTTCATTTTGGCAGAGTAGGTTTTTGAAGTGGAGTTGTATGGAAAAATGGAGGTGTTGAAGACTAGAATGGGTCTAGTTATGGTGTTCACATAACCTCAAGTCACTCAATATCCTCAATCTCAAATTGTGAATGTTGTAAGGGAGCGAGGGCATGTTGTAAGCGGTAATTAGCACTCGAAGAGGCCATTACCTTAGAATGCCAATGGAGCAGTGGGTCATCGTTCCATGGGCCATCATTCAATGCGAAATAAATATAGTACTATCCCTACTTCTACTTCTGCTCTTCTTCCTACCTCCTCCCCTTCATCCTCATTGCTTAGAAGGTTTCAAGGGAAGGATACATTGTTGTATGCCAAATACTGCAATCAAGGAATGCGTTATTAGCCGGGAAACCATAATCTAGGAATGGAACTACAACACCATTTACTTCTTCCTTTTATTTTCATTGCAGTATGCCTCACAGTCCTGGAAGGTTTGGTGTATTATCATTTTGGTTAGCTTTAGAGCTCGGACATTAGTCTAACTTTCGTCATCATTTCAGAAATATTTTTTTAGGCAGTGTGAAGATTTTTGTTCACAATGATGCTATAGTAGCTAGCAAGTGGAACGATAGGGAAACTTCATGGTTGTGTGTTGATTGTTGGGACTATAACAATAGAGCATGGATTTACAAAAGATGGTAGAGAAGCCAAAGTTGTTGGTGCAAGACCAGTCTTGGGTGATTAGGGCAGGTGATTTTTAGCATTGATGATCTTTAAATAGCACAGATATTGTAGCTTTACGATTTATCATAATTCACAAAAGAAAGTTGAAAATGTTAATTTTGGACATGTATACAACTGTTCATTTGTTTAATGCAACTTAGAAGTGTGAATGCTGTCTAAAGTAAGAATCCTTTGAAGTTAGTTCCATTTTATGATTTGGTGTTTTTTGTAAAATGTGAGGAATGAGTTTGGGTGATGTTACCAACACTGTGCTTTACCCTATTGTTAGTTTCAATCCATGAAAATGTGTATGGATCTTGTGTGAAGAAGTGAAAACATTAATGTATATCATCAGGACATTCTTATTCAACCGTGGCATGTAAGCTTTGAGATGTCATCCATTGTATATGCAGCTACAAGGCTTATGCCTTTGGGAGAACAATAATCTTATTCTATAAATGCATGACATTGTTTTATGCAAATATTATTTAACTTGAACAAAAAATAACTCAACTAACTATCAATTGATGAATTGAAATTTTAGAACATCTGGGAGTAGCACTCTGAATGTATAAATTCAAATAAAGTGAATCATTCCAGAAACAATGTCACAAAATCTTAATTGAATGAGTGCTGCTACAGAAAATGGAAATACACACACTAGCTACAACTACGAAAATAAATGAAACCATACAAGACATAACTCAAACCATGTAAGGGAAAAGTATTACTCCCAGTTGCACATCCTGAGTGGGCTGTTGTTCTGAAGGTCAAGGTGTTGAATCCATCACACATAAATGCTACTCATGGAACCATATTGGCATAAAATATCTAGGCTTTGAATGCATCATCTAGAAATTACGAAGTACACTTTAATTGTTTATATCTCTCTTATCTCTAACTTGAAACCTAAATGTGTTAAAACAAGAACTACTTATGAGGTAAGGTTGTTGGGTTCTTTGAAATTCCAACAGAATCCCAAAATAACTTGACAACTTCCTAAACTGAATTCCCAGGTATAACCTAATAACTTCATGAATGGAATTCCCAGGTATTACAATAGCTATTGAAAATGAATTCGCGGCTAACAGGACAAACCTAACTATCAACCCAACCGTGAAAAAGAAAATTGGAGCCTATGAACATAATAATAAAGAATAATAAGGCATTCATGTTGTTCAAGCTTGCCATGGAGGCGATTCACGCTAAAAAAGGAGGAAGGCGAAACTTGTCAAAGCTCTAGAGGAATTTGAAAAACTTATTATAGCCATTGATTTTTACTGGGAAAACATTGTTAGGTTGAAGGAAAGAGCTATGGTGTGTCGCTGGGACTACCTAAAATCTAGGGAGCACAAATGAAGGAATGGATTTACAAAAACTGGACATCTATATTTGGATATCGTCTGAAGGTTAACATATTATTAAATGGGTGGTTTGGTGTCCATTTTATGCCTTAGAGGATGCAAATAAGATAAGGAAAATTCCATGGGTGAGAGGTAGAGGGGTCTTAATATTACACAAATGGTACATTGGATTTGATCCCATCAAAGAGAATCCAAAGAGAAAATATATTTGGGTCAAATTACTAGGGCTCCCACGTGAGTTTTGGTCCAAAAGGGAAATCTCTGAGATATCAAAAATATTGGTAGGTTGTATTATGTGGATGAAGCCTGCATAGGATTATTGGACAAAAGAGTGGCTTGGTTCTTGATTGAAGCGGGTTTTTCCAAAGGGATCCCTGCAACTTTGGATATTTTTTGGGAAACCTTCTCAATCAAACAACTTGTGGACTATTGGAGCATCCCTTTCAGGTGCATTGCTGCCATGAAGTTGGACATCTGATTTCAAGGTGCATAAGGAGGCTTGGCGGGGTTTTACTTGGTAGGAAAAATTCTTCCATCTGGATGAATAGGAACCCATCTTTTGCACATGGACATCGGGTTAATTCTCAAACACAATCTAACCCAGACATACTTGCTCTAGAGGACGCGCACTTTGAATATGGGTCTCTGTCTAAAGTTGAAAACACTGCTCTAAATCCAACCCTGAAACCAGCCCAAAAGAATAATGAGCTAGAATCATATCCTCACAATTTTAGGGTTTGGGATGGGAATGATGCTCCAATTAATCCTTCACGTTCGACCCCCTCCTATCTAGTTGTTGGGAGTAATCATAAACTTGGGGCCGTTGGCGTTAATGTGAGAGATTTTCCATGCTTCTCCTCATTCATAGCACAAACCTAGATACAGAGAATCGTTTTTTTCCTCCTCCCACAGACTCAGAGCTAGAGAACATACCTAATGATGACTCGATGGATCTGAAACCATTAACTATAAAAATAACATTTTCCATAATGGTGAAGGGGTTTCCAGTTCTGAGAAATTGAAGCCTGGCCCATCCAATAAAGAAAACCTCTTAAATATAAGAATATCTCTTCATGTTTCAACCAAGCTTTCGATCTCAATAATATGTTCGTTGAAACTTTGGAAGCAACCCTCTACCCAACGTTTGATACGTGTTGTCTTGCAGACAAGGAAGGAGCCACTCACATGCCTAACATCTAGGGCCTTAGAGAAAAAATCCTCGAGGTTGACCATCCCAAATGATAATCCTGTCCTATAATATTAGAGGGTTGGGTTCGGTACTCTCTCGGCAAACACTTCAAAATTTAATTCTAAATAAAAGACTCACAATGATTCTCTTCCAAGAAACAATGGTTGACAGGGAAAAGGCCATCAAATTACTCTCTAATTTATGCTCAAATTGGGCCATGTGTGCCATTAACACAATCAAAAACTTTGGTGGACTTAAAACTATTTGGAACCCAATCATTTTCTCCCTTAAAGCCTACAGAGTTTTCCTAGGGATAGTGCTTTCTAGTTTCTACAAGGGATCAACACACTGGGTATGTATTCTTAATAACTATGCCCCATACTCAAATCAGAAGCACTTTTGGGAAAGGCTGGATGGCTGTGGGATTTTAGATCTCCATGGGATAATCATTGCCGATGACTTGAACCTTACACTGAGCCCACAGGAGGTCTGGGGAGAGCACAACAATTCTGATCCGCTTATTGGAATTTTCACATCGTTGTTTTCACAAAAAATTCTCAGAGACATCAAACTATGGCCTCTATGCCCCACTTGGAGGAGTGGCAGAACACATTGAATGGATAGTGGAAAGGCTGGATCACTTTTTGTTCCACACTTTCATTTATGAAAGGATCCAGAATCTTAAAACATGGAACTCATACCTTGGCACATCTGACCATGCTGCAATTTTTCTTGAATGGTCTGAAGAAAATGACCACATTGCTCTGCCTTTTAAATTTAATCACACATGGTTGGAAGACAAATACTTTATGGAATTGGTCAAAAAATAATGGATGAAGCCTAAAATGGACCTCACATAAAACGGACCTTGTTACTCATAAATTGAGTAGCCTCAAACATGAGGTGAAAATATGGATTCAGAAGATATTGGATCATATCTGGGTTTTTCTTATACAACTACCTTTTCTCACATCATGTATCCTTCAGGATCTTCCATCCTTGCACATGAGTATCAGTTGTAGATAACATCCACACTTCTCTTTAGGTATGCCTCTATTAGCCCATCTAGATATTATTAAAAAATTACAAATGAAGATCAAATACCAAATTATCTTTTTTGATGGCCCTTTGTCATGACATTTGCTTGTTGCAACATCAATAACTTGCATTCATATTGACATGTGTCCAAGATATTCATTATTCAAGAGTATTATTCCTTTTCAGACTTTTACAAGGTCTTCATATCTTTCCCATGAAGATATCATAGTCAATCCTTCTAGTCATTGGATGTTGATTGCCTTCTCCATAGTCGCATCTTTCACGATCTCTTCTTTTCTCTTTATTCACATATTACTTTCCAAGAACTCCCAATCATAGTTCATTTTTTTCAACCATCTCATATTCCATATGAGGACATATTATGTTAATTTCATCTAGTTCATATGAGACCCATGTCTCCATGCATCCTTTCAATGAAAGAGATCCTTTTCCCTTGATCATGCTCATGAGGTAGAGCATGCATCCTTACTATCTGCAACTATATAATGACATGACTTGACTCATTGAACATATGCATACATACCTCTTTTCTTCTTTGGTCGTCTAGACTTACTTTAGCATCTTCTTGTCCTTGATTGAGGGTGCTTCAATCATCTTTGACATGTTGCATTCTTTTGTCACCATACCATCATTCTTTCAAATAGTGAATAATATCCAAGGTGGTATTCTTAGCAAGACACTTGCTTCTTCCAAGAGATGAACCTTCTAATGAAGATTCCAATGGAGGATCTTGATTATCCTCATCATGCAAATTCTCCTTTCCAATGATGTATGATGATCTCTATACCAAATGACTTCCTTCTACTCATAAGTACTACTTATGCTTCTAATGAGGTTACCATGAGCTGCTTCCTTCTATTGATGATTGCCATAGACTTTTACTCCAGCTATATTTCAATATTCTTATGATGATGTCAAGAGATCTTGTTTCTATCGTATGCATTTATGATGCCATTCCTTCAATGATGCATCCCATCACAATGCTTTTCTTCTTGAATGCCTTAGAGGAGGCCTTCTTCACCCTACTCTCCATCTAGCTGAGATCCATACATCCATATTTATACAAATTCCTTCTTCCCTCATGTTTCTTAGAACAAAGGTTCAACCATCCATCTTTACTTCTTGTACCTGCAATATTTATTGACAAGCACCCCAAGCAAAGTATACGATACCAAAACATGATGTCAAGAATTTTAGGGATTACATGCAATCAAGAGGTCATCCTAGGGCTTCTAAAGATTAAACCCTAGATCAGATTCTATCCCCTCTTCATGTCATGCTAGGGTTCATATTTTCCCTAGAATACTAACAAAACCTTAGAATCTTATCTTCAACCCAAAAATACCTTAATATATACCATACATACCTTATGGTTACATATCTTTATAGAGATGACTTGAATTTCCAGATGCCATCTTGATCAATCTTTTTTCGGGTGTGAGCTATCCTTCACTGTACTTTCTGTTGATTCTTTCAAGTATATGATTGCCACTGACCTTGGATTGATGTCCTTATAGCTTCACAGGTCCTTATGAAAAACTGATAACTATAAGCATGTCACTATTTATTTCTAGCTTCAACATTTGATTGATGACTAGATTGATTCACTTCTGTTTTCCTTGGATCTTTCAAACTTCATGACAGTGATCAGATATATATGAGATTGGTGACTGCCACATGTACTCGGTCCCCACAGGATTTAAACTTTGAAAGAAGAGTACAGTACCAGTGTCACAAGGACACATCTTTGACGAAGATATGTATGCTATCACAGAGATAGAAAGATCTATGCTTCATACTTTTGACAAGTTTAGAATTCTTGACAGGGATCAACTGTATGCCCAGAAGAGGACCTTAATGAATATGTATTGATGCTTCTTTTTGGTGTTTCCTTTTATCAATATTTTGCACAATCTCAACTCTTGAATGAAAACTTCAAGATAATTATATTTACGCTTGGATCTGTGGTAGTTATGCAACGGTGCAAATAATTCAGACTTATTTTCTTAAAAATCTTGGCTTGCAACTTAACTTTTTTTATTCCAGATTTTGGTTCTAGATCTTGACTGAAATTCAATGCTACTTCTTTGGTGGATACCCTAGATTCTTCACAAAAGAGAGGAATTACAACCCAGAAAATTAATCCTGATATCTTCTTCTCTATATGATGAAGGAATGAGGTTCCCAAGAATGCTTCAAGTGTAGAATGCTTCAAGTGAGGTTTTCAAGGTAAATAAATGTAGCATGTTTTGCATATGAATTTAGATGCTGCTAAAATGTTTCAACCTATTAGCTTTAGAATTCCCTTCTTCTCAAATCAACAGGTCTGGAACCTATTTCTTGAAATATTTCAATCCCTCTTAGAGATGTCATACTCTCTAAGACATCTTCTGGCCTTTGTTAACTTCTAAAGTAGATTCAGTACCAACCTCGAACCTCTGAATAGGGCTTAACAAAGTCACTAGAGACAAGGACTTGAAAGCTTCCAATATGAACTTATGGAATAGGAATATTTGAGATATCTTCCCTCAAACTAGGCCTTCACATTATTCACTGTATAAGCCTCCACATTATTCAAAATAGGATAGTATTTTTTTTTCCTCCAACTGTTTTACCTTTTCCATTCATCACAAACGACATAATTTTGGGTGAAGAGAGGCATGCCAATTTCTAGTTCACTAGGTTTTTCCCTTCTTGTCATTTGTTCTTTGTGTACAGAATTCTCCCAATGGTTCCTTGTGCTCACAATCCCAAGGGTGTAAATCCAACAAAGGATAAATGGAAGGAAAATTCTTATCAATTTAAGGCATAGATGGGTGCCACCTTTTGTGTTTTTCTTAGAACTGGCCATATTCCACTTCTCCTTTGGCTTTCTTATCAATGTATCTATGTTACATGTGGACAGGTGAAAAATCACTATCCCTTATTTGACATGGCTTATCAAGGTTTTTCATGTGGTGACATGGACAAAGATGCTAAGGCAATCAGGATATTCTTAGAGGATGGTTACCAGATTGCACGTGCACAATCTTTTGCAAAAAATATGGGCTTGTAGGTTCTCTAATGTGGGTTACAATAAATTTTTTTCTTTTTGAATGAAAGAAATTGATATATTACATGAAGTAGGGAATGCGTTTTGAAGGGAAAATATTGTATTGTAAGTAGTATGTGGATTATTTTCATCTTAAATTTGAATTTTCATCTAGTTCACTAGGTTTTGGACATCTTAACCATCGAATAAATTGTCTTCCTTTCTTGTCATTTGTTTTTTGTGTATATAATACTCCCAATGTTTCCTTTTTATTGATTCATGCATGTTCTCACAATCCCATAGGTGTAGATCCAATAGAGGAGTAATGGAAGGAAATTTCTTATCAAATTAAGGTATAGATGGCTGCCACTTTATGTGTGTTTCTTATAACTGACTATATTCCACTTCTCCTTTGGCCTTCTTATTAATGTGTATGTGTTAAATGTTGACAGTTGAAAAATCACTATCTCTTATTTGAAATGGCTTATCAAGGTTTTTCACGTGGTGACACAGACATAGGTGCTAATGAAATCAAGATATTTTTGGAGGATTCTTACCAGATTGCATGCACACAATCTTTTGCAAAAAATATGGGCTTGTATGGATAGAGGGTAGGTTGTCTAAGCCTTAAGGTGGGTTACAATAGTTTTTTTTCTTTGTGAATGAAAGATATTGATATAATACATGAGGTAGGGAATGTTTTTTTAAGGGAAAACACTGTATGGTAAGTAGTATGTGGATTATTTTCATCTAGTTCACTAGGTTTTGGACATCTTACCCATCAATTGACTTGTCTGCCCTTCTCGTCATTTGTTCTTTGTGTACAGAATGCTTCCAACAGTTCCTTTTTCTTGCTTCATGCATGTTCTCACAATCCCACAAGTGTAGATCCAACAGTGGAGAAATGAAAGGAAATTTCTTATCAATTTAAGGTATAAATGGGTGCCACTTTATGTGTTTTTCTTAGAGTTGACTATATTACACTGTTCTTTTGACTTTATTATTAATGTGTCTATGTTAAATGTGGACAAGTGAAAAATCACTATCCCTTCTTTGACATGGCTTATCAAGGTTTTGCAAGTGGTGACATGGACAAAGATGCTAAGGATATTCTTGGAGGATGATCACGAGATTGCATGTGCACAATATTTTTCAAAAATAATGGGCTTGTATTGACAGAGGGTAGGTTGTCTATGGTGGGTTAGAATAATTTTTTTCTTTGTGAATGAAATAAATTGATATAGTACATGAAGTAGGGAATTCTTTTTTATTGTTAATCAGAATGAAAATCTGGGATCCACCAGCTATAAATATAGGCATTTGGAACCAAGATTCTTTTTTTGATCTTCATTTTCTTCTCTTAGAAGATCGTTCAAAATTAAAGGCTATGGCATTCTCGCAAACAAGCGAAAATTTGATATCTATCTTATTGTGATTTCTAACCATCACTGCTTCACCATTTCTCTTTTGAGATTATCACCTTCTTAATTCAATTTTGAATCACTTTTTGTTTGGCCCTTTTTGAGCTAAGACAAGATAGCTTTTTTCTCATACATTTACCTTTCTAATGCTTGGAAACTGTTTTTCTCATGTGTTCATCTATTTATATATTAACAATGGGTGTTATTTTTATACTTCCTCTGATTTTTCCATGGTTAGTTGTTCGACATTGTTGTACTTGTGAGTCTACCACATTGTACCTTTTCAAATTCAAGCCTGTTATGAATGTTGACTGTATTTTGTTCTTCATGTGGCAAAATTTATAGTTGTCACAAAGTTTAGATAGGAAACTTTTCCACTATTCCCATTGCTTTCTGTCCTGCCTCCTTTTAAATCCCTCTCTAGTCCTTTTCATAGACAATTCATGGCCACATTTAGTATAATAATGATACAATAAAAGAAAATTTCTCCTTTTCCAATAAAATAGAACTACTTTTTTTCTGAGGAAAACCTCATGGTGAAACCCAAGGGATGCTTCCCTATGTTCCTGTACAACAGCCCTAGTAAATATGCTAGCATAGAGTAGTGACCATCATGCATGGGGGATTCAAATCATTTACCTGATGGCACAAAAATAGCCAATACTCAGCAACATTGGTGGCAAACAGTTGAGCTAACCAATTGGGCTTCCATAAAACAACTTATTTTCATTTGGTTTCTAAAACAATGTCACTCACCCAACTCAATTGGCTGGATAAGAATCTGAACAAGTGACCTTTTCTTGTAGCAGCATGGCTGGATGTATGCCAGAGAACAATAATGGACGTGCCAATCATCCCATGGATGGCAGATGAGGATCACGTAAAAGAAAGATCGTGGAAAGCATTTCAGATCCATCTTTAGATGTCCTCCCATGTTCTTCACAATGGGATGATGGCCACCTCTTCCTTACAGCTTCTAGACAACACACCATGGGTAGCAGCCTAAATATTCCTAATACCATTACAACAATTCTTGTTGTTAGGCCTGTAGAATAACCAATCATACCCAGGGCTAGTGTGGGTGATGTGGGTCCATATTTCAGAGGTTTATCTAGGGCTGGGCAATCAAAAGCTCCCTAGAGATCTGTTTGAGAAAGACACAACCCTCCACATCAATAGGAATAAAGTTTACCTCAAATATGGCCATCTGGAAATGTTGGAAGGTATATACCTGACTTGCAGCCAAATTCTTCACATTCCAGGAGACTAATTTATGTGAACTTTTTGATGTTAAAGGTAGCTCTGACATAATTTAGCAATACAAAGAACCACAAAAGCCAAAGAATTTTCAACATATAAGCTCATATAATTGCAATATTTACATCATAGTACATCTATAATCGTACCTATCCTACTTGTCTGCTAGAAAAGGACTCAATCATGTTTAAAACTGAAGGGAAAAAGCCTACAAGGCCTTCTCATGTCCATGCAATATATAAAGCCATAATACATTGCTTATTGGCATTGAATCTCATGTATAAAAGTAGTTATGGCTTCCTCACATGTGCCAAAGACAAAAATGTGAAACAATGCTCATCTTCTCCACCCAAAACCATTCAAATCAAACCCTCTTTCCTTGTAGGACACTGGTATAACCATTGGAATTCAAGTCCAAATCCTCTGTCATTTAAGAAAAATTTTTATAACCCTTGGAACATGTTTTATCTTGATTCGTGTAAAATTTGGATGTCTGATACATTTGAGTATTTTCTTGAAGAGATAAAGCACTAGAAAAGGTTAATGTTCTTTCTATGGCTGGATCAACAAGCGCTCCATTTATTTTACGCTCTTTTAATTTTTTGTCTGATAAACGGTTGTCATTTTCTTCTGCTTGTACTATGTCACTGGTAAGCCCTCTTGTGAAATAAAATTGAAGAATCCTTGGTCCTAGAGGAAGGTGAAGAAATGTTTTCTTCTCCTGTCAGTTCTTGCAACCTCATATCTTCTCTGATTTCATCCTGATAAAACTGCACTTTGTTATCATAAGTAGACATTGGGAATTTTCTACCAACAGCCTGCAAATTCTCTGTAAGACTCTTCTCAGAACTCTCATTTAAGTGAGGTAGCTATATGCAGAATAGTCTGCAGCTTGGGATTGCAGATGAGTAATCTGAGATTCTAGAAATAGACCAGGGATTTCAGGCATTGTGGATAAGGTCAAAGCAGAAAATATAGATTTAAAACACTCACTTTTCACTTTTGAGGCCAACTCATGAAGGTCTGCACAAGTATCTTCCAATCTAGTTGACCCCACGCTGTAACCTGCAATAGTTTCCCTTTCTTTTTCTAGAATTGACTACAAGTACTTTCACTCTGCTTCTATACAACCTTGCAAGTGTCTTTGAACCTGCTAAAAATAAAGGCTCAAAATTAATGTGACTTTTTTAAATTCAGACTTCACAACATCATAGTAAAATCATGTACAAAGAATGGATTCCAAAAAAAGGGAAATATAGCCCTTGCTTCCAGCTGTTCATGCAACCTTCTATGTACCTCCATCTGCATCCCCAGTGTCTTTGTGATTTGTAAGGTGATGAGATACAAGAATAGAATGTTAGCTAGATCTTACTTAATATTAAGAAGAAAACATCATTTGGAGAGGATAAAATGGCCTAGAGACCTTAAACCAGAAGCACCATACTCTCCTAATAGAAATAGACTACAACAGTCTCACAAATCCTGACAAAATTAATAAACATTTTTTTAACAAAAACCACCCAGTTTTTGGCTGGAAAAGGATAGGGATAAATTTGGGAACATATCTCTCTGGGAATTATCAGTTAGAGCCCATAAAGGAATGCACTCAGAATAGAAGTTTGGAAAGTTGTGGTAAGATCCCACCAGCCTACAGCTAGACCATAGCCCAATCAACAAAAAAATTGAAAGAATAAACCCAATATATGAGCAGGTTCAGAAAATAACAAAGTTTGAATAGTAGGCCTATCCAGATTGAATGGAAAGCCTATCATAAAGAAAATGACTTAAAATAGAGAAAATAAATTGTGTTTTGTGTAAAAAAATGTAGATGAAAAGATGATAGTGGTGCTTACTTTGTCATATTTGTTGGAATGATAATGTTGAACCAGTATGTTTCATGTGTCATCTGGTATAAAGAGGAGTTTGCATTCAGTTGGATGGAATGAAAGTTATTCTACGCCTAGACTTGGCAATGCTTCCAACTCCAATGGTGGTGCAAGGGAGCGTTCATCTTCTCAGTATGAAGAAGCTAGTTCAAGAACCATGATGATGGGTATTGCTAGTAATACATGGTTTGTTGCAGGTTCAAAGAATAGAGCAACTAATCATGAATCTAGAAATTGGGTTCCAATGAACAAAATCCAAATGGACCTGGGGATATTGCATCTTTGATGTTACATCCACTACCAAGTATTCCTTGGGGATCACATCATATTCCATTCACACAAGCACCTAGGAGAATTAGTGGTTCTTCTCAAGGACATGGCTTATTATCATCTATTTCTAGGCCTTCACATGATAGTCATTTTAATCCTTCTTGGAATATTCATCATAGATGTGCCTATGCCACCAGTCACTAGTTTGCAAGTCCCACAATATCTTAGATCAATAGCTGTATTGATGGAACGACAGGGTGATGGGTTTGTAGGTGAACCATTTGGGTCACTGCAAGAAATTTCTGCTGAAGGTGATGGAGGCATCAGAATAATGACTATGGTTTGTACCTTGCCAATATTTTTTAATGAAGCTTAGTTTTAGGGACAATGACTACTATTTTAATGATATTTTTTATGTAGTTCTTCAATCTCTTGTTTGGTTTTTTCCCTTATTTAATTTTTTCTCGGTCTTGAATAACATTCTCTAACATGAATCAGTTCCTAACAAACCCTGTTCATGCCAAACAATCCTTTCATGGCAAACAGGAATATTTTACTCACAAGAGGTGAATTATGCAGACTATCAGGATCCATTATTGTTTGAGTCTAGTCAGTGCTCTATGTTGATTGGACCCCTTCCTCCAGTGGTTTCTACTATGTTCTGGCAAAGATTGTGACAACCAAATAATAACTATGTTCCGCGATAGGGATTTTTGGAGTGCAGTAGGTCCTACCTGCCTTCTACAGTGGTAGAAATCAACTACAATGAAAGCTTTCCTTCCATCTTCTGAGGTGCCTCAACTTTTGTCTTGTGTGCAAGCTGGAAGCCAATGCCATGCTGATAGGGGTAAATTGTTCTTTTTCCATGAAAAAGGTCTTGAATTATGTACTAAGCTACACTTTGTTTTTATTTATATTTATGCTTTGATATATATATAATCAATATTGTGGTAACTTTTAGTCACTAACAATTATAACATAGGGTGTGGTATGCAAACCTTTCGCATCCTTTGAGGATGATTGTTAAACTAGAATGTAGATGAATGTGCTGGTATGCTTGTCTTGAGCATATAATGATATTGATCCATTTTTCATTGCAGTAGATTCACAGTGTATTGGAGCTTGTGCGGAGCTGGAGAGGTGACAATCTCAGATTTGAGGTTAGTTTTTGAGTTATTTATATCTTGTTTGTTTTGATTTTCTTTTCTTTGTTATATATATACCTAAAATACATACCAACCAAAAATACATCACTGACGACATAAATGGACACTCCCTTCTCCTCACCCTTCATCAGATTGAGGGGAATTCGTCCCTTCAATTTCCCTTGGGTTGCAAGGCTGAATTGTTATGTCTTTCTTTGGCATAGCTTGGAGTGAATTATAAGTTCCTTGATTATTAGAAGCGATGGAGAGATTCCATTTCCTGAGTGAAAATTAAGCTTCACAACATGTTTCATTCAGTTTACATTGTATGAAATCTCTGTTTATGGGAAATTGTATGCTCATTACATTGGCATTGTGTGTAGTTCATGCTTGTTCTGAATCAAAAATTTTAGGAAACTGCTAACGAAATTCTACAATTGGCTTGATTGATCTCTTTGTGATAGTGTAAGACTCTCCAAATTTCTTTAACATCAATGTTGACCATAAAAAATTTTCCCCTGATTCCTGTAAGCTTGCATGCAAAAGAGTGCTTGGGGACCTATTATGAACAAGAATTTTCCAGTGTGAGCAGTAGGCCTTAATGCTATTAAAATAGGAAATGGGCCATGTAGCCCCAGACTATTCAAACTGAATCCAAATACAGGGGAAATTAATTGCTCGGCATAGGGTGAATGACTGAAACGGACTTTGAGTTCTTCCAGAAATTAGAGAAATGGTAAACTGCCAAACCACCAAAAACAATTTCAAAGGAAAAAAAAAAAACATATTTTGAGGACATGCCTTGCCATGTTTCTGGGATTGGAATGTAAGGAAGAAGTTTAAAAAATCTGAGAGGGGAAGTTTCTTTGAGCCATATACACTTCCCACTAATATTCCTCCAATTTGTGATGTGTCGAAGCTTGCCTGAACCTCCACCTTCCATCTTTGAACATGTTTGTTTTGGGTGCAACAAGAGCATGAGGGGAAGGTATATATATAAGGAGAGTAGGGACGCTGCCTCTAGAAGGCACTCAAAGATGTAAGTGATTCAAATCAATGAATACTAAACACTTACAAAGACGACAAACCAGCAAACATAGAACCATAACCCAAACTGAATTTTTCCATTGCAAACTGCCCTTGAATGGAGCTCTTTGATCTGCTATTCCCAAGGTGTTTGGATCACTTGCTTGCATTGAATAATTCATATTTATTGTTGTGCACATTAGTATGCACATTATTATCATACAGTTTATTTCGGTTGTACATTTTTCTTAGGAGGCCCATTTTAGACCTCAAAATTCCCCTAATGAATATCCACTTTATTTCAAGTTTAAGGGATCAGTATAAATTTCATCACCTCACCTTTTAATACTGTTCCAGGGCTAAATTTCTGAGGCTAACATAGCCCAATGATCTGCCTCATTCATTTCTCACTTGAAAGAATCATATTCATTTGAAAAGCGAGAGAATGTTGTTTGATTATGGAAAGGAGAATCTTTCATCTATAGTTTTCTTGATTGGATTGGTCGATTGTTGCTTTTATTTTTGAATTTTCATGACCTTGGGTCAAGGTTAGAGTCTTAAAATCACTGACGCTACAAAACCAAGAATCTCAACCATGAACAAATTTTCACAACGGAAATATAAAGCAGTAAATCACACATGCACAGAATATATATATATTTTTTACAATTTTTCAACCCAAATTCATTATATTAATAAAAATGATATAATAAAACAGTCTAGGGACCTTGTAGCAGGGATAATGGCTCTCATACATCCACTAGTACAAGATACAAAACAATATACTCTGACCATATCGCTGTAGCATGCTCTCACAACTCCTCTCGGTCAGACCTTGTACCTGCCTGGTCCTTTGGCTCTCAATCTGCAGCTCTTGCCTCTATTAATTCTCCAAGTCCATCTGGCCACTGAATCTTGGGTGTCAACCTTCTCTCTATTTTTGCCTTAGTCTATCAAGGGCACAACACATCGAGACTCCTGACGAATTCTTCAAAGCTCCACCTGTGAGCAACTCTCAATCTTCCCATTGCTTCTCCTTAGCTACTCAGGGACTTTAGCCCACTATGTTCTTCCTGCGCTGCACCGATGAATACCAACATAGGGCACGGAGGGCTGCCACTTATCACTGCAAGATGTCCATATCCCACAATGAACACGGGCTAGGAGGACCACCCCTCATCTGCTGTAGAATTCCTTATCCACACACAAGTCTCGGGCTCCACAATCTTGCTCCTGGTTGATTAGACCCTTGAGCTCAACAACTTCCACTCTAGCAACTACTTTTTTCCACCAAGGTGTTGCACACCGGTCTCCAACTTGGACACTATTACGTTGTCCTCTAGCAGAACATAAGTGCCCAATCCATGTCCACACTTGGTCCACTCTCATGTTGCCCTCCAACATTCCATGAGTGACCAAATCCACAATGTAGCATATGCACCTAGTTAGAGCATCCTCACACCTAGGAGACCCTTACACATGGCTGCCAATAGACATCTCCACAACTTCCCTTTGCTTTTGCAATAGAGGAGCTATTGCAAAAATCTAGGCACTAATCTTCACTGTGGAAATTGCTCACTTCTTAGGGCTTCTAACATGCCACATCATCCTTACCTCCTTGGCTTCCACAGGCTGCAACAACTCTGTCCACACTAGGACACCTACATCACTCCATAGTGGGATATGCTCCTAGTTGGAGTTCCTTCATGCCCAAGGGAACTCCAACAAATGGCTCCCAACAAATTGCAATATAGATTGATCCAAACACTAGTCAAAATGAGGACCCAACAAACATTAAATGCTGCTCCAATAAGCACGCATAAGCTCAATGTTTTAGGGTTTGGTCTACGCTGAAAATATGAACTAGTCAAGGCATGAACCCGTCCCTAACACCCTTCAATTTCGGCCCAGAAATGCTCCTTAGAGGTACGACTATCTCTTTCTTGGAGGCCGTGACACCTAGCTGTAGGTCTAGGTTGTTTATAGCCCTTGAACAGTCCTTACCCTCATTAATCTCTGTGACAAGCTTCAGTGAGGCCTCACAGGCCTACAACACTCTTCTTTAGAGACAAACCACCGATAGACAAATCCTCCTTGCCTCGGCCGTTTGAAAAGTCCCTTGACTCTCCTAACAACACCTCGAACTTCTTGAATTGACCCTCAAACAATCCTCTATGGCACACTATTATGGACCTTCACTTGTTGTGGCTAAGACAAATACTTTGTCTCTCCTCCACGAGCTATTCACTTGAGTGTTTGTAGCACAATGGATGATCTAAGACTTTTTTAAAGAGAGAATCCATACCACAATGCTTAGATGGTTTGTGACTTAATAACCTCATACTTCAAGCAATTAATGATTGTGGTTCTCTAAGATCTTTTGTGAATTTTTTTACATCAAAAGCCTACTTACAGGATTTGGCAGGTGACAGTCCTAGGTCCTTATCATCTGCGTTAGATGAGGTGATATGACATGTTTCTTCTTTGGGGGGTCATGGTGTATTGATTGAAATATTAAATACTATTGCAAAAATTGGATTTGGCCTTGAAGTATCTTCCCTATTGCAAGAATTTTCCAGCTCTTCTGTGCTTGTTCCCATGGAGATGATTTAGAATATAAAACAATCAGTTCAGTGGAGGAGATGAATCATCAAGGGCGAAATATAAACTAGGGGTTGATACTTCTCCTGAAAATTTGTCTTCAAACATGGAATCCATTGTCCCAAATTGTATAAGAAACTCTACATGTCTCTTAGAGAATATTCTACATAATATAGATACATGGGTGTTTGTTGAGAAAAATGGTATAGAGGCTATGCTGCAACTGTTTGATTTACCCCTCTTACCATTGTCATTTCTAGGCTGCCAGAATACTGTTGTTGCATTTAATAATTTTTCATCGCAACACTCATCTCCTCTCATAAGGGTTGTTTGTACTACTTTGAGAGAACACAAGAAACTTGAAAATGAATTCATGGTTTTTTTGGCTATAACAAAGCTAGAAGATATTGAAGTAGCACAACACATAAGAATTTTGAGATGCCTTTCAAGTCTAGATGGTATTTCGTCCTTTTCAACACATTTACTGAAAAGAAAAACAACAATGATGCATGAAATTGGTTATGGGGATGCATATATATTGAAGGATGTAGGGATGGTGTAAAAATAAATAGTTTGGTAGATATCTCTTGTTAGTGATTCAAAAGTGGATGCGAATAAAGAGGTCGAAAAAGACCTGAAATTGAAAATTTGGCACCAAATGTAGTAGGTACAAAAGCTATCAATGACACTAACACAGTTTCAGTTGTTTGGCATGTGAAACGAGTGTCTATGAGGAATGGACTTGTCTCATTAGTCCATTGAACCCTAATATATTTCTATTCTATAAGAGAGACTTCATCACCATAAAAAACAGTCCATGGTATCGAAGGGATTTCAAGAATGTGACATGGTAAGCTTGGGCGACATGCAAATGCATCAGAGGTTGACATTGGAGGCTCTTTAATTGTAGGAGAAACATCTCAATTCCAGGAAATGAAAAGGATGTCACTTGATCTCCTAGATTTTGACACTATGAATAAGGTTGTGTTTGCAATGTGATTGTCTTATGTGGCCCTTGTGAAGGTTTTGGTAGTGCCCAATTGGCATCGTGATGATAAAGGATTGCTCATTGCAACGACCAAGAGTGTAATACAACAATAGTGAATTATTTCTATGATCATAATACAATGTAAAAGTATTTCTAATCACTTTTGAAGCAACAATTCATTTATTTTGGATAGTACCATTATGTCATAACAAGTAATGGAAATAGAGAATGACAAACATATTGGAAATGACAAGAAAGAGCATGCACCTTGGTTGTTAGAGACATACGAAGCTATTGCGGGCTTTTGGATTACCTTGTGAATTCTTCTTTGATGTTATTTGTTCCCTCTGAATCTTAGTTGTTAGTGAGGCTCTGTCACTATTCCAAGGGATCTAGAGATTTTTTATTGCACCCTACAAGCTCAACTTCTCAATGGTGTTCTACCTATATGGAGCAATCCAATGTTTTGTCACTGTAATCTAGCTTTAATTACCTTTTCTTCCAATTAGGAAGAAATGTTTCAAATTTTTTTGAACAGGTAAGAGAGAAAAATAGGGAATCCCTTTAGTAAAGTGGCAGTAATTAGCTAAACCAAAGAAAGTTTGTGAATTGGGTTTAGAAAAAATACATTCCTTTGGTAAGGCTTAGACAACCAAGAGTCTATAGAAGTTGATTTCTAAGAAATTCATACATAGGAAAGTGATTCTTCGTAAGTATATAAAACCACTATCAATGGAATATTGGATTAGATAGCTTATCTTGTTGATCGTCACATTGTAGAACTAGGGAATCCATTACTTGGCACAAGCAACAGATCCAATTTCCACACCTATTTAGAACTAGAGAATCCAATACTTTGCACAAAAATAGATCCAATTCCAAAACCTATTTGGAAAGTGGGATATAAAATTGAGGTAGAGTTAAAGTTATCATAAAGGTAAGCATAATAGTGTAAGGAATATCTAGTACAACTTCAGAAGAATTACATCAGGCTTAGAGAAGAGGATTCTTTTGTCTGGTCAAATAATCTTTCCACAGGGGTATATACTCTGAGGCTAGTATATAAAGCTATATTTTTTGGAAGAAGCTCTAGAAGTTCAAAAGTCTTCAAAAAGCTAAGTGACTAGATGCATATATACCTATGAGGGATATCACATTCAATTTTTTAAAAATTGTGTTTTGAATAAATACTTAAAGGGCTATAAGGCATTGCATCTTATGTTGTTTTGATGTATCTGGCTTGCCAAAAACTCTGAGATTTTTCAAGGTAATTTTGAGCCATCGTTTCAGTGTGTCCCCCAGGCATGACTGAACTTTCAAAGTAAAAAAGCCCCTAACACTGGTAAAGAAAGGACATTGATCCATCCTTCTATTGTTAAGAGTGGGAATGGTGTTATTTCAATTTTCAATAGTGGAAATCAAGGTCAACAAGAAGAATATGTTGCAGGAGGTATCCTATACCTTATTGATTCTATTATACTCATATCTTAAAAAATTAAAGCATTTATTGGTACAGGCTCTAACAACTATGATTAAATAAAGGCATTACAACTTATGTTAATAGTAGTAGTGGAGGAGAGGTGACTGAATTCAAGGTCTTTAGGGATTCTTTGGTTATCAATTGGTTCAATGGTAGCTTTATGATGGAATAATTGTTTGCACAACCCATTTTGGAGTAGTTCAAGATAGTCAAGGCACAATTCTTGAAGATATCATTCCATGATATTTACAGAGAATTTAAGTCAAAGGCTAATGGATTGTCTAAAGAGGGCTTGTTGATGATGCAAAACTATGGTTTAGCATGGGAATGTAGGTATGGTGTAAGCCTTTAGGATAGGTCATTGCAAAAACCACCAATATAACTACTGAATTTACACCATATGCAAATACTAAACACTATTGGTGGAAAAATTATTGCCTCTTTTATTATTCAAAGCATCCATTGTATCTATATATTGTTCATAACATCAAAATTCTACTAATGGGAGTGAAAAAACATCTTGCACAAATCAATAATTAGATCATACTAGCAAGACAAAAACCTTCAAATTATTAATGACACCCTTGTGTAGAGATGCAGATAATGGGCATTTAACACATACCTCAATCTTGACAGAATATAAAATTTTGAATGATTGGTTTCTTGTAAATCTACTCCACAACATGCTATAATGTGATATGTTTATGTACACATTTTCTCAAGCTCTCCACAGGATAAGGTTTGAGAACTAAGGAAAAATATTTATGATGTTACTTGTTTACAGATTTGAGAAAGCCTCAAGGGTTGCAATCAAAATTTGGAAATTATGTTTCATGGTGGAATGTAAAACATGCTTGGATATGTATAGTGCTTCAATGCTTGTTTAGGAACTAGGTAAGTGTGAATGAATAATTTTTTATTTTTTTTTCATTTTTCTACATTGGATTCTCATTCTCTCTAAGTTATCAAAGGAAAGTTAAAACTTGATTAGACTAAGGGACAACATATTCCATTGCCAAACTTTAACCTTACAGGGAAGTGCACTACACTTGTTTAATACTTCCAGACATTTTGAGGGGATGCTAATATAAATGTCAATGTTGTTGGATACATCGGCATTGGTTAGTTTTAGAAAAGTTCTCTTTGTCAAACATGTTATTTTCATGAAGTAATATTTCCAACTAAGAGGATAAATACTTGGCATGCCTAGAACATAATGGTGTTATTTCTTGCATGTATTCGTGATTTATTAGTATTCCACCACTAATAAATTCATTACGTAGCTGTTCATTTAGTAGTATATTACAACAATGAATTGTTAAAGGAATATGCTTCTAGTTTTTTTAAACGTCATAAACTAGAAGGAAATTTAGCATTGAATTAGAAAAATGGAATATATTCCGAAAAATATGTTTTCTGATCAAATATAGGCACATTGCTTGATCATTAAAAAAACAGTCATGACAATAAGAAATGATTTTGACATGATGAATTACAAAACTCTCCAGCTTAAAAACAGGTTAGCATATTTTGTTTTTTCTGCATCAGAGAAAAATGAATGAGTAACATTAAGTTTTCTTTGAATATTTATAAAATTATTTCATAGATTCTAAATGGAAATTGCATGTGCTAATCTCTCTCAATTAATGATAGGGGAAAACAAGCGGCATACATAATTTGTTGGCTTATGGGAATTGGATTCTTTTTTCCCTTGGAATAGTACGTTGATAATTGAAGACTACTATATTGAAGCTCTGTTCCCGGTTAGTATCGCAATTTACAAAGTGTTGTCTTATTCTTTTTTAGTTTCTTCTTGTAATCTTATTTCTTCTGACCAGTTTTATTGTTGAAGTGTTGCTATTTCTTAGAGATAACTATAGGAAATGATACAACTATAAAAGTGGAGCATGAGACATTCGTATTAGAAATTTCTAGTTTTTTGTGTTTATTTATGACATTTATTTTCTTTGTTTAAACAGGTCATCAGGCCACTATTTCCCAAGTGAAGAAAACTTATTCAAGTTTCTTGATTTTATGGGGAAAAATGGCATTAACAATATTGCTGATGTTGAGGTATATACCGTATAAATATTTTATAGTCTAATTTAGTTTAGATTCTAGTGTTCATAGACTTTCATAACTTATGCATTGCATTGTATCATTTTTTTTTGTCTAGAAAAGGAACTCAACATTGATGGTAAGAAGCAAGGATTGAAGAAAGAGGAGAAAAAATAACACTAGAGCGACAAAATGAAAATTAAAGAGAGAAGAAAATTGGTCTAGTGGTACTCATAGACCCAATATCTTTCACAAGACACACACATAGAGACTAATGATCAAGTCTTCAGAGTTGGTGAATTCACTTGCAATGACTTGGCAAGACAATGATAATGTTTGAAGTGATGAAACATTATTTCATGTGTAAATTGTATTCCAACTAATATTGAGTTGGAAACTCATATTTTCATACTTGACATTTTATATAATATAATTTATGTGGTTGGAATTATTTATAGTTTCACTTGATATTACATAGTATTGTAATTAACATATGTAACTTTCTGTTTTCATATTAGATGAACATGTACATTGTATGACATTTTTTTAAAAACTTAGTAGAAAAATCATACTAATTAATTTATGTTGATTAATAATGAACACATAAAATCCATCTAAAACCACTAAATTAGTAGCTTATGTTTATTAATGATGAACCCAAATAAAATGAATATACTACTAAATTATTTGCTTCTAACGATTGTTAATGAAAGTAAATGAAATGAATATAAACTACTAAAATAGTCATTTATATAATGAATATGAAACTACAAAAAAAAAATGACTACTGCAAATGATAAATTTGTGATTACAAGTGACGACTAAATTGTGCATATATACGACTATTAGTAGCTAATTTACAGTAGCTTATAACACGCCAAAATTTACTCATTTCTATGGTCATTAATTGGTTTCAAACGATGACTAAAATTTGCATATATGTGACTATTAGTAGCTAATTTATAGTATCTTATAACATGACCAACATTTTAGTCATATTTCTTTGGTCATTAATTAGTTTTATCAGGTGATCATTTAGTAATACATTTTGTTGTATAATTGGTCATTAATTGTGGCATTAAATGATCAAATCAATGATCAAATAAATAACCAAATCAATGACCAAATCAATGACTAAATTAATGACCAAATATACTACTAGACAATAAAATCAACGACCAAATTAATAATCAAATTAATGACTAAATTGATGACCAAATCAATGACTAAATAAATAACCAAATCAATGACTACAATGATCTAATAAATGACTAAATTAATGACCAAATATACTACTAGAAAACAAAATTGAGACAACCAATTAATGACTAAGCTAAAAACGACTAAAATTTGGTCGCGTTATAAGATACTGTAAATTAGCTACTATTAGTCACCAACCGAAAAATAGTCGTTTATATGCAAATTTTAGTCATTTTTTTAGTAACTAATTAGCCATTTTTTACTAGTGTTAACCTAAATTTCTAGGTATACTATGTACTAGAATAGGTCCATACATTTAACAAAGATTTTCTTCTAGTAATAGTACTGGAATCTGCATGGTTGTATGGACGGAGTACAGTTAGTTCCAACTCCTAGAATGTTTAAATCTGGAGACAGATTTAAATTTGGAGTTAGGAATTCAAACCGAGAATCTCGCTGAGAATCTCGCCTTTATATTTATATAATGAAACTGTTACTATTCATTGCTTAGAGTCTTAAAAGAAGAAGTTCAAATGTTAGTGCATAGAAAAGAAATATCCTTTATACATATAATTCAATTTTAGATCTGAAAAATATTCTAAATAATGAAATCAAATTTCATGAATGCATGTACTTGAATTAACTGAAATTCTAGAATTTTCAAGTTCTGGTAAGAATCAAATTAGAGCATACAGTGGTGAGATAATTTAAGTTACCGAGATAGATACACCCATTATCTATATGAAGTAATTCTCTTCGAAGCCATCTTAAATTTTATAGAATTAATGATAAGAAGAAAATAATACTATGGAAAGAAAATTTGTATGACACTTCGGTATTAGGTATTTTACAAAGAAGTATGTAACGTATTATTCGATACATTGTGATAATTTATATATCATAACAACTAAAGAAATAAGATACGTGGTTAACAATATTTGGTAAATATTTCAAATAGTGTGATTTAGAATTCAAAGAAAAAAAATGTTAAAAAAAAATTGGTAGTAGTATTAGCGAGGAATATACGACTTTACCTCCTAACCATGTAACTATCAAATAGAAATAAACAATATTAATCTGTGAGGATTTCCTATCATCCTGATGAACAAAAACATTTCATTTAACTATGTTAAAAGCATACATATGCATGGTTCATCAGGAGATAAACTCCTTCACTAAAATCGCTGAGAAATACACATAAGAGTAAAGTATGGCCATAGCATTCTGGATGACCAAAAATTGTGAAGAAATGTAATACAGTTTGGTTGGTAGATATTTAACTCCAACTCTGAATAAATATATTAAAACATTTGTTAAATTTTAATTGTAGTAATCCATTGCTAGCTAAAGTCCTTATGAATATCAATTATGGGTCGCGGCAGTTTGGCCATGGGGTCAAGGTAGCCATGGGTATGATTATACCAAACTATACAAAACCAAGCTAAATGTTAAAACAAGGGGTCTTGAAGTAGAAATATGATTTTTATCAACCCAACGAAAGCACCAAAGCAAGGATATACCTACATACACTAGGAAAACCAAATTTGTCCTGTTAGATGCAATAAAAAGATAATTGTATTAAGGACAGGTAGAAGAAAATGAGTGTAGAAGATAAGGGAGATACCTTCAGGAGACTTGACCTTCATGGTAACTCCACCTACAGTCATGGAAATCGAACTAAAAATATGAGACTCAGTGTGTCAAGTACAACCAGACATTTAAAACAATGGAAAATGTATAAGGTCTAAATTAAAAAAATATAAGTCTTACCGGAGAAAAACCGTAGAGGTGAAACTATAGTCTAATACGTTAGCAAGATGTTCATATGTCTCTTTGGAGAGATTTGAATGGAAGTCAAAGACATCTGAAGCAAAAGAAATGAGACTGAACCAGTGACGATGGTCTCCCTAAATCAAGCTGGAACAAGACCAGATGAAAGCACGAAAAAAATCAAGGGTAAAAAATATAAGTAGAGAGAGCCAAAAAATATGCATATATAATAATAAAAAATACAATCAGAAATTGTTGAACTACTGATAGTAAATCTCAGGAATCCAAATTTAATGATACACATAATCGATTTACTAAAGATAGGCGAAAAAAAAAAAAACCAGTGTCCTAAATATAGGAATAATGTCTATAGGAACGTCATCTTAAAAATAAAGGAAGAATCACAGTGGAAACGGGAATGAACAACCATAATCCAAAATTGTTCACGCATCTAAGAAACCATGAAGTGATGTCTTATTTCTATCCGTTACTGAGAAATTGCAAACAAATCGGATTGACAATCTAGTTCTAATCAATTGAAATTGAATAGTGGAAAAGGGAAAAAGTAATTTACCGGGGTATAAGAACACATTCCTGTGAAGAATTTGCTTGAAGACCTATGGATTTGTTTCAGATGATTATAGGCAGATGCGCAGAGAAAAATTCCGAGACACCCAGAAAAATGAACATGAAAAATGAAGCTTGAAATCCGTTGAAGCCAATTGATATACCCCTTTTGTAAACCCTAAATGGGGTAACATCTCCACCGTCCACGTGGTGGAATATGCAAGGGAAAATGCGGATCGGTGAGGTGGTCTCGGAACCCAAGGTAGGTTTATGACAAGCCTGTAGAAAATCTCACTAGGAAAATTCACGAATCGATGCAATTAATAAATTGTACAAATGCACATGGGATGCGACAGGGAGAATTAATAGTTAGTACCTCCTGTCTCCTCAAAGTTCATAATAACTGACATGAAATCCTTGGATTAAAAATGAGTATCAATTAACATACTTGGGCAATTAATACTGTCATAAACCTTCTCAAATCAACTGACAAATGGGTACCTTGATGTTGCATTGTAACTGTAAATGTAAGGTCAAATTTCTGGAAAACCGTGATAACCTAACTAAGGTAGGTTATGAAATGATAGTTGAGATATATTTCGATTCAGATAGAAATGGAGAAAATTCGAAATAGGAACACAGTTTTAATAAGAGAAACTGAGTTGGGGAGAAATGTTACCTATTATTTCATCTGGGGAAATACCTAGCTATATCATATAAAAGTAGGCTGGTAATCTATATAGAGAACTATATAGTTCCTTTAGACATAATGAATTCATAATATATAATAATTAAGTGAATAGCATGGTTAACGATTTAATAAATTCCCCATTAAGTATAAAAGGAAATATATAGATGAAGTGGGGACCTTCTATATATAAATGAATATATTATAAAAAGGAATAACAATTAAGAACGAGGTTAAGGCATAAGTTAAAGATGATTAAATTACAATAATGAGTTATCATAAAAACACTTTAATAAGTTACCTTAGTCTTAGTTGTGGGTTAAGATTTGGCACAGATTTTTATTCAGTAGAAACATAATTATACAAAAAAATATCAAAAGAGGAAATGAGGATTTTAGTATTAGCGTCAAAAGTTCGTTGATTTTGATGAAACGACTAAGCGATGATTAGAATATGGAAATAGAATTTCGTCAAGTGGCGACACAAACTTATGAGAATTGGTATTATTATTTAATTGGAATTTTTTTTTTTGTGTTAAATGAGAGGCATTACAAATGGTATCAGAGCATTAGCTAAAACATTGGGCAAATTATGTGGTCACACAAAAAATTGTATGCTGCTATAAAATTTTATGAAATTTAAATTTTGCTAATGTTATTTTCTGTACAGTGAATAGTACCGAAATATATAGTTGTGAATTGTGACTGATGAGGACGGGCTATATGTAGATATGGGTGATGGAGAAAACACACCAGATCCAAATGCTCCATTGATGGACATTTTGCATAGAATGCAACAAATGATGGCACAGCTTAAAAGCCACAATGAAAGGCTATATTTAGCCAGTGAGGAGAAAGACAGACTAATGAGGGAATTGACTTCCAGGAATAGCCAAGAGGGTGAAGGTTTCGAAAGAAAGAGAAAGGGAAGGGTCAAATTGTCAGAAGCTTCTGAGGAAGATGATGCCTCTAGAGAGTAGTCTAGACAAAAGAAAGAATTACAAGGTGAATTCCTAAAAATTAAATCTCCCTCCTATGATGGAGAGAAAGAAGAAGATGCTGAGGCTTGGCTTCTAAATATGATAAAGTACTTTAAGGTTTACGAATATGAAAGTAACTTAAGAGCCAAGTTAGATATTTACCAGCTACAAGGTAAGGCTACCTTGTGGTGGGAAGAAACAAACATGGTTCATGCCATTGATGAGAAAATGGTGACTTGGGAGGATTTTCATGTCAAGTTTGAAAATCGATACTTGAATGACCGCTACTATTACGACAAGGCAAAAGAGTTTCATGAACTCAGATTGGGGTAACTCATGATTGATGAGTTTGTAACCAAGTTCAAAAATATATCATGATATGTACCTTACATCAGAGAAGAGAAGGAAAAGGTACAAATATTTCTAAACTATCTGCCCACTGTTTATAAAGAAAATATAGAGTTTCATAACCTAAAAAAAATGGATGAAGTGGTGCGGAATGCCAGATTATGTTACCAGCAATTCATGGGAAAAAGTGAACAAGGAAATAATTGGTCAAACAAAAGTGATTTCAGTGGAAAGAAACCAAAACCAACATATTTGAAAAACTTTGGGAGAAACCACCAAAGAAATAAATTCAGTAAAATGGGTGAAAATCAAACTACTCAATCCTAAAATGGGTCCAAACCAATGAATGAAATAACAAGAGGGAAGGGACTGTTAAAATGAAAGAACCTTTGAAGTGTTTGGGTTGTGGAAAGCATCATTTATTGAGGGACTGTCCACACTGAAATATCCAGAAAGTACAAGTACTGAGAGAGGCAACTACATTAAATGATATAGCCAGGAACATCCCCAAAATCAGCGCTGCCTTAGAAGATCGTCAAGAAGAACACCAGTCAACTATGTTCGAAATGAAAGGTATGATTGTTGACCAACCTGATATAGTTTTAATAGATCCAGGTGCATATTTGAGTTATATCAGCCCTCAAATGGTAGAAAAATGTAAATTAAAGTCAGAAAAGTTTCAGCATTCTTGGGTAGTCCAGTTAGCCACTAGTACAAAACGAAAAGTAACTCACAAGTTACCCCAAAAAGACATAAATCTGAATGGATACGAAACAGAATTAAATTTAAATTGTATGCCATTAGGGTCTTATGATGTACTGATAGGGATGGATTGGTTATAAAAATAGAAAGCTATGATGAATTGTTTAGACAAGACCTTACATTGCATTGATAAGGAGGGAAAACCTATAATAATCAAAGGAAAGCCTAAACCCATATCTGTGAGGAAAATAACAACTATCCAGTTAAAGAGAATTGCTAGAAAAGGGTATTAGGGGTATTCTGTGCATGTAGGAGAGTTTGGAAAGCAAGCAGAAGGAATGATGTTAGAAACTTTACCAGTGCTTAGAGACTTTAAAGATGTTTTTCCAGATGAAATCCCTGATCTGCCCCCCAACAAATATTGATTTTTCAATTGATTTAGTACCGGGAGCAACTCCAGTTTCTAGAGCCCCATATAGAATGAGCACTCCTGAATTAATGGAGTTAAAAATGCAACTAGAAGAGTTGCTGGACAGAGGTTACATCAGACCAAGTGTATCCCCCTAGGGAGCACCAGTGCTGTTTGTGAAAAAGAAAGACGGTACCTTCCATATGTGTATTTATTACCGTCAATTTAACAAACTAACAATCAAAAATAGATATCCATTGCCTAAGATAGATGACCCCTTCAACCAAGTTAGAGGTTCAATAGTGTTTTCCAAGATTGATTTAAGGACTGACTACCATCAGTTAAGAAGTAAAGATGAGGATATGAGGATGAGTAAATTCATTTCCATAGTATTTACTTCAAGGTTTTGGGTTCATATGAATTTAAAAGAAACATATATCATAAACTTTCTATGCAGGCTATAATACTCCTATAAGGTGGAGTTTCTCCTTTATTAGCACAATTTCGAATTCCTTGCTCCAATGTCATTACATTTTTCTCCTTTTGAGTTTGGGTGTCATGCACATTTCAATGTTGTGGCACTATTTCCTAGCCTATCTATGAGCATATATTATCATATGTATATGTATATATAGGTCTTCAATAGTCATTGAATAGTATAACTTAATTGTAGCTTTAGTTTTTTTTTTTCTATATTGCTTAGTTCAGAAATTTGATATAGGTTTCAAGTTACAATATGCTCTATACATGCTATGAATGATATATTCCTCCTGTAGAATAGAATTTTTTTTTTTTTAAAGCTAGAACATGTCGACATGCCTAATCCAACATCTTTTGATTTTCTTTTATGATATCTTATAACTCTAGATCTGCTAATATAGTTTTCCACTTACATATAAGCATAAAATTTCACAGCTGTACACATATAGGGTGTAAGGTAATATTCAATTTTCTGGCATAAATCCAAAGGTCAAAATTCATTGTATTTACTTTCAGCGGTTTGTATTTATACCATGTAACTCTAGTACTTCTATAATGTTTCTCTAGTAGACTCATAAGCATACAATATCACACTTGTGCCTACAAGGAACAAAGCAATAATTAATCATCTGTAGAGGTTAAGTAACTTCAGATTTAAACCAACCTTGGTTTAGAGATTCTGGAGTTTCTACTCTATGAATTTTCTGGTCTACCACTAAACAGAATTTGGAAGGTAAATGCCTAAGGATAGATTTTGTTAAATGTAGTACCATAATTTTCTCATTTTAATAAAAATTTGATTTTATATGTAGCCAATTCATACTGTAATAAGACAAAGTACAAGAATTTCAGAACATACCACAATCTGCAAAATGACCAACCTCCCAACCTTAGAATCCTCTTTATCTCCCAGGATTCACCCCCGAGCTGAGATCACCTCCTAGCATAGATCAACCTCTGATCTGCCTAGGAGCAGCTTATTTAAGCTCATATTTCCCCAAAGCATGTTTCTAATTCTGCGTCCAGAATAGCAGGATGCTTTCTTTCCTGTTTAGCCTAGGCTTCCCATTTTGGGACTCTTTAAAGTTGCTTTAAGCTTTTCCTCATCTTTTCCAGCTTTTTCTCACCTCTTCCCAACTACTCCTCTTCATTGGGGAAATTTAGATTCCTCCTCAAATCTAAATTAATTTCTTCCAAGGATTTTTGAAAGATTTTTGGGGATTTGTTGCCTTATCCATCCTCATGGATTTGGCAAGTGATCTCTAATTCTCATCTTGGTCAAAATGCACAATCATTTTATTTATTTTCCTCAAATAAAATATGCAAATACATTCACACCATACTTATCCCTTGGGGTCCACCCCTTTAGGATTAAATTTCAAATGTCAAACTTTAAAAATTCAGCACACAAATTGGGGGTGTTACAGATATGGAAACTACGAATTTGTGGTCCTACTGTTTGGGTTGACCAATGCACCTGCCACTTTTATGTGTTTGATGAATAGTGTTTTGAATAAATACTTGGACAATTCTGTGCTAGTATTTATTGACAACATTTTAGTCTATTCAAAAATTGAAGAGAAGCATAAAGAACATATTTGAATTGTGTTGGAGACTCTCAGGGAAAACTAATTATATGCTAAATTTCGCGAATGTGAATTTTTCCAAAATAAAATTCAATACTTAGGGCATATAACTTCAGAACAAGAGTTACTTGTAGACCCAGAAAAGACAAAAGCAATCAAAGAATGGCCTATACATACTAATGTATCAACTATAAGGTCCTTTATGGGAATTGCAAGATACTACCGGAGGTTTGTAGAGAGATTTTTAGCCTTAGCCTACCCCATTACTTCCTTGCAAAGGAAAGGAGTAAAATTTGAATGGACTGAAAAATGTAAGAATAGCTTTGAATAGTTAAAATTGGAACTTACTACAGCACCTATTTTAAATATTGCTGACCCAGAGCAAGATTTTTTAGTATGCACAGATGCTTGTGGAGAAGGATTAGGGGGTGTACTATTACAAGAAAAAAAATTTATAGCCTATGCATCTAAAAAACTTAAGAAGCATGAACATAATTATAGTGTTTATGATCTTGAGCTAGCTGCTGTAATACACACTCTCAAGATGTGGAGACACTACCTTCTAGGAAATAAATTTGTGCTGATGACGGATCACATCAACCTAAAGTATTTCTTCACTCAACTAGACCTGACTGATAGGCAAGCTAGGTGGCTTTCTTTCATGAGCAAATTTGACATGGAAATAAAACACATCAAAGGTAAAGAAAAGAAGATTGCAGATGCCTTAAGCATAAATTCCTGGCAAAGTATAAGTAACATTGGAAGTAGTGTCAACTTTGACTTAGAGGGTCTGGTTCAAGGGGTAGTGGATCAAGACCAAAACTAGGAAAAAATTCAGACTCAAATGTTGGAAAAAGAAATGGAAGGGTATACACAAAATCGGAATGGGCTAATTTGTTATAGAGATAGATTGTACATTCTTAATGTAGAATCTTTAAATAAATAAATTTAGGATGAATATCATAAAAAGCTTTATTCTCGACACCCTGGCTATCAGAAATTACTCACAGCTTTGAGAAAGAATTTATTTTGGCCTGGAATGAAAAAGGATGTAGCAGGTTACTTAGCTAGATGAATTGAATCTCAACAGGTAAAATTTGAACATCAACATCTAGCTGGGTTGCTAAATCCTTTACCTATTTCAGAATGGAAATGGGAAACTGTTTCTATGGATTTTATAAATGGTTTACCAAGAAACAAATATCAGCATGACTCTGTGATGGTTGTAGTGGATACTCTAACTAAAGTTGCTCATTTTATACTTGTTCAGTCTACTTTTGGGACAGCTCAAGTAGAAAATGTATTTATGAAGGAAATTTTAAGACTACATGGGGTTCCTAAAATGATAATTTTACACAAAGACGCAAAATTTACTGTAGCCTTTTGGAGGAGTTTGTTTGGAGGCATAGGCACTAAATTGAATTTTGGTACTGCCTACCACCCTCAAACTGATGGCCAAACTGAGATAACAAAACAAATTCTGGAAGATATGTTAAGGATGTATGTTATGAATAGGCCAACCAAATGGGACGAATATTTACACTTAGTAGAATTTTATTATAACAATAGTTACCAAGCATCCATAAAGATGAGTCCGTTTGAAGCACTTTATGGCAAAAAGTTCCATACTCTCTTAAGTTGGAGTCAACGTGAAGATAAACTAGTACTTGGACCAGAAGCTTTGCAAGAAATGGAAAAAGTTGTAAAACAGATTCATAAAAATATCAAGATAGCTCAGGACATACAGAAAATTTATGCAGAAAAAAAGAGAGTTCACCGAGAATCCAATGTGGGTGATCATGTATATCTAAGGATTAAGCCTAAGAAGAGTACTTTTCACACCGAAAGTTGTTCGAAATTAGCTCCATGATACTGTGGACCGTTTGAAGTGCTAGAAAGAGTGGGACCAGTGGCCTATAAATTGGCCTTACCCTTTCATATTAAGGTTCATGACGTGTTTCATGTTTCTTTATTGAAAAAATATGTACATGATTCTGCTCCTATTATTGATTGGAATGTTATTGAGGTGGAACCAGAAGGGGAATTCCTTCCAGAGCAACTTCAAATCTTAGAGCGAGAAGAAATTGAACTTTGGAACTAGACAATAGCCGGAGTAAAAGTACATTGGAGGCACTTTACACCTGAAGAGGCTACTTGGCAATGAAAATTTGAGATGATGGAAAAATATCCATCATTGTTTACAGAGTGAACTAGTTTATTTTTTTTTCGACACCGAGGACGGTGTTTGTTTTTAGAGGGGGAATATGTAATACCCCTAGTTTCTATGCTTTTTTATTGACATTTGAATAATTCCAAAGGGGAAGTGGACCCCAATGGAGAACTAGTGTGTGGATTTATTTTAAATTTTATTTAATAAAAATAAATGGAAAATTTATGTGTGTAATGACTAGATTAAGAATTGAGATTTGAAACCTAGTTCCATGAGGATGTGGATAAGGTGATGACACTTTCCCACACTTTCCAGAAATCCTTGGAAAGAATATTAACAAAATTAGATTTGGAGATAAACATCTAATTTTCCAATGAAGAGGAAAGTAATTGGGAAGAGGAAGAAAAATCTATAAAAGAGGAAAAGACAACTTTAAAGTACCTCAATGAGGGAAAGCCTAGGAAAAGCAGGAAGAAAGCATCTTGGAATTTCTGGACACAGTAATTGGAAATAGGCTTGGGAAAGCACAGTTCAAATAAGCTGCTCTAGGATAGACAAAGGGTTGTCTATCACTGGGAGCTAAGGTCTTCACTTGGAGGTGAGTTATGGAGAGAGAAATCTACGGTTGGGTGGAACTGGTCAGATAAATTGCTATGCACACCTAACTAAACATTTACTTGTTGATATTGATGGTGAATAGGTGTTAAATAGTATCTGATTTGAAAACTCTTAAGATATATATATATATATATATATATATATGCAGATGGAAATTCTAAACTTCATCTGGTAGATTTTATTTAACTTAAATTTCCAGGTATACTGTGTATTAGAATAGGTCCATACATTTAACAGAGATTTTCTTCCAGTAATAGTACTGGAATTGGCATGGTTGTATGGATGGAGTACAGTTAGTTCCAACTCCTAGAATGTTTAAATATGGAGACAGATTTAAATCTGCGGTTAGGAATTCAAACAGAGAATCTCGCCTTTATATTTATATAATGAAACTATTATTATTCATTTCTTAGAGTCTTAAAAGAAGAATTTTAGACGTTAGTGCATATGAAAGAAATATCCTTTATACATATAATTCAAGTTCAGATCTGAATAATATTCAAAATAATGAAATCAAATTTCAAGAATGCATGTACTTGAATTAACTAAAATTCTAGAATTTTCAAGTTCTGGTAGGAATGAAATTATAGCATACAGTGGTGAGATATTCTAAGTTACCAAGATAGATACACCTATTATGTATATGAATTAATTATCTTCTAATCCATCATAAATTTTACAGAACTAATGGTAAGAAGAAAAGAATACTATGAAAAGAAAATTTGTATGAAACTTCTGTATTAGGTATTTTGCAAAGAAGTATGTAATGTACTATTGGATACCGTGTGCTAATTTATATATCAGAACAAATAAAGAAATAAGATACGTGGTTAACAGTATTTGGTAAATATTTCACATAGTGTGATTTAGAAATCAAAGAAAAGAAAATGTTAAACAAAAAATAGTAGTAGTATTAGAGAGGAATATAGGACTTTACATCCTAACTATGTAACTATCAAATAAAAATAAACAATATTAATCTGTCAGGATTTCCTATCATCCTAATGAACAGAAACATTTCATTCAACTATGTTAAAAGCATACATATGCATGGTTCATCAAGAGATAAACTCCTTCACTAAAATCGCCGAGAAATATGCATAAGAGTAAAGTATGGCCATAGCATTCTGGATGACCGAAAATTGTGAAGAAATGTAATACATTTCGGTTGGTAGATATTTAACTCCAACTCTGAATAAATGTATTACAACATTTGTTAAGTTTTAATTATAGTAATCCATTGCTAGCTAAAGTCCTTATGAATATCAATTATGGGTCGCGGCAGTTTGGTCATGGGGTTAAGGTAGCTGTGGGTATGATTATACCAACCTGTACAAAACTGAGCTTAATGTCAAAGCAAGGGGTATTGATAGAGAAATGTGATTTCTATCAACCCAACGAAAGTACTAGAGCAGGGATATACCTGCATATACTAGGAAAACCAAATTAGTCCTATTAGATGCAAAAAAAAAGATAATTGTATTAAGGATGGGTAGAAGAAAACGAGTGTAGAAGATAAGGGAGATGCCTTCAGGAGGCTCAACCTTCATGGTAACTCCACCTAAATTCATGGAAATCAAACTAAAAATATGAGACTCAATGTGTCAAGTCCAACCAGACATTTAAAAGAATGGAAAATGTATAAGGTATAAATTAAAAAAATATAAGTCGTATCGGAGCAAAACCGTAGAGGTGAAACTATAGTCTAATACGTGAGCAGGATGTTCATACCTCTCTATGGAGAGATTTGAATGGAAGTTGAAGACGTTTGAAGTAGACAAAATGAGACTGAACCAGTGACGGTGGTCTCCCTTAACCAAGCCGGAACAAGACTAGATGAAAGCACGAAAAAAATCAAGGGTCAAAAATAGAAGTAGAGATAGCCAAATGATATGTGTATATCCCAATAACAAACACAATCAGAAATTTCTGAACTACTGACAGTAAATCCCGGGAATCCAAAGTTAATGATACACAGAATCGATTTACTAAAGATAAGTGAAATAAAATAAAAATAAAAAAGAAAACCAGTGTCCTAAATATAGGAATAATGTCTATAGGAACGTCATCTTAAAAACAAAGGAAGAATCACAGTGGAAACAGGAATGAACAACCATAATCCAAAACTGTTCATGCATCTAAGAAACCGTGAAGCGATGTCTTATTTCTATCCGTTACCAGGAAATTCCAAAAAAATTGGATTGACAATCTAGTTCTAATCAACTGAAATTGAATAGTGGAAAGGGACAAAGTAATTTACCGGGGTATAAGAACGCAGTCCTGTGAAGAATTTTCTTGAAGACCTATGGATTCGTTTCAGATGAGTATATACGAATGCCTAGAGAACAATTCCGAGACACCCAGAAAATGAGCATGACAAATGAAGCTTGAAATCCGTCGAAGCCAACTGATATACCCCTTTCGTAAACCCTAAAGGGGGTAACATCTCCACTGTCCAGGTGGCAGAAGATGCAAGGGAAAACGCGGATCGGTGAGGTGGTCTCGGAACCCAAGGTAGGTTTATGACAAGCCTGTAGAAAATCTTGCAAGGAAAATTCACGAATAGATGCAATTAATAAATTGGACAAAGACACATGGGATGCGACGGAGAGAATTAACAGTTAGTACCTCCTGTCTCCTCAAATTTCATGGTAATTGACACGAAATCCTTGGATTAGAAACAAGTACCAATTAACGTACTTGGGAAATTAATATTGTCGTAAACCTTCTCAAATCAACTGACAAATGGTTACCTTCATGTTTCATCGTAACTGTAAACATAAGGTCAAATTTCTGGAAAGCCATGATAACCTAACTAAGGTAGGTTATGAAATGACAGTTGAGATATATTTCGATTCAGATAGAAATGGAGAAAATTTGAAAGAGGAACACAGTGTAAAGTAAGAGAAACCAAGTTGGGGAGAAATGTTACCTATTATTGCATCTGGTGAAATACATAGCTATATCATATAAAGCTAGAATGGTAATCTATATAGAGAACTATATAGTTCCTTTGAACACAATGAATTCATAATATATAATACTTAAGTGAATTTGTGGTTAACGATTTAATAAATTCCCCATTAAGTATAAAAGGAAATATATAGATGAAGTGGGGACGTTCTATATATATATATATGAATATAATATAAAAGTAATAACAATTAAGAATGAGGTTAAGGCGTAAGTTAAAGATGATTAAATTAAAATAATGAGTTATCATAAAAAGATTGTATTAAGTTACCTTAGTCTTAGTTGTGGGTTACGATTTGGCACAGATTTCTATTCAGTAGAAACATAATTATAAAAAAAAAAAAAACTCAAAAGAGGAAATGACGATTTTAGTATTAGCGTCAAAAGTTCATCGATTTTAATGAAACGACTAAATAATGATTTGAATATGGAAATAGAATTTCGTCAAGTGGAGACGCAAACTTATGAGAACTAGTATTATTATTTAATTGGAATTTTTTTTTTTGTGTTAAATGAGAGGCATTACACAACTGGAGCTCATCAAGCTTGGGGTATTTTGGAAAATGCATACTAAGGCATAGACAAGGTCAAGAATGGAAAGCTTTAGATTCTCAAGAAATGTTGAATCAGTAGATCATTTTATGACTCAAGTCATGGATGGATTAAAAGAAGCTCAGAGCTCATAGAAAGAGTCTCATATATCAAAATGTGGCTGATAAACTTACATATTGGTTTACAAAGGCCACACATCATGGCATAGATACGATGTTAAACCATCTTATGTCAAACACACACACACATAGGAAAGATAAGCATGAGATACTATTACCATTAATATGATGTATATCTATAATACAATGTGGTGACCCTTTAATTCCACATTCCAAGGTCACTTGCACTCCTCTTTGATTTCTTGCCTTCCACACCTACACATAGAGGATTAGGTGTCCAACAATCATAAACAATTTTCATATTATATGCTGTCAAAATTACTCAACTTTTTATTATGAAATTTTAAAGAAAAATTTTCACTACATAATTTTCTCTTTTATAAATTTTTTATTTTTCAATTCCAAAAAAAATTACAAAAGAAAAAACCCACTTAGTCCTTATTGTAGATTATAGTTTTATAAAATTGACACTATGTGATTAACAATATAGTAAGTTGAGACAAACCTGAGGGGTTTTTTGTACAAGTTTTAGCATAACCTTTCCCTCCATCCAATATATATTGTAGAGTTTTCTGAAGAGAAAGTGTATTCTAGTTTATAACCTGATCCACAATCAAAGAAAATGGCTAGGGAATTTACAAGTATTAGTTTGTAAACTAGTCTACAATCAAAGAAAATGAATGGGATGTCACAAGTTATCATTCACACAGTGATCTATTGATGTTCTTAGTTGGAATGGATTTTATTAGATGCATGGTGGCCAGACACTAAAAAATTCAAAATAGATATTTGTTATTACATCCATATTGTCTACAAACCATCCAAATTTCTCATCTTATACAACAATTTCTAATAATAACTACTCAATTTACTCTCCAATTTTTGAAACCCCCACCCATGTTGTAAAATCAAATGTTCCCATGGTTTTTTTAAAGGGTTCATGAACAAAACAAACAATGAGAAAGTCAATATTCTGGTATAATAATTGATTTTTAAAACATCGTGACAAACAAAACATCAGAGAATATATCTAATGCTATAAGTATTTGAGATGATAACAAAGTTTTGAATCATGTTAACTAGGTTACAACCAAAACTAAGTTTTAGCCACAAGAAAAAAACACAACTCACAAAATATACCCCAGGTTACAATGAACCCCATACATTGTGATGGACATCATGGGAATTTTAGTGCACATAGAACACCACCCTAAAAATTATATACTCTTTATCATTTTAGAATAAGCTAAGATGTCTGGATTGGATGTCGAGGTGGGTGGTACAATAATTGAGGATTCTTCTTAAAGGGTAAGGGAATTTAGATACTCTATCCTTCCACCAAAGCTGTAAAAAGTGAGACTTGTAGATTATAGTTTAACAAATTTGACACTGTGTGATTAAGAATAAGTTACAAACATCAGGTATTTAAAAAGTAATAAGTGGAAGGCACACGAGAGTCCTGGTAATTAATGTGCTTCTTTGTACTATTTTTATTTGAAATAGTAATTTGTATTTGTATTTTTTTAAATGAATATTTTTAAATGTGTTGTAGTATTTTTATTTAAAATAGTAATTTATATTTGTACTTTTTTTAAATTAATGTTGTTAATTGTGTAATTGAATAAAATGTATTAAATTGATATTCTATTTTTTAAGAAATTTATTTAAAAAATTCAAAGTATGGTGAGTTTTTTTTTTATTAATATTTACTCTAGATATGTAGAGAATGAATCCATCTCAAGTCCCAAACAAGATTCTCATGTCCCAAACAATATTCTTCTTTCTCTTATTATTCTATCTTGCACTTTACACTCCCTCCTCTCCTCCTTCTTGCACAAATGTAAACTATGAGGCACAAGGTAGTTGTTGCATATATGAACATTTAGATATGATGAGAAAAATGAGATACTCTAATGTAATTTTGTCTACAAATGTGATGGAAAGTGTGCCCTAAATGTTGACAATTTCATGGGTAATGTAGTATAAACTACATGCCAATTTACAGTCTTGTATACAAGGTCAAGAAAGCTATGCCAAATATCCAACACAATAGAGCAAGAGCAAGACGTGTACACCAATTCAATATTTTCTTCCAAATCTCTCTGAGTGCTAGATTTGTTTTCTCAATAGATTTGTTTTTGCAATAAACTTGTTTTTACTATTCTTGAATTGATGAAAGTCATCATTGTTGCATATAGGAGCATTTAGTTCTGATAAGAAAATTGTGATATTGTGTTATATTTTTCTCTACAAATGTGTTGGAGTTCTTTTCTCAACAAACTTGTTTTACTACTCTTAAGTGATGAAATCCATAGTTGTTGCATATAGGAGAATTTAGATCTCACATGAAAATTGTGATAGTGTGTTATAATTTGCTCTACAAATGTGTTGGAGTTGTTTTATCAATAAACTTGTTTTTACTGCTCTTATGTAGGGAATGAAATTGGCATATGTATATGGACTTGGAGTAAACTCTATTTATGTTAATAAAAAATATCTTTATTTACATCTATGCTAGATAGATTGTACTTGAGTGTATTTAAAATATCTTATTTGAGTTTCATGCTCATTTCATACTTGTTTCAGAGGATTATTAATCACCAAAAGATTTTCAACCCCAACTTCCTATTTCAATATCTATAACAAATTTTTTACATATGTGAACAGATTATGTTGGTTTACATATATGTTTTCATCCCCAATTGCCTATTTCAATATCTAAAACAAATTTTCTGGTTGATATCTCTTATCATCAATATCTTTGAAACCTCCTCCACCTCCTTCCATGAAAGCAAAATTTTCCTTTCATTCCTTCAAGGCTCCTTCTCGGCAACATCTTATTTCATCTAGGCTACTCTTTTCTATGTTATTGCCTTACTATATTTCTTTTACAACATCTACTGCAATTGCTAGTTAGTTTTATTTTCTTTTTATTTAACTTTTTTATTTGTTTTTTTTCCTATTTCTATGATTTCCATTTTCATAAATTATAGTTTTCTGTCTACATTTTTCAAATTAAGATAACTTATTATTCTATTAAAAACATATTTTAATAAATTTGAATATAAAGAATTATATATATTAATAAAAAATAAAACACAAATAGATATATTAAAAACAAACATATATTAAAGTGTATATATATTAATATAAACAATATTAGCTAATGATATTTCTTAATTTTTGGTGATGGAATTTAACAATACAATGTTTTATTAGTTGCTTTACTTTTGTGATGAAAATTTTCCTTTATTATTTTTTTAATTTAATTAAATTATATTTAAACTAAACAATATGTACTAACTACTATATAACCCTTGCTTAATAATAATAAAAAAACACTGTAAAAAATTTAAATTAAAAATAAATAAAGATATTTAATATATATATATATATATATATATATATATATATATATCAAATTTTTATTTATATACATCTTTTAAATATAACACTAAGGATGAATATACTTGTATATAAAAAATAATTTAACATTTTTAGCATATCTAAATCAAAATAAATATAAAATATGAAAAAGCGTACTCTCCGTTATATACAGATTTTAATTTAAATGTTGATGTTAATTTTAATATAAGTAATAGTTCTACCTTTTATATTTAAAATGAATCTTACTGTGTAAAAGTAAATTAAAATCATGTGCTATCATTAACTTATCCTGAAACGAAAAATTAGTATTTCTATAGAGTTTTTATAGAGTTTTTTTTAATATAACAGAAGGAAACATAAAAAGTAAATATTTCCATATAAAAATTACAATCATTATATATATATATATGAATGGCTATTAAAATGGTATTTTGGAAAAAAATAATATCCACGAATGGCTATTAAAATGGTATTTTGGAAAAAAATAATATCCACTTAAATGTTACAGTTATATAAAAAAAAAACAAATAAAGAAATAGAGTAATATATATTATATACTATTCTATATATTTGTCTACATAAATTAATGACAAATATATTATTATATATTTGTTTCAAATATCTTTATTAAAATTTATATAAAAATGTTATCAAATTTTATAAGATCATTTTTCTTGTAGACTATTCATCAAATAATCTCAATCCCCTCTCAACCTAGAATGCTGGTATATCTTGCCATTCGCGTAGATGTTTTCTTTTCGATGGACAACCTCTACAAAAGAAAAATAGAAAATCTCCAAGCAAAAAAAACGGCAAATCCAACTGCATCAACCTTCCACCCATAATTTTTAGGTAACAGCAGAATCTCAAATTGCTTCAATTACGTTCACGAATAACTGTGATCAATGGGAGAAACAAACGGCGAATGCAAACGAAACTATTGGACGTAGTGAGGGACATACGGTTGTAGATGCACATTTTCACAGTGATACGGGGGGTTTTCAAACCCAGGCATCCCTGACCTCACAGCATTACATCATGACAGATATGCTATGTGATCATCGTTTGATGACTTATTGTTCGCTGGCAAGGTTTTCCACATGTTCGTTAAATTTCCATCTCAATACACGAAGCGTCGATCTCTTGACTTCTAAGCCTCGCACATTTCCCACATTTATCAAAAGATTATCGAATATTCCATCTTTTAGGTATCGTTTCGCTTTCCACACGTTTTCTCATGTGATAGTTAAAGATAGCATCAAGATACACTCTTCTTCCAAGTTACAAATAGGTTATATGAATGTGTAAAAGTTAGAAATAGACTAACCAGCTATAAGGGCTATTTTAATGTGTACAAGTTAGAAATAAGAGAACTAGCTATAAAGGCTATTTGAATGTGTACAAGTTAGCAATAGGCCAACTAGCTATAAAGGTTATATGAATGTGTGTAGTTTGAAGGTGTACAAGTTAGCAATAGGCCAACTAGCTATAAAGGTTATATGAATGTGTGCAAATTAGTTGAAGTTTAGTGTTATAAATAGGTTTTATGAATCTGTACAAGTTAGCAATAGGCTAACCAGCTATAAAGGCTATATGAATGTTTAGTTGTAGCTTAGTATAAAGCTTTAAAAGTTACTGAAATACATTATATAATGAACAATTTTATGAATTTAGTTGTAATTTGTTGTTGGAATATTTTTTTAATTTCCCTAAAGTGAAGATAGGGATAGAGTTTTTAATGTTAGTAGTTTAGGTTTCTTATTTCTTATAATTTAATGGATAGAAGAGAGAGTGAGACTTTCTTTTGAAGCAAAAAAAAGGTTATATGAATGTGTATAAATTAATAATAATCAAATGGCATGAGTATTTCATTAATAAATTATGTATATATTAAAGAGATATGGAATAATCTATTTAAAAAAAAATTAAAAAAATCAAGATTTAATACAATTAGAGAAAATTCTTTACCATTTTATTCTGAAAATTTTAAAAACTAAAATAATCATCTAAATATGTTATATAATCACTCTCTTGCTCTTCTTATATTATTTATACAAAACACATGTCTAATTATACAAAATTTATAATTATTAACTCACTATTTTTTTTATAACTCATGCATCCATATCTCCCTTGTCTGCCTAATTCTAATTTCTAGTAATTTAAATACATAATCTTATTCCTTATCTCAACATTTTTTCCAAATGTCAAAGTTTTCCATTATCGCTTCTAACATTCTTGGGCTTTTCAAGTTATATTTAATTTTTTTAAGACAAATTTAATATGTAAGATAGTATATTAAATTTAATCTAATACATATTGGTGATGTCTCACAAAGAAATTAGGTCTACATTTACCCTAGATGCTCTATATTTACAAATGAATTTACTTATTGATAATGTAGTTTTTAATGGGATGTACATAAAGGATATCTTTTTTGAAATAGTTAATATGTTTCAATATCACTATTGCGACTATTATAATCAGTACCAATGGTGAGGTTATGAACATCTCTTCAAGTGACACTTTCATGGTAGGAAGAAAACCAATATAGTAGGGAAATTTTCTAAATTATCTCTATTCCATTTACTCATGATGAGAGGTTCATCCTCTTTGAGATCCAAAGATTGCATGTAGATATAACATGACCGTTAGTTATACCTTGTGAGGTACTTCACATGTCATGCCTCTCATGGAAATGTCTAATTTCTTTATCATGTATCAACCTCTCCATGCAATACTTATACATGTCTAAGATTAATTAGAAGTGCGTATTTATATATTTACAACCATTTACATATACAAGTGAAATAGCTGATTTTTGCAACAAGTTTTAAATCATATTAGCATGTTCACAACATCATATTCATGTCCACTTGAGAGTTCGTTAATATATTTGAATAAGTAAATTAGTTCAATAGTACAAATCATATATATCCACCTTCAAATCAAATCACTTGTTCATACACCTAATCAAAATATCTAACAACATTAAGTAACACGTGATAAGTAACAACATTAAAAATAGGTGTATAAATATTGATAGTGAAAATGTTTGCTGGGATGGGTGTTTGGATGGATTTCTAAGTTGTGGGATGGAAGCAAGTACAAAAAAAAATGAAGGATTTGACTTTGGCAATTCTCATGCATGTGCTTTTTTTGGATGGAAAAGTGGAGAAGATCACGGTTAGAAAAAAGCTAGAGGAAAAGTGAGGGGTCAAGGAGCCAAAAAGGATACTATGTCTGGAGAAAAGTAGTGATGATGTGTTAGAAGCTTGCTCCCAAGGATGGGTGTATAAACATTGACAGTGAAAATGTTTGTTGGGATGGGTGTTTGGATGGATTTCTAAGTTGTAGGATGCAATTGAAAAACAAACTGAACCCTTTGACTCTTGCAATTCTTATGCATGTTCTTCTTTTGTGCTTGTTTTGGATGGAAAAGTTTAGAGTTAAGGCTATAATTTTATGATAAAAGTTAATGTGATGGTCATTTAAGAGGTCAAAACTTACTATTTAGATAGAAATAAAGATAGGAGATATCACATAATCTACAACACTAATTCCAAGTCCATGAATACAATCCACTTAATTGGAGTTTGAGTGCCTAATTACGCCAATACAAATTAAAAAGTCTTAAAAACTAGAAAGTCTTTCAAATAAGTTTTCAACTAAATCTTAAAAAATTATTTTAAATTTACTAACCATATGCAAATAATAAATAATTAAAATATGAAAATAAAAATATCAAAACCAAAAAAATTATGATGATTGTTAAGGTAAATAATTGTGAATAATACTATTAATTTATTGTATATTTATATATAAAATTTATGTTTTATAGATTTAAGTTTTAACTTTAATTAATTAACGTAAGCTTAATTTTGATTAAACTAATGAAATCAATTACGAAATATAACTATTATAATATATATATATATATATATATATATATATATATATATATATATCTTCACGCCACTTAAATAGATATTTATATATTAGACTCTGTCTTAATTAAAAAATACTAATTAATAGAGTTTGCTCGCCTCTTTTTCATTATGAAAAAAGAAAAACAATTAACTTCATATTCTAAATTCACAGGTACTTGAATATGACTTATTCGTTCTCTTCTGCCTGTTTGGAAATGGAAACGTTCGACACGTATGATATTAAACGTCAATTTCAACTTATGACATGTGAAAAGAGTGTTTGATGGAGATTTGAAAGGAAACCATGAGGATCCGGAAAGCCAATAGTCAAAAGTTTAGACTATGCCGTGTTTTGTTTGGAGTTTCGCATCACCGATATAGTGGTGCAGGTTCTGTTGGGAAGAGTTCACCATTTTCATTGCAGTTCAGTTTCTTATATAAAAGCTTTGACGAATGTTAATTTTAACTATAGCATATTAGCTTGTGAGAGAGCCTTGACCGCGTTCAATAAGCTTTCAGAAAGCCGCTAGTTGAATGATTGCAATATGTCATACGACGAAGTGGTTTTAGATTTCTGACGGTTAAGCCCCACGCGAACATAAAAATATGTCGTGGCTGGTGGATATCAAACTTTGACATCCAAGTGTGTCTTGTGTTTAGAATTCGCAGCTTACGTTTGCCATCTCCCTCTAGTCAACGTACGTTGCTAGATTCGTTAAGCCATGATAAAAACATGCGCAAAGGAAATTACAAGCCTAATTCACCAAGTGCAACGAAATGACATAAGTACAGAGCGGTGGATACTATAAGAAAGCCCGGGAACAGAGCAGAGGCAACCAGCAGGAGTATTGTTGTTTATTTGAGAAGATAAATGTGAGTGGTGGCTGTGAAAATGAACAATCAAATTCGTATTTTTGTTGAAATGTTACTTTCAAAGCTGGCTGTGCAGAGCTGTTTTCTATTTTTCTTCTCCAGGTTTTTGTACTCAGCCGCTTGCCATTTTTGTTGATCAGTCAAATTTTGTTTAGGCGATAGTCTTGCACATTGAAAACAAAGGGTTAAAACAGAAAACAGAGTACATGGTTCTGTATTTCAAAAACAGGTTTAAAATAGAAACATAGCAACTTTTATAGGAATTTTTTTTGAATGCGAGATTTTTATTTTGAGTTTAGCGGTCCCTGCAGCCAGATCTGCGAAGCAGTCCACGGGAGCTACAGTCGGCAGACACATGGCAGGTTTACATTGGAGCGGGTTTCACTTGGCCAGTTCACGCGATTGAAGTCCGGACCCGAAATTGTTTAGGGTAGATTTGATAAAATTTCGGGTCACATTTGGGCTGACATCTGCAGGCCCAAAACAGACGCGATACATTTTATAGTGTAGGTTTAATTGAAATTTCAGGTCACAATTTGGGTGACGTCAGCGGGCTCCTTTTGCAACCCAAAATCGTTATGAAGGATGATTTAATTGAGGTTTGAGATCTAACGGGCTCCACCAGATCAAAGGTCAAAGGCTTATGGTTTTAAATTTATGTGCGACGGAGTTTCTGATTAATGATTTTTTTTAATGTTTTATTTTCGTGCAATGGTTATATGTTATAAACGAATATATATATATATATATATATATATATATATATATATATATATGCATATTTTAGTTTTTATTTAATATATGTTTTAAAAGGGCCGTGATGTAATGTTAGTTCAATATAACACACACCAGTGTCATATCATTTTGTAATAGAAATAGAACATTTTTTGTATAACACACAGCAGTGCGTTTCATTTTCTATAGAGACAGGGCATAGAAATTTTACACAGTAGTGTATGTTTTAAAGAGTGATATAGAGTTGGTTCATGCACTGCGTTTTGCAGCAGTCACATTTTGTAATCCCTCTCAGTGAGGAAGAAGTGTAATATCTTTTTGAGTTATTGAATGGAATAGAAGTTTGTTTTCAAAGTGTTGAACTCTGTATCCTGTGAAGAAATTTTATTTTCTTTGTGTTAAAGAGGAGAGTATTACTATCTTCATTATTTGTTCTAGAATTTTCAATATTCCAACATGGTATCAGAGCTAGTCTAGGCTCTTTGAAGATCAAAGAAGTTGAAGGAAGGAGTTCTTTGTTGCAGCAGCTTCTCCAGCAGTGTGAAGACTCAGCTAAAAAGAATTCAAGGTATTTCTCTATATAGTTTATTGTGTTACTGTTGCATAACAGTCAGCTATTTTAAATACACATTCAAGTGTTTTTTGAATCATAGTTAAAAGTGCAAGAGTGGATGGAGCCAACACTAGCATGGGTATGGGAAATATCCACCTCCCACAATTTAATGGGAAAAATTATGACTATTGGTTAATAACTATGAGAGCTTTATTTGTCTCCCAAGACTTATGGGAATTTGTTGAGTATGGCTTTTATGAACCAGCAGATGAAGAAGAGTTTGAAGATTTATCACAAGCAGAGAAAGAGTTGTTGAAGAGAAATAGGAATAAAGACTCCAAAGCTCTCTTCTTATTGTATCAAGCAGTGCATGAGAGTGTGTTTTCGAGGATAGCAGCAGCCAAGAAATCCAAAGAAGCATGGGAAACTCTCAAGACATCCTATCAAGGTATGGAAAGAGTGAAGACAACAAAACTTCAGTTGCTGAAGAGAGACTTTGAGACTCTCTGTATGAAAGAGTCGGATATTATTTACTCATTCTTCACTCATGTGATTGGAATGGTCACACAAATAAGATCTCATGGAGAGACTCTTGAAGATAATAAGATTGTGGAAAAACTCTTGAGGAGTCTACCCTCAAGATTCAATGTGATTGTCACCACCATAGAGGAGACTAAGGATCTCACAAAGTTTTCAATGGATAAGCTACATGCATCACTGATGACTCATGAGCAAAGATTGGGTAGGAGTGAAAACTCATCTCTTGAACATGCCTTTAAGACCCAGATGTCTTTTGGAAGAGGAAGAGGGAAAGGCAGAGGAAACAAAAAAGGAAGAGGTAGAAGCCAAAACAGAGGTGGAAGGAACAGTCCAACAAATGCTCAAGGAAGGGGCAGCAATCCAAATCAACATCAAGGCCAAGGCAGCAACCAGCAAAGTGGTCAGCAAAATGCACAAGGACAGAGGTATGATAAGTCCAATATCCAATGTCACTATTGTAAAACATATGGTCATTATGCTAATGAATGTAGAAAGAAGCAGCATGATATGGGAAATAGAACTAGTGCAAATTTCAAGTCTAGGGAAAATCTCAGCCAAGACAATTTATTTTTAGCTTATAATATGGCTGAAGAAAAAAGTAAGGATTTATGGTTTCTAGACTTCGGTTGTAGTAACCATATGACAGGAAACATAGCAATGTTTTATATGCTAGATGAGAGTGTGAAGTCACAAGTCACACTAGGAACTGATAGCAAAGTTTCTGTTATGGGAAAATGAAATGTAAATGTGTTAACAAGGAAAGGTGCAAAAGAGGTGTATGTTGGAATTTGCATGGATCCGTTTGGTTTTTATGATCTACGATGGTAGGTTTAGAAATGAATAAGCTTACCTATGAAAGTGAGTTGGGGTAAGGAGGGGAGGTAGGAGAAATATTAGGGAAAATGTAACTATTACATTTTATTTAATATGTATGCCTACTGCCATCCATTTTTTACTATCTTGCCAGAAATATTAGGTAAAATATAATACTATAATATTATATTTTATCCAATATTTCCTCTCAATTGGTACACTTTTTATTGCAATTTTTCCTTATAGTTTAGGTTTGAAAATAAACAAATCTGACTATAAAATTGGCATTTGTGGGGAAATATTGAGAAAAATGTAATATTTAGGTTCGGGGATGATGGGAAATATTAGGTAGAATGAAATAATACTACATTTAATTAGTAATTCCCCCATGCTTGACCACTTTTTACTGAGTTGGAGTAGTAATAAATATTGGGTAAAATATATTACTATAATATCATGTTTTATATAAGATTTTTGCTCAACAGATCCACTTTTATTGAAAGAATTCATTATAGCCTAAATACATCTTAACTCGGTATCATCAAGATATCGATAAGATTAAATTTCCTTCTATACAAATATCTTTTAATGTGAAAACATATTTGATCCCTCATCAAGAGCTCAATGAGATCAAATTTTCTTATATGCAAACCTCTCTTAATATGAAAACATATTTGATCCCTTTTCGTGCTTGATACATCACGATTTAAGACACTAATATTTTCAATTTCTAATGTGAAAAAATATTTTCACAATGAAATTAAAATTTGAAAAACGCACATATACACATTTTAAAAGTAACCAATCAATTGATTCTCACCCAATCTATTTGTTTTCACATGTTAATTTATTTTCACCTAATTAACATGTGCCATTGCTTTATGAAACAAACTGGTCTCCTTATTTTGCGAAAAAAATAAATCCATATCACTTCATAACCGTTGAAAACAATCTCTTAAACTTATCATTTCATTGTAGAGGAGCACTCACGAGCTCATAAATACAAGTGATTTTTTTTGGGTTGAATATGTATTTCAGAATTAAAGAAAACATTTCAGGAATATTTATATTATTTTTTGGTTTAGGGCTCTATAGTTAGTTGTAATCAGAAAACCATAGTTTTCTTACAATGAGCTAGCCTACTTAACTCATGAGCAACTCTATGAAAATCCTAATGGGGATATATTCTCTTTTAGGGATTTAAGAGTTCAACTTGAGTTCAAAAATCTTAAGTCACTTTAAAATATTCAGTGGTTTATTACAATTTAATTATATATTCAAAGAGAGGTCTATTTTCATTTCATCGAATTATATTTAACATAATAATTGTACACCAATTCTTTTTTTCTTCTACTTTCACCTGTAAAACAAGTTTTTTATTTTCTTACTTACTCCTGTCTCTTGATAAACAACAACCAGGATTCCAATAGAATAACATATGCTTCTAGTATTTTGTGTCAATCATTTATTCAACCTCAAAATTGGGCCTATCTTAACTAGAAGTACTTATATGAAATTATTTTATAAATAGGCTATAGAGTTTCATGTTCCTTCGATCCTTGAACTATCTAGTATATCTAGTTCTAGTATGATATTTGCAGTTGTATCAAGCACACCCTATGTTGTGTCCTACAAACCCTTTCTTAGTTTATGAGTCTTTCTCTCGCACTATTAAGGGTTAACCAAATATTGTATTTATCTCCCAGAGAATCTTCTCAAGATTCCATCGTAGGGTATTTCTCTCCTTGATCCGTAAATTGCCATGGATATTCCACTAGACAATTTGTCACAATAGGTCTAATAAAATTATATTAAAATTATGAAATTATACAATATTAAAATTTATTATATTGTTGCATCTATATATTTACTATTAATAGTGCATGCATGCAAATGAAAATTACACAAAGAATAGAGAATGACAAAATAAAGTTCACACACACACACACATAAGATACAAGATATTCTCTCGGAAACCATTTCAAGAGAAAACTCATCTGGAAGGTGAGGTCGCTCTACTCTCTTTCTTTGTCTAGAAATATGATTGCAAGTACAAATAAGTATGGCATGTGGCCTATGGGTTTCTACAATGCACAAATACTATTTTTATTATCTACCTCGTATCCCTCCTTCCTATTTTTTCTAGACTGTGGAGTAAATGTGCTTCACAGAATGTAATGCCTCTTCCTCCTAGTGGCATGGTTATAAATCATCTCGATAGCCTACTAGTGGTTAATTTTTACTACTTCAAATATTAACTAGAGTTACATTATAGAGTATTCTACAGTATTTCAAATCATAATAATGTCTCTAGACTCTTTTCCAAGAATAATGGGGGCGACGTGACATCCTAGGTGAGAAAACAGGAAGGTCAATTTATATGTGGCATAACTTTCACATACCAACTTCGATTGACGTGCTTCTTGTGTCATTGGAAAGATATCTCTATGTAGAATAACACAAAAATGTGTAGTGATAAAGACGAAAAAATTTTACCCCCAAAAAAATTTGTTTGATGCCTCAAAATTCACTTGGAAGGTTTTAGACCCCGTTTTGCGAAATTAGGTCTCACCAATAAAAATGGTCCCTACAACTAATTCCTCCACCTTTCCCACTCTTAATGCATCAATATGGATGAAAATCAATATAATGATCTAGTCCAGACGACACCTCCCCATTTGGGGAGGCTTTTGGGCCCCAAAATATTATACTCGATGAGGTGACGAAATTGTTCCTCCACCTTCTCCTTAGTGTACCATTTAGCTTTTCCTGGAAGTTATCATTTCAAGCCAATATACTAGCCATAATATTGCCCCTATTTTAAAGGTAGGGATTTCTTCTTCAAAATTATGTCTTTCGTCAACTCTGCATAAGAATATGGTGCCAACTCCTCCACAGATTGTATAACTTATTCTTCTTCTTGATCTAGCATGGAAGGCTTAAAGAGTTTCCAATTATCTACATTAACAACTAAGTAAATGTGCATATATGGTGGTAAACTTAGTTGAAAGGAATTATTACCAACCTTTTCTTGCATCTGAAAGTACCATGCCTTAGAGCCTTGATTTTCTTACGAGGCCCCTTCAACCTCTCCGTATTCAATCGTAACCATACTTTGTCTCCCACCTTAAACGATTTCTCTTTTTATGTTGATCATGCCTAGTCTTATCCTTTTCGAATTTTACAGTGTCCCTTATACTAGTATATGGATATTCCTAATATCATCTATAAAAATTTCAGCCCTTGAACCATCTCCTCTGAGATATTCCCTTACTCCTCCTTGTTTCCCATATGCAGTTTCCAAAGGTGAAGGTGGAAAATATCCAAAACAAGTTTCAAATGGGGACTTTCCTATATAAGTGTGAATTGATCTATTATAAAAATGTTGTATATATACCATATTTTCATCCCATGTCTTCATATGCTTATGGTTGTATCCCCTTAGAAGTTGTACCAAAGTCCAGTTCACTACCTCTCTCTCTGGATGGAATTTTGTAGATCTCTTCAACTTCATGTCCATCTTCTCCCACAATGTATTCCATAATGCACTAATAAATTTTGTATCCCTATATGAAACGATGATCCTTGGTATCCCTAAGTGTACCCTATTATGTCCCTATATTACTAGTATAGTCCCTTATTCTTGTTAGTGTAACACCCTTATTGTTGTTGTTGTACCCCTGTAACCCCAATATTGTTATTATTGTGCCCATACATTATATATTGTTAGGTTGGCTGTAGGTTTTAACCCTGAACAGAAATTATCTACACATGAATCTTATAATAGAAAATAAACAACAGGGAGAGCATAAAACATAAAACAGATAAACACAGAGATTTTCCCCTGGATCCCAAATCGGGACGACCATCTTGATTTTTCATTTTATTCCTTTTAGTGTTACAACACATATATATACATGTCAAAGCATACATAAACCCCAATCCATTAACCCTGGATTATAACATAACCATAGTTCCCTTGACCGGATCTACAAAATACCAAAGGTAGAAAACCATCGTACCCAAAAAAACCATGTGCAAAGTCATGCACAAAACATGGGTGGGTCTGCCTATGAGTGGGACCGCACACCAAAACATTTTCGCCGATGCGCTGCCCCGGACCCCAACAGGGGGGGCTGCCACCGCCCTGTGACCCCACTGTTGTGCCGAGCGCAATGTACAGCGCGTGGAAATAGTTGTGGAAAGAATATAACACACACCCAACATCTGCTAGCATTATATTGTGACCTCATGGACTCCTATATATAGAAGGAGGTTTTGGCATTTGTATCATCCAAGAATTGTTCATTTATATAATGTAAATGAGGTTTCTCCCTCATGGTGGTTTATTTCTAAGGCATTGATCTCTCTTTTCTTCTATTTTTGGAGCTAGTTTCATAACATTTGGTATCGTAGCTTTGGATTCTAGGGTTTCACTACTCTAAATAGGTCATCGTGGAATTTTCACTATAAATTTTTTCTACGAAGTTTCAGAAGCTGAAATTTTTACAGAGAGAAGCCTAAATCCTGAGGAAAGTCCTGTAAAAATTTCAGATTCTGGTTCACAATATTTTCAAAGGTATGATCTGTGGAATTTAGGGTTTTTTCAGGCTCCCGAATTTCACCTAAAACAGACCATTGTGGAATTTTTGCTATAACTTGTTTTCTATGAAGGTTCAAAAGCTGAAATTTCTACAGAGTGAAGCCGAAATCCTGAGGAACATCCTATAAAAATTTCAGATCTTGCTTCACAATATTTATAGAAATATGATCTGTGTAAGTTAGGCTTTTTCAGGCTCCCAAATTTCATCTCAAAGAGGTGACTATGGGAAAATCGTCATAACTCTCTCTCTCTTAGAGTCGAAGGAGGAAACAGTGACATGTGGCACATCATAAAAGTTCGTTCTACTGAACTAGTCCATAATTATGTCATTATGGGAGATTGGGAATAGCTTTACCTTGAAGAATCCAAATCAGGTCAGACCTATGGCATTCAATAGAAAATTCAGAGGGCTACTATAGGGTTGAATTTCGGATATTGAAGATATGAAATCATAGAGATAATTCAGTTTCAATATCATGCTCCTCAAAATCAAGAAAAGGGTGTGTTTTTTTTTTCGAATTGCATAAGTCTTGTGTGAAAAAAAAGTTTGAAGTGATTCCAAGGGAATATTGAAGCATAGATATTAGTATTGCATTCTAAAATACCACCTAAAAGAGAATTCAACACCCATTAAGCCTTCAGAAGGCTCTACTATGACTCATGACGAGGAAGAAGCGCAACATGACATATCATAATTACAAGAGCAAGTGCACCAAATTTCGTTCTTGCAAAGAGAAAAAAAATGAAATTTAAGTTTTGAAGAAAGGTGTGGAAGCTAATATGGATGGTTTGAAGAAAGGCATGGATGGTTTGAAGAATGGAACGGAAGCTAAGATGGATGGCATGGAAGCTGGAATGGAAGCTAAGATGGTTTACATGGAAGCTAAGATTGATGAAAAAATGAAAGACAACATGGCAGACATGAAGAATGATCTAAAAGAAGACATGGAAGGTTTGATGACAAGGTTAATACAAGAAATGATTCCTAATGACAGAAATATAGTAGGGGAAACTCATGATGAGAACAAAATAAATTTTAATCGTGACTTCATAAACTCTAATGTTGGATGGAATAACCACCATATTCCAAATATGGATATGAGGAAGTTTGATGGCAAGGATCCCATAACATGGATACTACAGATGGAGCAATATATTGATCTCAATAATGTGCAAAACACACAAAAGGTATGCATTTTGACTTTACATTTAAAACAAAATACATTTGTATGGTATCAATGGCTTTGATCTCGTAACAAAATTGTCACTTGGTGAATTTTTACGGAGGAAATGCTAGCACATTTTGAGGATACAAAGAGCAACACCTTCTTTAGCCATTTGATAAATCTCAAACAAAAGGTTTTAGTGGTGGAGAACATTGAAGACTTCCAAAAATTTAATATAAGGGTAACTGATATTCCAAAGCAAGACAGGATTGATGTCTTCATAGGGAATTTAAAGGATAACATCCAACATGAAGTTCACATTTGGGAACCTAATTCATTAGAGAAGGCATTCAGGTTGGCAAGAAAAATTGAATGTAAAATTATGGCGACAAGGAAGCCTACCACTCACATCTATAAATATGGAAGTGTTGCTACTCCTAGACTTCCACAACCTACAAGGTTGACACCACAACAATTGGAAGAAAAAAGAGAAAAAGGGCTTTTCTACAAATACACTAAATGAGAAGAAATTATTGTACATAGATTATGAAGAGGAGGAAGAAAATGAACAAGAAACTTCAAAAGAAGAGGATATACACCAAGAACCAATCCTAGAAGAAGAAGAAATGAGTCAAACCATATCATGTAATGCATTGGCAGAAACTACCACTCCTCAAACTCTCAATATAGAACGAAATATCAAGAATAAAAAGGTAATAGTGTTGATTGATTTGACTAGTACCCATAACTTTATTCATTGTAAGGTAGCCAAGGAATTGATTTGTTTCCTATGCCCAACACGAGAATGTCAAGTGATGGTTGCAAATGGAGGAACTATAAATTTCTCTGGAAAATGCCATAATATTAAGCTAACCATGGGTGAATATGTATTGAATAGTCCCATGCTTTCCATTCCAATGGGAGGTGCTGATGTTGTAGTAGGAGTACAATGGTTACAATATTTGGGGGCAATAGCTCTTAATTTTCAAGAAATTTTCTTGAAATTTTTTTCAGAAGGAAATTGAATTACGGAGTTTCGCAGGGAAGCCAGAAAAGATAATAAGCTCTAGTGTCATGAAAAATATTCCAAAGAAATAAAAATGATGAGTAATTGCATAATTATGCTCACTAGAAGTTCCAAAATCAAAATCATCTATTTCTCAAGATTTCTAAAAAGTCTTGGACAATCATTCAAGGTGTTTGAAACTCCCAAAGGAATCCCACCAATTCATGATCATGGTCATGTTATTCATTTGATTCCAGGAAGTGTTCCTCCAAACATCAGGCCTTATAGATATCCTTATGTCCAAAAGAGCAAAATTGAACATATTATTGCCGAAATGTTAGAGGCTAGTATAGTTCAACCTAGTCAAAGTTCTTTCTCTGCTCTAGTAGTATTGGTGCATAAGAAGGATGGATCATGGTGCATGTTTCTGGATTATAGGGAGCTCAATAATCTCACTATTAAATATAAATTTCTCATTCCTATGATTGATGAATTATTGGATGAATTGCATGGAGAAATTTATTTTACCAAGTTGGATCTTCATTCATGATATCATCAAATTAGAATGAAGACTAAAGATATTTCGAACATAATTTCAAACTCATGAGGGTCATTATGAATTTTTGGTCATGCATTTTGGCCTTACCAATTCACCTTCTACATTTCAAAGGTTGATGAATACCATTTTCAAACCCTTAGAAAATTTCGGCTAGCATTTTTTGATGACATACTAATCTACAGTAGGTTTTGGAAGGATCATGTTAAACATGTTGACAGGGTGCTCAAACGATTAGAGGAGAAACAATTATATGTAAAAAAATTCAATTTTTTCTTTGGAGCACAAGAGGTGGAATATCTAGGTCATATTGTATCTCATCAGGCTATTAAGGTAGACCCTAACAAAATTAAATCCATTAAGGAATGGAAAGTCCCCACAACCATAAAGGATTTGTTAGGATTTCTCGGGTTAACAAGGTATTGTCACAAGTTTGTTAAGAACTATGGGAGAATAGCAGCACCTCTAACAACATTATTGAAGAAAGATGCATTTTCTTGGAAACCTGAAGCAACTAAGGCCTTTTAACATCCTAAAGAGGTAATGTTCCTAATGCTAGTCTTAGCTATGCCAGACTTCACAAAAATATTTATTATGGAATGTGCTGCCTCAGGAAATGGAATTGGTGTTGTTTTAATGCAAGAAGGAAGACCCATTTCTTTTGAAATTCATCCAATCCAAGGAAATTATTTGAAGAAAGCAATTTATGAGAAGGAAATGTTGGCAATACTACATGCACTAAATAAATGGCGACCTTACCTAATGGGAAGACACTTCAAGGTAAAAATTAATCATGATAGTCTTAAAAAAAATTTTGAACAAAGACTATCTTTAGAAGAGAAGGAAAAATGGGCCAGAAAGAAGTTGGGTTATGAATTTGAAATCATCTATAAAAAAAGGGAAGCTAAATGTTGTTGCAGATGCACTCTCAAGAAAGGATGAAGAGGTGGAAGCATTTCTTTGTGTAATTTCTATTATCCAACCATATTGGATAACCGAAGAAAGGGATGAATGGGAGAAGGACGATGAATTGTGGACACTCATTCAAAAGTTGCAGAAAGATCCTAGTACATTTGATACATTTTGTTGGAAAAATTATTCCTTATGGTACAAAGATTGCTTATATATTTTCAAGAATTCTTAACTAAAACAAAATATTCTTTTGGAATTGCACACTTCTCCTTTAGGAGGAAACTCGGGATTTTTAAAAACTTACCGCAGGGTGAAGAAAGATTTTTTTTGGGATCGCCTTAAATCTGATATTCAAAATTTTTTGGCAGAATTTTTGGTTTTCCAACAAAATAAAGTTGAGACAATTAAGACCCCAGGTCTTCTACAACATTTATCCATTCTGAGTCAACGTTGGGAGGAGATTTCAATGGATTTTATCATAGGTTTACCTAAGTCCCAAGGAAAGCGTGTCATCATGGTGGTAGTTGATAGACTTACCAAGTATGCACACTTTTGTTCATTATCTCATCCATTTAAAGCAAGTAAAGTTACTACTGCATTTATGAAAACAGTTCAGAAGCTACATGGAAACCCAAATATTATTTTAAGTGACAGAGATCCCATTTTTATTGGAAATTGTTGCACGAAATTATTTTCATGTTTGGGTACTCAACTAGCTCATAGCTCATCTTATCATCCTCAATCGGATGGTCAAACTGAGATAGTGAATAAATGTTTGGAAGGACATATTCGTTGTTTTGTATCTAATAATAAAATACAGTGGGTCAAGTGGTTACCTTTCACTGAATGGTGGTATAACACTTCCTTCCACACTACAACAAGAAATGACCCCATTTATGGCACTTTATGGATATCATCCACCGTCCATCACATCTTCTTTAAGAGAAAATTATAAGGTTCAAGCAGAGGAAGATCACATTGAGCATCAACAAGAAGTTCTCCAACTCTTAAAGGATAACCTAAATTTGGCACAAAATTGAATGAAACAATAGTCAGATCAACATCGCAACGAGAGAAGTTTCAATGTAGGAGACTAGGTATTTTTACAACTAGAACCATACAAAAAAATTGTCCCTCAAGCAAGCTAAGAAGGATAATAAATTATCACCAAAGTACTATGGTCCTTACAAGGTGTTGAAAAATATTGGTACTATGGCATACAAATTAGAGCTTCCTACTTCTTCGCAAGCGCATCCAGTTTTCCATGTTTCATTTTTCAAGAAGATTATAGGGGACAAACTTCAAGTTCAAACAATATTTCCAGAACTTGATGAGGAAGGAAAATTCATATTGGAACCTGAAGTAGTCATGGAAAGAAGAACTCGACAGCTACGACATCGATCAATTTTAGAGTATCTCATCAAATGGAAGAACTTACCCACTGAAGATTCTACATGGGAGGATGAGAATTTTATACAGAAACATCTGGAGCTACTCAAGAGCTGAGGACAACACTTTTTTGAAGGAGAGTGGCATGTTAGGTCCCCATATTACTACTATATTCCCTTATTCTTGTTAGTGTAACCCGCTTATTGTTATTGTTATACCCCTGTAACCCCAATATTGTTATTATTGTGCCCTTACATTATTATTGTTAGGTCGGCTAGGATGATATTGTGACCCCATGGACTGCTATATATAAAAGGAGGTTTGGTCATTTGTATCATCCAATAATTTTTCATTTATGTAATGTAAAGGAGGTTTCCCCCTCGAAGTGGCTTATTTCTAAGGCATTTATCTCTCTTTTATTCTATTTTTGGAGTTGGTTTCATAACACACCTAGACTTGTCCAAATAACAAGTTTTCCACTTATTTCCAACTTATGGTATTTTTACAAGGCATCAAAACACACATCTTGATGAACCTGTCAACTACCATGAACAAGTAGCCAAGCCCCTTCTTGTTTGTTGGTAAATCTCCCACTATGTCCATGGAAATGTTTTCCCAAGGATGATTGGGTATAGGTAAGGAATTGTATATATCCTATTTCCTATTCCTAGGCTTGTTGGTACACCAAAGTATGCATCTTCTTATTAACCTAGTTACCTAATATTACATATTTGGACAATACATATACTTATGCCAGTTATCCATGGTATTCCTTACACCAAATTTCCTGGCAACCTTGGAGTTGTGAGCCTCTTTAATCAATCAAAATCTATAACCTTTAGGAACACATAGCTTATCGAAACAGTAGAGTAACCCATCTTGGATATGATATTCAACGATGGTGTCACCATCATTCACATGAATCTCACTCTGCAACTTCTGATACACCTCCTTAAAGTCCTCAACCTCTAAATATGCCTCTCTATATGCATCATGGGTAAATGGATCCATGTGCATAAAAGTCCCCAAAGTTGTGATCTTTGATGTGGGTAGCCTTGATAGAATGTCGACTAACTTTTTTTTGTTCTTCCCTTCGTGTAATTGATCGCCAAATGAAACTGCTATAGAAATCCCATCCACTTGTAGTGGTTGGTCTGTTGTATCTTTCTCTAGGTCTACAACTAGTGTAACAGTTGGTGATCTATGTGAATTACTGTCTCCTTTCCCATGAGATAGTGCTTCCACTTCTTCATAGCTTGCACCATGGCATGGAGATCCTTGTCATAGGTAGGGTAGTTAATAATTGTCCCATAAAATACTTCAAAATCGTAGCATACATGCCTTTCTCCCTTCTTTGAGATAGCCCCCATAGCATACCCACTTACATTTATCTCCACTTCAAAGGGTCGTTACAAGTTTGGTAATGCCAGAACCAATGCTTGATTTATCTTCTTATTTAACTCTTAAAAATCCATATGCTAAGCCTTTCCCTATTGGAAACTCTTGCCACTTTGTTTTATGGCATGGAGCGGTGTTGCTACCACTAAAAATGACGTTATGAATTTCCTCAGTATTGTGTTTCCCTAATGAAACTTTTGGCCTCAGAAAATTTAGTAGACACCGAACATTTCATGATGGCATCCATATTGCAAGGATATATCTTTACCTCTCCTTCACTTATCACATACCCTAGATACACCAAATATTGTCGCAAAAACTCATACTGCCTAAGATTTTCTAGTAGCGAGTGCTTCCTTAATGTTTCCATCACCTATATCAAATGTAATATGTGCTCCACCTAGGTAGCACTATATGCCAATATATCATCCAAAATGTGAGGAAAATGTATAATTATTATATTCTTTAAATATATTTCAACATAAAACTTCAATAAATTACTTGAATATACATGTTAATTAATTTATTTCAATATCTAATTTATAGATATATAAAGAGAAAATCATTTTAATTTTGATTATAATAAACTATTTTCATTCTAAAAAATAAGTAAATAAAAGTAAAAAAATAAAGTCAATTCCTTTCTAATGATAATAATAAGAGGAAAATGTAAAATTAATTTAATTATTTGTATAAAATTAATATATATGTAGATGTTTTGAAAGCTAAGAAAAAAAATAAGAGCAAGATGAAGTCTTAGCAATTTTCTATCCCAACTGTCGGCATCCACTCAGGGAAAGTCCTTTGCAAGGTATACAAGTGTGTGGGCTTTGCACAGAAAATCATGCAACAGAAAAATGTCCCAAATTAAAAGAATTTATAGGAGAAGAAGTGCAAAGAGTAGATTCTCTCTACTATATGGCACCCAGGAGACCTTGGCAACCAAGAATGCCTCAACAATTCCCTCAACCAAACCCCCAAAATTTTCAATTTCCTCAAAATACATGGAACACACCAATGCCATGGCAGGCTTGGCCACCACAACAATATCAAAACCAACCTATATAAGGTTGGAGGGGATATGGTTATGGAAACCAACCACCACAGCATATGTATCCTTAGTAGTATCAATATCAACAACCATACCCTCGAAAACCATTTCCTCAACATCAAAAATACCAGCAACCTCAACTAATGCCATATCCATCTCAAAATCCACCAATGCTAACTCAACCATAGAAAATTTAGCTCCCTACTAACCAACCACCTCCTAGACCAACACAATTACCAACTCAGCCAATAGCTAATCCAAGTAACAAGGTGGATAGACCAACATATCATGTGGAAGAAGCAACAACATATTATCCTACTTATTCAATTCTTCCTATAGAAGATGTCCACCTAAGGTCTGGGAAGGTGTTACAAAAAAATTCTCGTCCGATAATTGAAGAATAAGTTGACTAAGCAGAACAAAGTGAAAAACCTCAACTAGAAAAGAAAATTCAGAAGGGTAAATCTATTATGACACAGACTCCACCATATCTAGAGAGATTGATACAACAAAATATTCTAATATCTTTCCCTGAATTTAATATTCTGGATGAATTGAAGAACACTGTAATATTCCCAATTAGCCCAAGCTAATGGGAATATTCAATTTTGTTTTACTTTTTTGTTTCATGAATAAATGTGTAAAGGAGGATTATAAAAACTCCTAAATCAGCAAATAAATCAATGCCACATGTGAACAAAGCTAAATCTGGGCTATTTCAAATAAACACTCTTATGTGTGAAAGGGACTGGATCAACCATGACCAAATTAATAGTGCTGTCTAGAAGGAGTGATCTTCATTGGGATACAACACAGTTTTAGTTGGAGGAGGCTCATGTGAAAAGAGCTATTTCATTGAAGATGGTTTAGGGTTTTTCAAGCTCTCAAATTATAAAAGGAAGAGGAGGAAATCATGAGAGGGTTGTTGATGTGATTACATTTTTCAGAGTTTATTGTCTGTTTAGACATATCTCATTCTCCTTGTTGTTTAGCAGGGAATAATGTTGTTTATCACAAGGATCTCCTATTTTGGAATCCCATCTCTTTCCTTGAGAAGCCTCTTGCATTTCTTATCCACTATCAGGCTGAAGGCCAAGCTTCTACTTCCAACTACAATGCAAATCATGTTGAGGGTTTGGTTGTCTTTGTAAGCTGCATCAGGTGGAGGCTAGATCTATTCAGATCTAGGCCAATCTAATGCCTCTTTTCAGTGGGAGAGTCTTCTATTCCATTGGCAAGAGAGTATTGGATAATTGGAGCATCAGATCCACATAATGGCATCAGGCCAAAGTGATCTTAAACCCTACAACACAGTTTATCTTCCAAACCTACGTTTTTCTATAGGTGTTGTTGCAGGGAATTTTGGCATAGCATTTTCGAGGTGACTTTCTCATGTTTTGGGGATCTGCCCTTCACTATAGAGATCCACTGATTTCATATCTATTTCATGTCATATTCATACATGATCTGAATATTGTTTTATATGCTTCAGAATTTCTGAATATTCTGTAGATCTGCAGCTTTAGATCTCAAATCTAATCCATGTGCTTCATGTATTTCTGAAAAACCCCAAGGGGTATTTGAGGCAGATACTCTATAGTGTATGGATCTATCATAGATTTGACTGTTCATGAATTGTTTTTCTCTAGATCTAATTTGTAATCAACATCAGTTGCAGCCTAATAAAAATAACTTTGTCAAGGCAGTTTATTCTCATTTGTATGGTTGCTGCACCTCTTTTTGAAGATATTTCTTCATTGGAGACTTCTATTTCCTATTATAAATTGTATGGGCGTCATTATACATCTGATTTTATATTTTAAATGATAAATAAGGGTCTCCTTATTGGCCTCCTGCAAATATCTTGATGATCTGCGTTATTTAATTCTTCACTATTTAGTATTGCTGCATGTTCCCATTTGGGATATTACAGTGGTATCATAGCACCATCTTGGCACAGTGTGTGCATTCTAAGAAGCCAATATTTCTTTTCAAATGAAGGAAATACAGAAGAATAAGATTGATTACACTGAAGACAAAGAAGAAAAGGGTAAAACCCCTTTATTTGGAAGAATGAAAGGGAAAGAGTTCTCAAAAGCTCTGTTCCAAACTATGCATGAGCTGAAGAGTGAAATCAGGGGAATGAGGAAAGAAAGACATGTAGATCCTTTGGAGATATTTTATCATGAAGGAATCCCCAGTATTTCATATTATGTGTGTGATAATTCAGCCATACAACCAGATCTACAACGTTGTAGCATGCCTACATTCCTAGCAAGAGGCGAAGCAGAGGGAGAGACACCAAAAGAGGAGACTCTTGGTGATTATCTCCAAGAATATGAATCTCAGTCTAAAAGATTCAAAGATCATCTAAGTTTCCCAAAAAAATTTCAACTCAAAGAAGAGAGAAGATCCAACAAATACATGAGAAAAAGAGGGTGGAAGCAGCACACTATGGGTAGAACCTTTCTACCTACATTTGATGAATCACCTGAGAGCTCGGCCAAGTCTTGGGTAAAGAAGCTAGACACATATTTCTAGTTGCATCAAGTTTTAGAAGAAGAAGCCATAAGAGTAGCAGCGCTGCACCTCCAAGGTCAGGCTTATGCCTGGTGGTTATTTGAATCTTCTTCATTAAGAAATGTAAATATCTCCACTTATGAAAAGTTCACTAGGAGGTTAGTGAAAATATTTGATTTTAAGCCATCTGAGATTTCTTTGGGTGAGAAAACCAAGCCCAAGAATTCAAAACCTTTGCATGATATGGGAAGATCCATGAAGATAAATTCATTCTAGAACATTTTTGAGGGGGTCAAAGATCCACTACATGATTTTCCAAGGGCAAAGGCCCCACTTCAGCAAGAAAATTATTCTCAAGAGGAAGACATGAGTGTTCCTTTTTCAACAAGAGGTCAAGAGAAAGGATCTCCTATTGATGAGGCATGCTCCATTGATGTGGACGAGAAAGAATAAGAGATGAAAAGTTCCTCCAGCGCTGTGACAGCAGGAGGTGATCTATTTTTATTGGGAGATGGAGGTGAAGCCATTGCTTCTACTAAGAGGGCTCTTGTATCTTTGCAAGAAGGCCCCAAGGATCTTACACATGAAGAGAATGAGTAGCATGTGTCTATGATGATAGGAAATGAGACAAAACAATGGAGGGAATGTGTTCCAACATTGCATTCAGTTTTGGGAACACACTCTATGACAGATCTGTCCTTTGTGATCAACACTCTTGACACCAAGGAGATGATGGGTGTTCATGAGTTAACTACAACTAAAGGGAGCACCTTAGACTGTGAGATCTTGCAGAAGGTGGGTGAAGGAGAGAAGAGGAATGATCACAGTGCTAATATGATGGGAGGTGATCCTCTATTACATGGAGAAGAAGATGGGGAAGTTGCTCCACTCAAAATAACTGTTACATTAATAAGAGTGATGCCCCATTATCATGAGACTTCCACACAAAAATCAGAGATGGATTTGCGCAGTGGAAGCAGTCATAAGATGTTCCCATCTATTGTTCACATGGGAATGAACCACGAGACATCATTATCTTGTGGTATACCATCTGGGAGGCCACCTAATTTAGATTTGGTGAAATATGTTTCATGCACTGATGCTCCTTTCATAGATCCAAGGAAGGAGGGAGCACTAGAAGACCATACTACAATTATGAGAGTATGAGGAAGGCTCAAGGAGAGGGAAAGTATTTTTCCCTTGTCACCATTATCTATTCTTTCATCTCATACTGCATTGAGAAAAGATGTTGCAAGGAGGAATAATGACACCATCATGGAGCAAGGAAGGCAATCCTTGAATCATGGGACAAACTTGCTTAGATAACACTCTTCCATACATGATGAGAGATGGTGGTCACACATGCATACTTTGGCAAAAATAAGGAGGTTTTGGATATATGATAGCCATCCATGGGAGACTAACTTCCAAGAACCTCCATTTTCTGTTGAGCATGTGCATATGCAAGAAGAGCAGCAACGAAGGAATGGCAACCTTTCACCTTATACCTTTGGCATGGGAGATGTCAAGGAGGAGAAAAATGGGAGGCACGACCTTCCAACATACACCTTTGACATGGGGAATGTCAAGGAGGAGAACATATTCATCTTGAGGAGCTACCATTGGAAGGGCTTTGAGAAAGAACTATATCAGCATTGTCAAAAGTGAATGAACCTTGGGGAGATGGAGTAGCAACATAACTCTATGAGAGAGTTAAATCAGCCCTCTCTTTCTATCTTGGAGGAAGAGGATAGATATATGCACCACACCATTGATATGAGGAGGATTGTTGGTGAAGAGCATGATCTTGTTACACATGTTTTATATTCTGATTTCATGCATTCTTCCACCATGTTTTTGCAGGCCATGACTCCAAGGAAGAGTATTGTATCTTGTAGGCATCATGGCCAATATTGGGCCACAAAAATTTCTGAATTGGGCCACTCCCTTGGAAGAAAAAGGGAGATTTTTCAACATGATGGGTGCTTTCCCAAGGCACCAAATATATCTCACACTTTCAGCTATGGTGAGATGGTATGGGTAGCAAGTAAGTGGTGGGAAAACCACTTATCACATCTAGATCTGATCTAGGTAGGAGATGCACTATGTTAGTTCCACATGTGGGACTATGTTTGTATATACATTATTTTGATTCCTTATATTGATGATGTACTTGTACTATTTATGGGGATGTATGGAGGAAGGAGGGAAGGAATGCATGTGCCCTATGCGATGGCTACTCTCCATGTACTTTATGTTTCATATTTCAGGGAGAGCATTGGGCAATCCATGTTTGTTTCATGTGATCGACTACTCTCCATGTACTTTATGTTTCATATTTCAGGGAGAGCATTGGGTAATCCATGTTTGTTTCATGTGATCTATTGTCTCCTTATGAGATGAGCTATTTGCATCTCATGAGAAATTTGGAGGAGCAAGTCATGGAGGGATAGTTTAGTGAACACTTGGCTTATGGATGAATCTTAACTCATGTTTGTGTCACCAATAGAGGAAGAGAGGAGTTGCAGCACTCACCTTATCAGTTTCTTAGGGACAAGCAACATTTTGAACGGGAGGACTATAATATTCCCAATTAACCCAAGCTAATGGGAATATTCATTTTTTTAAATATTCCTAACTAGCCCAAGCTAGTAGGAATATTCAATGTCATTTTATTTTTATATTTTTAAGAATAAAATGTAAAGGAGAAAAAATAAAAACTCCTAAACATGAGAAGAAATCAATGCCCAATGTGAACAGAGTCAAATCAGGGCTTGCTCAATAAAATCCACTTGTATGTGAAACAGGTTCAAGCTATTTGACCGGGTCAACAGGACCAAATCATAAAGCGGTCTAGATACAATGAACCTCCTAGATGATCAACGCAGTCTTATGAGGAGATCCTCCACGTGAAAAGGGACAAATGGATGAAGGTGGTTTAGGGTTTTGCAAGCCCTAATCTTATATAAGGAAGGGAAAGACTCAAGGAGAGGTTGTTGATGATATTTTGATTTTGATATTGCTTGAGCAACTCAAAATTTATTGGTTGTTTAGCTAGAGAGAGAGGAATTTCTTGTTTAGGAATTCCTCTCCTTCCTTGAGGGTCTTTTGGAGGAGATTGTGCTGCATTGATCCACTATCTGGCATTTCGGTCAAGCTTCACCTTACATCTATAGCGCTGCTCCTATTTTTGGTTGATCTTTCCATGTGAGCTGTAGCAAGTGGAATCAGATCTATTCAGATCTGAAGAGTTCTATTGCATCTTTTCAGTGGGGAATTCATCTAAACCATTGGCAAGAGTGTAATAGATATTTTGAGCTCTAGATCCTTATCTTGGCATGAGGCCAAAGTGTGCATCACTTTTTCAGCGTAGTTAGCTTCAAAAACTACATTATTTTGCAGGCAGAGTTGCAGTTTTTATTTGCTAGCAGTCTGGAGGAGAGATCTCCGGTGAAAGGGCTTCTTTCCTTCACTGTGGTGATCCGTGGATTGGCCAACCAATCCATGTTGTATTTCAGATCTGATCTATTTTGTGATGTATCCTTCAAAAATTTCTAAATTTTACGACAAATCCATGGTGTAGATCTCAGATCTATTCAGTGTCCTTCACTTTCAGCTAAGATCCCCAAGGGGAATGTACTTAAAAGGCATTTTTTCATATAGATCCCATTTATATCTATCCTTTTGACCTTTGATATGTTATAGATCTGAAAATTAATGAAACATTGCTTCATATTTCTAAAAATTACGCTGTCTGGTTCATTCCCTATTTCTTGTGTCATAAAGCTTGGGTTTTAGGCCTTTTCTTCAAGTATAGATATGTATTTTCTAATGTAAGATCTTTGAATAATATTCTTAGATTTTCATACTTTTATCTCTGCATAAACTCACCTAAACCTTTAGAAAATACGCTCCCTAAGCTTCAGCAAATTTCTGCATACTCCAAGTCATGGGAAATTAGGGTTTTTAAGCCTAGTTGAGGAAGGAGGAACTGTTTAACTTAGCTAGAATTATTTTTTTGAGATTAAATTCAGAGCATAGCTCCCTCATGACCTAATATAAAATAAACTCCTGCCATTTCTCTTATTTTTACGCATAACTCTGAATACATATGTTTTAGGGCCTAAATCCTCACTTTTCCCCACCTTTTGCCTTATAAAAACACTCTATAAAGTTTCTGCTGAATATTTTATTGAAGATTAAGTTATTTTACATCTGTATGAGGTATATGGTTGTAGCTCCACATTGGTAATAACTCAGGTTTTTCCCAATCTATATTTGTTCCTGAAAAAGGGATATTACAGTGGTATCAGAGCAAGATCTTTGGCTTAGCCTGTGGCTTCAAGCCAAAGTGCTGATTCCCTGAAGGATGAATATTTCAAGCTCTATAGACAGTGTCTGCAGATGGCCAGGTATCCTTTGGATCTCATCCTTTTTTTTTCAAAGGTGACATATCCAGTAAATGCCCTTGCAGTCAATCTCTAGAATAGAATTTTGATATTCCTGAAAAGGGAAATTTATAGTGGTATCAGAGAAGAAACATAAATCAGAATTATGGAGAGGATGATTTTACTCTCATCAGTGTTTAGATCTAAGAATAGCCTCTCCAAAAAGGTAAATCGGAAAAGAGAAAGAAGATGCACCGAGACTCCGAGAGGGTTTCAAGGAGAAGAAAGTTGCAGTGAGACCTACAGAAGGTTTCAACAAGGAGAGGAAGACCCATGCACTTTCTACCCTCAGAAAGGAGATGTATTGTACAAAATAAACAAGAGCATGGCTCCACCACTTGGAAGAATGACAGAAGAGGAGATCTCCTTGCTCCTTTTCCAGACCCTGAAGGGTATTGAAGAAGATCTCAAGGAGACTAAAAGGGTGGAGACTTGTACCAGCGCTGGCACAACCTTGGAAGAGTAGCCTTCATGTTCAGTAATGAAGTAAGACTACATAGTTGCAAAAGAAGCTCTTGCTTCTACATCTCACTGAGGTATGATTAAAAATTCATCTATTGTCATTTCAGCACATTGTATGAAGATATCTACATCTTTGCATACTACTGATTTAGAGCAACAAAGTTGCACTGCACTGTGCAAAGGCAGTGAGGAAGAAGAGAGTAACCATTCCTCATTTGAGCATTCACATGGAAGATTCATTCATGAAGCAATAAAGGATGGAATGATGGATGGTAGACATCTTGAAGTGAGAAACCCTTTCTCCCTTCCAGATGACCCTTTCTCAATGAGCACACCCCTGCTCAAGGAGAAACTTCTACTTGCAGCAAATCCAAGGCCCTTTGGTTTTGGGAGGCCCTGTATGAGGAGAAGACCTCATGGGAAGAATTCATTAGAGGTGCACCTCAGCACATCATGGAGTGCAAAGTCTTCAACAGTTTGAGGAGGATATTCCCTTCTCACAGGAGCAGATAGTAGATGGGGGACATCTTCGGATGGATAACATCCCTCATGACTGTATTGGAAATTTCTTGAGCCATGCACATCATGATGGGAGGTTTTTTCATACCACCTATTTGGATCCTCATAGGGTCAAATTGATCCTCGGGAAGATTTCATTTCAAGATCCCATGAAATGCAGAAATTTGATTTGGGATGATGATAGCCCTCATGGGAGGAGTACCAAGATGAATGGTGAAGGAGACATCCACAATTAGTTGAGTGGATGTGGATGGAGAGCAAGAAGCTGGAGAGCTACCTGCAGATCTATGACACCGGGTAGCAGGAGGCTTGGCTGCACTGGTTTCTCTTGAAAGAGTTTGGTCATCACTCTCTTTCTAAGGGTGTGTGGCAGGATACTTGCATCATGGAGAAGCAAGGAGTATGGACACATTGTGTTGACATAATATTCTTCATGTTAATCACCATGTTTTCACTACATGATCTTGATGATGGGAGTATAGAGAGGCAGCAAAATATTTTGTTGCTTGGGATGTTCTTGAGACAGCAAGGGCAGATTTTCTCTCATAGTTTTCATGATGTTGCAGGAGTAGAAGATGGCACTATTATAGTGCAAAGGAGTTACTCCTTGACCTTATATGTTCAAGAAGGACTTTCTTCTGGGAAGGACTTCTCATATGTAGCAGCATTATGGGAGATGCCTTTGACATTCTTCATGTCAAAGATTGGAGCTATGTGTTGATGGGAGCCTATTTGCATAGGCCAACAGCGTTGTCACTTTGGAGCTGGGATTTATTGATGGAGTATTCCCAGGATCACTTCTCATTCAATGCACTTTGTGAGAAAAGAGGAGGTGAAGAAGATGAAGTGGTAGATGTAGACATCTATTACTGTGGTGTGATTTTCTTGACTTGGGTTCCCAATCTGGAGGAGAAGGACTTTCATGCAGCCCTTGGTTCATTCCCCTTCATGGGAGTGTGCCAAACTATTATTGAGGATTCATTCATGGATCCATGTATCTTCTTGCTTCCAACATATGGTGAGAGCTTTTGCTTGCATCCTCTTACCATCTTTTGGCAGTGCATTGCTCCGTAAGAGGGCAAGCTATTCATTGAGCTCCATGGTCTAAATTTTTCCAAATTATATGATGGAGACAACCATCTCTTATGTGGCCTTGGGCAAAGATGTTTTTCTTACATGTATCTCCATTTTATTTATATGATTAACCATGTAACAAGAAACAATTTGCCACGTATTCTTCTAAAGTAGCAGTATGTAAAACTGCGCTGTGAAGACTTGGTACTCTCTTGAATCAGATAGAACCTTCAGTATTTCCTTCATGATGATGATAGGCATGTTCTCAATTTCTGATATTGCCTTTATCTTGATGGGAGACATGATGTAGAGTGAGACACATGGTTTGGATGTGTTCTTTTTGGAAGTAGGTTCCCACATTTTCTGCAGTACATGTTCTAATGGGAACATTGGAAGAGTTGTGGCCACCATGACCAAACACTTGTTTCTCTTGGAGGTAGGCCATGTGTGTGATGGGATACCTTATGATGATACCCTTCTATCCATCACATATGGAACATTTTGGGCTAACTGGTTTTACAGCGTTGGAGGGAGGATCTTTGTAGATCTAATCTTCATGATGCCACTTGAGGGCAATATCCTTGCAGCCCAAGATCAGTTTTCACTCTACACTTATCTTAAGTGGAGAGGTGAACAGCGTGGGATATGTTATGATGCTTACCACTTGTAGATTTTCAGCCCACCTTCTTTGCTGGAGCTCAAGTTGGAAGAGGATTTTCTGAAGTTGCCTTATCTGGAGGTAACTAGATTCTGATGGATGATAGCATGGGTGTGGGAGACACTCATTGGGAGAAATTTTCCCCATGTTCTTCATCACTCCTACCTTAATGAGGCCATTGAGCAACAAGGATATCACCACTTGCCCCTTCCAATTTCTCATGATGTACACTTTCTATCTTACACTTGGAGGAAATCATTTGAGGATAGATTCATTGCTTATCATTTTTAGCCATCGTGGGGTCCATTAATGAGGCCACAATAAGAGGGAAGGAGAAGTTTGTTCTACCCTGCAATTTCTTGAGGACAAGCAACATTTTGAAGGGGGGGGATTGTAATATTCCTAACTAGCCCAAGCTAGTAGGAATATTTAATGTCATTTTATTTTTATATTTTTATGAATAAAATGTAAATGAGAACAAATAAAAACTCCTAAACATGAGAATAAATCAATGCCCAATGTGAACAGAGTCAAATCAGGGCTTGGTCAATAAAATCCACTTGTATGTGAAATAGGTTCAAGCTATTTGACCGGCTCAACAGGACCAAATCATAAAGAATTCCAGATACAATTAACCTCCTTGATGATCAGCGCAGTCATATGAGGAGATCCTCCATATGAAAAGGGAAAAATGGATGAAGGTGGTTTAGGGTTTTTCAAACCCTAATCTTATATAAGGAAGGGAAAGACTCAAGGAGAGGTTGTTGTTGATATTTCAATTTTGAGATTTCTTGAGCAACTCAAACTATCTTGGCTATTTAGCTAGAGAGAGAGGAATTTCATATTTAGGAATTCCTCTCCTTCCTTGAGGGTCTCTTGGAGGAGATTGTGCTACATTGATCCACTATCTGGCATTTTTTCCAAGCTTCACCTTGCATCCATAGCGCTGCTCCTGTTGTGGGTTGATCTATACATGTGAGCTGTAGCAAGTGGAATAAGATCTATTCAGATCTGAAGAGTTCTATTGCATATTTTCAGTGGGGAATTCATCTAAACCATTGGCAAGAGTGCAATAGCTGTTTTGAGCTCCAGATCCTTATCTTGGCATGGGGAAAAAGTGTGAGTCAATTCATCAGTGTAGTTAGATTTAGCAACTACATTATTTTGCAGGCAGAGTTACAGTGTTTATTTGCTAGCAGTTTGGAGGAGAGATCTCTTGTGAAAGGGCTTCTTTCCTTCACGGAGGTGATCCGTGGATTGGCCAACCAATCCATGTCATATTTTAGTTCTGACCTATTGTGTGATGTATTCTTTGGAATTTTATGAAGATTACTACAGATCCATGGTGTAGATCTCAGATCTATTCAGTGTCCTTCACTTTCAGCTGAGATCCCCAAGGGGAATGTACTTGAAAGGAATTTTTGCATATAGATCCCATTTAGATCTATCCTTTTGACCTATGAACTATTATATATCTGAAAATTAATGAAACACTACTTCATATTTCTGAAAATTACGCTGTCTGGTTCATTCTCTATTTCTTGTGTCATAAAGCTTGGGTTTTAGGCCTTTTCTTCAAGTATAGATCTGTATTTTCTAATGTAAGATCTTTGAATCATATTATCATCTTGTCATACTATTATCTCTACATAAAATCACCTAACCCTTCAGAAAATATTCTCTCTAAGCTTCAAAAAAATTCTGCATACTACAAGTCATGGGAAATTAGGGTCTTTAAGCCTAGTTGAGGAAGGAGGAACTATTTAACTTAGCTAGACTTATTTGTTTGAGCTGAAATTTGGAGAATAGGTCCCTCATGACCTAATATAAAATAACCTCTCGAAATTTCTCTTATTTTTATGCATAACTCTGAATACATACGTTTTAGGGCCTAAATCCTCACTTTTCCGCACCTTTTTCCTTATAAAAACGATGTATAAAGTTGCTGCTGAAAATTTTATTGAATATTTAGTGATTTTAAATTTTTATGAGCTATATGGCTATAGCTCTACATTGGTGATAACTCATGTTATTCATAATCTGTAGCTATTCTTGAAAATGGGATATTACAGTGGTATCAGAGCAAGATCTTTGGCTCAGCCTGTGGCTTCAAGCCAAAGTGTTGACTCCCTGAAGGAGGATTATTTCAAGTTCTATAGATAGAGTCTGCAGATGGCCAGGTAGCCTCTGGATCTCATCCTTCTTCTTTTTTTCAAAGGTGACATATCCAGTAAATGCCCCTACAGTCAATCTCTGGAAAAGAATTTTGATATTCCTGAAAAGGGAAATTTATAGTGGTATCAGAGAAGAAAAAAAGATAAGAATGATGGAGAGGATAAGTTTACTCTCATCATTGTTCAGATCTAAGAAGAGCCTCTCCAAAGAGGTAAATTAGAAAAGAGAAAGAAGATGCACCGAGACTCCTAGAGGGTTTCAAGGAGAAGAAAGTTGTAGTAAGACCTACAGAAGGTTTCAAGAGGGAGAGGAAGACCCATGCACTTCCTACCCTCACAAAGAAGATTCATTTTAAAGAATAAACAATATAATGGCTCCACCACTTGGAAGAATGACAGAAGAGGAGATCACCCAGCTCCTTTTCCAGACCCTGAAGGGTATTGAAGAATATCTCAAGGAGATTGAAAGGAAGGAGACTTGTACCAGCGTTGGTACAACCTTAGAAGAGAAGCCTTCATGTTCAGTAATGAAGGAAGACTACATAGTTGCAAAAGAAGCTCTTGCTTCTACATCTCACTGAGGTATGATTAAAAATTCATCTATTGTCATTACAGCACATTGTATGAAGAGATCTACATCTTTGCATGCTGCTAATTTAGAGCAATAGAGTTGCACTGTGTTGTGCAAAGGTCATGAGGAAGAAGAGAGAAACCATTCCTCATTGGATCATTCACATGGAAGCTTTATTCATGAATCAATAAAGGGTGGAATGATGGATGGTAGACATCTTGAAGTGAGAAACCCTTTCTCCCTTCTAGATGACCCTTTCTCAATGAGCACACCCTTGCTCAAGGAGAAACTTATACTTGCAGCAAATCCAAGGCCCCTTTGGTTTTGGGAGTCCCTGTATGAGGATAAGACCTCATGGGAAGAATTCATTAAAGGTACACCTTAGAACATCATGGAGTGCAAAGCTCTTCAATAGTTTGAGGATGATCTTCCCTTCTCACAGGAGAAGATAGTAAATGGGGGACATCTTCGGATGGATAACATCGCTCATGAATGTGTTGTTCACTACTTGAGCCATGCACATCATGATGGGAAGTTTTTTCCTACCACCTATTTGTATCCTCATAGGATCAAATTGATCCTCGGGAAGATTGCATTTCAAGATCCCATGAAATGCAGAAATATGATTTGGGATGATGGTAGCCGTCATGGGAGGAGTACCAAGATGAATGATGGAAGGAGACATCCACAATTGGTTGAGTGGATGTGGATGGAGAGCAAGAAGCTGGAGAGCTACTTGCATATCTATGACACCGGGTAGCAAGAGGCTCGGCTACACTGGCTGCTCTTGAAAGAGTTTGGTCATCACTCTCTTTCTAAGGGTATGTGGAAGGATACTTACATCATGGAGCAGCAAGGAGTATGGACACATTGTGTTGACATAATATTCTTCATGTCAATCACCATGTTTTCACTACATGATCTTGATGATGGGAGTATATAGAGGCAAAAAAATATTTTTTTGCTTGGGATGTTCTTGAGAGAGCAAGGGTAGATTTTCTCTCATAGTTTTCATGATGTTGCAGGAGTAGAAGATGGCACTATTATAGTGCAAAGGGGTTACTCCTTGACCTTATATGTTCAATAATGACTTTCTTCATGGGAAGTACTTCTGATATGTAACATCATTATGGGAGATTCCTTTGACATTCTGCATGTCAAAGATTTGAGCTATATGTTGATGGGAGCCTATTTTCATAGGCCAACAACGTTGTCACTTTGGAGCTAGGATTTATTGATGGAGTATTCCCAGGATCACTTCTCATTCGATGCACTTGGTGAGCAAAGAAGAGGTGAAAGATGAAGTGGTAGATGGAGACATCTATTACTGTGGTGTGCTTTTCTTGACTTGGGTTTCCAAGCAGGAGGAGAAGGACTTTCATGCAGCCCTTGGTTCATTCCCCTTCATGGGAGTGTGCCAAACTATTATTGAGGATTCATTCATGGATCCATGTATCTTCTTGCTTCCAACATATGGTGAGAGCTTTTGCTTGCATCCTCTTACCATCTTTTGGCGGTGCATTGCTCCACAAGAGGGCAAGCTATTCATTGAGCTCCATGGTCTACATTGGGACAAATTATATGATGGAGACAACCATCTCTTATGTGGCCTTGGGCAAAGATGTTTTTCTTACATGTATGTTCATTTTATTTATATGATTAACCATGTAACAAGAAACAATTTACCATGTATTATTCTAAAGTAGCAGTATGTAAAACTGCGCTGTGAATACTTGGGAAACTGTTGGTACTCTCTTGCATCACATAGAACCTTCAGTATTTCCTGTTGATCAACGGTTTTCATTGATGTCAACCCAAGCAGCACCAGGGGCTAACCCAATATTTCATGGGAATTTTGACTTACCAAGTTAATATATTCTTGGTCAATAATTCTTTTGATGGTTTCTAATTGTCGAGATGTTTCCATTGATATATGGCACACCATGTAATTCCTCATGGTTTGAGAGATATTCATGTTTGAAGTTTGTACCCCCAATTAGTGGGCTAAAACCCCATGGGGTTGGGGCATGGGTCATTGAAAATTCATAATTAATATTTTTTAAGCTCCTAAAATCCCTCCCATGTTCACTTACTGAAGCCCCTCTCAACCTAAGCATTTATATAAATTTTGATCCTCATTTCCTCATGCAAGGGATTCGGCCACCTAAAACAGGGCATCGTGGAATTTTCACTCTAACTTCTTTTATACGAAATTTCAGAAGCTGAAATTTGTATGAGGTGAAGCCAAAATCCTGAGGAAGATGCAGTAAAAAATTCAGATCAAGGTGCGCAATATTTGTTTAGATATGATCTGTGGAAGTCATAGTTGTTTTAAGCTCCTCAAATTCATCTCAAAGAAGTGACCTTGGTAAAATCGTCATAACTCTCTATCTGAGTATCAGATTGAAATTTTGTAAAAATTGGCAGATAGTGCACAGTATTTAGCTTTCTCTCTATCAATTTTAGAGCCAAATGAAGAAAAAATAACATGTCGCACGACATACAAATGCGCTCTGCTGAAACAGTTCATAATTAGGGCATTGTGAGAGGTTGGGTATAACTCTCTCTGGAAGAATCCAAATTGGGTCAGAACTATGGAATTTGAAAGAAAACTTAGAGGACTAATACAGGACTGAAAATCAGATATTGAGGATCTGAAATAACATAGATACACAAGAATCAATATCAAGCTCCTAGAAGGCAAAGAAAAAGCTTGATCATGTGTTGTCAAGGGTTGAAAAGGACCAGACTTTGTAGGGCAGCAAAGCAAAGCAAGGTGCAATAGAGGGTAGCATGAAATGTGCATCAACCAAGGTGCATAACAGTAGTATGAAGTTCATCATATGAAGTCTTCAAGTGGGTAGAACTACACACAATCATTGTAAAGGTATCTTTGTACTAAGTCATTGTAAATACATTATTGTAAAAATTGTACTAGTGTCTATTTACTAAGGGTTGAAGAGGCAGTGTTGGGAGGTCTAGGATCATCACTAGGCGGTTGTGTCAAAGTTGGGGTTATGGTCTAGTATATCTTCTTCTTCTACATCATTCTATATCATTATAAAGTGGGCCATTTTCCCTGGTACGGGAGTCCATTCTTATTTTATTCTTCTATAGGGTGGTAGGGTGGTGCTAGGTTGAGTTGTAGCTCATTGGGTGTTTGGCATCCATTCAGTTGACTACTGAAGAATCTCTGGCATTGGAGCATCCATCCAGTGGGAGCTGGAGAATAATGCTTTTCTAGATTCTAGGGAGTTGGAGCTTTATTTTCAATTGGAGTTGAATATTAAAGAATTATTAGAAAAGCATCAGGTGGTTTTTGTCCCAGAGTGGGTTTCCACCTTAAAAACTATGTGCATTTGTGTTCCTCTTGTTTTCTGCTATCATTGTAAAAACATTGATAATAATTGAAGATTAACTAATGCTCTAATTGAAATGAATACTGACTCACGCCCCCCTCTCAGTACTTCCAACAATTGGTATTGGAGCTTGGTTCCTTCAATAGCAGTTTAACAGCTGGAAGGAAGTCATGGGGCATACCAAGAATGGTGTACCTCTATTCAATGAAAATAATTATGCACTCTGGAAAGGAAGAGTGTAGGACTATCTCTTGGGGCAAGTTTACGAAGTATGGGACACTGTTCAAAATGGATTTACATCAACTACGAATGAACAAGGTAAGAAGAATTTGGTAAATGATGCAAAAGCAAAGAATATTATTATCAGTGGACTTATTGAATCTGTTTATCATAAGGTGTTGGGTTGTAAAACTTCCAAAAATGTATGGGACAAGCTTGAGAATATATATGCAGGTGACTCAAATGTAAAAGAAGAAAATCTTCAAATCTATAGAGAAAAATTTGAGCAACTCAAAATGAAAGAAGATTGCAACATTGTTGCATACTTCCAATACGTTGATGAAACAACCAATACTCTGGAAGGATTGGGAGAGCTAATTGATGAGAAGACTATTATATGGAAGATTATTAGAACATTACCAGGGAGATTCAACCCAAAGGTATCGGTCTTAGAATACAATGCAAATCTGGACAAACTCAGCAAAGAGGAATTACATGGAGTTCTCATAGCATATGAAATGAGACTTGATGAGGAAGAGGGTACTTGGCATCTAGAAATTGTGTTCGTTGCATCTAAGAAAACCAATAAGGATAAACAACCTTCAATTGAAAAGACATGCACCTGCAAGTGTGAAGAAAAGGGAGATGATGAAGAAGGTCTTTTAGATGAATAATATGCTTACCTCAAGAGAAAACTAAAAAATTGGTAAGGAACAATTCAAAGGTAAACTTCCATTGATATGTTTCAGCTGTAATGAGGTTGGTCATTTTGCAGAAAAATGTCCAAACAGAAGTAATGGCAACTCAAAAGGAAAGAAAGGCTTTAAGAAATTCAACAAGCAAGGATCCAAAAGGAAATTTCTCTCTAAAGAAGATAGCTCATCATCCGATCAAGAAAATGACAATGAAGAAGAAGCCAATGAGAGAGTATTTTTTATGGCCAAGCACAATAAACAAGAGGTATCAAACAATGAAGAAGAAGGATGGCCATAGAATAATTTCATGAGGAAGCAATCAAGCTTATAAAAGATCTCAAGGCAGAGAAGATTCGTTCCAATACTCTTGATGAACAAGTTCAAGGTCTCAAAATTGAAGTTGAAGAACACAAATGCATTGAAAAATCACTTCAAAAGAAGTTGGAAGAAAGCATCCAAGAAAGGGAAGAATTAGAAGCCAAAGTAGTCTCATGGCGTGAGGAAGTGAAGAAAGGAAAAAATATCCAAAATTATGCCAACAACTCAAGGGCATTGGAAGAAATCATCAACAATCAATGATCTTACAATGACAGAACTGGCATTGGTTACAAAGAAGAAGAAGTAGGACCTTCTACAACAAAATACAATGAACCTATGAGATCTAACATGCATGTAGCCTTCACTAGACAAGATTCACAAGAACAGCCTTACAAGACAATTCCTCGACGAAAATTTCCATCCAGGTACCAACATATTTTTTATGGCTATTGTTATTCATGTGGAAAATTTGGTCATAAAGCTGTAGAATGTTGCACGTACCCTAGGAACGAATACAATTCCAGGAGATCTGTCAAATATGAACCTCCCAAGGCTCAGAGAAACATCAATAGATTTGAAAATTTAAGAAATAATATTGAATGTTACAAATGTTGAAACTTTGGACACATAGCCAAAGACTGCATAATTGAAAATCCTCCAGAAGAATCTTCAAAGCCATAGAACGAATGAACATGGAAGAAGAAGAAGAATGATAATTGTGCTCTCACTTTCAAGGCTTAAAAGAACAAAGATGTGTGGTATGTTGATAGCGGTTTCTCAACGCATACGACTGGAGATAGAAATAAATTTGTATCTCTAAAAGAGAATAAGGATGGAACCGTGTCCTTTGGAAATGATGGAGCTTCAAATGTTATAGGATCAGGTACTGTCACTCTTGGAAGCAAAGATGCTCTAGCCAAGAATGTTCTATTGGTTGAAAACATGAATCACAATCTTCTCAGTGTTGGACAAATGTGTGATCAAGGACACACAATACTATTCAACTCCACGAAATGTGAAATCAGGAAAGGCATGTATGGTGAAATTGTGGCTATAGCAAGTCAAGCTCCAAATGACACATATGTTCTGGATGAAGCAATTAAAGCATGTCTAATAGCTAAAGAGGATGATACAATAATTGGTAGCAATGATGATCGACTAAGTAAGAAGTTTGCTACAAAGGTGCAAAGTGATTTCGAGATGTATTTACTTGGTGAGCTGACATACTTCTTAGGGCTTCAAATATCTCAGCAAGAGAAAGGAATATTTATATGTCAAGCCAAGTACATCAAGGAAATTCTCAAGAAATTTAAAATGGAAGATTGCAAACCCATCCTTACTCCAATGGTAACAGGTTGCAAATTGAGCATAGACGACTCATCTAAGGATGTGGATCAAAGCTTGTACAGATCTATGATTAGTAGTCTTCTATATGTAATAGCCTCCCGATCAGATGTTATGCAAGCAGTTGGACAAGTAGCAAGATTCCAAGTAGCACCAAAAGAATCACATATTAAATACTCACCACCATTGGAAAATATTCACCAGAAGCTTGGGATTCTCCCAAGTTCTCATTATATTTTCCTTTTTCAGAATATAAAGGGTGAGTGGAAGTAGATTACAGGTCTGCAGGACGGTTGTGTGTCAGGGGGAGTGGAAGTGTGTACAGGTCTGTCGGTTGGTTGTGTTTCAAGGGGAGTTACCCTTTGCCATTGATGTCAAAGGGGGAGATAATGTTGTAGGAAGAGGTGTCATGATCGTAGGGGGAGTACTTGTGTTGCCATCAATGCTAAAGAGGGAGATTGTTGATCAGCGGTTGTCATTGATGTCAACCCAAGCAGCACCAGGGGCTAACCCAATATTGCATGGGTATTTTTACCTACCAAATTAATATATTCTAGGTCAATAATTCTTTTTATGGTTTCTACTTGTTGAGATGTTTCCATTGATATATGGCATGCCATGTAATTCCTCGCGGTTTGAGAGATATTCATGTTTGAAGTTTGTACCCCCAGCTAGTGGGCTAAAACCCCATGGGGTTGGGGCATGGGTCATTGAAAATTCCTAATTAATATTTTTTAAGCTCCTAAAATCCCTCCCATGTTCACTTATTGAAGCCCCTCTCAACCTAAGCATTTATATAAATTGTGATCCTCATTTCCTCCTTATGCAAGGGATTCGGACACCTGAAATAGGTCATCGTGGAATTTTCACTCTAACTTCTTTTCTACGAAGGTTCAGAAGCTGAAATTTTTATGACGTGAAGCCAAAATCCTAAGGAAGCTGCAGTAAAACTTTCAGATCAAGGTGCACAACAGTTTTGGAGATATGATCTATGGAAGTCATAGTTTTTGTAGGCTCCTGAAATTCATCTCAAAGAAGTGACCTTGGTAAAATCTTCATAACTCTCTCTCTGAGTATCAGATTAAAATTCTATAAAAGGCGGCAGCTATCGCATATTCTATAGTTTTATCTCTATAAATTTTAGATCCAAATGAAGAAACAGTGACATGTGGCACGCCATACAAGTGCACACTGCTGAAACATTCCATAATTAGGGCATTGTGAGAGATTGGGTATAACTCTCTCTGGAAGAATCCAAATTGGGTCAGACCTATGGCATTAGAAATATGACTCAGAGGAATACTGTAAGACTAAAAATTAGATATTGAGGATCTGAAATAACAGAGATACACCAGATTCAATATTGAGCTCCTAGAAGGCAAAGAAAAAGATAGATCATGTGTTGTCAACGGTTGCAAAGGACCAGACTTTCTAGGGCAGCAAAGCAAAGCAAGGTGTAGCAGAGGGTAGTATGAAAATAGCGTCAACCAAGGTGCATAATAGAAAAAATAAGTTCATCATATGAAGTCTTCAAGTGGGTAGTACTGCATACAATCATTGTAAAGGTATCTTTGTACTAAGTCATTGTAAATACATTATTGTAAAAATTGTACTAGTGTCTATCTACCAAGGGTTGAAGAGGCAGTGTTGGGAGGTCTAGGATCATCATTAGGTGGTTGTGTCAAAGTTTGGGTTATGGTCTAGTATATCTTCTTCTTCTACATCATTCTATATCATTGTAAAGTGGACCATTTTCCCTGGTACGAGATTCCATTCTTATTTTATTCTTCTATAGGGTGGTAGGGTGGTGCTAGGGTGAGTTGTAGCTCATTGGGTGTTGGGGCATCCATTCAGTTGACTACTAAAGAATCTCAAGCATTGGAGCGTCCATCCAGTGGGAGCTAGAGAAGAATGCTTTTCAATATTCTAGGAAGTTGGAGCTTTATTTTCAATTGGAGTTGAATATTAAAGAATTATTAGAAAAGCATTAGGTGGTTTTTATCCCGGAGTGGGTTTCCACCTTAAAAACTATGTGCATTTGTGTTCCTCTTGTTTCCCGCTATCATTGTAAAAATACTGATAATAATTGAAGATTAACTACTTCTCTAATTGAAAAGAATATTGATTCATCCCCCCCCTTCTCAATATTTACAACATTTCCTTCATGATGATGATATTCATGCTGTCAATTGCTGATATTGCTTTTATCTTGATGGGAGACATGATGTTGAGTGAGACACATGGTTTGGATGTGTCCTTTTTGGAAGTAGGTTCCCACATTTTCTGTTGTACATGTTCTAATGGTAACATGGGAAGAGTTGTGGCCACCATGACCAAACACATGTTTTATCTCGGATGTGGGCCATGTGTGTGATGGGATACCTTATGATGATACCCTTTTTTCCATCACATATGGAACATTTTGGGCCAATTGGTTTTACAACGTTGGAGGGAGGATCTTTGCAGATATAATCTTCATGATGCAACTTGAGGGCAATATACTTGCAGCCCAAGATCAGTTTGCACTCTATAATTATCTTAAGTGGAGAGGTGAACAACGTGGGGTAGTCTATTATGCTTACCACTTGCAGATTTTCAGCCCACCTTCTTTGCTGGAGCTCAAGGTGGAAGAGGATTTTCTGAAGTTTCCTTATCTGGAGGTAACTAGATTCTTATGGATGATAGCATGGGTGTGGGAGACACTCATTGGGAGAAATTTTCCCCATGCTTTTCATCACTCCTACCTTAATGAGGTCATTGAGCAACAAGGAGATCACCACTTGCACCTTCCAATTTCTCATGATGTACACTTGCTATCTTACACTTGGAGGAAATCATTGGAGGACAGATTCATTTCTTATCATTTTCAGCCATGGTGGGGTCCATTGATGCGGCCACAAGAAGACAGAAGGAGAAGTTTGTTCTACCCTGCAGTTTCTTGAGGACAAGCAAAATTTTGAAGGGGGAGGACTGTAATATTCCTAACTAGCCCAAGCTAGTAGGAATATTGAATGTCATTTTATTTTTATATTTTTATGAATAAAATGTAAAGGAGAACAAATAAAAACTCCTAAACATGAGAATAAATCAATGACCAATGTGAACAGAGTCAAATCAGGTCTTGCTCAATAAAATCCACTTGTATGTGAAACAGGTTCAAGCTATTTGACCGGGTCAACATGAACAAATCATAAAGCAGTTAAGATACAATGAACCTCTTAGATGATGAGTGTAGTCTTATGAGGATATCCTCCATGTGAAAAGGGATAAATGGATGAAGGTGGTTTAGGGTTTTGCAAACCCTAATCTTATATAAGGAAGGGAAAGACTCAAGGAGAGGTTGTTGATGATATTTCAATTTTGAGATTTCTTGAGCAACTCAAACTCTCTTGGCTATTTAGCTAGAGAGAGAGGAATTTACTGTTTAAGAATTCCTCTCCTTCCTTGAGGGTCTCTTGGAGGAGATTGTGCTGCATTGATCCACTATCTGGCATTTTTTTCAAGTTTCACCTTACATCTATAGTGCTGCTTCTATTGTGGGTTGAGCTATCCATGTGAGCTTTAGCAACTAGAATCAGATCTATTCAGATCTGAAGAGTTCTATTGCATCTTTTCAATGGGGAATTCATCTAAACCATTCACAAGAGTGCAATAGCTGTTTTGAGCTCCAAATCCTTATCTTGGCATGAGGCCAAAGTGTGCATCACTTCATCAGCACATTTAGCTTCAGAAACTGTTTTATTTTGCAGGCAAAGTTGGAGTGTTTATTTGCTAGCAGTTTGGAGGAGAGATCTCCAGTGAAAGGGCTTCTTTCCTTCACTGAGGTGATCCGAGGATTGGCCAACCAATCCATCTCATATTTTAGATCTGATCTACTATGTGATATATTCTTCAGAAATTTTTGAAGTTTACTGCAGGTCCATGGTGTCGATCTCAGATCTATTCAATGTCCTTCACTTTCAGCTAAGATCCCCAAGGGGAATGTACTTAAAAGTCATTTTTTCATATAGATCCCATTTAGATATATCCTTTTGACCTTTGATATATTATAGATATGAAACTTAATGAAACACTACTTCATATTTCTGAAAATTACGTTGTCTGGTTCATTCTCTATTGCTTGTGTCATAAAGCTTGGGTTTTAGGCCTTTTATTCAAGTATATATCTATATTTTCTAGTGTAAGATATTTGAATCATATTATTAGCTTTTCATACTTTTATCTCTGCATAAAATCACCTAACCCTTCAGAAAATACGCTCTCTAAGCTTCATAAAATTTCTACATACTCCAAGTCATGGGAAATCAGGGTTTTTAAGCCTAATTGAGGAAGGACGAACCGTTTAACTTAGCTATACTTATTTTTTTGAGCTGAAATTTAGAGCATAGGTCCCTCATGACCTAATATAAGATAACCTCCTACCATTTCTCTTATTTTTGCGCAAAAATCTGAATACATACGTTTTAGGGCCTAAATCCTCACTTTTCCCCACCTTTTGCCTTATAAAAATGCTGTATAAAGATGATGCTGAATATTTTATTGAATATTCAATAATTTTACATCTGTATAAGGTATATTGATATAGCTCCACATTGGTAATATCTCAGGTTATTCCCAATCTGTAGTTGTTCCTGAAAAAGGGATATTACAGTTTTTTTCTAATTTTCTGTTTAATGAATGAGTGTGTAAAGGAGCATTATAAAAACTCCTAAATTATTGAATAAATCAATTCCGCATGTGAACAAAGCTAAATCTGGGCTATTTCAAATAAACACCCTTATGTGTGAAAGGGACTGGATCAACTGACTGGGTCAACCATGACCAAATCAACAGCGTTGTCTAGAAGGAGTGATCTTCATTGGGATACAATGTAGTTTTATTTGGAGGAGACTCATGTGAAAATAGCTATTCCATTGAATATGGTTTAGGGTTTTGCAAGCTCTCAAATTATAAAAGGAAGAGGAGGACAACATGAGAGGGTTGTTGATGTGATTACATTTTTCAAAGTTTATTGTATTTTTAGACATATCTCATTATCCTTGTTGTTTAGCAGAGAATAGTGCTATTTAGCACAAGAATATCCTATTTAGGAATCCCATATCTTTCCTTTAGAGGCCTCTTGGAATAACTTTACATTTCTTGTCCACTATCAAGCTGAAGGCCAAGCTTCTACCTCCAACTACAACATAGATCCTTTTGAGGGTTTGGTTCTCTTTGTAAGCTGCAGCAAGTGGAGGCTATATCTATTCATATCTAGGCCAGTCTAGTGCCTCTTTTTAGTGGGAGAGTCTTCTATTCCATTGGCAAGAGAGTATTGGATCATTGAAGCATCAGATACACATCTTGGCATTAGGCCAAACTAATATTAAACCCTACAATGCAGTTTATCTTCCAGATCTGCATTTTTATGTAGGTGTTGTTGCACAGACTTTTGGCATAACATTTTGGAGGATTATTTCTCATGTGTTACGGATCTTCCCTTCACTTTAGAGATCCACTGATTTCAGATCTATTTCATGTCATATTCAGATTTGATCTGAATACTGTTTTATATGCTTCAGAATTTCTCAATATTCCGTAGATCTGTAGCTTTAGATCTCAGATCTACTCCATGTGCTTCATGTATTATTAAAAACCCCAAGGGGTATTTGAAGTAGAGACTCTATAGTATATGGATTTGTCATATATCTGATTGTTCATGCATTATTTTGCTCTAGATCTAAGTTGTAATCAACAGTTGTTGCAGCCTAATAAAAATAACGCTGTCAAGGCAATTTCTGCTTATTTGTATGGTTGTTGCACCTCTTTTTGAGGATATTTCTTCATTGGAGACTTCTATTTCCTATTCTACATTGTATGGGCTTCATTATACATCTAATTCGTTGTTATAAACGATAGAGAAGGGTCTCCATATTGGCCTCCTGCAAATATCTTGATGATCTACGTTATTTTAATGCTTCAATGTTTATTATTGTTGCATGTTCCCATTTGGGATATTACAAACACATATGTTAAAATTCCTTTTTTGCAGGAAATTAAAGAAATTATGATATATGCAAAAACAATAAAGGAATTGTGCATTAAGCAATCAGGCAGAAGAAATAAGGATCCACCTACAATCCAGGTAATTGGAAGTCTATCAAGTCTTATGTCTACAAATGCAGTCATTGAAAAATATGTTGATTCAGGAATTCCTATGGTTACCATTTTGATTAAAAAAAATTCAATGCCAAATACTTTAATATACTTGGGAGCAATTATCAATGTTATGACTACTGAGACTATGAATAACTGAATCTGAACAACATTAGACCGACTACTACAGTTTTAGAAGTTGCAGACAGATCTAAAGTTTTCCCAAAAGGTATATTAGAAGATATCATTGTCTCACTGGATTCATGGGAGTATCCTGTAGACTTCTTCATTTTGCAGCCAAAAACAAATTTAGGAGGGCATCCCTTAATTTTAGGCAGACCATGGTTAGCTATTGTAGATGCTTACATTTGATTCAAGTCAGGAAGTATGATTATTACACATGGAGATGAAAGAAAGAATGTTACATTATATCCTCCCGTTCAGTCTCCATATTTATTATCATGGCTTGATGGAGAAGAACCACAAGAACTTCAATATGTTATTAGTCTTAATCAAGTTTATAATTTTAGAGAGGAGGAAGAAAATGAGGAATTATTAGATCTATTCATCTCAGACCAAATATTTCAGAGCAGCTTAGAGCAACTCAATATGAAGCTGCTAGTTATCTTTTAAATGAATGTTTTCATGAAAATTGCACAATACAGTCATTTAAAAATACATTCGAAATAATTTTTCCTGTAAATTCAATTACCACTTCAAATAGAAAAACCATTGAAATCAGTCCTGAAAGACATTTCAATATTGGTAATCATTTATAGTCATCAGAAGAGGAAAAGCTAATAACATTATTGCAAAAATATTTAAAATATTTTGACTGGGATTACAAATAAATGCCCATAATTCATCCCAAAACATGTATCCATCACATTTACACTAATGATCAAATTAAACCGGTAAGGAAAACACAAAGATGGATGAACCCCATGATGAAGGAAATAGTGAAAGAGGAATTACAGAAATTATTACAAGTTGGATTTATCTATCCAATTTCCGATAGTCAATGGGTTTCACCCTTAGTTGTAGTTCCTAAGAAAAACGGGAAATGGAGAATCTATGTGGGTTATAGAGAACTCAATAAAGCTACATTAAAAGATCATTTTCCTTTACCATTTATTGATCAAGTTTTAGATTCATTAGTTGGAAAGAAATTATTTTCATTTCTGGATGGATTTAGCGGATATAATCAGATAAAGATAGCATTAGAAGATCAAGATAAGACAACATTCACATGCCCATGGGGAACATACGCATACAATGTATTACCCTTTAGTTTGTGTAATGCACCTGCTACTATTCATAGAGCAGTTCTTGCAATCTTTACTGAATTGATCCATGAGTGTGTAGAAGTTTATATGGATGATTTCACTTTGTACTGTACTACATATGATTATTGTTTACAAAATATTGAAAAAGTGTTAAAAAGATGCATCGAGAAAAATCTATCACTCAGTAATGAAATTTTTTTGATGATGCTAACTAAGGGGATAGTGTTGGGACACCATTTTTCCTCTTCAGTAATTAGGGTGGACCCTGTAAAAATTCAAGTCATTGTGAATTTAATACCACCCACAACACAAAAAAAAGTTAGAATTTTCTTGGGTTATGCATGCTACTATCAGAGATTTATTGAAAATTTCAGTAAAATAGCTTTGCCATTATTCAAGTTACTTGTAAAATATGTGGAATTTCAATGAACAAATAATTGTCAGAATGCATTTGAAAAATTAAAAGAAAAATTATCGATTGCACCCATTCTTAGAGGACCTAATTTGTCTTTTCCATCTCACATTTCAACTGATGCATCCGATACTGCTATTGGAGCATCACTTGGACAAAAAGGGAATCGATTCAATTATGCTATATATTTCATCAGTAAAAACTTAACACCACCAGAATTGAATTACATTGTTACAGAGAAAGATATGTTAGTTGTAGTACATGCAGTTAATAAGTTTTGACATTATATAACAGTTTATCAAGTTTATATTCACACCGATCATTCTGCTATAAAATATTTAATGAACAAATCAATCAAAAATGGCAGAATAACTAGGTGGTTGTTATTAATGCAATAATTTAACATTACTGTAAAAGATCAACTAGGGAAAGATAATCAAGTTTCAGACTTTCTATCAAGAATATATTCACCTGGTGATCCAAATCCAGTATCAGACAATTTTCCAGATGAACATTTATTGGCTATAAATGTCAAAACTCCATGGTTTGTAGATATAGATAACTATTTATCATCTAGAATCCTACCATATCATTACAAAAACAAGCAAAAATGAAGAATAATTAGAGAAAGTTCTAGGTATAGCTGGGTTAATGGAGATCTATTTTATACTGGCGCTGATTTAATGATTAGAAAATCTGTAAGAGAAGATGAGATTATTGAAATTTTGAAAGCATGTCACGGCGAACCATGTGGTGGTCATTTTTCAGATAAGAGGAAAACATACAAAGTGCTGAAACTTGGCTACTACTAGCCATCCATCTTCAAAGAATCCAAATCTTATGTGAAAAGATGTGACAATTTCCATATAATTGGTAGATCAGTGCCATCAAATGAAATGCCATTAAATCCACAAGTACTGATTGAACCATTTGAACAATGGGCCTTAGATTTCATGGGACCAATCAACCCTCCATCCAATGGAAATAAGTACATCCTTGTATGTACATATTATGTAACTAAATGGGTGGAAGCAAAGGCAGTAGCACGGGAAATAGAAGATATCATTGTGTCTTTTCTGTTTGAAGAGATATTTGTAAGATATGGAGTTCCGATACAGATAGTAACTGACCAAGGCACACAATTCACATCAAAACTTGTTCAAGATCATAAGTATAAATACAATATCAAACACAGAAAATCAACTTCGTATCATCCTCAAGCGAACGGACAAGTGGAATCAACAAACAAAGTCCTAGAGAACATCATGACGGAGACTGTAAAAATGAACAGAAAGGACTGGTCAGAAAAATTGAGAGATGCACTATGGGCATATAGAATAACTTGAAAAAAAACTACTGGGTTCAGTCCATATCAGTTAGTTTATGGAAAATAAGTCCTATTACCCATTGAATTTTAAATACATACATACAAGCTAGCAGCAAAATTAGGGATGGAATTGTCTCAAGCACAACAAGAGAGAATTATGCAGTTAAAAAAAATCGATCGGATATGACAGCAAGCAGTCGAACATACATCTCTTGTCCAAGAATAAAGGATCAAATAGCATGAGCGAATCATAAAGAATAAAGTGTTTCAGAAAGAAAATTGGGCACTCTTGTTCGACTCCAAGTTCAAAGATTTCAAAGAAAAACTTACAACTCATTAGCTTGGGCCATATGAGATTGAAGAAATCTTTGACAATGGAGTTGTAAAGATAAAAACAATTGATGAAGCATCTGTTTCGTTTGTCTTCAATGGAAATAGACTTAAAATTTACAACAAGCCTGTAAATAAAGAAGATTTTCTAAGAAAAAATTCAATGGATTCAGATCTGGAACTAATGGAGCAGCATAGCAATATGTCTTCCATAATTCCAAATGAATAAAAATAAATAACTAAATAAATAAAAACTAATAATAATAATAATAATAAAAGAATTTGGTTGTGAAAATCCAGGAAAATGGCACAATACAAACTGAAATTCATGTCGGAAAACCAACTAGTTTTGCCAACATGAATTCTCTTTTTCATTTCATTTTACCTTACTTAATTTTTGTAGATAGACCTTCCAAGAGATTGCTGACTTGAGGACAAACCAAATTATCAACTTGGGGGAAGGTGTGAAATAAAATTAAAAAACTACGAAAATAGTTTTCAGCAGCTAAATTGAAGACAGAATATGAACTACAATCACAAAGGGACCTGGTACATCATTAGACATTTACAAAAGGGATCTGAATTTTTGTTGAGAAAATTATGCAGAAGGGACCTAAATCATTGCGATAGAAGAAATTTTCAAATATTGAACATCATTGTACATTAGACCAGAAGCGACCTCAAAATTATTGCGACATTATGCCAGAAGGGACCTGAAAATTTAACATGTCAAAAGGGATCTGAGTTATATCAATTGAAGAACATATCAGATGGGACCGAAAATTTCAAAGTTTAACCTATAGAAGGGACCTGAACAATCATTATTCTAAATCAAATCAGATGCAAGAAGAAATAAAGTCTCTATTTATAGAATTTTGGCTTCCGTGATCCGTCGTAAAATTATGTAGATTTTTTTTTTGGTAATAATGACATTCAGATGAACGTTGTCGACGCGTTTCGAACCAACTAGTGTGGTTCATTATCAGGACTAGGTGAGAGATCAGATGCAGACATTGAGTTTAAATAGATGCAGAAATGGCTAAACTAGTCGTTAGGATAACAGCTAGTTTGACTAGGAAATTTAGTAACTTATAGTTCTATTTTAATTAATTTAATTATTCACTTAATTATTAAATACAATTATAACAGCTAGTTCTATTTAATTAATTTAAAAGTTTAATTATATAATAAAATATATTTATAAATCTTTTTATTTTATTTTATTTAGTCAATTAATTATTATTATTATTATTATTATTATTTATTTATTTATTAATTCCTTATTATTTAATTATTTATTACCTATTATATTATAGTATTTTTATTTATTTAACTGTATGTAAATTTTTATTCCTATTATTCTCCTTTCTCTTAAAAAAAATAAAAAATAAAAATAAAAATAAAAAATAAAAAAAATTTGACCATTAAGAATATAGGGCAGGGATCCAACACCTGCCTATATTCCAGTCGTCATCTCTATTGAGATTTATGAGTCTTTTTTCAATTTATAATGCCTCTCTTAACTTTCGATGATGGAAATGGTCAATCCTAGCTATGACCTTAGCCTCTTCAATGCAAATATGATGGTTAGTCTTTTCCGCATGCTCAGCTAGCGAAGAGGTGTGGGATCTTCCATGCTTAATGTCAGCAGCATGTTCACTAATCCTTTGGTTAATATATCGACCATTTTCAACAATGTAAGGTGTCCCACAAGAACAAGGAATAATATAGACACCTTTTCCATCCCTAGGGTTTACCAGATCTTTAACCAATTTAAGAGAGATGTGAATTGTGCGAAGGGGCTTGAAGGAAGAAGAAACCTTATGCTTCTTAAGGATCCTAGCAATCCTATCAGTGTTCCCCTGAATGAAAGGAAGCCTTACATTGCAGTACCACTGATTAGGTTCATTTATATTTTTATTTTTAACTAAGGGACCTCTTTCTTCTTTAAGAAAAGCCTTAATGCCTTGAGACTTACTATAACCATTTTTAAAAAAGACACTAAGGAGATGGGTATTTTCTCCCTCAAGGTGAGATTTATCAGAGATTCTCAATGCCCCGGTGGCTAAGGTGTTGAGGACGCCTAATTTTTTGATGCATGAGCATCCTGGTCAGTGTATTATTGTTCATTTGGGATTTAGGGGGTGATGTTTTTATGAATTTATGTGAGAAATCTATGTGTGAGGGTTTTAAATGTAAATATTCTCAACTATATGAGAATATCAAGGATGGTTGATATGTGAAGATCTCATAGAGATCTTAGGGATACGAGATCCTCAAATAGAAGTTAGTTGAGTAAATTATGGAAAAAATCATGGATTTAATAAATTCCATAACAATGTAAATATTATTTAATTGTGAGCCTGCGTATGATGGAGAGGGGCGTTAGTGTTAACACAGAGTGGAGCAAATAAATCAGATAGAAAGAGCTTCTGAGTTATGTAATTACAGTTTTATAATTGAAGAGGGCCAGACATGATGTAACATCAAACATGAGAGGTGATCTGGCTCACATGTGTGGGTTGTAATTTGATTTCAAAGTTTATATGAATCTAGTATTTTGAATTTTGAATTTTCTGTTGTTGTGTTTCTGGAATTTGTTGTAATTTTTGTAGGTTTCTGTGCAGCCCTAGCCTGCATAATTGACATAGTTGTATGTTGTTTCATACCATCTATTATTGCCATTTTTTATTTCATAGCATATCAGAGAAGGACATCTGAGGCAGATATTGGAATTCTTGCGATAGGATTCACTTTCTCTTAGAAGAGTTAGCTCGCATAAAAGAAAACAATTAAAAAAACAGTTCAGTTGATGGTTGTGGCAAAGCATTCTTATTATGGATCATTTGGATATCATGTCACAAATATTTTTCTCCCAGTAGTTGGTCAGGCACCCCAGAGGACCTGAAATTCTTGATTGACAAATCTCAGAGTCTAGGTTTACGTGTGTTAATGGACATGTTTTCTTCTTTATAATTTACGGTTGTGGCTAGAGGAATTCTACTTTGATGGTTTCCGTTTTGATGGAGTAACTTCAATGTTATACCATCATCACGGTATCAATGTAGGATTTACTGGGAATTATCGGGAGTCCTTTGGAAAGGCAAATGATGTAGACGCATATTGTATCTTATGCTAGCCAATTCACTCATACGCAATATCTATCCTGATGCAACTATTATTGCACAAGATGTTTCTGGTATGCCAGCTTTAGTTCGACCCATTTCTGAAGGTGGACTTGGATTTGATGAATGACAGATGTGATAACCATTCGATCGAGGAGGACAACCCTTGGGTGTTGATGTATGGAAGTGGACACATAACCCATAGGATCTATGCAATTAACAAATATACAGTTTTGATGCATCAAAGTGGTATCAGAGCAGAAGAAGATTCTGTGTTAGAGCTAGAAGAAGTTTTCAGAAAATCAGAGGCGCAACAAAAGCAAAGGTAAAAGAAAAGGATTCAGATTTAGAATTTGATTGAGGTAAATATTTTTCTTTTACTGAGTGTGGAATATTGATTCAAGTTTGAATAATTAATGAAAACGAGTATGGAGAATCTTAGGAAAGGTTAAAATAAATTTCAGATGAGTCAGGAAGAGCGTAGGAAAAGTATTGCAGTGATGAGAGTAGAGTTGAATATATTATAGGCATGGTTCCAAGAGAAAGTGAATGAAGACATAAGACATGGGTGGAGAATAAGGAAACGGGTCAAGTGGAATCTATTACAATAGAAATGGAATGCTATGTTGACGAACAAACTTGAAAAAATACATATTTCTTTCATTAAGAAGGAGAGACTCATAGGAATTGAGTCACAACAAAGAGGATTTGATGAAACCTAGAAATGCCATGGTGGGGGATTGGTGCTTGAAGCATCAAAAGAGACCAAGAGGTATTGTATTCTTAAAACTGATAGTTTGTCTGTGAATGCAGGTATGGTATTAAATGAAGAATTTTTTGCTATAGAGATAGCTAATGACCATTTTTATGATCAAGAAGTCTTTTGTGAACATGAAGGAAATTGGGATGATTGTTTATTCCATGAAGTTGAGATTGCAACACCATTAGAAAAGGAAGCAGTAGCCAAAAAGATAGAAGAAAAAGAAGTTGAGACCAAAGATATTTTAATGAACAGAGGAAAGGACACCATAGAGAACACCAACTGTGTCGATGTGATTTACAAAGAGGAATTACTCCTAGAGCATGATGGATATAATTGCTTTAAAGATATACAAAATTTGATTGACAGTTCAAGTAATGATAATGATGGTGAACTTTCAGATTTAGTTCTTACTAATCTCAGGATGACTGAGTTACCTGGAAAAGCTCTAGGTGCAGATACTGAACTAGTTCGTGACTCATTCAAAATTTGGAAACCAAGAAAATGGGTATTCAAGTTTCCATGTGTAGTTCATGAGTCTATATTTCCAGAACAGAGGATGATGTTGCATGGAAAGTCGAGAATCATGTTTTTGAAATTTTATGCTAGACTACATAATGAAGTTATTCCTTTCAAGGACCATCAACAAAACAGAGTTTGGAATCCTCGAGGTAGCAATTCATTCAGAATTTTAGCTGTCACATTACTACAAAAAAGTGACAGACCTCATACATAGGAGTCTATGATTTTTTTCCTACATCATGAGTCTAATGCAGGAGCATCCTGGTCAGAGTATTATTGTTCATTTGGGATTTAGGGGGTGATGTTTTTATGAATTTATGGGAGAAATATATGTTTGAGGGTTTTAATTGTAAATATTCTTAACTATCTGAGAATATCAAGGATGGTTGATGTGTGAAGATCTCTTATAGATCTTAGGGATACGAGATCCTCAAATAGAAGTTGGTTGAGTAAATTATGGAAAAAATCATGGATTTAATAAAATCCATAACAATGTAAATATTATTTAATTTTGAGCCTGCGTATGACGGAGAGGGCCATTAGTGTTAACATAGAGTGGAGTGAATAAATCAGACACCGAGAGCTTCTGAGTTATGTAATTACAGTTTTATAAGTGAAGAGGGCTAGACATGATGTAACATCAAATGTGAGAGGCGATCTGGCTCGCATGTGTGGGTTGTAATTTGATTTTGAAGTTTATATAAGTCTAGTGTTTATTATTTTGAATTTTCTGTTGTTGTGTTTTTGGAATTTGTTGTAATTTTTGTACGCTTCTGTGTGGCCCTAACCTGCGCAATTGACATAGCTGTATGTTGTTTCCAACCATCTATTATTGCCATTTTTTAAATCGTAGTAGATCAAAGAAGGACATATGAGGCAGATATTGGCATTCTTGTGATAGGATTCACTTTCTCTCAGAAGAGTTAGCTCGCATAAAAGCAAACAATTACAACACAGTTCAGTTGATGGCTGTGGCAAAGAATTCTTATTATGGATGATTTGGATATCATGTCACTAACTTTTTTCTCACAGTAGTTGGTCAGGCACCCCAGAGAACCTGAAATTCTTGATTGACAAAGCTCAAAGTCTAGGTTTACATGTGTTAATGAACATGGTTTCTACTTTCTAATTTATGGTGGTGGCTAGAGGAATTCCAGTTTGATGGTTTCTGTTTTCATGGAGTAACTTCAATGTTATACCATCATCACAGCATCAATGTAGGATTTACTGGGAATTATCTAGAGTACTTTGGAAATGAAACTAATGTATATTCATAGTGTCTCTTATGCTAGCCAATTCACTCATACGCAATATCTATCCTGATGCAACTGTTGTTGCGGAAGATGTTTCTGGTATTCCAACTTTAGTTCGGCCCATTTCTGAAGGTGGACTTGGATTTGATGAATGGTGGATGCTATAGTCGTTCGATCGAGGAGGACAGCTCTTGGGTGTTGACGTATGGAAGCAGACCCATAACCCACAAGATCCATGCAATTGAGAAATATTCAGTTTTGTTGCATCATTTTTTTGCAGGGAAATGATGAGAACCAACGTGAAGATATTGCTCAATATGGGTTTTCTTTCAAAAAACTTAATGGGAGAAAGAACCATTGTCATTTATAGAGATAAGAACGTCAAGGAAGGGAAGGCTACCATCCACCTCATAATCCATAGTGAATTTTATGGAGCAAGATTGACTATTAAGATGAACGAAGAAACGATCTAGATCTTCCTTACCATTAGGCCAGATGACACAAGTATCATCTACAAACCTTTTCCAAAGCTTTGGTTGGTACAGATCAGAGGAAATAGCCTTGGATTCAAAGTCCTCCATAAATATATTAGCAACAATCAAGGAAAGGTGAGAGCCCATGGAAACACCACATGTTTACTCATAGAAATCACCTTCAAAACTAAAAAAAGTAGATGTTAAGCAAATCCTGACTAAATGGGTCGTATCTAGATCAATGATGCAATTAATGACTTCAATGGCCTCATTAATGGGGATATTGGTGAAAAGAGGGACAACATCAAAACTAACTAGCCTATCTTCAGGACCCATTCTAACATCCTTTAACTCATTAAAAAAAGAGGAAGAATATTTTACAAAAGAGTCGGTACGGCCTACAAGAGGCTTAAGCTTAAGGGCCAAATACTTGGCTAGAAGATAATTCGGACCACCAATTGTGTTAACAATGGGCCAAAGGGGAGCACCATCCTTATGGATTTTTGGAAGACCAAAGATTCTTGGAGTAAGGGGGTTGCTTTCAATCAACTTCTTACTAAGAGAACTCACAGAGCTTCTTGATTTAATGGCATCAGCAAGTGCTCTTGAGACCTTTTTTAAGGGATTTTTAGAAATTTTCTTGTAGTTCCCACTATTCTCCAAATGGTCTAACATTTTCTTCCTATAATCCTCTTTCTTAAGAATTACAGTTGCACCTCCTTTGTCAGCCTCAAGAAAAAAATATCCTTATTATTATTTAAGGATTTTAAGGCCTCAAACTCAGGCTTACTGAGGTTGCTCTTAAGGGGATTGGCTTTCCTTAAAATGACGCACAATCCTGCCTATTAATTTCCTTGGAAGAATCCGGTAAGTCCCTAATGCCAAATTCAATGTTGCAAATGATATCTTGGACTGGGATTTTTCTAGGAGCTAAAGCAAAATTAAAGCCCTTCTCTAGAATACTATAAACCAGCAGGTCAAAGAAGAAGCTCGAGAGATTAACTACTTTATTACTAGAGTCATTCTTAGTGTTATTAATCTTATTATTGAAAGTGGTATTATTAAGATTACATCTACCGTCACAATTATTACTATCATTATTGTTTATAGAATAGTTATTATTGTTGATATTATTCTTACTCTTGTCATTATTAATAGTATTACTCATACTAGAGTTATATTCATAATTACTATTCAGTTCATTAAATCTCTTTTTCTTAATATTAGGCCATTTTTCATTTATAATGTTCATATTATCTTTATTAATAATTAAATGTTTATTATTACTATTATCCATATTTGGATCTTTTAATTTAGTTTCATTACTTTCAACGTTAATTTCACTTTTACTAATTAAATTATTATTTTAACTATTAAGTATTTTGCTAGGGAAAGGATGATTAATAGATAAATTAAAAATGTTAGAATCTAAATTCACGGGAGCCTCATAACTTAATTGGAGGGAGTTACCTGAATTAGAAAAGTTGGAATGGAATGCAGCGGATTCACTGGAATCACCCGAAGACGAGCAACCATCACCAAAGTCTGAACCCAAAGAACAATCAGAGAGAAAGGGATACTGACCGGAAACACGTACAGTGATTACATCTGCGTTCTCATCCGCTTGGATATCATCAGATGATCTTGAATGGGGAGATCCCAACATATCACGTTGCCTGTGAATCTGCCCATCAGTCTCTTTAGTAATTCTTAATAAAGAGGATTACAGGAAGAAAATGTTAGACCATTTGGAGAATAGTGGGAGCTACAAGAAACTTTCTAAAAATCCCTTAAAAAAGGTCTCAAGAGCAGTTTCTGATGCCATTAAATCAAGCAGCTCCATGAGTTCTCTTAGTAAGAAGTTGATTGAAAGCAATCCCCTTACTCCAAGAATCTATGGTCTTCCAAAAAAAATCCATAAGGATGGTGCTCCCCTTCGGCCCATTGTTAACACCATTGGTGGTCTGACTTATCTTCTAGCTAAGTATTTGGCCCTTAAGCTTAAGCCTCTTGTAGGTTGTGCCAACTCTTTTATAAAAGACTCTTCCTCTTTTTTTAATGAGTTAAAGGACGTTAAAATGGGTCCTGAAGATAGGCTAGTTAGTTTTGATGTTGTCTCTCTTTTCACCAATAACCTCATTAATGAGGCCATTGAATTCATTAATTGCATCACTGATCCTGATATGGCCCATTTAGTCAGGATTTTCTTAACATCTACTTTCGTTAGTTTTGAAGGTGAGTTCTATGAGTAAACATGTGGTGTTGCCATGGGCTCTCCCCTTTCCCCGATTTTTGCTAATCTCTTTATGGAGTACTTTGAATCTAAGGCTATTTCCTCTCCTTTGTACCAGAAAAAGTTTTGGAAAAGGTTTGTAGATGATACTTGTGTCATCTCACCTCATGGTAAGGAAGAGCTAGATCGTTTCTTCATTCATCTTAATAGTCAATCTCGCTTCATAAAATTCACCATGGACTATGAGGTGGATGGTTTCCTTCCCTTCATTGATGTTCTTATCTCTAGAAAGGACGATGGTTCTCTCTCCCATCAAGTTTTTTGAAAGAAAACCCACAGTGAGCAATATCTTCACATTGGTTCTCATCATTTCCCTGCTTAAAAATTAGGCGTCCTCAACACCTTAGCCACCAGGTCATTGAGGATATCTGATAAATCTCACCTTGAGGGAGAAAAGACCCATCTCCTTAGTGTCTTTTGTAAAAAAAATTATAGTAAGTCTCAAGGCCTTAAGGCTTTTCTTAAAGAAGAAAGAGGTCCCTTAGTTAAAAATAAAGATATAAATGAACCTAATCAGTGGTCCTGCAATGTAAGGCTTCCTTTCATTCAGGGAACCACTGATAGGATTGCTAGGATCCTTAAGAAGCATAAGGTTTCTTCTTCCTTCAAGCCCCTTAGCATGATTCACGGCTCTCTTAAATCGATTAAAGATCAGGTAAACCCTAGGGATGGAAATGGTTTCTATACTATTCATTGTTCTTGTGGGACACCTTACATTGGTGAAATTGATCGATCTATTAACCAAAGGATTAGTGAACATGCTTCTGACATTAAGCATGGAAAATCTCGCACCTCTGCCCTAGCTGAGCATGCGGAAAAGACTAACCATCATATCTGCATTGAAGAGGCTAAGGTCATAGCTAGGATTGACCATTTCCATCATCGGAAGTTAAGACAGGCATTAGAAATTGAAAAAAGACCCATAAATCTCAATATAGATGACGGTTGGAATATAAGCAGGTGTTGGATCCCTGCCCTATATTTTTAATGGTCAAATTTTTTTATTTTTTTTATTCTTATTTTATTTTTTTATTTTTATTTTTTATTTTTATTTTTAAGAGAAAGGAGAATAATAGGAATAAAAATTTATATATAGTTAAATAAATAAAAATACTATAATATAATAGGTAATAAATAACTAAATAATAAGGAATTAATAAAGAAATAAATAATAATAATAATAATAATTAATTAATTACTTAACTAAATTAAATAAAATAAATATATTTATAAATATATTTTATTAAACAATTAAACTTTTAAATTAATCAAATAGAACTAGCTGTTATAATTTTATTTAATAATTAAGTAAATAATTAAATTAATTAAAATATAACTAGCAGTTATTAAATTTCATAGTCAAACTAGTCGTTATCCTAACGACTAGTTTAGACATTTCTGCATCTATTTAAACTCAACGTCTGGATCTGATCTCTCACCTAGTCCTAATGATGAACCACACTGGTTGGTTCAAATCACATCGACAATGTTCATTTGAATTTGATTATTACAGAAAAAAAATTCTACATAATAAATAAAGTCTCTACAAAGTATACAAAATCCGTCATAAGAATAAACAAAATGTTGATCATCATCAACGTCAAAAGGGAATACAAGTACAATGAGTAAGAAAATCGCTCTTAAAATTTCAATTTTTCTCGAAATAATCCAGAATTGTAAAGACTAATTCGGTACTACTTATGCATCTTTACCTACATTTAATTTACATCACCTACATTTCATTTACATTTTATTTCCTACACTTTCATCTACATTCTATCATTTATGATTTTTAACCCTATTCTATCCATATTCGTATCCATACCACTATCCTCACTAGCACTATTCTATCCACATTTATATCCATACCACTATTCAATAAAACATTACACAACCTATTCAATCATACCCTACCCTATGTATTTTCCTAAAAAAG